>JALAZF010000231.1:2239500-3469000 GCA_022829125.1 Lathyrus tuberosus | reverse complement strand
ACAAGATTGCTCATTATTTCAAGTCTTGAAGATCTCTCAAGGATTGATCAAAGGTATAAATAATTACCTCTTAGTAATGTGCATACAAGTGTTCAAATTAATCATTGTCCATGCCATGATCATTAGAAAATATCAATTGCATCAAAACCCTTTTTCACAGTTCTGTTTCTAAAGATTTTTTCAAAACTGGCTTCAAGTAACCGGTTACTCACCAAGTGATAACCGGTTACCCTTTGTAAATTTTGAAAAATAAAAAGGTCGTTGCTGCAAGTAACCGGTTACTCACCAAGTGATAACCGGTTACCACTATTCCAGTATCAAAAATATTGCATCTCTTCACAAAATTAATTTGAATTTCTACATTTTGAAGCATGGCATCCTTTGGCAATTGGCATCCATTTGACAAGACATTGTTCATTAAGAAAGCAAAAGGTAATACTTTGTTAGTTCAAGTCTATGTCGACGATATCATATTTGGTTCAATGAACAAATATCTTTGTGAAGAATTCTCATTGATGATGCAAGGAGAGTTTGAGATGTCTATGATGGGTAAGATGAATTACTTTCTTGGACTTCAAATTAAGCAACTAAAGGACGGTATCTTCATCAACCAATCCAAGTATTGCAAAGAATTATTGAAAAGATTCGACATGGATGGATGCAAGGCTATAGCTACACCAATGGGATCCGGAACCTATGTTGATCAAGATGAATCGGGTGCTTCCATTGATATTACTAAGTATCGAGGTATGATTGGTTCTTTATTATATTTGACAGCAAGTCGTCCTGACATAATGTTTAGTGTGTGTTTATGTGCCCGGTTTCAAGCAAATCCAAAGGAGTCATATCTCACTGCTGTGAAAAGAATCATGAAGTATCTCAAGGGAACGACGAATGTTGGTCTATGGTATCTAAAAGGTAGTGTTTGTAATTTAATTGGTTATTCTGACGCGGATTATGTAGGATGTAAAACTGATAGAAAAAGCACAAGTGGTACTTGTCATATTCTTGGAAATGCATTAGTGTCTTGGGCATGCAAGAAACAAGCATGTGTCGCACTTAGTACGACCGAAGCAGAGTATATTGCAGCAGGTAGTTGTTATGCACAAATCCTTTGGCTCAAACAACAACTTCTTGATTATGGTCTAGATCTCGGATGCATCCCTCTACGATGTGACAACACAAGTGCGATTAACATCACAAAGAATCCAGTCATGCACTCAAGGACCAAACACATAGACATTGGACACCATTTCCTTCGTGATCATGTGCTTCATGGAGATGTCGAAGTTACCTTTGTGGACACGCATAATCAACTAGCGGATATTTTCACAAAACCACTCGCAAAAGAACCGTTTTTCAAGATTCAAAGAGAACTTGGCATTTTAGATGAAGGTGATGTATAACTCTTCAATATTTATTCATTATACACTATAATGAAGCTAAGGTACACAAAATTTTAATTTTTTAAATCTTTCAAGCTTTCTTTAAAAGGTGTTTTATGTTGAAAATATGCTATTTCTTGATTTTATACTTGCTTAACCTAATTGTTATGATCTGTGATTATGACTCAAAGTTGCTTTATTAAGTGTATTAACATGTCAAAACAATTTTTTTTTGAAAAATCACATATTTTTTGAGTTACAAAGCTACTGTTTTTCACATTTTGGGTCAAGTAACCGGTTAACACTTGGTAAGTAACCGGTTACCCTTTGTATTTTTTGCCCCAGAACGCAACTTTTACACTAAGTAACCGGTTAACGCGTGGTAAGTAACCGGTTACCACTGACATATTTTGAAAAAAATAACGTTATGTTTTAAATTCGTGGACTGTGTTTCAAATGTTATTTTGTCTTGTTTGGTTGGTCAAAAGTGCTTATCAGAATAAGTTCATTGCATCTAATTTCATAAATAGCATTGGAATTCATTTTACTCACTTATTCTTCAACTCTTTCCAACTTCTTCTCCATAAACTATATTACTACACTTTAAGAGGATTCAAACCCCACTCAACATTTTACTCTTTATAAACCCACACCCTCCAAACTCTCATCTTCATCTCTCATTCTAACCCAAATCCGAAAATCCTCTCACAGACCCTAACTCTCACAAGCTTTTGCCATGGCTCCTTCCAAGCAAAACAAAGAGAAGAAAAAGGTAGGAGAAAGCTCTGACTCTGTTGAAGAACACCACATGCAACCTGTCAAACTCAGAAGGATGGATTTTGATGTCAGAACAAGAACCTTGATGCAGGTGAAATATGTCAACTTCTCAGCTTTTCCATCTCACAGTTTCACTTTTAAGGCTCTGCTGGAGAATTCTGGAGTTAAAAATCTAGTTGTTGAGGTAGGTCCTTACTATCCTGATCTAATTAGAGAATTTTATCATTCTGTTAACTTTGAAAAGGATGAATTGGATGAAGACATATTTACTGCTTTTGTTAAGAACAAGGATATTTCTATGGATTTCGCTGATTTAGGAAAATGTTTGGGTGTACCATCTGAGGGTGAGGAACTGCGTCAGGGTGTTTTACCTAACACTGTGAAATATAAGGGTTTTGACAGCTTAGCATATTTTGTGGAAATTTCCAGAGGTACTCATGCTGTTCTTTTAGGTAAACAACCTCCAAATGCCACAAGAGTTATCAAATAAGCCAACTTACTATCTGTCAGTAACCGTATGCTACATTACATTTTGGCATACATTTTGGTCCAAAAACATTCAAATCATTCTCAAGCGAGTGAGTTGGAAGTTCAACTCATTAGAGCTATGAAATTGGGACTGAAAATTAACTGGGCGTATGTGATCTTTCACCACATGCAGCATCAACTTTCTCTCTCCGGCGGTCTACCTTATGCAAGGTTTGTTTCTAAAATTCTAGAATATAACAAGTTGTTGGTTAAAAGGGAACCAAGGAATGAAATGACTTCAAGGGTGTGTGAGATAAATGCAACCACAGTTACAAAAAACACTGGAATCATTGTTGCTTTAAATGGTGTGTATCGCTACAAGGATGAAGTTACTGCCCACATTGGTGCTCCTGAAGGTGGTTGCACAAATGAGTTTCTCTATATCGAAATACTTAGCATGAAAGCGACCATGATCCATAACCACCAACAAACCACTAGAGGCTTAAACTCCCTTAAAAAGTTATTCCGTTCCATGCTCCGTAACCGAGCACCCGTTGAAAAGGAAGAAGGAAGTGAAGATGGTGAAGAGGAAGAAGGAAGTAAATATGAGGAAATGGAAGAAAATTCTGATAGTGATTAATTTCATGTTTCATTTATGCATCTAGTTTGTTTTTTTAAGTTTCTAAGACGTAAGTGTTTAGGCATTTTGAGTTATTTTGTTATGTTTCGTACTTTGATGTTATGTTCGTACTTTATTATGATCAAGTTATAATATATTAAGTGTTTTTGTTAAGCTTTGTGTATTGTTTTAATTGTTTGTGTGGTATGATTTTTTACATATTTATCATGTTCATACAAATTATGATATCTTGTTTCAAAGTCTTTTTCCCTTCCTTTTTGGTAATGACAAAGGGGGAGAAGATTGTATTATGTTGTATGGTTTCTCTAACAAATTTTGCTGATTTTAAAGAAAAAGTTTCTAAGAACCTCTTAAAGAAAACGCTTCTAAGAACCTCTAAGAATCATGGATTTAGGGGGAGCTTTCTTTGGTTAGAGAAACAAGATTGGATTGCACTTTCAAATATTGGGTTGTCATCATCAAAAAGGGGGAGAATGTGAAGACATGGCTTCTCAAATTATTTTGATGACGACAACAATGCTCATTCAATATGCTTGCTCAAACGGAATTGGATCAAAGACATTGAAGCTACATTGAAGCTTGAACAAGATTGCTCATTATTTTAAGTCTTGAAGATCTCTTAAGGATTGATCAAAGGTATAAATAATTACCTCTTAGTAATGTGCATACAAGTGTTCAAATTAATCATTGTCCATGCCATGATCATTAGAAAATATCAATTGCATCAAAAACCCTTTTTCACAGTTATGTTTCTAAAGATTTTTTCAAAACTGGCTTCAAGTAACCGGTTACTCACCAAGTGATAACCGGTTACCCTTTGTAAATTTTGAAAAATAAAAAGGCCGTTGTTGCAAGTAACCGGTTACCACTGTTCCAGTATCAAAAAATATTGCATCTCTTCAGAAAATTAATTTGAATTTCTACATTTTGAAGCATGGCATCCTTTGGAAATTTGCATCCATTTGAGGAGGTGTTTATGTGTTATATAAACTCTCATTTTTCAGAATTTCAACTCACCTCCTTGCAAAAATTTTCGAACAATCATTCATTTACAAAATCTTTCATTTTATCAAAGTGTTCATCAAAAACTTTCTAAGAGTGAAACTTTTGAATTAAATCTTCACATATACTGCATCTGTTTCATTCCAATAATGTTGAACACTTGTATAACATTATTAGAGTGATTGCTACAAAAGGAGAAGATCAATCTTTTGATTTATTCAAGTTCAAAATCCAACTTTCATCACTTACTACAAAATTCAGAATTATATTTCTTTGTCACATCTTGTTTTTAGGATTTTTAAAAAATAAGATTGTGAAGTTGTAATCCTTGTTATCCGGATTGTGGATACAAGAGGTCCTTTGTGAGAGGATTGTTCTCAATAGGAATTAGTGAAAAAATCCAAGAGGATTGTTCTTGGTGGTTGATAGTTAGTGACTTGTATAGAAAGACTAGGAAGAGTCTTGTCTTGTCCAAAACTATAGTGAAATATCTTTCAAGTTGAAAGGGGACTGGAGTACTCTCGACCTGTGAGGGGAACCAGTATACTTCCTGGTGTTTTTTTCTTTCTGCATTTACCGCATTTCATCACTTAGAAATCTTTAGGAAAGAAAAATTCAAAACCCGTCAAAAATCCGGATAATCATCTAAGTACCTAATTCTTCCCCCCTCTTAGGCACACTTATAACTTACACATGCATCCTAACAGATCTCTTCATCATGGTGTTCTTCCTCATAAGAACCACTGAATCTCTGAGAAGTTTAAATAGAAGTGTTGGGAGTGTTATTTGAACACCTTCTTCTAAAAATAACACCATGCACTTGTGGACAGTGAAAATGTGATGACCCTTATTAGAGCTAGATCGGTGATACACTCTTCCAATAAATATTTTGAACCATATTCTTAGGTTGTTTTCAATCTCTTCAAAGTAATGTGTTAGAGTTATCATTGTATCTCGTTTACGTTTAGACGAGGTAAGAGCAACTCTATTTCCTTTACTGATGTGAGAAACGAACCCCGCAATGGTTTTCTCGATTATCTCGATTTTCCTGTTAGGGAAATAAGAGATAATATTTTCTTTTTCAGCCATAGTATGATTCAAAATATCTTCAATAAGGATTGGAAGAATGGGACCTCTCAGTCTTTCAAAGAAAGCATTCCAACCTTGGAATTCTTGTGTCTTGGAAAGATTGCCTCCCTTTTCTTTTAGTTCTTTGAAATCAACATCAGTTTCATAAAGTACATAGAGATCTTCGACAGGAGTGTCTAGAGTAACGACTGGTTTCTCAGAAGAAACCTTTAGTTGTTGAGTTTGTGAGGAACGTTGAGATGATTTAGCCATTAATGTTGAAGGAATGAAGATGGAGGGTTTTGGTGAACAGTTATTCTGAGGAGTTTAGGGTTTAAAAATTAAAAGTGTGGGAGAAGTGGGTGTAGTGTAAAGTGTAAATGATGTGATGTTATATAGGCACAAAAAAATAAGTAAAATAATTAATCATGATTACACTCAGTAAATGTACAGTTATATGGGAAAGGCGTAAAGATTTAACCTATTCTCAAGAAGGTTACAAAACCCAATGCGTCAAATCATGATTACGCATGTTCATCAAATGGGACAGTTGTCATCACTAGCGTTCACGCGTTCTCGGATGAAGGGACAACAATTAATGTTGTAACTGTTCACAATCTAGAAGACAAATCAAAGGATTTCCTTTTGAAAAGAAACGTTCTAATTCATGAAACTCCCTTACTTCAAAAAGCTCATGTTTCAGAATCAAATGTGTAATAAAATAAACAGATAAATAAATTCATCAGAATCTTATCTCAGAAATTCTGGCAACTTGACACATTGAAATTTGATCAACTCATTCTGGACACACTTTTATAAATAAATTTTTCAGAATGAATACGAACCTATCCTTAGCAAGGGGTTTTGTGAAAATATCAGCCCATTGGTGATCTGTATCCACAAATTTTAATTGAAAAATTCCCTTCTGAACATAGTCACGTAAAAAATGATGTTTTATTTCAATATGTTTAGCCCTAGAATGAAAAATAGGATTCTTGGATAGACAAATAGCAGAAATATTATCAAAGAAGATATGAATGTTACTCTCAGAAATCTGATAATTGACTTTTCATCCAAAGAATCTATGTGCTACATCCAGAAGTTGCAATATATTCAGCTTCAATAGTTGATAAAGCAATTGTGGGCTGTCTTTTGTTGTACCATGAGATCAGATTGTCTCCCAGAAATTAACAACTTCCAGAAGTACTTTTTCTTTCTATTCTGTCTCTTGCATAGTCAACATTACAATAGCCTACCAGTCTATACTTAGATTATTTTCTATAGAATATCCCAAGGTTAGAAGTACCTTTCAGATACTTAAAGATTCTCTTAACAGCTATTAAGTGAGTTTCTCTAGGATCTGATTGGAAATGAGCACATAGGTACACGCTGAAGAGGATGTCCGGTCTAGAAGCAGACAGATAAAGGAGAGATCCAATCATACCTCTGAATAGCTTATGTTCTACCTTACCACTTACCTCTTCTTTCTCCAGAATACATGTAGGATGCATTGGAGTTTTTGTTGGCTTGCATTCTGACATATTGAACTTCTTCAAAAATTCCTTGGTATACTTGCTTTGATGAATATATGTTCCTTCAGTTCGTTGATCAATTTGAATTCCCAGAAAGAACTTCAGTTCTCCCATCAAGCTCATTTCAAATTCAGCCTGCATTAACATAGAAAATTCCTTGCACAAGGAACTATTAGCAGAACCAAATATAATATCATCAACGTAAATTTCCACAACCAGAATGTCATTTTTATAGGTTTTGCAAAAGAGTGTTGTATCAACTTTTCCTCTGGTAAAGTAATTTTTCAAAAAATAGTTACTTAGCCTTTCATACCAAGCTCTGGGAGCCTGTTTCAGACATTATGACGATTTCTTAAGTTTGAAAACAAAATCTGGGTTTTCAGAACTTTCAAAACCAGGAGGTTGGTGCACATACACTTCTTCAGAAATATACCCGTTTAAGAATGCACTCTTTATATCCATCTGATATAAAGTGATGTCATGATTTACAACAAAAGAAAATAAGAGACGGATAGATTCTAACCTGGCAACTAGTGCAAAGGTTTCTGTATAGTCTATTACTTCTTGCTGACTATAACCTTGTGCTACCAGTCGTGCTTTGTTTCTTACGACCTCACCTTTTTCATTG
Organism: Lathyrus tuberosus; assembly: GCA_022829125.1. Lineage (NCBI taxonomy): Eukaryota > Viridiplantae > Streptophyta > Magnoliopsida > Fabales > Fabaceae > Lathyrus > Lathyrus tuberosus. The sequence continues at coordinate 3,461,500 of JALAZF010000231.1, read as the reverse complement.
AGCTTGTTTCTGAATACCCATCTGGTTCCAACGACGTGGACACCTTTTGGTTTCTGAACAAGATCCCAAACATCATTTCTGGTGAATTGATTTAGTTATTCTTCGATAGCCAGAATCCAGTCGTTGTCTTAAAGAGCTTCATCTATAGAGGTTGGTTCAATGAGAGAGACCAAGCCAAGACGAGTTTCTTCAAAAGGTTTGAATGATGATCGGGTTCTGACTGGTGCGTCTTTATCTCCCATAATCAATTCTTCAGAATGAGAAGTTCTTAGTCTGCTTATCTTTTGATGAGATGGACCAACAACAGTTTCTGATTGAGTTATTTTTTAGTCTTTAGTTTCAGCAGTTGTGTCTTTATCTCCGGAATCTTTATCCTTAGGTTCTGAGACGGTGATTTCTAAATCTGCAAGTTTCTCAACTAGCTTTGACTTTTCAGGGTTAAGCTTATCATCAAATCTAACATGAATTGATTCTTCAACAATTCGTGTTTCTGTGTTATAGATTCTGTAGCCTTTTGAGCGTTAAGAATATCCTAACAACAAACACTTTTGAGCCTTAGAATCAAACTTGCCAAGATTCTCCTTAGTGTTTAACATAAAACATGTACAACCAAAAGTATGAAAATAAGATATGTTGGGCTTTCTGTTCTTCCACAATTCATAAGGAGTCTTACCCATAATAGGTCTAATAGAAACTATGTTCTGAATGTAACACGCTGTGTTTACTACCTCTACCCATAAATGCTTAGCCATATCAGTTTCTTGGATCATGATACGAGCCATTTCTTGCAAAGTCCTATTCTTCCTTTCTACAACTCCATTTTGTTGTGGAGTTCTAGGACAGGAGAAATCATGGGAAATGCCATGAGAATCAAATAGATCCTCAAAGTATCTGTTCTCAAATTCTCCGCCATGATCACTTCTGACTTTGACTATTTTGCAATTCTTCTATGTTTGCACTTGAGAGCAAAAGGTAGAGAACACAGAATGTGACTCATCCTTGTGTTTCAAGAACTTTACCCATGTCCAACGACTATAGTCATCAACGATAACTAATCCATACTTTTTTCCACTGATTGAAGTAGTTTTCACTGGTCCAAACAAATCAATGTGTAGAAGTTCTAACGGTCTAGAGGTGGAAACAACATTTTTTGCTTTAAAGGACGTTTTAGAGAACTTGCCTTTCTGACATGCTTCATAAAGAGCATCTAAAGCAAACTTCAAGTTTGGTAAGCCTCTGACCAGTTCAAGCTTATTTAGCTAAGAAATCCTCCTCATGCTAACATGGCCCAAACGTATATGCCATACCCTTGCTCTTCATTAACAGACATTAAGCATTTGGCATTCTGTTTACTGAGATCAGAAAGTATAATCTTGTAAATGTTGTTTTTCCTCTTTCTGGTAAAAAGGATTGAGCCATCTTTCTGACTGACAGCCTTACAAGACTTTTGATTAAAGATAATATCATAACCATTATCACTAAGCTGACTGATAGACAATAAGTTATGAATCAAACCATCAACCAGAAGAACATTAGTAATAGAGGGAAGCTTACCATTACCTATAGTTCCAGAGCCAATGATTTTTCCTTTCTGATTTCCTCTGAAATCAACGAAGCCTCCAGGCTTAAGTTCCAAACATTGGAACATATGCCTTCTTCCCGTCATGTGTCGCAAGCAGCCACTCTCCAGGTACCATGATTGGTGTTTCAATTGAGTTGCTAAGGATGTCTACAATATAAACTATCTTTTCCTTAGGTACCCACTTTATGGGTCCTTTTTTGTTAGTTTTCCCAGAGTATTTAGCAACTTTGGGTTTATGTGCAACAGGATAATCAAGTGGAATTTGTGCATGATATTTAGGTTTAGAAATAAATTTTTGTGTCGGTGGAGGTTTCTGTGCAAGCTCAAAATAAATAGGTCTTGTACCAGCAGGTACAAAGTGCTTGTAGAGAGGTTTTGGTTTTACCACGATATTTTCATCAATCTTAGAAGTATCTGTACAACCTAAACCTTTCTTGCCATTTCTACTAACTCCATAGGTTAAGGAAGAAATTTTGCTTTTATCTATGCTTTTAGTCAGAAAGTGCTGAAAAGCTCTGTCATATCTAAATACACAATTGGTACTGGAAGCATCTGGACTTATTTCTTCTTCCAATTTTGAGATTTGACTTCTCAAAGTAGAGTTTGTACTTTCTAAAGAAAATATTTTTCCATTTAAAGAAGAAATATTCTCTTCAAGCTTCTCACAAGTTTCAGAAGCAATTACTTGGACTTGTTTAAGGTCTTTGTATTTGCTTTGAAGACTTTGATACTTCTCCAGTATTTCAGAAAGACATGATTCTGAATCAGAACGGAAAGATTAGAAAATACCTCTTCAGAATCATGATCAGATTCTGTTTCTCAGTCTGATGATACTTTGTCTTCGGGTTCTCCAAAGACTTCAACATCAAAAGTTGTTGCCATCAATGCAACATTAGCTCGTTCTTCTTCAGAATATTCTTCTTCTGAATCAGAGTCGTCCCAGATAGCCATGAGTCCTTTCTTGCTTTTGACAAAATTCTTTTTATGCTTTCTGTCTTTCTTGAGCATGAGACATTCATTCTTGTAATGACCTGGCTCTTTGCATTCATAGCAAATAACTTCTTTTCCAGAACTCGGCTTCCTTTGTCTAGATGTTGAGTCAGAATGACCGACAGTCCTTCTAGCTCCTTTAAACTTTCCTTGACCATTTTGTCTGTTCTTCCAGAGTCTATTGACCCTTTTGGAAATTAATGAAAGTTCATCATCTTTTGAGTCTTCATCAGAATCTTCTGAGATCTGTTCATCTTGATAAGCCCTTGACTTTTTAGAGTTGGATTTTAGAGCAACTGACTTTCCTTTCCTTTGAGGTTCATCTCCCTCAAGCTCTATCTTATGACTTCTTAAAGAACTAACAAGTTCTTCAAGACTGATACTATTTAGATCTTAAGATAGTTTCAAGGCAGTTACCATAGGTCTCCACTTCTTAGGAAGGCTTCTGATGATCTTTTTGACATGGTCAGTAGTTGAGCATCCTTTGTCCAGAACCTTGAGTCTCGCAACTAGCATTTGAAACCTTGAAAACATAGTTTCAACTGTTTCATCATCCTTCATTCTGAATGTCTCATATTTATGGATTAGGGCAAGCGCCTTTGTCTCCTTAACTTGAATGTTTCCTTCATGAGTCATTCTTAGAGAATCAAAAATGGACTTGGCAGTATCTCTGTTTGTTATCTTCTCATACTCAGTATAAGAGATAACATTTAGCATTATAGTTCTTGCATTGTGATGATTCTTATAATCTTTCTTTTGTTGATCAATCATAGCACTTCTTGACACTTTTACTCCTGCAGCATTAACAGGATGACTGTAACCATCAACAACAAGATCCCAAAGATCTACATCATAGCTAAGAAAGACTCTTTCGATTCTATCTTTCTAATAGTCAAACTTTTCACCATCAAAGACTGGTGGTTTGGCACTGTAGTGATCTTTCTCTACTGGAATAGCGGTAGCTGCCATTGTTTCTCTCTCTCTCTCTCACACACACACACAGGATCGGTACTGAACACGGTTAAGTGTTTGATAAACTTCTATCACAATCAGAACCGGAGCTCTGATGTCAATTGAAGGTGAGAAAAACACAAGAAATGGGGGTTTGAATTGGGGTTTTCAAAAACAAAAGCTTTTTGCTCACTCAATAAAAACACCGCTAATGAACAACAAAGAGAAATACACTTCGATTTTTATACTGGTTCACTTGAAAAACTCACAGTTAATCTAGTCCACCTGCCAAGGTGATTTCGCCTTATACCCAAGGACTTAATCCACTATAATCAACTGATTACAACTGCACTAGCAACCATTGGTGACTAACAAACCACAAAGACACACAGTCTATATCTTCTCAAGGATTCTAACCTAACTGGTCCCTTAAGGAAATACAAACAACAGTTTGATTACAAAGTTGTGTTTACAAATATGTCTTCTACATAAGCAGGTATAAACAAGTTAAAAGCACAATACACTTAAAGAAAATTCTGCACAAATATATGCAACAGTCATGTAAAAATTTCTTCTTTATTTAGCTTGCTTGCTTCACGCATAAATTGCTTCGTGTAGTAATTCTTCAAGTTTTCAAGTCTTTATATAGATAGTAAAAAAGATTCGTTAAAGGGTAGATCTGGTATTCTTCAAGAATAAGCTGGAGACTTGAGTAACGATTTGATACGGAGGGGACAAGAATCGTACAACCTCAATTTCCTTACTCCATGAAATCTGCTTAGTGGAAGGAATATTGGTTTGTACGATGTACTATTTTTCCCACGTATAAACTTGTTCTTATCTTCTATTCTTCCCTGGCTTCTGGATAAATAGTTGTTTGAAGCATGAGTTAGAAGAGTTGATTTTGCTTGAGTTCAGAAACTTCAATCATCAAATAGAAGCTTGATCACATCAATATCTGACTTGAGATTCTTCAGAGTTTTTAGAACCTTCAGCGTTTAATCTTCGGAAGCTTAAGTTTAGAAACTTCAATCATCAATCAGAAGCTTGATCACATCAATATCTGACTTGAGATTCTTCAGAGTTTTTAGAACCTTCAGCGTTTAATCTTTGGAAGCTTAAGCAGTCTTCAGAAGAGAATTGATCAGAGTCACATGTCAGAAGCAAGAGCCAAGAGAACGTTGCAGCAGCAACATACAGGTTTCTTAGAAGCTTCTCATCCGTGAGTTTGAGAAGAAACGATTTGGATCAATATATTTAGAAAACTTGTAACGTTTCACGTTCAAGAGTCAGAATCAATGCTGTTTGCTAAAGATACACAATAACAAACTGTTAGAGTACCAAAATTGTTCTCACACAAATACTAACTTGTTATCATCAAAACTTAGAGATACAAATGCAAAACCAAATCTTGTTCTAACATTTTCTTCTCCCATGCACACTAGTTTCTTGGTAAGATTGACTGCAAACTTGTTATCAATCATTAGCTTTAGAGGCTTGCTTACCTTGTTCTTCAGATCCTACAGTTAATTCAGAAGTCAAACAACTTGACATATAGCTGCAACACCTGCAATGTACTCAGCTTCACAGGTTGACAAAGCAACAATTAGTTGCTTCTTGGAACACTAAGAAATAGGACCTCTTGGATACTTAAACAAATATCTATAAGTACTTCTTCTATCAACTCTGTCTCCACACCAATTAGAGTTTAAGTAACACATCAGCTCTAAATTAGCCTTTTCACCAGATGGGAAAAAACTCCATACTTTAGAGTCCCCTTAATATACCTCCGAATTCTGACAGCAACTTGGTAATGAGACTACTTCAGTTTACTCATGAACCTAATAACCATCCCAACTGCATAGCAAATATCAGGGCTGTTATTACACAAATACCTCAGAGAGACAACCAACTTCTTGAAAGTTGTAGCATTTACATCATCACCTTTAGAATCAGAATCCAATTTGATTTTTTTGTGACGGTGTAACGACAACCTCACAATTCAGCAGCTCGAATCTCTTCAGAAGCTCAAGTTAATACTTCAGCTAATGCAAAATGATACCCTTCTCAGATTACATAAACTCCATCCTTAGAAAATATCTCCTATTTCTTAGATCAGCCATCTCAAACTCATTCATCAGCACCTTCTTTGACTTATCTATCTCATGCTTATAATTCCCTGTTAGCAATATGTCATAAACATACAGACACACCAAAATCATATTGCCTTCAGAAGTATGCTGAACATAAACGTCATACTTTATGTCACACTTTCTGAATCCTTAAAGCTTGACAAATGAATCAATTTTTCAGATTCCAAGCTTTAGGAGCTTGTTTTAGTCCATACAACCCTTTATGTAACCCGTACAACATCCTTTCCTGATTCTTTTTCAAAAATCTATAAGGTTATGACATGTATACCTCTTCTTGCAACGGGTCATTCAGAAAGGTAGATTTCACATCTAAATGCATCAGAGGCCAATTCCTGTTAGCAGCTATCGCAATCACCAGTCTAATTATCTCATGTCTCGCTACAGGTGCAAACACATCAAAGTAATCTAACACAGGTTTCTGTAGAAATCCTCTTGCTGCTAACCTTGCTTTGTGTTTACCGATTAATCCATTTGGCTTCAGTTTCACCTTGAAAACCCATCTGACGCTGATGGCTTTCTTGTCATTTGGAAGCTTAGTCAACTCCCAAGTCTTGTTTCTTTCTATAGCCTCAAGTTATTATTTCATGGCCTTTAGCCAAACTTTCTTCTTGAGTGCTTATTTTGTACTCACTGGTTCAGAGTCTACTAACACGACACACTGAATAACTTCCCCTTCAGAGTCTATTTCAGTATCTTGCAACATGTCAAACTCTGCAAATCTCCTTGGAATGTTTATGATTCTTTGTGGCCTCTGAACTTGTTTAGAATCTTCTTCAGATGCTGGGACAGTACCAGATGCTAGAATCCCAAAAGTATCACCTTCAGAGGCATGACCACCTTCAGAGCCTAGAATATTCCTAGAGTCTGGATCACCTATAGAGTCTGAATCACCATCAGAATCAGATTCTCCTTCAGAGTCTTCTTCAGCTTCAGAGTCACCTTCAGACTCCGACTCATCTTCAGACTCACCTTCAGAATCAACTTCTGATTCTGACTCATCTTCAGAACCTTCATATTCTAAAATATCTTCAGAAGTTAACCCAGGTGTTATAGAGTTGGATTGAGACTTTCTCCAATCCCAAGTTTCTGACTCATTCACAACGACATCTCTGCTGAATTTAACCTTGTTAGTGACAACACAATAAAGCTTATAAGCACTTGTACTGTGGTACCCTACAAGCAACATAACTCTGCTTCTGTCATCCAACTTCCTTCTCTTAGCATCTGGAACATGCTTGTAACATATAGAACCAAACACCTTCAGATGGCTCACACTCTTATCTTCAGTTCACTTTTCTAAAGGAATAATTTCCTTTAGCTTCTTTGTAGGACATTTGTTGAGCACATATGCTGCAGTGGAAATAACTTCTCCCCACAAGATCTGAGGGCGCTTCTTCTCCTTCAGCATGCTCCTTGTCATATCGAGCAAAGTTCGGTTTCTTCTTTCAGCAAGACCATTGTGTTGAGGAGTATATGGAGCAGTCACCTCATGCTCAATTCCATTCTCCTCACATAAATTCATGACCTCTATAGAGTTGTATTCACCTCTACCATTAGTTTTGAGAATTTTTAGCTTCTGACCACTTTTTTTCAGCCTTCAGTCTGAATTTTTTAAATTCAGAAAACACCTCATGTTTGAACTTTATAAGGGATACCCATGTCATCCTCGTGAACTCATCAACAAATGACACAAAATATTTATTCCATCCAAGTAAAGGTACTGGAATGGTCCACACACATAAGAATGCACCACACCCAAAGCATGCTTTTCTCTTAGAGTATTTCATATGCAAATGGCAGTCTTGGTTGCTTCCCTCTCGTGCACACATTACATGACTTCTCTGGCTTCTTAATTGAAGGAATTCCTTGTACCAACTTCTTCGAATTTAGATGCCTTAAGCCTCTAAAGTTCAAATGACCAAATCTTTTTTGCCATAACTCACTTTCCTTCACAACACTTGTTGCACTAAGGCATTCAGAGTCTGCAATCCTTACATTCACTTTGAATGTTCTATTTCTTCCCCATTCTGACTTCATAATCAACTTCTGATTACAGACAAGCAACTTCAAAAGATTGTCCTTTATGGTAATTGAAAATCCTTTCTCAATTAATTGACCTACACTTATCAGATTGCTCTTTATGCCAGGAACATACCACATATTCCGAATCAATGTAGTTTTACCATTATTCAAAACTACTCTGAAATTTCCCATACCTTCATCGTTGAGGTATTTATCACCAACACATCTGATCTTTGTCCTATTTCTAGAGTCAAAATCAACAAGCCATTTCTTATTTCCCGTAAGATGATTTGAGCAGCCAATGTCCATATACCACAAGTCTACCAAATACGCATCAACAGATTTAGAAGCCATCAATAGCACAGATTCATCATCAAAATCTCTTCAGGTTATGTTTGCTTCTTCTGATTTCTTTTCTTTGTTGGACCAACAATCAGCTGTGAAGTGACCAAATTTCTTCAGCAGTAGCATTGAACCTTCCTCTTGTCATACTTCTCCTTCCTTTCTGAGCACTCTTCTGCCTTTCAGAAGTTGAGGTTTCTGACTTTTAGACACCATCAGATCTCTTCCTGGCTTCTGTTGGAGCGGTAAAGCGGCAAGAAACAAAAAGATTTGGAAGTATTTTTGCGGGAATTTATCGTGTCCACGGAGATCGGTGCTATTGAACTGTCGTGCGACAATTTAAATGTTAAACAGTTTGGGTTAAAAATGGTTTAAACATAGAAACAGAAAAGTAAATATCAAAATAAAAAAAATTCATTAATCAGAGAGAAGAAACTTATCCGACATGCACATAATCCACTCATCACAAACTTAAATTTACCAACCAACTATACTCAACCTACAATACTCCTCAATATCATCCAGCATCGCTCACAACAGTGCCCATCTCTGACACACTGAGCTGAGAGAACAACCGTGTTACCCTCGTCGACACTCTCGCACCAGACTCGAGATACGGAGGCATTAAGCTTCGACACCCATAAAGATTGTTAGCTCTAAATCTATCTCTAGCATCCAGAAACTAGCAGATAATCATCCCTAATCAAAGTTTGCGATGTTTATCTCTAACACAACCCAAACCCCGAGCATAAAGCAAAAATCAAGGACAATCACAGATAAAGATTTGTAAAGCAGATTTTATACAACGCCATGGGTGACAAATATACATGAGTTCAAAGTAAATACATATACAACAACCCAACAAAGAAGAAATACACAAAGAAGAAGAGAAATGAACCAAAAATCTCGCGGTTTTTCAGCGGCGATCGATGAGAAATCCACCCCAGATCATCCGTGTGCAAGCTTCAATGTTGTTTTCTAAGCTAATCCTACTGAAAAATAAGTTTGATGGAGTTGGGAGCAAAAATCCCCAAAACCATAACCTAAAAAATGACTGAAATGACTTAAATAGTATTTCAAAATCCGTCAAGTTCGCAGTGCGAACTTTTATTCGCAAAGCAAACTCCAAAAATTGGCACTTAAGTGCCTCAGAACAGCTAAACCGCCTCTGCAATTCTGCAAAAGTTCGCAATGCAAAAGTGAACATTCACTGGAAAGTTCGCAAAGCGAACTTGACAACAAACCAACCCTTATTTTGACCACAACTTCTGAACCGTAACTCAGATTGACGCACAGTCGGAAGCGTCGGAAAGCTTATTCAATACTCTTTATGAATATGACAAGATATCCTTGCTTGAATACCTACAAAAATGAGATAAAATCAATTAAAATCAATGATATTTACACTATACGCAATGTATACACTATAATGTAAAGTAAACGTATTTACAAACAAAGCGGAGTTTATTTGTACGATATTAATAAAAAGTATCGATAAGTGCAACAAAACTTATATACAAAAATAGCTACAATTTGTACTTATCAAACTCTCCCCAACTTAAACTTGTCTGTCCTCAAACAAGAATCAAACAACTCAAAGAAACAGAGTGACAACCAAAGAATCACGAATCAACGGGTTTTGAAAAACGGACAAATGAATGGTTCAAATGAAAAACGGTACACACAAAGTAAATACTTACCACTAAACTACGACGATAACATAGTCACGAAACAAATGTAAAATACAAAAATCATGCCACATATCCTAAAACAACACAAGTTCCAACGTGAATCACACCTAGCAAAAATAATCATCGGTAGATGAAAAACACAAGATGAGGTACTGTTCACTCACACAACAATCTTGAAAACAAAAGACTAAATTATGCAATCATCCAAAAATAATATTGAAAACATAAAAGCAAGAATCACAAGGGCTTTCAAGGTTGTAGTGTGGTCGGGTAAACAAACAAGGGGAAATTTCTAAAGGTAATTGAAACAAAAACTTGCCTAAACCTAAGGGAGTGATCAACTCACAAAGACTCAAACACAAAATTCCAATCAACTTCTTCCAAAATCCCAAGTGTTACACAAAACACAATACTTAATTAGCACAATTATTTGAACTCTTTTTGTTTCCTTTCACAAGGATTTTCTTTTTCTTTCTTTTTTTTTCTTTTCTTTTCTTTTTCCTATTTTTCTCTTTTTTCTTTTCTTTTTCAACCTCATAGAAACCAACCAATGAGTAAACAATCATTCTCTCCTCCAACTTGAATTCAACCACATCATCATGTGAATACTCCCTACTTTCTAAGGCAAGGTAAAAATTCATACAACAACACAAAGTTGAGGGTTCAAGAAAAAAAAACAATCAATCAAAATCCATATAAAAAGTGAACTCAATACTCATAGACAAGCATTAAGTTCAAACAACATGGATAATGATAAAAAGCCACAAAGGGGTTACAAATGATCACACACTCACAGGGTGAATTGACTATTTGGCTCGGTAGTTGTGCTCAAAATGAAACAAAATGCCTTGATCCTTTTCATGCTTTCATATAATCAACACAAACAAAAGATTAAGCATAACAAAATCCAGTTAGAACAAGAATGTTGGTACTCCGCGCATATATGAACCATGGAAAACTACCTCACAAAAAGGGTGAGAACTAAAGTGATTCACATCAAAAACAAGTATACAAAAGAATGAATGGCATGGAAGTTTGTAAAATGCCTAAGTATCATGAATATGCTAAAGTCTAGAAAGCGATAAACACATACCTTGGACGTGTACAAAACTTAACAATATCATTACCATACATCCGCAAGTTGAAACGATCAAACTTGGAACATCACCACAAATTTCCTCAAGCTACTCAAAACAAGCTCTTAGACAAACACAAAAACTATTAATATAAACAAACTAAAAGACCGGGTGAAAATGCATTAAACAAGTTGTAAAGTGAAGATTTGAGAATTTTACGAACAATTCGAGTACAACTTGTTTAATGAATGTTCACCACACTACCTAAGCTAGAATGAAAAAGTAATAACGAAACAAAAAAAAATGATAAAACATGCTTGTCTTATGTCATAAGCTCGACGCCTTTACTGTGCTTAGCTAGTAACTTCCTCCCTTCATGCCATGGTGATGCCTCACCGCACAAACCAAAAGCAAGTGTCCTAACCAAACACTTGAACAATGTTACGGGAGAAAAATATACAAGTATCAATATAAACAAGTGAAAATATACAATATATATAATATCTAAAAAACTAAAAAACAAAGAAACTATCGCAATGCGATTCAATAAAAACACCAATCCCCGGCAACGGCGCCATTTTGTTGGAGCGGTAAAGCGGCTAGCAACAAAAAGATTTGGAAGTATTTTTCCGGGAATTTATCGTATCCACAGAGATCGGTGCTATTGAACTGTCGTTCGACAATTTAAATGTTAAAGAGTTTGGGTTTTAAATGGTTTCAAACATAGAAACAGAAAAGTAAATATCAAAATAAAAAGAATTCATTAATCAGAGAGAAGAAACTTATCCGGCATGCACATAATCCACTCGTCACAAACTTAAACTTACCGACCAAATATACTCAACCTATAATACTCCTCAATATCATCCAACATCGCTCACAACAGTGTCCATCTCTGACACACTGAGCTGAGAGAACAACCGTGTTACCCTCGTCGACACTCTCGCACCGGACTCGAGATACGGAGGCATTAAGCTTCGACACCCATAAAGATTGTTAGCTCTAAATTTATCTCTAGCATCCAAAAACTAACAGATAATCATCCATAATTAAAGTTTGCAATGTTTATCTCTAACACAACCCAAACCCCGAGCATAAAGCAAAAATCAAGGACAATCACCAATAAAGATTTGTAAAGCAGATTTTATACAACGCCATGGGCGCAAATATACATGAGTTCAAAGTAAATACATATACAACAACCCAACAAAGACGAAATACACAAATAATAAGAGAAATGAACCAAACATCTCGTGGTTTGTCGGCGTCGATCGATGAGAAATCCACCCCAGATCATCCCTGTGCAAGCTTCAATGTTGTTTTCTAAGCTAATCCTACTGAAAAATGAGTTTGATGGAGTTGGGAGCAAAAATCCCCAAAACCATAACCTAAAAAATGACTGAAATTACTTAAATAGTATTTCAAAATCCGTCAAGTTCGCAGTACGCACTTTTATTCACAAAGCGAACTCCAAAAATTGGCACTTAAGTGTCTTAGAACAGCTCAACCTCCTATGCAATTCTGTAAAATTTCGCAATGCGAACTTTTATTCGCAAAACGAATATTCGCTAGAAAGTTCGCAATGCTAACTTTGGTCCCTTTTTCTACTGCCTCAAGTCTGGGAGCATTCGTTGGGAAGTTCGCAAAGCGAACATTCCCTGGAAAGTTCGCAAAGTGAACTTGACAGCAAACCAGCCCTTATTTTGACCACAACGTTTGAACCGTAACTCGGATTGACGCACGGTCGGAAGCGTCGGAAAGCTTATTCAATGCTCTTTATGAATATGACAAGATATTCTTGCTTGAATACCTACAAAAATGAGATAAAATCAATTAAACTCAATGATATTTACACGATACACAATATATACACTATAATGTAAAGTAAACGTATTTACAAACAAAGTGGAGTTTATTCGTACGATATTAACAAAAAGTATCGATAAGTGCAACAAAACTTATACACAAAAATAGCTACAATTTGCTCTTATCAGCTTCTGATCAAGTCTGCTTCAGATATTTCTTACCAGAAGCTTCTTTCAGAGCCTGCTACTCTACCTCTCTTTCAGAGTTTCTCTCAGTCAGACGCAACTCTTGTGCCTCTAGACTACTTTGCAGCTCTTCAATTATCATGGTGCTAAGATCCTTAGAATGTTCAATTGTTACAACAATGTAATTAAACTGAGTAGTAAGCGATCTAAGTACCTTCTCAATGATTTTTTCTTTAGAGAGAGTTTCTCCACACGACTTCATCTCATTTATGATTAGGATCACTCTATAGATGTATTCAGATACCTTCTCATTATTTTTCATGCTGAGATTCTCATATTTCTTACGTAGAGACTGAAGTTTCACCATCTTTACTGATGCATCACCGTTGTAGCACCGTACCAGTATGTCCCACACAGCCTTCGCTGTCGTCGAATCAACGATTTTCTCAAACACGTTCGTATCCACACATTGATGGATGTAGAACAACGCATTTTGATCCTTCTTCCTTGTTTCTCTTTACGCGTTTCTCGGTGCTTCCGGTGCATCCGGTGCAACCAAAGCATAATCGTCGTTGATGAGATCAATAACATCTTGAGTGCTAACCAACACACGCAACCGAATCATCTACCGATTCCAGTTTTTGCCATCGAACACTGAAAGCTTTGTACTCAGATTACTGTTTTTGTTCATCTTTAACCTTGTGCAGTTCACTCAGATGTCACTATACACTAGTGTTCCCCAATCCCGCTGAATCAAGAAATGTGAGTCTGTTACGATTCCGATGAAAAATTCAACACGAATTCAAGAAATGAAATCAATTACACAACACCTCACCGTTCACTCGTGTTTCTCTATGGATCTGAACTGGAACTCTAGATACCAATTGTTAGTGCACAAGATGGACAAGATGAAGATGGAGGAAGAGAGAGAAGAGAGGAAAATAACAAACTTCTACTACTCTTACAAAATAGTTACACTGAATGATCACAACTCATTTCTTAATAGCTAAGCACATTACTACCTATATAAACAAACAATAATGCCACGCAGGCAACATGCTAACCTACACTAGCTAGATTATGCTTAACAAAACTAATACTATTTTACAAAATATGAATTACTTCTAACACCTGACGTCGTCAGGATGACGTGGTAGGTTGGATAATAGGCCTCATGTTATTAGATGTTCGACTGGTGCAGAACAATGAGTTCCAAATCTTTGGTGTATACGAAACAGTGAATATCAGGTCTTTGACTGACACATAATAATAATAATAATAATAATAATTATTATTATTATTATTATTATTATTATTATTATAGAAAAAATATTTATTTACGGTAATAATTACATTATCAATCAATGGATCCCATTTAATCACCTTTTTAATTTTAAAATAGAGACATAAAATTGCTAATACTTTTAATATCAGTGCAATAATACCTTTGATATCTAATAATACGTAGTAATAATAATAATAATAATAATAATAATAATAAATAAATAAATATAAAAGTAACACAACAGACCAACAACATTCATTGGTTGTTTAAAAAAAACATTACTTCTCCTTTTCCAAATCATGCTCCAAAAAATGGATACAACAAAACAACAATTTCCCACAACTTATTAGAACTGTAACATTTGTGTTGCAATTGTGGATGACCTACGAGTTTCTATCTGCAAATCTCTCAACTCAGAAACGTTCTCCATCGTTAACCTCCCAATGCCGTTCTCAAGGTCAAGGTTAATTTCTTACTCCAATTTTCTTATTTCATTTCACTCACTCTCAAAACCCTTAACGCCTTTTTCTCGCTCTCTCCATCAATTCACTCCCAATCATATCATTCATGACGCCGTTTCATCATTCCATACCTTGCTTCACATGCATCCTACCCCATCCATCTTTCGATTTAACAAAATTTTAGGGTTTCTTGCCAAGACTAAGAACCATTACACCACTGTTATTTCCCTTTCAAACCGATTAGAATTCAATGGAATTACTCCCAATATTGTTACTTTGAGCATCTTGATCAATTGTTACTCCCATCTTGGTCAACTGAATTTTGCTTTTTCTATATTGGGAAAGATTCTTAAATTCGGTTATGAACCCAATACCATAACCTTGACTACACTTGTCAATGGTATGTGCCTTAACGGTAAGGTCACTGAAGCTTTGCACTTTCATGATTATGTGGTTGCGCGTGGATTTCACTTTGATCAAGTTGGTTATGGGTCTTTGATTAATGGGTTGTGTAAAATGGGAGAAACAAGGGCCGCCGTGCAGATGTTGAGAAAGATTGAAGGGAAATTGGTCAGGCTTAATGAGGTAATGTATACCACGATTATTGATAGTTTATGTAAAGATAAATGTGTGAATGATGCCTATGAGTTATATTTTGAAATGATTGCAAAGAGAATTTCTCCTAATGTTGTCACTTTCACTTCTCTAATCTATGGATTTTGTATTGTTGGTCAATTGAAACAAGCGTCTAGTCTTCTAAATGAAATGGTGTTGAAAAACATCTACCCGAATGTTTATACTTTTAATATATTGGTCGATGCTCTTTGTAAGGTGGGAAATGTGAAAGAAGCTAAGAATCTATTAGTCGTGATGATGAAAGAAGGTGTAATACCCGATGTTGTTGTTTACAATTCATTAATGGATGGGTATTGTCTAGTTAATGAAGTGAATAAGGCCGAACATGTGTTGAGAACTATTTCCCGAATGGGAGTGACACCTAATGCTCAGAGCTATAATATCATGATTAATGGATTCTGTAAGATGAAAATGGTCAATGAAGCCTTGAGTCTCTTTAATGAAATGTGTTGCGAAGGAATTGCTCCTGACACGGTGACTTACAATTCTCTCATTGATGGTTTGTGCAAATCAGGGAGAATCTCACATGCTTGTAAGCTTGTTGATGAGATGCATCATAATGGTCAACCAGCTGATATAATCACTTACAATTCTTTAATCCATGCTTTATGCAAAAACCATCTCATTGACAAGGCTATTGCATTAGTAAAAAAAATCAAAGGCCATGGCATTATACCAAATATGTGCACGTACAATATACTTATCGACGGACTATGCAAAGGGGGACAGCTTAAAAATGCTCATAATATTTTTAAGGATCTTTTGACTAAAGGTTATAGTCTAAATATCCGAACATATAATATTATGATCAATGGATTTTGTAAACAGAGTTTGTTTGATGAATCAGAGACCTTGTTGTCAAAAATGGAGGACAATGGTATCATTCCTAATGCTGTAACGTATGAAACTATCATCCGAGCTCTCTTTCATAAAGATGAGAATGAGAAAGCGGAGAAACTTCTTCATGAAATGATTGCTAGAGGTATAATATAAGAGTAATTCTAGGTAAGATAATTTATCATTATATAATTGGTTATTTTCATGACAGTTATTTAATCATTATGATTTATTTATTTTGTTGATAGTTACATATACAAAAGAAGTTGGACTACTCAATGGTCTCACTATAACTTTAATTTAATCAAAAATCATGTGTTGTTGTTATGTTCATTTTATATTATAAAGTGTGCAAATGGTTTTTCATTTATCTTTGCAGTGTACTGTCAATCAACTTTATTTTTTTCATTCCCTGCTCATTTTAACCGAGTCAAATCACAAACCAATCTCAGAAAGTAGAAGGTAAGAGCTTTGAAAGTTAACTTATATATCAATAATAAAAAAATTGAATCTGTCTTGCGTCTTTATGATAGAATCACTAAATAAAAGCTCTTAGCAACAAGCTCAACTTGGGATATTATGCTAATGCTAACTATAAGTTGATGCAGTATATGATATCAATTAGGGAAATGTTTTCTCCTTAGATACTGACAACCTGATGCAGTATAAGCATTTGTCGATATTATTGTTGTGTTGATTTATAGGTTATGCAGTTTTTTTCGTATTAATTGAAGTGAAGACTTTGTTACATGTGAATTAGCCAACCCTTCTATGTTGGTTAGAGATAAAATGGCTTCTTTGTCTTTCTCTATTGACAGAGTCTAACAGCTGAACATGTTGATTAATGTATCTGTATAATTAAAGTTTGCAAAGTTATTATAAATTGTGTCACTGTTTGGGTGATTTTGATTGGTTTCGTCTGCTTATGGTATGCTTTTGTTATGGTTCTCTTTGTACTACCTTACTCTAATAGATTTGTAATAATTTGGTTCTAGATATATCTGTGAGAAATCGTAACCAACTGATGAATTATAGAAACTACTACCTTGATAGTTCAAGTACAAAAGACAGCAAGTAACAAAAGAAATAACAACTAATGTCTCTTGAACCCATCTAGGAATTTGACAGCAAGCCACACCCAAACTAACAAAGCAATCACGGAGCAAGGAAGATTACGACATTATAAGCAAGGTTGTACATCCAATTAATTTTGACATTATTGAATTGCTTGTTTCTAGCATACAAATAACATTAATAGAATTTATGATCCCTGCAATTACCACAAAAAGTCTTATAATAATACTATTGTATTGTATCACACATTCATTCGTCAATCTAAGATGCATTGCAATTGTTCACACCACCATGTCACCATAGAATATTTTTCTTCCTCTCCATTCTTATTCATATATTAACACAATTACAATACATTTTTGCAAAGCTTAAAGCCTATGAGTGATGTTAATGTTTCGAACTTTATGATATTTTGATGCTGAATCTTTAGGAACAATAACTGTGAGAACTCCATTTTCAACATATGCTCTAATCTGATCCAATTTCACATTCTCATGAAATTCAATCATTCTCGAGAAACCCTCTTTTCCATTCCATCTCTTAGCTACATGCCAAACAATCTCATTTCCATGATTCTCTTCTTTCAAACTTTCTCCTCTAAGGTGCAAAACATTCTCTTCTTCAATATGCAATTTTATCTCATCTTTGCTTAATCCTATATCACCATCATCCAAAACTTAGGTTCACGAAATATATTTTCGAAATTTTTTTGAAGATGCATTTCTAGAATAAATATTTATACATAAAATTGAGGTGTGACTCAAAAACGAATAGAATGTGTATATTTAATGCGTCTGGAGATGTATCTCCGAAAACGGAGGACATTTTTGAAATTTTACGTGGTGTATTAGAAGCATATTAGGTGCTTTAAGAAATTCTCCTAAAGTTCCACCTTGACCTTAAGGTGAACGAGGGGAAATTGAGTATTAATAACATCATAGGGTTGACCTCAAGGTAAAACCAATCGAATAATTTTTTGATGAACTTTGAAAATTGGTTTCTTGTATCATAGACGATATGGGCGATTTTAATTAAAAAAAATTTTCTCCACGGTAGGACACAAAATACTATAATGATGTTCCGTATTGTTAAGGGGATGCGTATTCCTTTAGAGTGTGATTAGCATCAACCATGACTTATTTGGTGTTGTCGTCATCGTCTAAGTATTCTATGTAAAAACGATTGATTTCAGGAATCAGTTGAACAAAATCCCCAACACTGCAAGATTTGCAACACTGTAGCTTCTTTGCATTCAACTGAAAACGAGAAACATTTATAGAAAAATAAATAATAGGAAAAAAAATAGTCTTCGTCTAATCGATGAAATAAAAAATATCAACTTCTAAAATAGCCTCCGACAATTGTGCCAAAAATTTGATAGGGCTCAAACATATGGTTCTATCAATGTAGTAAAGAAGAGTATCGTTCTGCTAATGACTATTTGGATTACCAAATTTTGTGTTTTGTGTATTCAGTGAATAATTAAAAAGATGATAATTTGGTTTGAAATAGTTGAATTGATTTAGAATTTTATATATAATAGAATTAAGATTATGATTATGTGCCTTTGACTTATTCATGTAAAACTTTCATTTTCGTTATGTTATGAGAGTTCTAATTTTGCAGAAACAAAATAGATAAATATAACCATATCTTCTTTTGGAGCATATAATCGTGTCCCAAATCAATAAAGAGTGTTTCTTATTACACCGCCCTTGTTTCTTAGGCACCACCTGAATTTCTGTTTTTGCCTCTAATTTCCAGATGTGCACATCCGGACACACCGTTTCTCTAAAATTTTTCAGTTTCTTCCGGATGTGCACATCCGGAAGAATTCCTAATCTGCAAATCCGAAAAAAATCAAAAGAATTCCATAAAATCATTTACTTCTAAATATAATTAAATCCAATATAATTAAAATCCAACATAATTAAACTTAATATGATTTTTTCAATATAATTAAATCCAATTTAATTAAATATAATATAATTAAAATAAATATGATTAAAATTAATATGATTTTTTCAATATAATTAAATTAATTTTAGAAGTAAATACCATATAATTTTAATTATAATTTAGAAGTAAATACCATATAATTTAGAAGTAAATACCATATAATTTTAAATACCAATATAATTAAATCCAATTTTAGAAGTAAATACCATAAAATTTTAAATCCAATATAATTAAATTAATTTTTTCAATATAAAAAAATCATTTAAAATTAAATATCATATTAATCATATTAATTATATTGAAAAAAATTAATCATATTAAATATCATATTAATTTTAATTAATATAGATTTTAATTATATTGAATTTAATTATATTGAAAAAATGATATTAATTTTAATTATATTTAGAAGTAAATGATTTTATGGAATTCTTTTCATTTTTTCCGGATTTACAAATCAGGAATTCTTCCGGATGTGCACATCCGGAACATATCAGCGTTTTTTTAAAAATGTGGTGCGTCCGGATGTGCAAATCCGGAATCTGGGGGCAAAAATGAAATTTCACATGGTGCCTAAGAAACTTGGGTGGTGTATTAAGAAATCTCCATCAATAAATCACCTACTTTTGTCGTGTAGTTTATTTGTTCAAAATCTTCTAAGCACTGCTACTTTTTAAAAGAATTTTCTCGGTTAAATTTTAACTTAAATATCAATCATACAATTGTAGTGTATCGAATGATCTTTAATGTTATCTCTACTTTCGTAGAGATATATACAAAAAAATTCTAAAAACCAAAACAATCGTATAACTCTCATAACATAATTCAAACTAAAAACTTACACGAGGTCTGTCGTTTAAACAGTCTTCACAATCTTAAGTCTACGATGAAACTAATCACATATAATAAAATAAATCGCAGACATAATAATGATTATAGACATTTGCATAAAATAAAAAGGAGATAAATAAGAGTTGAAATAGTAGAAGCTGGTATTAGAAAGTGCAGAGGAAATAGATAAATAACATAACTTTTTCTTCAAATTATAATGGAATAAAATTTCTTGAGAAATTTAAATTGTGCAGAATGTAAATTGAAATGTAAGTGAGATTACAACTTATGTTTACACTTTAATTATATAGCTTTTAAACCCTTTATGATGACAATTAGACCGTGGCTTATCAATGTGTACTAAAATTGTTCTCACACAAATATAACTTTGTTATTGTCAAAACAAAGAGATATCTTGCAGAAGCAAATCTTGTTCTAACAAAATGTTGTCATGATTATCCAAACAATGTTTTCAATACTAAATCAAGTAGTAGATTTGAGTTCTACAATCTTGATAAGCTCATCTATAATAAATATGGGATGTATCAAATAAGATTTGAAACCTACCTGTTTGACACGAGTTAGAATTCTTTTGAGAAGAGTTCAATTGTGAAGTAGAAGGAAACAACTCGAAAATGTATTAAGATCGTACAAATTGTTCGCTATGGTAAATACCTATATAAAGAATATAATGACCATTTAAATCGTATCATGTCTGACATTGATCGATTTAAGATAGTTCAATTATATCTTTGTGTCTCTTTTATAAATTGTTTTACATACAATTATTCATATCCATAACCAACTCCATTTAAAATAGTCGTAGAGACACCATATTTAATATGGAGGTAAGAGTACCTAGTTTGTCTTTATGATCATTTGGGTTGTAAGGTTTATTAAGTAAACTTGATCGCAATCTAGATGTATATGTATTTATGGATGTATCCCAAATAGAAATAAATGACACATATTCTAGAACTGGAGTCTTCCTTTAGAGACATTATGTATATAAAGGAACCAGTGGGAGTGATGTAGAACTTGAAGAAATTCAAGCACCAGAAAATACATATATTAATAGAATGGAATATGAACCAATTCAACAAGGCAGTTGTTGTTGGACCATTGGTTCATGTAGCACAATATCTAGAGAAGATCATAAATGATCTTGATTTTAAAGGAAGTATAAATTGTTTAAATCCAATTATGGATACAGAAAACTTATTGGAGATAAATCCATTTATTAATGAAGTTTTGCGAAAACTTGGATTAATAAATGTCAAGTTTAAATCTTGTGCACACAAGAAGGTTAGTAGGAGTATTTGCATTAATCTAGTATAGTATGTAGGAGACATATTGATCATCAAAACAAATTTCCTACAACACCAATGTAGGACATGGTTAAGGAAATGGTTTTGATGAAATTTTTTTGGTGAGGTTTCCTAAAAAATTAGGAATCAGAATCTATAGAGATAGATGGTTGATGAATCTCAATCCTAGCACAAGTACATATCCCAAAAAAGTGTCGTGACACCCAATATGCATAATCTCACATTAAGATTATTGCATATGTGGCATGATATTTTGTCTAATAGACAATATCTTACCTCATTGGATGAGAAAAAGGACACCATGATATGTACTTCACTAGATGCACCGTATGCTATGAGCATAAATAATAAGTACCAAAATAATTGAAGTGTTCATCACTAGATCACTCTTAAGATGATATGTGGTTATCTTAAAAAGATATGGTGTTCATTTTCTTGAGAGTAGATGGGAATAATCATTGTAAAGGAGTTATAATGATGTTATTCCAAAATTTTATGAACTATATATTCATATCACAGTATAAATTAAATGTTATGCTTAGATGACAACTGTATAAGTTGAAAAAGGCTTCAGACAGTTGTCGTTTATAGTACAAAGGTCATATATATGATTTGGATCGCTTTGCTAATTCTTAGGAAAAAAGTTGTGTTTTTTGTATTGTAGATCCTGTTGATCTCATTCACGATGATAATGGGTTAATCTTGCAAGCTCAGAAAACTAGATCTCACTAGCAATCCATGTATATATATATTTTGACACTTCAATTTATTTCGATAGAAGATCGAAAGTTAAAATCGGAAGAGGTGTATATTATTAACATAGGAAATAGTTCCTTATAACCTAACGAAATTATATGCCGATTCGGTCATGAAATTCCGGAAAGTGTGCGAAAGGTACCCCGCTTTGTTGAAATATGTTGAATCCACCATTCTTGATCAAGTGAAAGAAAAGATTGTTTGTGCGTGGACCGACAATGTATGACATCTTGGAAACACTACCACCAATAGAGTTGAGTCAACACATGCCACTTTGAAGAATTGGTTGGGGAATAGCAAGGGGGATTTATGTCGAGATTGGGACTCCGTGCATCTAATGATTAAAAACCAACACAATGAGATACAAACCACTTTTGGTCGGAGCATTACGGTTTTGGAACATCGGTTTAAAGGTAACTTCCTCTACTCTCAATTGATCGGCAACATGTCTTGGGCGGGGTTGGGCTATATTTTTCATGAGGCCAGCCGAGCCGAAACGGTAGGTTCCGATAGCGCAAAGTGTGGTTGCACTATTGTGAAAACCTACAGTCTTTCTTGTGTTTGTGCCATTGCTTCAAAGTTGAAACTAGGTGAGCCAATTCAAATTGACGAAGTTTGTCCTCATTGGATGAGACTTAGTTTTGATGATGATGGTTGTAAGGAAGGAGATAAACCATATATCTCTATTTTAGCCGAATTGGAAGCGATTCAAGCGAGATTTTCGAAGGCCGATGATAATATGAAGCTACACATCAAAGAAGAGTTGAGGAAGATTACCTTCCCGAAACAACCACAATGATACCGCCGTCTCAACTGGTTAAGACAAAGGGTGCTCCGAAGAAGTTGAAGCCTACACCGAATGACAACTCGACAACTCGGTGTCCTTCATATTATGAGCACGTTGACAAACTCTTTCCAGACTCTCCGACTCCTAAATCCCAACAAAGTGTCATGAAAGGAGCTCGCATTTCCAAACCGGCTCCGACACCGATTCCACGAGTTCCGACTCCGACTCCAACTCCACGTATAATTTCCTTTATCGACGAGATGCCAGTTTTTATGCACAAGCATATCGACGGTATCATCGATGTTGTAGGGGATAGTAATTGCAGTTACCGAGCCATGTCGGCTCTACTCGGTAAAGGAGAAGAAGGTCGTGCACTTGTACGTCATCAACTTTTCCTAGAGTTGGAGACGCATAAAAAAGCATACTTGCGTCTCTATGAAAATCAAGAAAAATACGACAAGGTTCACGAGTCACTTGTTCTGTGGTTGAGTGGTCCGACACCGGTATCGAAATGGATGAGCTTCCCCGAGATGGGTCATCTTATAGCATGCGCCTACGATATGGTGTGTATCGACTTGACGCGATACGGTTTTTCGGAAACCTTTTTTCCACTCCACACCGCGCCTCCGTCGAATCCAAATGATCGCATCATGTGTATCGGATGGCTTGCGAAATCAAGATATTTCATACAAGTTATCTTAAAACCCGGATACCCGATACCACCTAAATCACCGCAATGGGTGACGCATGCAACCGCAATTGCCGAGTCTTGGCCGGATAGTTTTATCGAAAGGATGCTTGAATTCGAAAGATTGCACGCAATTGAAAAGGCATCAAATGCGGAAAAGTCGAAAGTTCATGCTCCAATAGATTTAGACGGAGAATTTTGTTTTAACTATTTTGTATAATCATACGACAAAATGTATATTATTAAAGTAAAATATATTGTATTTTTATCCATATGTCTTTTTAATACACTTATGAATTTTATTGCAATGAAAGCATTCCAATTGGTTGCATAACATGTTCAATTCTGTTTTAAAATGTATCAGTAAACACATTCTGATTTGCAGATCCGGGAAATTTCCGGATGTGCACATCCGGAACCAATATTTGTAGGGTTTGTCCGGATCTGCACATCCGGAACAAACTTAGGCAGAAATAACTTTACCCTAACTTTTCTATAAATTAGGGGTTTCATTTGATAACATTCACACAAACACTAAATGTCTCAATTATATGATATCAAGATCCATTGGTATGTCGCAAGTGTTTGCTACACCGACGACAAAACACGCGGTCGGACGTTTAAGCTAACGAGGGACATCGTCATCGGCGAGATCATTGATGACATCGAACATCTCCTACCTCACGGAGACAAACGGAAGGTTGCGAAGCTTCAGTATCGTTCACCTTCGGTTGACAACGAAGGGAACGTCATTTTACAGCCTAGTTGAGCTCAAGAATCAAGAGGATGTTAGAGCGATGTGACAAACTTTTTTCGGTTGCGAAGAACGATTCCCGCTCGAGTTCAAGGCGACCGTCAAAATTCGAAGAACGGTCGATGACATCTTAGAGATGTGCAAGCGTCCACCAGGCTATTGATCTTGTAATATTTAAATTTCTGTCGATGTAATGACAATTTTCTCAATGTAATCCCAATTTTATTTTATGAATGTGAAAAACATTGTTGAATTTTTGGTGTTCTGTATCAGGATTTATTCCGGATTTGCAAATACGAATTTCTTCCGGATGTGCACATCCGGAACAAACTGAAAATTTTTAGAAAAACGGTGCGTCCGGATTTGCACATCCGAAACGCAGGGGTATTTTCGTCAGCGCGCATGGTGCTTAAGAAGGTTGAGTGGTGTAGTAAGAAATTTCCATTTTTGTAGACATACAAAGATGAGGAAGATAAGTAATTTCCACGACATAACGTGTAATTTTTTATGCTCAAATTGATCAAAATTTTAAGGTGAAAAACTCAAAGGTGTCTACAAAGCCGAATGTGGATGGATTTATAGGAAGAATTGTATTAAGTAAAATTGTTAAGGATTTATCTACTTTGAAGGGATGATACAAAATGAGTTTATAGAATATTAGTTCTCTCTCTTTAAAACATATCACGATATATCTTAAAATTATGCAAATAAACTATCAACCGCAAAGTCCTCAAGATAAAATAACTCGATCAAATTATATGGTCCCATACTGCATTGTAGGTCACGTTCTATAATACACCCTCAAATAATAGTTGCTTGACCACCCAAAATAAATTCTCAAACGAGCATAAATTTTTCGAAAGGCAACTAGTTCTCCATAGAGAAATAAAGAAATACTAGAAAAATTTCACGAGTAAGAATGGGAAGAAGACAAGTACTCTGATAACTCAAGACCATAGAGAAAAAAAAAACAAGGAAAAAAAAACTATAAAAACGTTGATATCAATAAATTAGTGATTAAGATTTTTTTATAGTGAAGATTTTGGATGTGGAACATGAATGAACAATTCAAATCATTTGACCATTAACGAAATAGACGATTAGATGATCACAAATGTCGAAGAAAATTCTGGAGAAAAAAATTAATCTATTGAGTGAGAGAGATTTTTAAAACAGGTGACACATCTCTTCTCTCTGAAACCCTAGACTCAAATAAAATAGACAAATAACATGTCAATTTGATTTTATTTTTAAAAAAACTAAACATTCTAGTGCCAAAAACATATGAATAATATCCAATCGAAGGCAAACCTAAACCATGTATGGTACTCCCTCCGGTCACAATTATAAACCAAAATAACTACTTTTACAGTAATTAAGAAAATTAGTTAAGTATAATTAATTTTCTTGATTTCATATACAATTAAAGTAAAATTTACTATAATATCTTTAGTTATATTTGATTAATCAACTATCAACATTAAATGCTATTGAATTAAATTGGAGGTATACTAGTAATACAAACATTAATTATTTTAAAAATTAATAAATTTTACTTATAATAGTGACCAAAATTTAAAGCTATTTTTTTTTTTTATAATAGTGATCGGATGAGTATTCTTTTGTGATATCGCTCTTGCCATTTACAAAACTTCTAAACTCATTTAACTACACTCCAAAGAGAAATCCTACCCTTAATTGTGTTTTTTCACTGATAAATTACATCTGACTTCATCTTTCAAATCAGTAGCACCCCATTCTCCTTTTCCAGATCACGCTCCAACAAATGGGTACAATAAAACATTAATTTCCCACAACTGTTTAAAACGGTAACCTTCTGCGAAGCAGTTGTGGACAACGTACCAGGATACCACTGCAAATCTTTGAACTCAAAAACGTTCTCCTATGTCGTTCACAAGGTTAAGTTTAATTTCTCTCTCCAATTTTCCTATTTCGTTTCACTTTCTCTCTAAACCCTTAACCCCTTTTTCCCACTCTCTCCATCAATTCACTCCCAACCATATAATTCATGACGCCGTTTCATCATTCCATAGCTTGCTCCACGTGCATCCTACCCCATCCATCTTTCAATTTAACAAAATTTTAGGGTTTCTTGCCAAGACTAAGAACCATTACACCACTGTTATTTCCCTTTCAAACCGATTAGAATTCGATGGAATTACCCCCGATATTGTTACTTTAACCATCTTGATCAATTGTTACTCCCATCTTGGTCAAATGAATTTTGCATTTTCTATGTTGGGAAAGATTCTTAAATTCGGTTATGAACCCAATACCATAACCTTGAATACACTTGTCAATGGTATGTGCCTTAACGGTAAGGTCAGTGAAGCTTTGCACTTTCATGATTATGTGGTTGCGTGTGGATTTCACTTTGATCAAGTTGGTTACGCCTCTTTGATTAATGGGTTGTGTAAAATGGGAGAAACAAGGGCCGCCATGCGAATGTTGAGAAAGATTGAAGGGAAATTGGTCAGGCTTAATGAGGTAATGTATAACACGATTATAGATAGTTTATGCAAAAATAAATGTGTTAACGATGCCTATGACTTATATTCTGAAATGATTACAAAGAGAGTTTCTCTTGACGTTGTAACTTTCACTTTTCTAATCTATGGATTTTGTATTGTTGGTCAATTGAAACAAGCGTCTAGTCTTCTAAATGAAATGGTGTTGAAAAACATCTACCCGGATGTTTATACTTTTACTATATTGGTGGATGCTCTTTGTAAGGAAGGAAATGTGAAAGAAGCTAAGAATCTATTAGTCGTGATGATGAAAGAAGGTGTAATACCCGATGTTGTTGTTTACAATTCATTAATGGATGGGTATTGTCTAGTTAATGAAGTGAATAAGGCCGAACATGTGTTGAGAACTATTTCCCGAATGGGAGTGACACCTAATGCTCGGAGCTATAATATCATGATTAATGGATTCTGTAAGATGAAAATGGTCAATGAAGCCTTGAGTCTCTTTAATGAAATGTGTTGCAAAGGAATTGCTCCTGACACGGTGACTTACAATTCTCTCATTGATGGTTTGTGCAAATCAGGGAGAATCTCACATGCTTGGAAGCTTGTTGAAGAGATGCATCATAATGGTCAACCAGCTGATATAATCACTTACAATTCTTTAATACATGCTTTAAGCAAAAACCATCTCATTGACAAGGCTATTGCATTAGTCAAAAAAATCAAAGGCCATGGCATTATACCAAATATGTGCACGTACAATATACTTATCGACGGACTATGCAAAGGGGGACAGCTTAAAAATGCTCATAATATTTTTAAGGATCTTTTGACTAAGGGTTATAGTCTAAATATCCAAACATACAATATTATGATCAATGGATTTTGTAAAGCGAGTTTGTTTGATGAATCAGAGGCCTTGTTGTCAAAAATGCAGGACAATGGTATCATTCCTGATGCTGTAACGTATGAAACTATCATCGGAGCTCTCTTTCATAAAGATAAGAATGAGAAGGCGGAGAAACTTCTTCGTGAAATGATTGCTAGAGGTTTACTATAAGAGTAATTCCAGGTTAGATAATTTTCTCATTATATAATTGGTTATTTTTATGACAGCTATGTAATCATTATGATTTATTTACTTTGTTGATAGATACATACACAAAAGAAGTTGGACTACTCAATGGTCTCACTATCACTTCAATTTTAATCAAAGTCATGTGTTGATATGTTCATTTTGACATTATAATTGTTTGTGGATCAAACTCTTTCATCAGATTTGTCTGCGAATCTGTCTCGTGCATTAAAGCAGAAAAACATTTAATCTATCTTGTACCTTTATGACAGAGTTGCTAATAAAAGCTCTTAGCAACAAGCTCAACTTGGGATATTATGCCAATGCTAATTTAAGGTTGATGCGGTATATGATGTCAATTAAGGAAATGTTCTCCTTAGCACCTGATAACCTCGTGCTTGTTGCCTTTCACTGAATCATCATGCATTTGTCATTATTATTGTGTTGGTTTATTGGTTATGCAGTTTTTTTCGTCTTAAAATTTGCAGTGAAGATTTTGCAACTTGTGAATTAGCAACCCTTCTATGTTGATTACAGATAAAATGGTTCCTTTGTCTTTCCCTATTGACAGAGTCTAACAGTTTTGCCAAAAGATTAGTAAGGTCTGACTTGTTCTAGTCAGGATTCAAAAGTTTACGCTCTTGTAGTTATTAGTTAGTCATAAGTTGTTTAACTATATTACTCAGTTTTCCATAGGGATGGCGATATAACATGATCCTGCGATCTTTGAAGCTCCTCTATGCGGCGATGCACATGGGATCAGGTGTTGCAAGACATTACAACCTGTGCTACAATCCTCGAGTTACAATTTTTCAACCCCCTCATGATCTTATATGCACTCTCGATTTTTACAACAATGTATCTATGCTCATTCCTTTTCTTTTAAAATTCTGAAATATGTAAGAAATCATGTTCTGAAAAATATTATGTATGAACATTTTGCTGTGAATGGATTGCTGAGAGGTATGAAATGCGCATACTGTGTAAATCTGTCCACGACTACAAAGATATTATTGTCTTTCTTGTGACTCAATGGTAAACCCTCAATAAAATTCAAGGAAAGGTCCTTCCAAATTTTAGTAGGAATTGGAAGAGACTCGTAGGAGACAAAATTTGATATATTTTGCTGACAGATTCACAAGAGGCCACAAATTACTGAATATCCTTTATCACGCCCTTCCAATACACCAAAGCTTCCAATTTTTTATACGTTTGAAGAATCTAAAATGGCCACCAATTGGAGAAGAATGATATGACCTATGTAACCATAACATCCATTTTCTTTTTGTCAGCAACAACGCCTTGAGCTGAAATTATGAGGAAGGTACTCTAATTGATGTTGGCCAAATGTGCATTTTTTACAGGCTGTGTTTTTGGTGGTATGCATCCTTTCTATACACCAATATCATTAAAGAAAACCAAAGCAAATTTATGATGCAATATCTCATTCATCAAAGCTTGAAAGTGGAAGATGCATTAGTGATCAAAAGGCATTGCAGTTAAATTATAGTGACCCTTGTGAGTGCAGAAAGTAGTTTTCAATGTCTTTCTCAAACTGCAATTTGCTGCGGTTACCTTGCTTCTATGGTCACGCTGTCCATTTTTTTGTCCGTCTGATTAAGATCAGATGGTTCGTATTTGATTTTAGCATTTTTTTATTATTATTTTAAAGACAATGTCGCTATTTTTAGATCGTGTGATTAAGATCCAATAGTTATCAATCAATTGACTGTGTGACGGTGTCAAAAAATTGACTGCAGTGGATCCATTTTCGTCTTTCTCCTTCATCGAATCATCGAATTTGGTGATAACTTGATTTTAGGTCCAATTTAGAAAATCTGGTTGTTCCTCCCAATTCATCCAATAACTCATCATTAATTGAAATATGAAACTTTTTAGAAATAATTGTCTTATTCAAAGCTCTGTAATCAAACACAAAATCTACAACCCCATATTCTTTAACAAGTATGATCAGACTTAAAAATGGACTGACTTTTGATGGAGGTACCTGTGAAAGCTTAAATTTGTAAGACAATGTCATGGTGACTTTTGATGGTGGCAGCCCTTAAATTTCCACAAAAACAATATGAAAATCCTTTAAAACTGTTGTTAACTAAGTAGGGCAATGTTGTATTGGTCATATTTATTGAAAGTGAATGTTAGAACTACTTAATTTTAAAACTTTGATTACTGATTTTGCTGTTCAAAAACTAGAATTGATATGACATAAAATGTTTAATTAATTATTTAATTTTTTAATTAACATTATTAATCAAATTATTATTATTTTTTATATAATTTACTCAAATTGATTTATAAAAAAATTATAAATAAATAAAAAACGATATAAACTAGTGAGAAAATATTATTATTTTAAGGACAAACTATAAGTTCTAAAAATAACTATAATATGTTCTGACAAGAGAGTAGAGATATATGGAGAAATTATGTGTTGAATGAATATTGGAAAATTAGAGGTGTACAAGTACAAATAAATCATTACGAAATAAACAGGATCACATTTAGGAATTTTATAATAAGGTAAAAAAAAAAGATATTGTTCTATCTACAATTTAATCTGTCTCTTCTTTGAATATACAGGATTGACAAAATGTGAAGAAAAAAATAACAGAATCAATCAACAAATCACACCAAAATATGCACAAACAGTAAGCAATCCAATGAATAAATAAAGTGGCCTCTTATACTTGAAAAATTGAGTTTTTCATCTTAGGAACCATTGTTGAATACTCACTTCACACCTCCTTCAACCACAGTTTTCTCTTTCTCTGAGGTTGGAAAAGACAATCTTCTAGCTTTGGTACTCCCTTTAGGAGGAGGAGTCCCTTTTGCATTGGAGGAAGGAGGTGCTACCAAAACCGGAGTTTTAGATGTTGATGTCTTTTTATCCTTTTGAACTTTGAATGATGGTTTATTTTGAGCTTTCTTCGGGCTAATGCTAGCTACACGGCTTTCCCATGGACGCGCGGCGATCCAGCGTTCCTTCCAGCTCCAACCCCAGTTAGCTCTGCCGAGCTCGTAACTGCCTAGTACTTGGCTCTGACTAGAGTTTGCTCTCCACTAAATATTTCATGAAATATGCATTTTATTTCAGTTGGATTATGTGAAATGAGCTCTATAGTAGTGACCTTCGAAAGAAGGTGCCTTTGTGTCCGTGTCGGACATTGACACTTGTGACTACGTTTAATTTATTCTTTTGAAATTATTTTGGTGTGGTGTGTGGTGTCTGCGTGCTTCATAAGAAATAAGACAATAACTAGACATTTCCAAGATTGACTTACCTGATGAGAAAAGGCATAAGCCATGGCTCTTTCGCGCTTTACTGCTGCTTCTCCTCTCTGATGTATCCTACCAAGGGTTTCCTCCGCAGTTTCAGGGCCGCCTGACCATTCAACCTGTAATTTATCATACATAGTGCTCAAAA
Organism: Lathyrus tuberosus; assembly: GCA_022829125.1. Taxonomy (NCBI): domain Eukaryota; kingdom Viridiplantae; phylum Streptophyta; class Magnoliopsida; order Fabales; family Fabaceae; genus Lathyrus; species Lathyrus tuberosus. The sequence continues at coordinate 3,430,294 of JALAZF010000231.1, read as the reverse complement.
CGAGATTAACAGAACTGCATTAAAAGGAACAAACTAACACATCTTGCAAAATTATTTGATCCAATGTTTTTAAAACCGGATCAGTCATTGAAAACGATTTGATGGTCCGACTGTAATTGAACTATGGTCGAGCTGATATATAGTTTTATAGAAAGATAAAGAGCGATCCTTATTGGAGGAAAGGACTTCTTTTTCTTGATAGAAACCGAGTATCCTCAGCGAGGAACCGCAGAGACTAATCCTTTGAGTCGGGGAGGACCCCTGAAAGGACTATTGGCAATGTGGAAAGGACCAGGGAAACAAATATAAAGAAAATCAGTACAGACTAAAGATTACCTCGAAATCATGGAGCTTTTCTTCGAGTTTTAGTTGAGACTCTTGTTTCTTCCTCCTGATCTTGTCTTCTGTCACCATACAGATTCGACGAGCTCTAATCTCACCCTGTATTTTGCTCCATGAGTGAAGGTATGTTATAGTTGTACTGGCTTGCTTTTGAATAGAGTAGCCTTGTGTTAAATTCTTCAGTTTTGTAAAACCTTTCATTCGTCGTAGAGCTTTCCTAGCCTGGAGACGATAACTAAAAGTCAGCATTGCGAAATAAAAAGCCGAAAAAGATAGTGAGACAGAGATTCGTACCATTGTATATAAGCAACATGAACCTACACTTACATTTGTTGGCTATATTCATAAAACACATACCCCTTATAAAATGCATTTTGAAAGCTGGTATAGTAGCAACATAAACACAATAGCACATAGACGTGTCGTCTGCAAAAAAATTGCTTCAACAAACCTTATAAGCCCGGAATGCAGTCTGGATCCTTGTTGCAGCAACAGTTTCAACGGACGCGAGATTTTCATTTTGGTTGCCATTTGCTAAACCAGTAGACTCATTTCCTGGAGACTTGTTCGACTTCAATGCACTTGGCTTGTCCGGAGCTAAAGTACCCTGTCCCAATGAGTGATCAAATATGAAGATAGAAACATTCTGGTTACAATGGCTGTTGTGCAAAATAATTCTAATATGATTTGAAGAGAGAAATATAATAGAGGTTTACAACTAACTGTATGAAATTAACTTAAATGAGTCTCACATCAAAGAATCTCACACCAGACAATATATAACTTGTGCATGTATTTATAAATGGGGACAATTTTTACACTACAAATTGGTTTTGAAGGTATAAGTTAGACTCAACCACATCAGACAATATGTCGAACAATATATAACTTGAACATGTACTTAAGTAAGGACAATCCTCACCCTACAAACCGATTTTGTAGGGATGAATTAGACTCAGCCTCATTTTTCAACATAGTATCAGCTGTTGGACCATCTGCTATTAGATTTTCGTTATCTTCGTTATCTGATCACCTACCATTTATTTTCACACTCTAGATATCCATTTGTGAGTGTAAAGAGGTGTTAAAAGCCTCATGAAAACCAGTTTAGTTTTATAGGAATGAGTTAGATAGAATTAAATTTTCCAACATGGTATTAGAGCTCAATATTAACATGGTATTAGAGCTCATTATTGCTTTCTTAGATTAGACAAATTAACTAAAAATAAAAAGAAGTGCACTGTAGGTACCTTTGGTTTCTTTGATCTTCGATCTTTTGACTTCCTATTCCTTAAACTAATTATTGCTTTAAACCAAAAACCAGAACCCATTATTGAAGTGAAGCAAATCCCCTACTCCACTAAAAACATAAACCAACAACACAACTTCAGAACACACAAACAATCAACATACTCAATTAGCAAAAACCATAAAATTTCCAACAGCTACCTAAAATCAACAACCAAAAAGAAACAAAATTACATATTAGCCTTTGACAATTAACAAATACATACCAGAGAAGGTCTTATTTCCTGATGAGGAAAACCAAGAAATGAGAAGAAGAAAAAAGGGAAGTTATGAAAAAGAAATGATATGAATGAAGAAGTAAAGAAGAAGAAAAGAAGAAAGAGTCAGCAAAAGAATAAAAGGTGGGTGAAGAATGTGGATTGCCATGGCCCATGGCCTACTACCACCTTTATTTCCTTCATTTATAATGTAGAAGATTAGAAGAAAAACAAAAAAAACAATTCAACTATGAAATACTAAGGTTTACATACGTGTGTGTGATGAACACGACCGACAAATAGTACAAAAAGTGGGGCCATGTAGTGATGTGGCATTGTTGTTAGTTGGTTCCTTTGGGAATTCAACATATGAGGCTATACAGCTTATAAATTATAATGACAGCAGAACAAACTCTGATAATGTATTTATTATTGTGATATTGATAGATAGGTTCATTTCTTCTGTTTTTAGTTATGTCATGTTGATTATTTTTTAAAAAGAAAAATGAAAGTATGATTAGTTTGAAGAGTAATTTATACTCAATTATTTTTTAAGAGATATGGATTAAATTATTTTACTCGGTTCCTTTTATTTTAAGTATTAATCATTTTTAATTTAGTTATTTGTTGGTCCCAACAAAAAAAATAAAATAGTGGTTTTTTGGTTCTATTTCATACTTAGTTTTTGTTGTTTTGTTTTGCATTGTTAGTTCAATCAAATTTGACATTTTGACTTTTAAAAAATAAATGTTAACTTTTTTATTTTTCATTATCTTTAAAAAAAACTTCATTACTAAATTTAAATTCCATTAATACTCAATGTTTTGCTTCTTGTATTTTTCATAGTAGGAAAAGTCTTTATTGCAAAACATAGAGAATATATTCTTTTCTATTTTCTATTAGTCGTTATCATTGGAGTCGGGTTCTAAAACTATAAGGTAAGTTTTACATAGAGGGGTTTGTTTCTCATTATGATAATACATTTTTTATTTTTTGGAGTTTTAGTGTGTTTGTTTTAAGTTTTTGGTATTACAGCTATGTTGTTTGTTTATGTGGAAGAATATGACATTCACATTAAGACTTGTTAAAATTTTACTATGCATTGTTAAAATTTGTCGTCCTCTATGTTAATGATTAACAATTTTGTAAGTTATGTAGTAAATCAAATTGTAAAAAAAAAAAAATTGGCGGGTCGTCCCGCCAATCCGCCAACTCGTTAGTAAGCGCGGCGAGTTTGACTTTTGAGCTTGGATGCCTAAGTTAGCCCGCCCCGCATTTGGACGGGCTTAAATGGGACGGGCCTAAACGGGGCGGGTCACCCGCTTTGCCACCCCAAATTCTTACTAAACTGACACTTAAGATGATGATTGCTAATTGTTACTCGCCCAGCTACTAAAGTTAAATTTGTGATTACTACAACAAATGTGTATGAGTCTGTGTGGAAGAAAAAATGTTATGTATTGGAATGTAAATTAGTAATGATCGTGGAAGTAGGATCCTGAATATGATGATGTTGATCTACGGTATGGTGGTTCTGGGTGGACTTGTAAGGTTAGAACTCTAACATCCAAGTCAGTTTATAGTCCAAGATGAGTGTAGTATAAAAAATGGATCGAAAAGTGCACCTTGAATCTCACGTGTGTTGGCTATATACGTTGGATAATTTTGATTGGGCCATGCAAGGTTGTGCTTCCATATTTGCCTACCCAGAGGTCCTTCCCATCTCCTACGAAGACTATTTGCTCCACATATCCCTATGGACAGGTGGTGGTCCTATTGAACTCCTAGAGGCCGAAACCATTGTACGACAAAAGTTGCTTCTGTCGAGGCCCGTCTTCTCAAACAACTCCTCATATATAATGTCATAGGAGCTGCCATCATCAATGAGGATCTAGGAGACATCAAACGGCCCCACTATGGCGGTGATTACCAAGGGAAAATTTTTGTTGCAGACACCTCCGAATTTCTCTAAGTGCTAGAACCCCAACACGAGTCGATCAAGAACCTTTTTCGACATACTGGAATCCTTTTAATAGACATCCATCATCTCGGTGATCTTTCTCTTCATTGTCCCTTTGGAGGGGAGATTTTCTTGGGGCACGCCTTTAGTGTTAAAGGAGATGTATGAACACTTTCCTTTACTAGCCTTTTCACTTTCATTACTGACCCCAACATTTGCAGTCTTCGAAAGGGATTTATCTTTAGGTGATTCCACCATATCTCTTTTGCCCCTTGATATATCTGGATAACTAACCCTTCTTAATTAGCCATTGAATAACATCCTTCAGCTGGATGCAATCGTCAGTGTTATGGTCGTGACTCCTATGGAAGTGGCAGTACTTCGACTTATTAGTACGAGATATTTCCCTAACACGATAAGGAAGTCTGACTCCTGCCTTCCGAAATTTATGTTAGTACAGTCTTGTGAGATATTTTCCCAAGAGACCGTTAGGGGGTGTACTTGTCATAGCATCCCTGCATACCCCAGTCAGATTCATCTCAACATAAGTGAGACTCCTTCTCGGTGGTCGAAGACTGGAGTATGTTTCAGCTGATGTGAGATTGTTGAAACGCGTACTCAACTTCTCCTCTAAGAGCATGCACGACTCAACCATGGTAAGTATCTTTTAGATGATCTTCAATTTCTTTTTCCATGTCTTTGACTTGAAAGGATTGCCCCTCAAGAGGCCATTCTTGAAGATCCAACACTGAAGGCCCTCTCCGGCCCATTGACCTCGACAACAACTTATGAGAACCAGTCTATATAAGATTACAAAGTTTCCTTCTTTCCTTGGACGATCCCGCTCAGAGCGCCCTTAGTCACAAATTGTCTTTTTTGGGCTACGAAGCAGGCAAAGAACCTTTCACAAAAATTCGTCCATGATGTAATGCTAGTGTTTCGTCTAAAAACCATAAATGAGCTAAGAAATGAGTTGGGATAAATACCATGACGCTTATGAGGATCGGGTGGCTGAACTAACGAAGGATGTCATTGAGTCCCTCTAGAAAACTCTTAAAAGGGTGTATGGAGCCTTTGACCAAGCGACCGACCAGATAGAGGTCTTTTTCTTGGACCTATTGTCGCAACTGTGAAAAACAATCGGCAGGAAACTAGAACAGAAGAGTCGCCACCGAACGTTATTTATCCCGACACAGGGAAAGGAAACGATCGAAGAAAACCTGAAGAGGGAGAAGACATGGCATCGCAACCATAGTCCGGGTTCGGGAGTCGGTTACGCGAGGGGAAGGTATTAGCACCCCTATGCGTCCATCGTACTCGATGGGATCCACGCTTGTTGTCTAATCAAAGGGTGAGTTATCTAAAGCCTACTGCTAAACAGGAACGGAAAACCAAAAAGGAAAAAAGAGACTCGGTAGGACATCGCCGTCCTAGGCCTACGTATTCCATCGTGCAATGGGAAAGTCAGAGTCAACGTAGTTCGGACGGACTACGGGTGGAGAGGGAGGTTGCTCGTCGAGATATCGCATCTCGTGCCTACGTATCCTCAACAGACAAGAGAGAGGAATCAGAGCAAACATAGTTCGACCTACAGGTCGAAAAGAGGTCTCGATCGTACTGGGGCGGGATAAAAGGTTTGATTAACAAGTTGGTCTCGATCGCAAGGGTGTGAGAAAAGAGGGGAGTTAGTTGTTAGTGTGCTCGCCGAGATATCGCATCTCGTGCCTACGTATCTCATCGGAAATGAGAATCAGAGCATCCGTAGTTCACGCACTACGGAAGAAAGGGAGTCTCGATCACACTGAGGCGAGAGAAAAGGGGGAGACGCACGGAAGGTCTAAGGGGAACTGAATCCTACAAGTTATCATACAAGATGGCCCTAAGGTCAGGATTAAGAGGGAAGTCTACCTAATGTTATCATGCTTGGATTGAGGGCCTAATGTCTATCCTACTCCGAGCTTAATCAGAAATTAAGTCGAACTAGAAGCCTTAAGGGAGCAGAGGTAATCAACAAGTAAACACCAGACAACTCAATCACAAAGGAAAATCGAATATGAAACCAAGTTAGAAGAAATTCAAGTACAAAGAGAAAATCAGGAATTAATCAGAAATTAATCAAGATATGCATCAAAATCATGGTCAACAATTAATAAAAAATAACCAAGTTTGAATTAAAATGCTAAGTAAAATCAAGATTAAAAATTAACAAGAAGAGTTAATCTTAAATTAAAAACTAATTCTAAAATCATGGTAATCCTAAAAAACAATTCAATAATAAAAACAAGCAGTAAAATAAAACACTGCACACACTTGCATTTTCTCTATCTCTTCTAAACACGAATCATTACGTCATGCAGATTGCTTGTTTTAAACCCCGTTGAAACATACGATCCGATGCCTTCGCCCAACTTTGAGTTCCCGGTATTCGGGGCTGAAGAAGAAAATGACAACGAAATTCCAGAAGAAATCTCCCGACTACTCAGACAAGAGGAAAGGTCTATTGAACCTCACAAAGAACCGTTGGAAATGGTAAACTTGGGTTCAGAAAAAGAGAGAAAAGAAATCAGGATTAGGGCACTGCTCAGTCCAACTGCCAGAGAGGGTTTGATAAAGCTTCTCAAAGAATTCTCCGATGTATTCGCTTGGTCCTATCAGGATATGCCAGGGTTGGACACCAGCATCGTGGAACATCACTTACCATTGAGATCGAAATGTCCACCAGTAAAGCAAAGGTTGAGACGCACTCACCCGGACATGGCCATCAAAACCAAGGAGGAGGTACAGAAACAGATTGACGCGGGTTTCCTCGCCACATCTGAATATCCTCAATGGTTAGCCAACATCGTACCCGTTCCCAAAAAGAACGGAAAAGTCAGAATGTGTGTTGATTACAGAGATTTGAACAAGGCAAGTCCAAAGGACGACTTTCCTTTACCACACATTGACATGCTGGTAGACAGCACAGCAAAGTTCAAAGTTTTCTCCTTCATGGATGGATCCTCGGGCTATAACCAGATCAAAATGGCGCCGAAAGACATGGATAAAACTTCATTCATTACCCCATGGGGTACTTTTTGTTACAAGGTAATGCCGTTCAGTTTGAAGAACGCCGAGGCAACCTATCAAAGGGCCATGACTACTCTGTTTCATGACATGATACACAAAGAAATCGAGGTATATGTCGATGATATGATTGCAAAATCAAAAACAGAGAGTGAGCACATTGAACATCTGTCAAAATTGTTCGAACGTTTAAGAAAATTCAAGCTCCGCTTGAATCCCAACAAGTGCACCTTTGGTGTCCGTTCAGGGAAACTACTAGGGTTCATCGTCAGCCAGAAAGGAATTGAGGTTGATCCTGACAAGGTCAAGGCCATTCAAGAAATGCCTTCTCCGAAAATTGAAAAGCAAGTCAGAGGATTCCTGGGACGTTTGAACTACATCTCCAGATTCATATTCCTTATGACCGCGACATGTGCGCCGATTTTCAAGTTACTCAAAAAGAACCAGGATTGCGTTTGGACAAAAGATTGCTAAACCGCCTTCAACAGTATCAAGGAATATCTGTTGAATCCTCCGATTCTATCACCTCCAGTGGAAGGAAGACCACTGATCATTTACCTCACAGTTCTAGAGGACTCAATGGGATGTGTACTTTGCCAACAAGACGAAACCAAAAGGAAAGAGTCTGCCATTTACTATCTAAGCAAGAAATTCATCGACTGTGAAACTCGGTACACGATGCTCGAGAAAACTTGCTGTGCTTTGGCTTGGGAAGCCAGACGTCTTCGCCAATACATGATTCGTCATACTACTTGGTTAATCTCCGAAATGGATCCAATCAAGTATGTCTTCGAAAAACCTGCTCTCATGGGAAGGATTGCCCGTTGGCAGATGCTGTTATCAGAATATGACATAGAGTACCACGCTCAGAAAGCCGTTAAGGGAAGTATTTTAGCCGATCATTTGGCTCATCAACCGATTGACGATCAGGAATCAGTCTGGTTTGACTTCCCAGACGAAGATGTCATGTATCTAAAAATGAAAGATTGCGATGAACCGCTACCCAGTGAAGGGCCAGAACCAGGTTCCCAATGGGGACTGATCTTTGACGGAGCAGTTAATCATTATGGAAACGGAATTGGGGCAATCATTGTTACCCCTCAGGGTACCCACATTCCTTTCACCGCTCGACTTACGTTCAAGTGTACAAATAACGAGGCCGAATACGAAGCTTGTATTATGGGTCTCGAAGAAGCGATTGATTTAAGGATCAAGAACTTGGATGTATACGGTGACTCAGCCTTGGTTATCAATCAGATAAAAGGAGATTGGAACACATACCAATCAGGATTGATTCCTTACAAGGATTATGCAAGAAGGTTGCTCCCTTTTTTCAACAGAGTTGAGTTTCATCACATCCCTCGTGAGGAGAATCACATGGATGATGCATTAGCCACTCTCTCTTCCATGATTAGTGTAGTTCAATGGAATGACGTACCTAAGATCGACATCAGGCGCCTCGAACGGCCCGCTTACATCTTCACGATTGAAGCAGTCATAGACGACAAACCTTGGTATCACGATATCAAATGCTTCCTTCAGAAACAAGAGTACCCACCTGGGGCATTAAGGAAGGATAGAAAAACCCTCAGAAGATTAGCTGGAAACTTCTTCCTGAGCGGTGACACTCTCTATAAGATAAATTTTGACATGGTTTTGCTCCGATGCGTCTACAGACCAGAAGCAGACACATTTATGAAAGAAATTCATGAAGGATCCTTTGGCACTCATGCCAATGGACACGCAATGGCGAGAAAAATTCTCAGAGCAGGGTACTATTGGTTGACAATGGAGTTCGACTGCTACAAGTACATGAGGAGGTGCCACAAGTGTCAGATATGCTCCGACAAAATTCATGTACCGCCATCACATCTCAAAGTTCTTTCTTCCCCATGGTTTTTTTCCATATGGGGAATCGACATGATTGTCTTGATTGAGCCTAAGGCTTCAAACAGACATCGGTTCATCCTTGTAGCCATTGACTATTTCACCCAGTGGGTCGAAGCAGCGCCATTCGCTAATGTTACCCGACAAGTGGTGGTCCGATTTATCAAAAACAATATCATATGTCGTTATGGTGTTCCGAGCCAGATCATTACTGATAATGGATCTAACTTGAACAATAAGATGATGAAAGAGTTGTGTACTGAGTTCAAGATTGAACACCATAACTCATCTCCCTACCGACCCAAGATGAACGGAGCGGTAGAGGCGGCTAACAAGAACATCAAGAAGATCGTTCAAAAGATGGTTGTAACCTACAAAGATTGGCACGAGATGCTACCCTTTGCTCTTCACGGTTATCGCACATCTGTCCGCACTTCAACAGGGGCAACCCCTTTCTCTCTAGTGTATGGCATAGAGGCAGTGCTCCCCATAGAAGTAGAGATCCCGTCAATCTGAGTGTTGATGGAAGCTAAGCTTACAGAAGCCGAATGGTGTCAAAGTCGACACGATAAACTGAATCTGATCGAAGAGAAGCGAATCACAGCACTGTGCCACGGTCAATTGTATCAACAGAGGATGAAGAGGGCGTTCGACAAAAAGGTCCGACCTCGTGTCTTCAGAAAAGGAGACCTCGTGCTCAAGAAGATACAATCATTTCTCACTGACTCTCGGGGCAAATGGACCCCAAATTATGATGGCCCCTATGTGGTCACGAAAGCTTTCTCAGGCGATGCCTTGAGACTTGCAACCATGGACGGAGAGGAATTTTCCTACCCCACGAATGTTGATGTAGTCAAGAAATACTTCGCCTAAACTAAAAAAAAAAAAAAACGTCTCGGTGGATTGAAAACCCGAAAGGGCGGTCCAGGCAAAAATTAGAGACATGAAAAAAATCATTCCGGTGGATTGGAAATCTCAAAGTACAATCCAGGCAAAAATTAGGGATAATGGCAAGTAACTATTTTCAACAGAGGCAAATCCCTCAGCAGCAGTTACACCATCCATCGGAGGAAAACTCTAGTTAAGGTCATCTTCGACAGAAGCTCAGGATGTCCGGAATTCAAAGTTGGTAGAAGGATAGTGGTCGTTATATTTCAACGTAGCCCTTTTTCCCTGTAAATTACCATTTTCAAGCTTTGTATATACTCTTTGGGATCACGTGTTTGGCTGATCTTCATCTTATCAATAAAATTTAAGCCCTTGTGCTTTTGTTTGTACTTCTTATTTGTTTTAGCTTTACAGAACGACGTTGTTAACATGATTAGCGATTCTTGAAATAAAACGAAAATGAATTTACTTGATAAAAAATTTTCTGCTTTTTTTAAAATAAAGATGGCAATTTCTTTTGACTGTTGAACATCGAAAGAACATCGATCGCTTCTCCAGAAGTAATCGAACCTCAAAGTGCAGAATCAAAGTACTCCTTCTAACCCAGTACGCCTGAATGAAGGGATCAACTGTGTCAGAGACCTTGTTCCGTCTGACCCGCCTCGGCCGAGTTCTTATCTCCTAAGCCCGATCAACGATATTCCCCGCAGGGACTATCTCCCCTAAGCAAGGTGGAATTGCTATTTTGAACCAACAATATTTTTGTACGCCCCGCGATGGCCGAATATCCAGTCGGGTTCACCCGTTAGTTTGTATGTCGTGTCAGTTTTGTCAGCATATACATACATACATCATGCGTTATTGATTTGTATTCACATTTCATATTGCATCACCATCACTCTAGTCGGTCTTGTCCCCTAGTGGTAGAAGTCCTCTCAATCGAGTTGTCAGTTCTTGCCTCGTCAGGAAGCGCTGCGTTTGGACAACCTCGCTTTCAGTTTATTTCTGGAAAGAAGTTGGTCCTTGACCACTTTGATAATTTAAACCTCTGAAAAGCCAGAGGAACGTTCAACAAATGTTACTCTTCGCTATTGAGGATGACATTCTTGCTTTCCTGGATTAAAGAAAATCCCAAAAGGGAAGCCTCATAATCAGAAATTCGGCAGCATGCCAGTTTCGCTCCGAAAAGACCACTGATGAAAAGGTCATCGGCACCTCAAAATTGGACCCCATCATATGGCATTTCTCCGGAAAGATCCCGAGAAAAGTATGATGTAAGCTCCCAAACGAAAATAGTCTCTCAAGAGACTCGCTTTCCCCAGTAGAATCGACAAATGGCGTCTCCAACAGAGAAGTTTGTGCAACTCTATAACTCAGACAACTGGGTTCCCCCAGTGAGTCTGACATCAAAATTTTTCCCATCAAATGGCATCTCCCCAGGAAAATTCGGCGAGAAGTTTGAAGAAAACCACTACGCATAGCGTCCCTTGTCAATAAAGCTTATTGACAAAAGAAAATGAGACCAGTTCCTTGGTAGGAAACCAAGAACGAGGGGAAGTTCATTTCAGAGACTAAGACCAGTTCCTTGGTAGGAAACCAAGAACGAGGGGAAGTTCATTTCAGAGACTAAGACCAGTTCCTTGGTAGGAAACCAAGAACGAGGGGAAGTTCATCTCAAAAGAAAACTGAGACCAGTTCCTTGGCTGAAGACCAGGATCGAGGGGAAGTTTACCTTTTCTAAGCATCATTGCTTAGCTAAAGAAGATGAATGCATAAGCTACCATTCATAACCACCATCAAAATTTCGGGTATTCTGATATTTAATCCTCTTGCACCCCGAATGCCCGAACACCTTCGTCATTCACACCTTCGGGTCCAAGAAGATTAAATAGGGGCATCTGCCATACCCCAAATTTTGACCACTAAGATTTCCCATCATTGTGCAAATCATCATCACAATATGGAGGAACCATCCTATTTCATCAGTCTCCTCAAAGATGGATGAGCATCCACTACAATCAAAATTAGGGTTTCAAGCCCTCTCTCAGAGCTTAGACAAAGGATCAATCAAGAAATGACATGATCTTCAACTTGTCTAACCTCTCAAACATCCACAATGGATCAAAAGGACTCCCACTTTAAGGATTAAGCACAAGGATGCTCCCTTTCAGGTGGATTAAGTCTCAAGATCGACAGTGTCGCTAAATTAGGGTTTTGATCGACCAGGGCCTCCAGATGGAAATTTTCATCTGGGCACAAGGCAATGATCCAAAACATAACCTAATATGCTCCATGGAACCTCATGGACCCAATCATCAAGTCAATTTGGCCTCAGGGGATGCATTCATCAAAAATCAGGAATTAGGGTTTCTTGACCTAATTCACCCCTAAGTTGACTTTTAAGGCAAATCATGAGCCAAGACCTCAAGAGAGGGTTTGAGGGTCTCTAATGAACTATATTGATCCATTTGGAACAATGGATTAATCCAAGAAGCTTGAGCAACAAGTCTCAATTTCATCTGCACCACAATTAGGGTTTTAAGAGAAAAGTCAACTGTAACTTTGACTTTTGACCAGGACAAGCTCCCAAGCCCTAGGACATACATCAATATACCCTATGACACCCATGGAACATGTCCATCAAGTTTGATTTAGGTCAAGGACATGATTTCCTGAAGAATTGCACAATTTGGAATTCATCTGATAAAAAGTCAACTGTGCACAAAAGTCAACTTTGACTTTTTGAGATTTTTCACTAAAATGGATTTTTAACCCTAAAATGATGTTAATGTATGATTTGAATCATCATTCATCAAGAAAAATCAAGAAAAGCGGGATAACTTGTAAAAGGGGTAACCATAAAACTTAGAAATTTTTCTAAGTTATGGAAAAGTACCACTAATGCACCAACTTTGAAGGACCATAACTCCTAAACCACAAGGCCATTTTTTCCATCCAAAGCTTGATTTGTAGGTCTCATTACCCTCTACAAAAACTTCAACTAGGCCTAACTCCAATTCATTATGGATTTTGAGCTATGAGTGAGCCAAAATGGGTGAAAACATGAAAATATACCATTTTCTAACACTTAGAAAAATTCTGTCCAAGACAGATTTTGTTGAAACACCAAAACTTGTGAGATCTTTTCACATAGATGCAAGTTGAATCAAGTCCAAAGTTAAACATCAATGTTGTTGCATATGTTACTAAGAATTCAAAGAGCTCAACAACATGAATTGATTCAACTTAAGCCATGAGAAATCCATGCCCAAAGTGATGCTGCTGCAAGCTGTTTTGGAAAAATCAGTTTGCATGTTTGCTTGCCACACACGATTTTGAGCCAAAGACTAAGGATCACTATGCCACCTGTGTTTAAACCAATCACAATGCAACTGATCCAACTGATAAGTCTGAGTCAAAAGGCCAAGGAATCTTCCAACTTGAAGTTCATCCACTTTGGCACATTTTGCCTTGAATTCAAAGTACATTAATGTGGAATAGTGCATTGTCAAGGTAGCTACCCTACTCAGTCAATTTCTCTGATTAAACAACATTAAAAACATCTGAGGAATGTGGTTTTGGTCAAGGCATAGCCCTGCTCTTGGGAATGGCTAGCTTGCCTTGCTTGAGAAGAAATCCTCCAAGACAATCCATGCAAATGTGATCTGATCCAGCAGCCATTCACTATTCCTCCAAAACAAAAGTTGATCACCTATAAATAGAGGTCCCAATGGATCATTCAACTCACACCAAAGCCAGTTACAGCACTGCTTTCTCTCATTCTTTCTTAAACCTCAAGTTTTCTTGTTTTTGAGTAACCACTATCGGGTTTTGAGTTGCAGCCATAATCAATCCATTCCAATTGCTCAAACACATCACATATGATGTATTTGAGGTGTCCAAACACTTAAACACCAACTGTAACACCCCAGGCTCAAAATCACTCTTCAACCAAGCCATTATGCTTCAATTTTGCAAGTAGAGGTCTCCAGCTTGATCCAAAGAATTTTAAAGTGTTCCAAAGCTTGCAACACACTCCATAATATCCATTAAAGCTGTAGGGATCATCAATTCACGACTGGAACACCATCTGGGCAAAGTTCCATTTCAGCTTGCATCAAGGTGAGCTTCAAACTCAAACTCCATGATCCATGCATATTTCCTCGCATGATATTTTTTCCATTTGATTGCCATCATGTGTTGATTGTTTTGCCTCAAGAAATTGGATCATAGACCTTATAACCATGCCTGCACGATTGCTTTTGCAAATTAGGGTTCATCTGTGTTCAATATGATTATTTTACTCCACATTGAAAATGAATAAAATTGGGTATTGCCATCTTATTCCTTGTAAAAAAACGCACGGGTTTGGTGTTTGAATCATGTCCAATGGTTGAGAGATGAGTGAGATATGGTGCTTCACGCACGAGCTCGAGGAAGAAGATGGCCATGGCGCCATTCTTCAGGTTTTCCAACTAAGTTTGATATATATTTTTCACTTGCCATGTCATTAATGAATTGGCATTGCGCCCCAGCGGTTCATCAGCTGGTTTTGTGAGTATTGGCAAGCGAGAGGTCTGGGGTTCGAATCCCCCTCGCCCCAGACTTCTTTTTATCACTTTTTTATTTTGTTATTTTTCATATTATTATTTTTAATGATTTGAAAAATTAATAACTCCTTCAATTTTTATCATTTTTGATTGGTTCTTTTTGAAACAATTCACAAAAATGTTGAAATATTTTATTCCACCAAAAAATTAAATTTATATTATTTATTTAATATAATTAGTATTTTGTGAATAAATTCATTTTTAATTGTTTTTAAACATTCTAAAAATGAATATTTACTTTGAAAATCAAAACCTAATGAATTTAAATATTCCTTGTGATTATCCCTCATTTTTTCAAACCTTAAGCAAAATCATAAGTGGATTATTCAAATTTATTTTGAATTTTGTTTGATTTTCTTTAAATATTTACTTTTAAAGATTAAAATTAGGGTTTTTTTTTATTAATTCAACTTTCAAAATTGATTTTCAAAACAAATGGGCCTCTAATAGAGTGTAAGACCCAATCTTTTTTTTGACCAAATCATTTTTGGGCCTCATTGTATTGTATAAGTCCCGATACCGACAAAAACAAACGGCGCGATCGTCGCCTTTTGAAAAATAACCTTTTGGGCCTACCCTCAAGTAGTAAGACCCATTTCTTTTCTTAAAATACACTTGGGCCTCTAATAGAGTGTAAGACCCAATCCCCTTTTAACCAAAACTATTTGGGCCTCACTTATTGTATAAGTCCCTTCGCGTTAAAAGAAAATCTCGACGCGATCGCCATTTCAAACGAAAAGTCAACTGGGCCTACCCTTGTGTTATAAGCCCCACTCTTTTTCTTTAAACCTTTAGGGCCTCTTGAGAGAGTGTAAGACCCACCCCTTTGTACAGAAAACTTTTTGGGCCTCAGTCACTTGTATAAGTCCCTCTGTACAAATTCAACAGTGCGCTCACTGATAAAACCCTGGGCCTCTCCTTGAGTTGTAAGCCCCAAATCTTTCTTTTTTCAAAGCACTTTCTCCTTTGATTTTGAATATAATATTGTTATCAATCTTTCTTTGTTGAACAACTAACCAAACAACATGGAAGCTCTACAACTGAGTAAGTGGTTATTGCTTTCATTTACCGCTTTCATATACATATAACTGTATTATGGGGCTGTTTCACTGTAAGTCTTCTTTCATAAACTCATATCGACTGTGTAATAATAGTATAGATATTTCGAGTTTCCCCGGCAACTACGTCTAGAACTAGGTGACGCCGTTTCATTTATTCGTAGAAATAGACAGCTAGATCCCCAATAGGATCACCAGATACAATCTTCTCTTCGACTGTCCTCATTAGGAATCGTCAAGAAACTCTACTCCCCAAGATGAATGTATTCTTCGTGAAATGGCATCTTTGAGTTTCTTCCAAATTCTCGAACTTTCCTGACTTGATCTATTCCTTGTGAATAGCTTGCCTTGAATTTCTCGGGGTTTGGGGACCCACAGGCTTCTTAAAAGCATCGGCCTCCTCTTGGGCATCATACAAGGACCAACAGGCTTCCTAAAAGCAACCCAGCCTCCTCTTGGGCTTAGTACAAGGATCCTACGGCTTCTTAGAAGTATTCACAGCCTCCTCTTAGGCTTCGTATAATGATCTCTTCCTCCGGGAATGATAGCCTCCTCTTGGGCTTAGTACAAGGACCGATCGGCTTCTTAAAAGTTTCTAGCCTCCTCTTGGGCTTCGTACAAATTGTCCCAACGACCTTCTAGAGGTATAGGAACAAAACTTAGTCATATGCGTAGAGCAGTCCTTTCATAGAGTCTACTACTATTTCTCAAAGCATAGTACAAAAGACAAAACTCTAGACTTGGACAGTCTAATTTCCTTGAGTCTCAAAGACATTCTCAAACACCCTTCAAGAATAGGAAGGAAACCCGCAGACTCGGACAGTCTCAATACCCTTTGGATTTCCCGCTTCCTTAAAAAACAGGAATAACCCGGATCCTTGAAATCAGATCCTTGAGTACAATGTTGCTCATATAAGAACTGATTTTCTCTTTCAAAACCAGTATACTGGACCTGTCACTTAAACAGTTACCATGGCCTCCTCTTGGTCTTTGTACAATGATTCTCCTCATCGGGTCAAAAACCTTTTAGCCTCCATCTCGGGCTTTATACGAGATACCAAAAGATTCCCTCGTCGAGTCAAAACCCTTTTTTCCTCTCTCTCGGGCTTTGTACGAGACACATATTAGCCTCCTCTTAGGCTTTATATAAGAAAACCACTGGTTGATCCAATCAACCTTTTAGCATCAAAGGCTGCGCCTCGTTCACAATACACAAACATCAACAACTCCCTTCCCTTCATCTAATCGCTGTAAGCGGCAAGCCTCTGGATCATCTATATCCACGCCACTGTCCCTCGTTTAGCATGAGAAATTCCTAAGGAAAGATAGCATTGCTCTACACTGAGTTAAAGTCTTCTCCTTCAGGTTAAAATCCCCTATAAAGGAAATTATGGCATTACTAGGATCCGCGTATCCCGGTTAAAGTAATCTCCCTTTATAAACCAGTCACCCAATAGTTGTGACAAACAGACCTCTTTAGAGATGACAAATTCTCTCTAAAGTCAGACTTTTCAGCTTCATATCTTGGGCTTTGAACAAGATACAAACTACCTTCAGCTTCACATCTTGGGCTTTGAACAAGATACAAATCACCTTTTGCTTCACGTCTTGGGCTTTGAACAAGACACCAAAAAACAATTTCCTCCCATAGAATAGGAGGAACTACGAACGCTCTGATTTCCCTGTTTCGGTAAACGAGAATACATAGACATAAGATTGAAAGAAAAATCTTAGCGAGCACAATCAACAAAAAAACCAAATCCCATAAACATCAGTCTTAACATCCTAATCCTTGTTCCCCGCCCGAAAACTTCTGCCTAGATAACAAACCAGTATTGGCGAAAATACAAATAACCAGTACAAAGGCCCCCCCACATTGATAGCATTCGTAACGTAACAGACCACTGTTTAAACTCAGTATGCAAGCAGGGTTAATTGGAGACATCTATTTCCCTTCCTTATTCAGCTCACAATAGGATAAAAAATGAATCGACCTGTAGTTTAAAGCTCAAACCGCAGAGAGCGGCCAACGCTTAAGAACCGCGTCCAAAATCGCTCGCTACAGTATATGACAAACAAACTTTCATGATATATATATATATATATATATATATATATATATATATATATATATATATATATATATATATATATATATGTTGATATTCAGTTACAGATTTTCCGCTTTTATTCTGTTTCTGAATTGTGGGTGTATTACTACCTGAGTTGTTGCATATCTGTATGAGCAGGTGTTGTATGTTTGTCTCAAATTGATGTGACCCCTCGGTCTATGCTGTGAATTTTTAAATATACTCTGATGAAATTTTGAATTTTATTTATCGCTTTAATAGCTTGGGGGTGTTACAGTGGGCCTAAGTCTGACCCCAAGGATCCTAAACATGAAGCAAGGGAGGGTGCGAAATAGTGAA
Source organism: Lathyrus tuberosus (assembly GCA_022829125.1). Lineage (NCBI taxonomy): Eukaryota > Viridiplantae > Streptophyta > Magnoliopsida > Fabales > Fabaceae > Lathyrus > Lathyrus tuberosus. Next base: position 3,412,552 of record JALAZF010000231.1, on the reverse strand, counting down.
ACGGGGGTGCAAAACAGAAACTTGTGTGGGCTTAAGGCCCAAAACCTGGTCCTCGTTGAAACTAATAGAGAGGCAAAACCTAAATCCATGAAGGTATTCAGCAAACCAAATTCACTCTCCTTCGATTCCCTCTCAGCCGCTGCACATCTTCTCTTCTTCACACAACGTTCTTCCTTTTCAATCTTGTTCGCGACTCTTTCCCCCACTTTCCAACTAATTCCTTAATTCTCACCGCGTTTAGATCTTCTTCTCCGGCAACAACTCACGCCGCCGCAACAAATTCCCCAAATCAAACTCCCTTCGTCTGCAACGTTCCTCTTCGTCCGCTCACCTCGGCGATACTCAAACGACATCGCAAACTCGTCCCCTCGTCGCCGTTCTTCACAACTCGCTCCATTCCTCAATGCCCGCCTCGCGCAAATCGCTCAACAAAAATTCAACTTGCCCTCAAACATTTCCATGGCGTGACGAATACCAACCGAAAAGCATAAACAATCTTAAGCTAGTACCAAGAAAACCAGTTTCAGAAGAAGATTAACAACGAACAAGGACCAATTGCAATACAAATCACAATACACATATGAGGAAACAGAGCAATAAAGAGATCGATACGTACCTATCGGAGTCGCTCCGATGGCGCTTCGAAGACGATGATGATGGAGTGAAATCAACGAGTCCAATTCAGGTATGTGCATCCATGATTGATTCCAACATGCACTTTCTTCTCTGATCCACTTCTTCCTCTTCTTCTTTGCGATCTCTGAATCGCTTCTAATTGCTGTTGTTGATTCGTTGTTGCTGGAATTTTCATTCAGAGTTTGTTACGGATGTGCGATGAGACTGAAGACTGATGATGTGAATTCTGAATCGCAATTGAATCTTCTTGTAGGTTGTGCATTTGATGTAGATTATTGTGAATTGAAGGAGAATTGGTGGTGAAGGTTTCTGATGTGGTTTTTGCAGATTGATGAAGTTGAGATGAAGATCGATGAAGCCTCTTGGAGAATTCTCAGGAAAATGGAAAGCAGTGACTGAGAAAGCTCTCCCCTTCACTTAATTCTGCAGCAATTTATATGCAAGTTTGGAGGGTAGAATTGGATTTCCAAATTGAAATTCTGTTAGGATATTTGTGAAATCAGAGTGAGATGTGAAAAAATGATCACGAGTTTAACACCTGCGATTGTAACTTTTCTTGTAAAATTCTGTTACGTGCAATTTTTGTTCACTGCCTTGCAGAATTTTCTGCTAATATTTGTGTTGTATGTGGTACTTTTCTTTCGCATGTGCATTTTCCTTACGTTGCAGCCAGTGGCATTAAGTTCAGCTACATGGACAACCAAATGAAACACACAGGTGGCCTTTTCCTTTGACAATACCCTCCTCAACTCTTATTTCAAAAACTTGGTAATTATTTTAACAATGGAAAATTGAATATGGATAGTTAGTAAACATGGAATTGGATAATTGATTTGGAATGGGTTAAAAATAAATGGATATGGATTTGAACTTTTTGATATGGATTTTGGACAATGGAATTTGAAAACAAGGTAAGAAAAATGGTTAAAATGGACCTATTTGGATTTTGAATTGGACTTAAAAATTATGGATAAAAATGGACACAGTTGAAATGGATATGGACATGAGTTTGGATGATGTGAAAATGAGCAATTGGTTTAGGAAATTGGTAAAATGGATTAATGGACATGAATTTAAAAAATAATGGATGAGTGGTTAAAAAAATGAATTTGAAAAACGGATATTGAAAGATGGATAAGAACATGGTTTAGCAGATGGATAACCAAATGAATCCAAAACCAATCCCAAAATTTTCACAAGCCTCTGATAAAATGGTTACAGCTACCACTGAACAATCTTGCCACTAAAACAAAACATCTGAATCAAACATCCTCTGAATCTCTGATCAAATGAATCCTGACTTTCTGAACCCACACCTCACATGAACCACTGAAGAATCTCAACCGATAAATAGTCCACAAGCTCAACCTTGAACAAAAAGCCTAACTATCCTTGAGGCGTACACCCTGATTCACACCAATGAAACCCTAACCCAATACTTCTGATGAATCCTCTGAATAAGGAAAACCATGGATCTTGGTAAACCTCTGAATAAGAAGATATTCGTGATAATGCAAATTCAGCCCTTGATGAAGAAAATCCTGGACTTGCACATAATACCTTGATCCCATGTCTTAAGAAACCAATGCAAATGAACGATTATGAATTATGACCTAATGCAAATGAAAAGGAAACATAAGCCAGTTAGAGGTTAGAAAAAGGTAGGGCAAATTTTGGGGTGCTACACCTATCTATCCCCTGCTTGCAATTTATATGAGTGCAATATTCTCTTAGATATGTTTTGCATGATGTCAAAACTAGGTAGTTTAGCTCTCTGTGTATGTTGGACCTTATAATATTTATCTAGAAGTGTATCATCATCATTGGACATGTAAAATTAGATTACATATGACATCATATGCCAAAAATATGAGTTTTTTTTATAAAAAGTCATGCATGGGTCGATACATCTTTTGTATGTGTCGATACATACTGAGTTGTTTTTCAAAGAATTTGAATCTGCCTCTAATGTATTAATTCATAGGACAAATGGGTCGATACATCTTGCGAATGGGTCAACTCATTCTTGGTTGGAGTCGACTCCATCTAAAAAGTGTTTTCAAGCATGCGTCACTGCCTTCAATGTACTTCAATGTATCAATACATTGAAGGAATAAGTCAATACATTGAGCCAATAGGTCGACTCCTGTGTTTGGAGTCGACTTATCCTGATTTTTTTAACAAATTAGCTACTGTCTTCAGTGTATTCACTCTGTTTAGTCTAATATTGTCTCATTTAGCTTATGTATTGACTCATTCCCTTTTAGAGTCAATATATTATGTACTAAATTTTAAAATGTGTATTTTTGGCTAAAACTTTGTTTTGCTCTATTCTTTTCTACACACACATACATATAAATACACATTCATGCATCATTTCTAAGCATTGAAATTTGAAAGATGCAAAGAGTTCTCATCACCTTCAATCTTTCTTTGACGCATTCATCAACTACACATGATCATTTTTGTTGTTTGTTGTCAATATAAGATTGATAAGGTCCAATTTAGGTTTGTGTAATCAAATTGGGTTGAGGTTTTCTTTGGGTTATTCAAGGATAAAACCTTTAAGGTTTTTACTCCAAGATCAAGGGTTGATTTGGAGGTTTTTGCACAAGTCTTGTCAACTTGAATTCAGCCGAGCAAAGGCTTTGAAGAACGGGGGTTCTTGCAAAGGAGTAGTAGAAACCGGAGGATCAATTGAAAGGCTCGAGGCAAGATTTCACAATTTGGATTAAGTTGAGTGAAATCTTTGAAGAACGGAAGGTTCGGTAAAAGGAGTAGCGGTAACCGGAGGATCATATTGGAGATCTTATGTGACTTGATCTTGCTAAGATCAAGGGTATAGAAGGAGTGAGGATCAACATCAAACATATGGTTTTGGGTTTGAATTTCTACTACTTCTCTTGTAAACTGATATTACAAAGGTTAATTACAATATCTCAATTCGATTTCGAATTAAAGGCAGATGTACCCATAATGAGGAAAATTGGGGAACGACCTAAACAAATCTTGGTGTTCTCTCTCTCTCTCTCTCTCTCTCTCTCTCTCTCTCTCTCCCTCTCTCTCTCTCTCACACACGCACACACACACTCTCTCTCTCTCTCTCCCTCCCTCTCTCTCTCTTGATTTTGAGAATAATTAGTATGTAATTTGAATTGTTGAAAATTTTGGTTGTGTTGAAGTATTTAAAACTGTTTTTGGGAAACCATTGCAATTGATTTGTTACAACTTTAACAAAGAGAATCAAGCTTGGTGTATTACACACCAAGTGTTTGATAAAACTATTGCACACTAAGTGTTCGACAAAATTCCTTAGTTAATTTTTATTTTACTTGTCATTGGAAATCATTTATCTTAGTGTGGTTTATATCCAAAAAATTATATTGGACTTTTTTATTGGCTTTTCTCATCTTTGGCATACATTCTATTACGGTTGTACGCATATTGATTCTACCAATAACAGTTCGGATAAACGAGAGTCGATTCAGATTCGCTTCCGCTTGCCATAGAAAAATACTTTTCAAAACATAATTTTAATAAGAAAATTTTCATTAGGAGATATATTAACCCCCCTTCTAGATCGTTGCCCTTGTCTAATGTAACGCCCCAGTTTTTGCCAGTTTTATTGTATTGAGTCTTTTTGGATTATTTTATTATTATTTTATTCTAATTTCGACTTTTATGTGAAAATATGTTATTTCCGGCGGGAATATATTTTATCGCGTTTTGGGAACGTTTGCGAGATATTTGAGTGTGGGGGTATTTTGGACATTTCACATTTAATTTCACTAAGTTAGTAAGAAAAGAAAAGAAAAATAGAAATAGAAAGAATAGAAAGAAAAAGAGAGAAAAGAGAAGTAGAGAAGAAGAAAAGAGAAGTAGAGAAGAAGAAAAGAGAAGAGAAAGAAGAAAAGAGAGGAAAAACTTGTGAAGGAAGAAATCAATCTCCCGACTTTCTAGAACACGATTAAATCGGGTAAGGGTGCGAAACTCAGTTATTATATCATTGTGTATGATTATGTATGTTTTGTGTGGATGTTTTGGTTGGTTTTCCACATGTTTCCGTTTATGCCGTATTGGACGAAATCGATAGAAATCGATGTTTTTACGGTCGAAAAGTCGTATAAATACATGTGTTGGTTGGTTATGTGTATGTGAGCTACTGTTTAAAGTTTCATGAAGTTTGGTTATGTTTTGGTTAGTTTTCGTTATGTTTCCGTTGTTTTGTCCGTTTAGGTCGAATTGTAGGAAATCGATAAAAATCGATGTTTTCACGGTTAGAATTCGAAATAAATTACGTAGTTGTATCGAGTAAGATTAGGTCGTCGTATGCCGTGCTTTTTATTCAATTTGGTGATGTTTGAAAATTCTGGTTTTTTTGAAAGGTTGAAATTTAATCGAAAAATCGAACGTCGTAGAAATTTCGTTTATGTGTTCTAAATTGTTCTTATGTATTTGGTGGTTGGGCGTATATGTTTGTTTCGGTGAAAATGTTCGATTTAGTCGAGTTTTCGGCCATTTTGGAGAAGGGACAGCAAAGGTGTATTTTGAGAAAATCTGGTTTTTGAGGAAAAACAGAGTTATGAATCGATACATAACAGCTATGTATCGATACGAAATGGTTTATGTATCGATACATAACCCTTATGTATCGATACATACTGAAGAAATTGGGAAAAACAGCATTTTCACTACAGCATGTGTCGACACATGCGTGCTATGTATCGATACATGTGGCCTTTTGTATCGATACATAAGCCTATGTATCGATACATACTGTGCTGAACCATAAAATTCTGGTTGTCGGGGAAACTTCGGAAATTCATATCTCTTGAACCGTAAGTCGGTTTTGATCCCCGTTCAAAGCGTTGGAAAGCTAACGAGATGTTCTTTCTAGGAAAAATAGTTTTGAGGTCTGAACTTGGTCCAATCGGTACGGTTTTTACGAACCGTTTCGTAGTGTCAGGCGTCCGGTTTATGTTTTTGCGTTATTTTGAAATATTCATATCTTGTTAACCGTTTATCGTATTTAAGAGTTCTTTATACCGAATCGAAGCTGTCGATGAGTACTTTTTGATGATGATAGAAAATATTATTTTTGGCCGACTTTTAGCCGACTTTTCTGAGAAACCGTAAAAATGGAATTTTGAGTTATTTTCTATATTGTGCGATAGGATATGATATGTAACATATGACTTGTGTGGGGGATGTTTGATGGGTATATGATGTTGTGGTGAAGATTTGTGGCCGTTTGGCAATTATGTGCATTGTATTATAGGTACTTGAAATGCATGCTTTAATATATGAGCCTCGATTTCCATGGGTCATTATATGACATGCATCATGTTGAAGACATTGTAAGATCCCTTCGTGGGTGTAAACAATGCATGAAGACATTGTAAGATCCCTTCGTGGGTGTAAACAATGCATGAAGACATTGTAAGATCCCTTTGTGGGTGTAAACAATGCATGTTGAATTGTAGATCCCTTATGGGTGTAAGCAATTGTTGTATTGATCGTGTGCCTATTATAAAGGACTAAAAACGATCCATAACGTCGTATGCTTGTTGATAAGTGGTAGCGACGGGGAACATCGTATGCCCGACGGGGAGTTACCCTAAGTAACGAGCGATGATTCCAAGAGTTCCTGGGGGACTAATGGTACCGCATGCATAGAGTCGTTGTGTCGGTCTCTGTGCATTTGCATAATTCATTACATAAATGTTTATGTGTTGAATTTTGAGAAGGATTTGTTATGCATTGTGTTAATGTATATGCTTATGTGATTGATGTGTGAAATGAGTTTAATATGTCTTGTGTTGTTTACAAGTATCGTATTTGTGTGGTGAGAATAATTGTGCATATTTTGCTAAGTGTTTTATAATGATATGCAATTATATTATAATCCTGTTTCTCACCCTTCTGCTGTGGTTTAATGCTGTAATGGCATTGCAGATTAGACGCTGGAGGTCTTTTGCGAAGATTAGTGTCTTCGTCCTTTTGTCGTCCCGTCGGCTCTGATATGTAACACGGGTAGTCGGGGTTCGAGTGTAGATGTTTCTTTTAGCTTGTATTTAGTGGCCTTGTATGAATATGTATATGACGTACTTATATTTGTGATGACATCAGTTATGGATGTTCCGCTTTAATTCTGTAACTGAATGCTGATATTTTGGAACGGAGTTCCTCTGTTTATAAAAACTATCCAGGTGTTATATATCTTTATGAACAGGTTGTTTTTAGTTCACGTTGATGTGACATCTCTGTTTATATCTAAATGACTTAATCTTTGCTCTGATGTTTTATTATAAGATTATTTTTTTTATTACGAAAATGTTCGGGGTATAGAAGGGGTGTTACATTAAGTGGTATCAGAGCCAATGTTTTGTTTGTCCGACCATGTTGTCGTGTCTGTTGTGTCTTGTTGGTCTGTTGCACTCTGTTGAGTGGTTGTTTAACCATAATTTGCTATCGTTGGGAACATTCAGATTATGGCTGGAAGAGGTGCTGCTGCTATGACTGCGACCATGCAAGCTATTGCGCAAGCAATGCAGAATTTACCCAATGCTGTGGCGGACGAGGAATCGCGTAGTATGGATAAGTTTCAGAAGAATAATCCACCGAGCTTCAAGGGTACTCATGATCCTGAGGGAGCACAGATTTGGCTGAAGAAGATTGAGAAGATCTTCCGTTTCATTAGGTGTTCCGAGGATCAGAAGGTGCAGTTTGGTACTCATATGTTGGAAAAGGAAGCTGAAGACTGGTGGGCGAATGCTTCTCAGAGGTTTGAGGAGGATGAGATAGTGGTTACATGGGCTGTGTTCAAAGATGCTTTTCTTGAAAAGTATTTTCCGGAAGATGAGAGAGGTAAGAAGGAAATTGAATTTCTTGAACTGAAGCAGGATAATTCCTCTGTTGCGGATTATGCTGCTAAGTTTGAGGAACTTGTGAAGTTCTGTCCTAATTATAATACGGCTGGTTCTGAGAGGTCAAAGTGTTTGAAGTTTGTGAATGGCTTGAGGCCAGAAATCAAGCAGGGTATCGGTTATCAGGAGATAAGACAGTTTTCAGTGTTGGTGAACAAAAGTAGGATTTTTGATGAAGATAGTAAGGCACGTGCTACGCATTACAAGAATCTGAATGATAGGAAAGGAAATGGGCAGTTCAGAGGTAGGCCTTATGCTACCCCTGTCGATAAAGGGAAACAAAAGTTTACTTTTGATAGGAAACCTAGTGGAGGGGGAATGAATTCTTCGGTGAAATGTTATAATTGTGGTGGTTTAGGTCATCGTATATCGGAATGTATGAGGAATATGAACAAGTGTTCTAATTGTGGTTTGACGGGTCATGTGGCTGCTGATTGTAGGAGGAATGCGATCAAGTGTTATAATTGTGGGGAGAATGGTCACTATAGTACAAAGTGCACGAAACCGAAGCAAGCTCAACCTAGAGGGAAAGTATTTGCATTGGCGGGAGCTCAGCCTACTAATGCAGATCGTTTGATCAGAGGTACTTGTTTTATTAATAGTAATCTTTTAATTGCTATTATTGATACTGGAGCGACTCATTCGTTTATTTCGAGTGATTGTGCGAAACGTTTGAATTTGGTGTTGTCTAAGATGGATGGAGAGATGGTTATCGATACTCCAGCTTCGGGGTCGGTAACTACTTCTTTCGTTTGTTTAAGTTGTCCTTTGACAATTTTTGGTAGAGATTTTGTGATGGACTTGGTATGTTTGCCATTGAAGGGTTTGGACGTGATTCTGGGAATGAACTGGTTAGAGTTCAATCGTGTTCATCTTGATTGTTATCTTAAGCGGGTGAGATTTCCTTCTCTTGAAGAAGAAAGGGAATCTGGTTTCTTATCTACCAAAGAGTTGAAGAAACTTTTGGCGGAGGAAGCTCAGTTGTTTGGATTGTTTGCATCGTTGTCTGTGGAGAGTCAAGTTGCAATTGGAAGTTTTCCTGTTGTGTGTGATTTTCAGGAGGTGTTTCCGGATGATTTTTCAGATGTGCCGCCAGAAAGAGAGGTGGAGTTTTCTATAGACCTAGTTCCTGGTACTAGACCTGTATCTATGGCACCATATCGGATGTCAGCATCTGAGTTGGTGGAGTTGAAAAGACAATTGAGTGAGTTGTTGGAAAAGAGGTTTGTAAGGCCTAGTGTATCACCTTGGGGTGCTCCTGTTTTGTTGGTCAAAAAGAAAGATGGAAGTATGCGTCTGTGTATCGATTATCGGCAGTTGAATAAAGTGACGATTAAGAACAAGTATCCACTTCCAAGGATCGATGACTTGATGGATCAACTAGTGGGTGCAAGTGTGTTTAGTAAGATTGATTTGAGGTCAGGATACCATCAGATTCGGGTTAAAGAGGAGGATATTCAGAAGACGGCCTTTAGGACACGCTACGGACATTACGAGTTTTCTGTGATGCCGTTCGGGGTTTCTAATGCGCCGGGTGTGTTTATGGAGTATATGAATCGTATATTCCATGAGCATTTAGATCATTTTGTTGTTGTTTTTATTGATGACATTTTGGTTTATTCTAAGTCACAGGAGGAACATGCGGAACATTTGCGTATTGTGTTGCAGATTCTGAAGGAGAAGAAAATTTATGCCAAACTGTCCAAGTGTGAGTTTTGGTTGTCAGAAGTGAGTTTTCTTGGGCATGTAATTTCAGGTAATGGTATTGCTGTGGATCCATCCAAAGTAGAGGCAGTTCTACAATGGGAGGCTCCTAGATCTGTTACTGAAATTCGAAGTTTTCTGGGTTTAGCTGGATATTACCGGAGGTTTATCGAAGGTTTTTCCAAGTTGGCACTTCCGTTGACTCAACTGACTTGTAAGGGTAAGGCATTTATTTGGGATATTCAATGTGAAGAAAGTTTCAACGAGCTGAAGAAGAGATTGACTACAGCTCCGATTTTGATCTTACCAAATCCTAATGAATCGTTCGTTGTGTATTGTGATGCATCTCTAATTGGTTTAGGTGGTGTTTTGATGCAAGATGGTAAGGTGGTTGCTTATGCTTCGAGGCAGTTACGAGTTCATGAGAAGAATTACCCTACTCACGATTTGGAATTAGTTGCAATGGTTTTTGTATTAAAGATTTGGAGGCATTATCTCTACGGTGCTAGATTCGAAGTCTTTAGTGATCATAAAAGTTTAAAATACTTGTTTGATCAGAAAGAGTTGAATATGAGGCAACGAAGATGGTTGGAACTTCTGAAGGACTATGACTTTAGCTTGAATTACCATCCTGGTAAGGCTAATGTGGTAGCTGATGCTTTGAGTCGGAAATCTTTGCGTATATCTGCTTTGATGGTGAAAGAGTGGGAAATTCTGGAACAATTTCGAGACTTGAGTTTGGTTTGTGAGCTTTCACATGAGAGTGTGAAGCTTGGTATGTTAAAGATCACTAATGATTTTCTGTTGTCTGTTATAGAGAAACAGAAGTTGGACTTGAAACTTGTTGATTTGTTGCTTGTTGGAAATCAAGAAGTGAACGGTGACTTTAAAGTGGATGATCAGGGTATTTTGAGATTCCGTGGTAGAATTTGTATACCGGATGATGCAGAGTTGAAAAAGATGATTCTTGAGGAAGGACACCGGAGTAGTATGAGTATACATCCTGGTGCTAATAAGATGTACCAAGATTTGAAGAAAATATTTTAGTGGTCTGGTTTAAGACGAGATGTGGCTCAGTTTGTTTATGCGTGTTTGACTTGTCAGAAGTCGAAAGTGGAACATCAAAGGCCTGCAGGATTAATGCAACCGTTGGATATTCCGGAGTGGAAATGGGATAGTATTTCGATGGATTTTGTGACGGGTTTGCCTAATTCTCCGAGTAGGCATAATGCTATTTGGGTGATCGTGGATAGACTGACTAAATCGGCGCATTTCATTCCGATTGATATCAGTTATTCTATGGAGCGTTTGGCTGAGATTTATATCAGTGTGGTTGTGAAGTTACATGGCGTTCCGTTGAGTATTGTTTCTGATCGTGACCCGAGGTTTACTTCCAGATTTTGGGAAAGTTTGCAAAAGGCGTTAGGTTCTAAGCTGAGATTGAGTTCTGCTTATCATCCGCAGACTGATGGTCAGACGGAGAGAACAATTCAGTCATTGGAAGATTTACTGAGATCTTGTGTTCTTGAGCAAGGTAGAGTTTGGGACAGTTTTCTTTCATTGATCGAGTTTACGTATAATAACAGTTTCCATTCTAGTATCGGAATGGCACCTTTTGAGGCACTTTATGGAAGAAGATGTCGAACACCTTTGTGTTGGCATGAATCTGGTGAAAGTGCAGTAGTTGGACCTGAGTTAGTTCAACAAACGACGGAAAAGGTGAAACATATTCGGGAGAAGATGAAAGCTTCTCAGAGTAGGAAAAAGAGTTATCATGATAAAAGGAAAAGAGATCTTGAGTTTCAAGCGGGTAACCATGTGTTTTTGAGGGTTTCGCCGGTGACTGGTGTTGGACGTGCTTTGAAGTCGAGGAAGCTTACTTCACGTTTTATTGGTCCATATCAGATATCCGAAAGAGTTGGTGCAGTGGCTTACAGGATAGCATTGCCACCGAATCTTTCGAATCTACATGATGTTTTCCATGTTTCACACCTACGGAAGTATGTTCCAGATCCGTCCCATGTGATTCCGATGGATGAGATTGAGGTAAGAGATAATCTTATGGTTGAGGTTTTACCGGTGAGGATTTTAGATCGCGAGTTGAAAAGGTTAAGAGGCAAGGAGATTTCACTTGTGAAAGTGGCGTGGGGAGGCGCTGCTGAGGGCAATTTGACTTGGGAATTGGAAAGTCGGATGCGGGAGTCGTATCCGGAGTTGTTTGTATCAGGTATTATTTTCGAGGACGAAAATTTCTAAGTGGGGGAGAGTTGTAACGCCCCAGTTTTTGCCAGTTTTATTGTATTGAGTCTTTTTGGATTATTTTATTATTATTTTATTCTAATTTTGACTTTTATGTGAAAATATGTTATTTTCGGCGGGAATATATTTTATCGCGTTTTGGGAACGTTTGCGAGATATTTGAGTGTGGGGGTATTTTGGACATTTCACATTTAATTTCACTAAGTTAGTAAGAAAAGAAAAGAAAAATAGAAATAGAAAGAATAGAAAGAAAAAGAGAGAAAAGAGAAGTAGAGAAGAAGAAAAGAGAAGTAGAGAAGAAGAAAAGAGAGGAAAAACTTGTGAAGGAAGAAATCAATCTCCCGACTTTCTAGAACACGATTAAATCGGGTAAGGGTGCGAAACTCGGTTATTATATCATTGTGTATGATTATGTATGTTTTGTGTGGATGTTTTGGTTGGTTTTTCACATGTTTCCGTTTATGCCGTATTGGACGAAATCGATAGAAATCGATGTTTTTACGGTCGAAAAGTCGTATAAATACATGTGTTGGTTGGTTATGTGTATGTGAGCTGCTGTTTAAAGTTTCATGAAGTTTGGTTATGTTTTGGTTAGTTTTCGTTATGTTTCCGTTGTTTTGTCCGTTTAGGTCGAATTGTAGGAAATCGATAAAAATCGATGTTTTCACGGTTAGAATTCGAAATAAATTACGTAGTTGTATCGAGTAAGGTTAGGTCGTCGTATGTCGTGCTTTTTATTCAATTTGGTGATGTTTGAAAATTCTGGTTTTTTTGAAAGGTTGAAATTTAATCGAAAAATCGAACGTCGTAGAAATTTCGTTTATGTGTTCTAAATTGTTCTTATGTATTTGGTGGTTGGGCGTATATGTTTGTTTCGGTGAAAATGTTCGATTTAGTCGAGTTTCCGGGCATTTTGGAGAAGGGACAGCAAAGGTGTATTTTGAGAAAATCTGGTTTTTGAGGAAAAACAGAGTTATGAATCGATACATAATAGCTATGTATCGATACGAAATGGTTTATGTATCGATACATAACCCTTATGTATCGATACATACTGAAGAAATTGGGAAAAACAGCATTTTCACTACAGTATGTGTCGACACATGCGTGCTATGTATCGATACATGTGGCCTTTTGTATCGATACATAAGCCTATGTATCGATACATACTGTGCTGAACCATAAAATTCTGGTTGTCGGGGAAACTTCGGAAAGTCATATCTCTTGAACCGTAAGTTGGTTTTGATCCCCGTTCGAAGCGTTGGAAAGCTAACGAGATGTTCTTTCTAGGAAAAATAGTTTTGAGGTCTGAACTTGGTCCAATCGGTACAGTTTTTACGAACCGTTTCGTAGTGTCGGGCGTCCGGTTTATGTTTTTGCGTTATTTTGAAATATTCATATCTTGTTAACCGTTTATCGTATTTAAGAGTTCTTTATACCGAATCGAAGCTGTCGATGAGTACTTTTTGATGATGATAGAAAATATTATTTTTGGCCGACTTTTAGCCGACTTTTCTGAGAAACCGTAAAAATGGAATTTTGAGTTATTTTCTATATTGTGCGATAGGATATGATATGTAACATATGACTTGTGTGGGGGATGTTTGATGGGTATATGATGTTGTGGTGAAGATTTGTGGCCGTTTGGCAATTATGTGCATTGTATTATAGGTACTTGAAATGCATGATTTAATATATGAGCCTCGATTTCCATGGGTCATTATATAACATGCATCATGTTGAAGACATTGTAAGATCCCTTCGTGGGTGTAAACAATGCATGAAGACATTGTAAGATCCCTTCGTGGGTGTAAACAATGCATGAAGACATTGTAAGATCCCTTTGTGGGTGTAAACAATGCATGTTGAATTGTAGATCCCTTATGGGTGTAAGCAATTGTTGTATTGATCGTGTGCCTATTATAAAGGACTAAAAACGATCCATAACGTCGTATGCTTGTTGATAAGTGGTAGCGACGGGGAACATCGTATGCCCGACGGGGAGTTACCCTAAGTAACGAGCGATGATTCCAAGAGTTCCTGGGGGACTAATGGTACCGCATGCATAGAGTCGTTGTGTCGGTCTCTGTGCATTTGCATAATTCATTACATAAATGTTTATGTGTTGAATTTTGAGAAGGATTTGTTATGCATTGTGTTAATGTATATGCTTATGTGATTGATGTGTGAAATGAGTTTAATATGTTTTGTGTTGTTTACAAGTATCGTATTTGTGTGGTGAGAATAATTGTGCATATTTTGCTAAGTGTTTTATAATGATATGCAATTATATTATAATCCTGTTTCTCACCCTTCTGCTGTGGTTTAATGCTGTAATGGCATTGCAGATTAGACGCTGGAGGTCTTTTGAGAAGATTAGTGTCTTCGTCCTTTTGTTGTCCCGTCGGCTCTGATATGTAACACGGGTAGTCGGGGTTCGAGTGTAGATGTTTCTTTTAGCTTGTATTTAGTGGCCTTGTATGAATATGTATATGACGTACTTATATTTGTGATGACATCAGTTATGGATGTTCCGCTTTAATTCTGTAACTGAATGCTGATATTTTGGAACGGAGTTCCTCTGTTTATAAAAACTATCCAGGTGTTATATATCTTTATGAGCAGGTTGTTTTTAGTTCACGTTGATGTGACATCTCTGTTTATATCTAAATGACTTAATCTTTGCTCTGATGTTTTATTATAAGATTATTTTTTTTTTATTACGAAAATGTTCGGGGTATAGAAGGGGTGTTACATCTAACAATTTGACCCATTCAAGGTTGTTCGGGACCGGGGTCTTGGTGGAGGATGTCGATGTAGCGTCTCAAGATGGACATACTTAACTTCCTATTTTTTTATTATTGTAATGTAAATAGGATGTTGTGCCCTTACTTCCTTGATACAATTATGAACAATGATATTTGTCTATTTAACTTTCTTATTTTAATGTTTTCTTTGTGCATGATGTGATTTATTTAATATTCTTCATGGTTTTCCTGCTTAATTACCTGGGTAATTCTCGACTCAGTTTCTTAGCTTTGAACCAGTCTTGTGGTTCCCACTCTCACTGTGATTGAATTTCACTATTTTATTACGTATGAGCGTGCACCATTAGTTTTATCCTCTCTATTCCTTTCTTGGTTGGGAGATGGAAGAGTATTTGAGGTTTGTTGTCGCTTGTCCCTATGGTGAGATTTAGTGTATTCGCTAAATTTTGTGATCTTGGTTAATGGTAGTCGGATTAATAACCATGCTTAGTTGTTACTCGTCCCGAGCTAGGAGAGTTGATGAAAATTGTCAAAATAACTAGGAATCGTCCCAACCAAAGGTGGGGTTCCCGTCCATTCCCTCAGGATTTGTCTTGGTTTGGGATGGACATATCTAGAGCTCAACGATATACGCTCTTGGAGTGGCTAGTTCCTAATCTAGGGATGCGCCAACTGCGCTTCGAGCGTGTTCCACCTAGTGGTATCTTATTTCGTAAGTATAGTCTATGCCATATTCTAGAGGGTTAAAATGGTATTTATATATACAACATTTCCTTTAGGAAAGAAATCTATTTACATAGTTTTAAATTTTTTTGAAAGATACTTATCTTATGCACCTGAGGACTCAACATGTTTCCTTGGACAAACGACCTTAGGAAGTCCACGTATGATCGTCTAGAGATTGTTTTTATATTTTAAATGAGACAATTTTATGCATACCTCTAACATTTTACCTATCTCTTTTCAACAGGCCTTATCCACCATGCGTTGGCCTGTTGTGTCTGCCTTCTTCAACAAAAAAGGCGTCTTAGTGTATTTGTAGCTGGCTTGTACGATCACAAGTTTTGTTTCCTTCCTATAAGGTTTGAACATGAGCATTCGACCGTACCTAGAGTAAGTGCCTATGAATGGTGACAACTTGTGCCCGGTTAAGCTAGTTACTCACTTTTCTACGTTAGGTCGGATATTGGAGTCTACTGAGCATGCTCGGTCGAGGTCAGTACGAGCGACACACGTACAACTTTATTTTTCAAAGGTTTCTTAACTAGTACTACGTTAGAGAGCCATCCATAAATTACTTCAGGGATGGAATTTGTATCCAATAGTCTTTTAACTATGATAGCAGTATTCCCTGCCATTTCAGAGGAATGTTTTATTTTTTGCTGCATGTCTCAGTTCAATGAGCCAGGTGGTTGAAGTTGATTCAACTTGTTTACCTCCTTCATAGCTTTTGATTGATCCGCCTGATTCATTTGTAAGTAGGAATACACCCAAGAGGGGGGTGAATTAGGTGTATAGAAATTTTTCTCGGTTTTCGACGGTTTTGATTTTTACTTTCCTAAAGTTACTAAGTGATGCAATGCTGTAAAGTGCGGAAAGTAAATGACACGGTGATATATCTTGGTTTCCCTCACAGTCCGAGAGTACTCCAGTCTCCTTTCAACACGAAAGAGATTTTCACTAATGTTAGATCTTAAGACAAGACACACCTAGTCTTCCTATACAAGACTCAATTCACACCAAGAACAACCTCTTGGATTTTTCCACTAAGTTGAAATGAGAACAATCCTCTCAAACTCAACCTCTTGTTTCCAACAATTCTGGACAACAAGGAATACAACAAACCAAGTAATCTTAATTCCAACAATCCTGGAAAATAAGATATGAATATAACAAGAGTTTTTAAGAATAATGAAATTTGTAGAACAATTATCACTTTGAGCGATGTATCAATATAATTGATCTTCCCTTCCAAAAAAGCAACTTATAATGATAGAATATAGTGCTCAAGTGTTTGTAAACATGGTATGAATTTTTCTGGATTTATATGGAAATACATGCAAAAAAATTCCTTGTGAAAGTTCAAGAACACAAACACTTGTTTTGAAAATTTAATGATTATAATGATGTTAAATTGCAATGGAAGAGGTTGAATTTAATTTGAAATTTCATGTATTTATAAGTGCATAACACCTCTATGAAACATGGTAAAGTTATGCAAAAATATCATGAACAATTGTCAAGTTAAAAAGAAATGGTTTCATGAAAAGATGCATGAAAAAGTGTTAACAATTTTTGAATTTCAAAATTAAAATACTGCTTCAGTCCGGTGTAAAATAGGGAGGTTTTTAGTTCTGTTACGACGGTTAAAAACGCCATAATTTACCAAAAACTTTTCAAATTTAAAATTTAAAATACTGTTTCAGAACGGTGGGAATTATGGTGGTTTTATGCTTTTACGACGGTTCAAAACCCCATAATTTACCAAAAACTTAATGTTTGAAAAAATTAATAAATTGAAAAATTGTCTAAATTTTTGAACCAACCTTATGCAACATCTATTGGTTTATCCAAGTCAATAGATTATATTTGAAAGTGGTTTAACATGGTTCAAATATGAAAAATAAAATTTCAAATGTATGATAAAAAAATATATTATTTTTTAAAGCTAGAAATAGTGATATATTTTCAACCAAATGAACCCTGCATGCAAGTGAATTTTGGAGATTATTTTGAGCACTATTTTATCAATATATATTGCATGCTTATACCTCCATAAATAAAGATCAATGCAAGTCTTTATAATGTTGCAATCTTGATCCATAGCCATATTGCTTCATGATGCTTTTTCTCATCATTTGATAAATGCACATAGTAGTTGTCTTCATCAAAACATGATGTTGAAGAAGCTTGACTTCACACTATTGTTCCATATTGGAACCAGAATTGGTGTTGATTGTTGACGTAGGACCCTGGATCTGATGGTGTTGATCTTCGGTACAGTGATTCGGGGTGGACCTGCAAGGTTAACACTCCAACACCTAAGTAAGTTTAGAGTTTAAGATTAGTGTAGTGTAAAAAATGAAGATCATAAAGTATACCTTGAATCTCACGTATGTTGCCTATATACGTTGAATAATTTTGATTCGGCCATATAAGGTTGGACTTCTGTATCGATCTAAAACAAAAAGATTTTAAAAAAACATAAGCCATGTTCAAGAAGTAAATAATTTCTACTTTCTTAATAGTTGAACCCAAATTCATGGTTAGTGCAACATGTGTGTATCGGGATAAGTTGTGTTATTGAGAAGAATTTTTAGAAATTAAAATCATATTCAAGAAATTAGTATTATTTATCATCTTGTGTGGTAACAAGTCACAATTGAACTTTACAAATATTCTATAATTTATGAAAAGAACAAACATATAAGAATTCCTTTTTTTAAGATATCTTGTAAAAGAGGGAGAGGTTGATAGTAGATTTTTTAGAATAAAAAAAAAACTATTTTTATAGTGTATTACTTCCTCTAGTCCAATCACTTTTTAGATACATTGAATAATTAATGTATATTATTCATACATAGTCCATATACATTGATTATTAAATGTATCTAAAAAGTAAGTTGTCTCTTATAAATAGGATCAGAGGTAGTATAACATAAGTGAACATAAAGAAGTTGAAATTTTTTAATAAAACAAATGGAAAAAACAAAGACTTGATTCAAATCTCCAGCTCAATCCACTTCCATTTGAAGTAGGTCCTACAATTATTTACTTTTGTGCATTGTTCATTACATCCCTCACACCTCTCTTATACTCTATGGGAATCCGAAGTTATCCTTTCGCACCATCCAGAGATTGAAACTAGGATGCACCTAAAATGCAACAATCTAATACTATATTATATGTGTATTATATGTATGCATAAGGTAAATTCGGATTCCAATATCCAATAACACCCTTGAAACACTATTGTTGGCACATTTCCTATGTAAATGTGATAACAAATGTGTGAATATGAATTCTAATCTTCAAATACACTAATGGAACAATATGTTTTTCACATTTCCTCGTATATTTGATAACAAATGGGTGAATCTAGATTCCAATATCCTGATATTTGATAACAAATGGGTGAATCTAGATTCCAATATCCTGATTCACCCCTGGACACTATCTTTGTTCATGGTACCATATGTTTATGGTACCATATGTTCATGATAGTGTCCAAGATAGTGTCAAAGATATACCATGGTACCATATGTTCATCATTTGGCACCATATGTTCATGGTACCCGACAAATATCACATCAACATCTCTACGAAGGATAGTGCCAGAAACAACAACTGTGGGGTCCTTAGGTATACCATGCGCATAATCGAATTGTCGTAAGACTCACTTAGGTAGATTGTGGATACATATGTCGAGACCTACAAGCCAACCATATAGAGTATCGGGATAGTACCTCCATAGGTCGTGTTAGACGGTGCTCTCCATATGGTGAGAAACAAATATTATTTGTCAGAATGTGGTCAAAAGCAAGTTTTTATGGCTCAGTCGGTGGATTTCCCCTGAATGGGTTAATCGAACGCACGTAAAAACTCTTAAATGTAGTAAAAAAACATATTCACAATTGGCAATACCTAGGAAATGCTGGAGGATCCATACCTCAAAATAATTTAGATGAAATATTAGTAAGGATATAAAACTAGTATGAAATTAATAAATGACACGTAAATCAATTACCTAAAATACACAGTTGCATCCAGTCATCTATCTTATCTTCTATTTACTACCTTCAGGTATCTTGGAGTATAAGTAAACTAAATAAGTTTTGCTTAATTGTACTCGTGAATCCTCTATAAGTCCACAAAGTACTTAAGGTAAACAACATCTACATAGGTCACACTTTTGTCCATAAAATATTTCGTGCCAACCAAGATAAAAAAAATTATGTCTTGTATGCACATTGTCTATGGTAAGCAACATATGCATCATCACCCACAACATTTAGAACTGCATTCAAGTAGTTAATATATTTTTTTAGTGTTAATAGTCATTTTGCCCCCTGCCATATAGGCGCTTTCCGAAAAACTCCCCTGTAAAAAAAAAACTTGCAAGAATTCCCCTAACATTTGAAGATTCTCTTAATTTTGACCTTCATCACATTCAGTCATCAAAAATGCTGACATGGCAGGTATTTATTTTTTTAAATTTTTTTTCTTATGTGGTTGACGAGTTGGCTTTTTTTTTGAATTATTTTTATTTCCACGTAGGCATTTCATTTTATATCTATTGTTTGGTTTATTTTTGAAAATATATAAACATTCAAAAAATGCTAGAGGTGGATATAGAATCCACGACCTCAATATCACATAAGAGAGGCACTACCACTAGGTTAGTTTGTTTTTTCTGATATGATATGCTATTCAAATGTATATATTACATATTTCCTTTAATATTCAGTATTTAATGATTTTTTTGATATTTAGTATATTTCTATTATATTATATAGTATATGTTATATATTGTAACTAAAATATTATTTAGTATATTATTCATTATTTAATATTATTTAACGTTATTAACGTTATTATCGTTATTATTACTAAAATATATTAATGTTATGACTAAAATATATTTTGTTTTAATATTAATATTTATTTAGTTAAAATGTTTAAAAAATATATTAAATTAGATAAAATGTTAAGAAAATTAGTTTATACTATAATGTAACATTAGTTTGGAAACATTACTAAAAATATTACTGTAAAATTACTATACTGAAAATTAAAAATTAGTTTATTAAATTAGTTTAACTAAAAATATATTAACGCTTATATTTAAATATTTTACCTAAATTAATATTAACAATTATATTTAAATGTTAATTACTGTACCATATTAACATACTAAATTAATATACTAAATTAATATACTAAATTAACATACTAAATTAACATTTTATTACTAAATTATCATTTTATTATTAAATTAATATACTAAATTAACATACCAAATTTATGTACTAGTAATAATATTAGTTTAATAATGTTTTAAGTAAAACCCAAAATATTCAAATAAAACTAAAAAATATTCAATTAAATTACTGTAGCAAAAATTAAATTAGTTTATTAGTATTATTAAAAACTATTAAACTATTAATAAAAACTATTAGTATTAAACTAAATTGAATAAATAAATTCTAACGTATTAGTAAATAAAAACTAAATAAAAACTAAATTGAATAGCAATATTAAACTATTAGTATTATTAGAAATTATTAAACTAAATACTAAATTCTAATGTTAAAATAATTTAGTTTATATTAATAGAAAAAAATACTACACATATAATATATACATTTTAACAGCATGGAATAACAAAAGAAGTGGATTGACTTAGTGGTAAGGAGGGGAACCTGTGAAAGAAAGGGGATGGGTTTAATTCCCACCTCAAACAAATTTTGAACATGTGACATATTTTTTAAAATAAACCAAAAACAAATAAAAAACGAAATGCCAAGGTGGCATTAAAATAATTCAAAAATAAAATTAAAAAGCCACTTGGCCTTCCACATCTCTAAAAAAAAACTGACACGTCAGCATTTTTGCTGACCGGGCGTGATGAAGGTCAAAATTGAGAGAATCTTCAAATGTTAGGGTATTTTTTGCATTTTTTTTTATAGGAGGGTTTTTCGAAAAGCGCCTATATGGCAGGGGGGGGGGGCAAAATGACTATTAACCCTATTTTTTATTTGTGAATAGAAATGTGGCATGATGTATTCAAGTGTCTTCTATCTTTTTTTGGGTCTCACTCACATCTTCTAATTTTATCAACATTAGGTCGAGTGCCTCAAATCTTTGAATGGTAGAGTGATCCAATCATCATTATGTGATCATAAGATAGAGGGGACATGATACTTCATCAAGGGTGATTCTTATATCGTCATTGGAAAGATAAATTATGACATCTTTGTGAGCCATCTCTCAATAAATGCGCATAAAAGACCATGGTGAATATAACCTTATCCTGTCCTATAGAAGTCCTTCATACCAGATAGCTCCAATACGTCCTAAAACCAAAGGTCGTATGCTTTGGAAGCTTTACTATCTTCCTAGCATGGTTTATACACTTGAGTGTGTCACAGTACTACAAAAATAAAAAACATCAATGTCATACAATTCAATTAGTATAAAACAAATGCTTAAAAGAGTAATGAAAGATTTATGCTACATCTCCTTCCCACACATGCATATAAGTACCATATGCATAAAGTGAAGCAAGTTAATGTCATCTGGATCTCCAGGAAAACCACCAGGTGCGACAATAACATGTTTGACTGCAAGATGTGGGTCATGTGCAAGTACACCAGCATCACAGGCATGAAAGGGAAAAATAGGTGTTTCGTCATGAGCCGTAGACACATGACCACAAGAAGACAAAGCTTCAATAGTCTGAGATGATTCTCCAATAACTCGCAATGATTTGGATATCTCCTTACGTACAAAAGCATGTTGAGTCAGTCGACCATGTTTGTACCTTGGTTGTTCGTCAACCATTTTCTATAATCATACAAGACAAGATATATCATTAGAAAACACAAACAAAAAGACAAAAAAATAATAATCATACAAATTTAGATTTTGTTATTCTTGTTAAGGCAAAGATTTTGAAGTATCACTAAGAAACCTCCACAATCACCTTACAAACCCAATACAAAATGAGTTAAATGAAGGATGTAACCTACTGTAGCTTAAGTAGTTTATTTTTGTAAATTGTTATACATTTCTTTTATTAATTTTCACATATTATTACTTTATCCATCTTTCCCTTCTTTTTGATCGTGTCAAAAAGGGGAGAAAAGTTTATGCATGAATGCTTGTGTTGCTTGTGTCTTATCTCTCTAGGTACGTGATAACTCATAAAATTCAACCTCAGCAAGATTCATATATTAAGGGGGAGTTATCCAAAATAGGGGGAGTTTCTCTATTTTTATCAAGCAAGCACAACAATCATAAATTGGTTTGTCATCATAAAAAATGGAGAGAATGTAAATTCAACTTTCAATGAAGATGTTTTGATGAAGACAGACAATATTGTGAAGACATGATCAAATGTTAAAGTATAAAGAAAGCTCTAAAATGGCTATGCTATGGATGATCAAACAAGATGGTAAATATGGTATCTCATGGTTCATATAACCTTAAGTTCTCAAACTATCTAAAATCAATCCATGTCAAATCACATAAATCATGTCATTGCATATTTTACTTAGAAAATTTTTGCATCGTTTTCAATTAAAAACAAAAACAATTTTTAAGCCAAACAATCGATTGCATTGATCCATCAATCGACTGTCTTCATTTAAATTTGCAAAAAATTAAGCTATCAATCGATTGCATGGTATAAGCAATTGATTGTCATTAGTTCAATTTTCAAAATTTTCAAACATATTTTTGAAGAAATCGATTGTCTATCCCATTCAATCAATTAACACTGTGAATTTTTAGAAAAATACTTATTTGGATTGCATTTGTTCATGGCACCTTCTTTGTATCTTTTCAAAACAATTTCACACCTTATCATAATTAACCAAGAGATATGTCTTGATTCAAAAGGGTGTGAATGACCATATAAATAGAGAGTATTTTATCTAATCAAATTCACCTCTTTTACAAAATTCATCCTAAGTACTTCACTGTATTTCACTGCATCAATAATTTTCAATCATAAAGAACTTGTGCATTATTTTCATAATTCAAATAACGTGAAAGTTCTTGAGCACTTAAAGATATATTGTGATATACCATACTTTTGAAAGGGAATAAATTCTATTAGTTAGGATTTATTCTATCATACTCTTTCAATCTTATATTTATCAAAAACTCATATATTTGTATCAGTATCTTGTTCTCTAGGATTGTTGGAAACATGTGGTTTAGAAAAAGAAAGATTGTTTTCTTTTTCTGTGTTGTAAAATCAAAAGGTGGGTTGCCTTGGTGATTTAGTTATAAGCTTATGTGTAGAAGCTAGGTATAAGCTTGTACAAAATTATAACAATAGTAAAATCTCTTACAGTGGTAAGGGGACTAGACGTACTCTCGGAATGTGAGGGGACTAGTATAAACTTCTTGTGTTCATTATTTTCCTCACTTTACTACTTTCATAACCTAACGTCAAACAAGTAAAATAAATACACTCTCCCTAAAATCCAGAAAATTCCGAAGTACCTAAGTCATCCTCTCTTAGATGCACTTTATACTTATAATTGGCATCAGAGCAGGTTAAGGCAACATGTTCCTAAAATATCCAGAATGGCTTCCACAAATCCATTTTTAGAGACGGTGGTAGTAATAATAAATCTTTAAACTTAGCAAAAAGAAAGAAATTTTTCAGGAAAAAAGAAACATCTATGTCAACACAAAATGTCACTTTCTATGAATGTGGGAAACAAGGACACATAAAGATGAATTACCCAAAACTCACCAAGAAAAGTGGTTTCAAAGGAAGAAATGAGTCAAAGTCCAAAAAGGCCTATATTGCATGGGATGACAATAAAGTGAGTTCATCATCCGATTTGGAAAGTGAGGAATATGAAAATCTTGTGTTGATGGCATCACATCGTTCCGATGATGAAGAAGAAGAGGTTAGTAACGGAATATCTTCTTATAATAATGATGCTCAAGGAGCAATAAATGAATTACTCAATGAATGTAAAATTCCGAACAAAACGGTGTCAACACAAAAAGAAACAAATTTCATTTTTTGAACAAAAGATTGACAACATGCAAAAAGATTTTGAAGTTGAAAAAAAAAATTATTTTGAAAAAGAAAAAAAATTTACATGCAAAGAGTGTGATTCACTTTCTTTTCAAATTGTCAAATTCAAAAGAGTTATTTATAGATATGAAAGATGACAAATTGGATTGGAAGGCATCCTTAGCAGACAAAGATATTCAAATGATAAAAGTCAACTTGGTTATTCAAAGTTTGAGAAACCAAGTTCTAGCAAAACTGTCTTTCTTAAGGCAAGTGACCGATCCACAAAAGAGAAAGTGAACAAAGTGCAACTTGTTCATCATTATCCTAAAAAAATAAATGGTCGTAAAAGGACTTATGTTCCAAGATATAAAAGTAATTTTGTTCCTGCATGTTTCTATTGTGATATAATTGGTCACACACCTAATTCTTGCTATGTAAGAAAGCTTAGTGTAGCTAGTGGGCATTATGTGTGGGTCAAGAAAGGAACTAATTATGAAGGACCCAAGGCACATTGGGTACTGTTGCGGTGAGAATCGGATAACAAGCTATTAATTAACTTGCATCGCAAAACTTTGAAATTCACCACCGAGCTTTGATTTATCCAAAGGAAAGAGTAAAGAACGAAAACCCTAAAAAGAGAATCTAGGTTCGGGGGTTAGTTATACTAAGGGAAGGTATTAACACCCTAAGTATCTGTAGTACTCAACAGGAACCTCTTGTTATATTGTGTTATTCTAAAGTTTGCTTGCTAAGGGAAGTGTGCTAAGGTAAAGAAAGACCTAGGGGTATATACACTAAGTATGCTCGCCAAGACATCGCATCTCGTGCCTACGTATCCTGACGGGAATGGAATCAGAGCATTCGTAGTTCCCCTCACTACGGGGTAAAAGGGTGTAAAAAGAAAATGGTAGAATTCGAGAAGGCATCGGATATAAAGGTAGAAAAGGGTGGAATCCGAGAAGGCATCGGATGTAAAGGTAAGAAATGGTGGAATAAGAAAAAGGTAGAAAAACAAAAAGGTCGCTCGCTAGGATCTCGCAATCCTATGCCTACGTATTCTCAAGATGAACTTGAGAAATCAGAGCGTCCGTAGTTCCCCTCAATACGGGGTAAAAGGGTGTAAAAAGAAAATGTATGAAAAGAAAAGGGTGAAATCCGAGAAGGCATCAGATGTAAAGGTAAACAAGGGTGGAATTCGAGAAGGCATCAGATGTAAAGGTAAAAAGGTAGAATAAGAAAAAGGTGGCTCGCTAGGATCTCGCAATCCTATGCCTACGTATTCTCAAGAAGAACTTGAGAAATCAGAGCGTCCGTAGTTCCCCTCAATGTGGGTAAAGAACTCTTGACAGTTGTCAAGGCTCCAAGGGAAAGTAGGGTCTGACGGCAAGACACCTATGTGGAGTGCGACGACTCCAAACCTAAGGCTGGGTAAAAAAGGGAAGGCAAGTCGATCTCGATCGCACGGCGGCATGAGATAAAGGGAGTGATGGACAAGGCTATCCTAAATGACATGACAGTCAATAAGAGGGACCCTTCCTTTGGAATGTGAGGGACAGAAACAGAGAGGAAAACCTCGAGTGTCAAGAGTAAAGTAAACAACAATATATATACAGCAGATGCAACAAGAATTAAACTCACAGACTGAACATCCGAAATTGACTAAAATGAAAATACGATGACATGTCAAGATAAAATTAAGAATTAAATAAATAAAAAAACTAAAAAAAGAAATCTAATTAAACTGATTAACTAAATTCTACTAGAAAACTAATTAAAAAAAATCTAATTCACTAATTCTAAAAACTAATTAACCAATAAAATCTAACTAACTGATTAATTTTTAATTTAAAAACTAATTCTAAAAGGCTAACTAACTATTAATCTAATTAAAACTAACATTGATTAAAATCTAAAATCTAAAAATTAACTAAACTAAAAGCAGTAATATATGTTAACTAAAAAAAAGATACCTAATGAAGTTGAAAACGAAACGTCATGAAAAGAGAGAGCTAGCGAAACACACATATATAATTTTAAGACAAAATTTTTTTATATATGAATTAAAAACAAACAAACTATATATATATATATATATATATATATATATATATATATATATATATATATATATATATATATGTATATATGAAATAGTATACTAACTGTGTATATATATATATATAAACTAAACTGAAGCATTTATATAAAACCAAATTGAAACATAAATAAATATATAAAACTCATAATAACAATAATAATAATAATAATAATAATAATAATAATAATCTTAATATAATAAAAATACATGACAAAAAAACATTAAAAAGGGTATGATTTTTCAAAATTAAATTAAGAACTAAATCCATGCACATGACATTCTTTAAATTAAAAGAACAATAACAGAACCTAAACAAACCATTCCTCTTTCATGCGTGTGCGGATACCAGTAACTAATACACTACATACAGAACAATAGTGCAATCACATAACATGAACAACATACAACACAAATTATATTAACAATCAAACAACATAAATATATTTTTAAAAAAATGATAAAATGACAGGATCAATAACAACAGCAGATACGTATCACACACTAAATAAATAAAAACAAGAGTGAAAGCAGGCCAGGCATCAGAAACTAACATCACGTGTACTTTTCTTCAAACGTCACCGCAAATCTCCTTTTCCCTTACTACGGGTTCCATTAACCTCTCCTTCTCTCGTTTTCAATAACATGTTTCTTTGTTTCAAACAAATTTCCTTCTTTCTCACACTAAATTCAAAGTCTATTAAACAACACAAAACACAAGAAAAATCAACAGAGATTAGCAATAAACAACATCCTAAATTGAAAGAGGTATTAATTACTGATACAGAAAAACGGCGATGAAGGTTTCGGAAACTTCACCGGAGTACGTGGTGCTTACGGAGGCTGCAACGTGAGTTGAGGGTGGAAGTTTGAATACATTGTGTGTCTCACGGTTTTGAGGTGTCCGAACAAAGGGCAGTGGTAAGGTGGTGATGATTTTCTTGTGGAAGGTTTACGCAGTGGTGGCCAGTGGTGAAAGGGGGAGAGTGAAAGAAGAGAGTTGTACTAATGGAGATTTGCAGAGAGAAAAAAAATAGGGAAGGAAAGAGTGAAAGGTGTGGTCTTTACAAATGAGAGGGAAGAGTCTATTTTTATAGTGTGGAGTTGTGTAGTTTGTTTAGTATAGGGTGGCGGTTTGAAATGATAATGAAGGTTGTACATGTGTAGTGAGCAACAACAGCAGGTTGTTGTTTTTGAAAGGTGTGGTGGGTCTTTGTCTTTTCTAGAGTGAGAGGCATGTTGAAGCTTGGCTTTGAGTGTTCGTTTTGGAGGGAGTATGGGAGGTAGGGACGTTGCTTTTTCTTCATCTTTTTATCCGTGGTGCAGTGTCCCTTTCATTCTCAGGCTTTACAGAGCTTGTTGAATTTGCAAGTTATTGGCCTATTATTGCTGCTGCTATGGCATTGTGCAGAGGTTTTACAGGTTGACAAGAATCCATTCTGATGCAAATATGGAGCAGAGTGTGTTTGTAATGTTGTTTTCACACTTTGGTTTTGGCAAGCAAGTGCAGCAGGTTGTTTGGCAAGTTATCTTGTTGTGAATTTTGGTGTAAGCATGGTACGGTAAAGCATGGCAGATGAGGGTGGATTTTGGTCAAAGTTGGATGCTTGTAGACCGAGGAAAGTACAGTTATGTAACATAGCTTGGCTTGGAGTGTTATTACTTTTTGTAATTCTTTTTGTCAGAAACAAATATAATTATACTATAAACTAAATAAACTTAAATTACCTTAAAATTAATTAAAAACTTATTTTAACTAAAAAAGAAGAAATAGAAAAAACTAAAACCAAATAAGTTGAAATTGAAATTTAACAAAATAAATTAAAATGAACACTAAACTAGATTAGAAATTAAAGCTAAACTAAAATTAAAATTAAATTAAGTTAAAATAAAAAATCAAATTAAGTTAAAGATAAGACTCTAATTGAAAATAAACTATATAAAAAAATTAAATTTAAGAAAATAAATTAAATTAATTTTAATAATCTAAGATAAAAAAGGGGAAAATTGCGCGAAATGATAAAAACGCTCAAATGCATGATTGACGATGTTTAACTAAAAATGCGAAAACAGAGACCGACTCATGATGATATGTAAACGATCAGAATCTGAGGGTAAAATTTGGGGTATGACAGTTGCCCCTATTTAAATAACTTCACCGGATGACATGAGTGATGATAATCTTCATGAAATCATGGTGGAAGGTTTTTAAATATAGATATCCGAAAATTTTGCCCTTAGATGCACCGACATGCAATGCTATGAACAAAAATGCTGACATGCCATGAACTCTAATATGATGAAAATGATAGGATGATAAATGTAAAATGCAGACAAAAACAAAAGTAGACAGGGACAAAGCCCACACAATGAGCAATCACTCATTGGGGATGATAGTAACACTGGGGGAAGCTGAAGCAATCTGGAAAAAAATCTAAGGTGATGAAGCAACTGGTTCAGGTGTGACCGGCTGACACTTAGAAAGAAGAGATAACACAAGACCCTCAATGGAAGTAGCACCAGAAAGACGGTCTCCACTAGGGAATCAGAAAACAAAAACTCAATCTGGAAGAACATCAGAAAGAGAGAGGCACATCCAAGAAGACATCAGATGTAAAAGAAACCTGACATCCAATAATGACTTTGAACGAAAGGTAAACTCATAATATCTGAGAAGGCATCAGATGAGAATGAGGTAAATAGAGGGTAATCCAAGAAGGCATTGGACACAAAGGAACCAGTCATCCAATAATGGCTTTAGATGAAAGGTATAACTCACAATATCTGAGAAGGCATCAGATGAAAGTGAACAAGATAGAAATCCAAGAAAGCATTGGATACAAAGAAAGAACAACGTCCAAGAAAGCATTGAACAAATAAATACCCAAGAAAGCATTGGATACAAGGAAAGAACAACGTTCAAGAAAGCATTGAACAAAGAAATACCCAAGAGAGCATTGGATACAAGGAAAGAACAACGTCCAAGAAAGCATTGGACAACGAAGTACCCAAGAAAGCATTGGATACAAGGAAAGAACAACGTCCAAGAAAGCATTGAACAAAGAAGTACCCAAGAAAGCATTAGATACAAGGAAAGAACAACGTTCAAGAAAGCATTGAATAAAGAAGTACCCAAGAAAGCATTGGATACGAAGGTAAATCACAATACCTGAGAAAGCATAAGATATATGTGAACAAAGATGACATCCAAGAAAGCATTGGACACGAAGGTAAATCACAATACCTGAGAAAACATCAGATATATGTGAACAAAGATGACATCCAAGAAAGCATTGAACACGAAGGTAAATCACAATACCTGAGAAAGCATCAGATATATGTGAACAAAGATGACATCCAAGAAAGCATTGGACGCGAAGGTAAATCACAATACTTGAGAAAGCATCAGATAAACGTGAGAAAGGTAGAGATCCAAGAAAGCATTGGATGAAAAGAATCACAAAATCCAAGAAAGCATTGGATGAATGTGAGCAAAGAGATATCCAAGAAAGCATTGGATAAAAAGAATCACAGTATCCAAGAAAGCATTGGATGAATGTGAACAAGGAGATACCCAAGAAAGCATTGGATAAAAGGAATCACAATATCCAAGAAAGCATTGGATGAATGTGAACAAGGAGATACCCAAGAAAGCATTGGATGAAAAGAATCACAAAATACAAGAAAGCATTGGATGAATGTGAGCAAAGATATACCCAAGAAAGCATTGGATAAAAAGAATCACCGTATCCAAGACAACATTGAATAACTGTGAAAGAACTTTCAGGAATAGCACTGAAAGAAACAAGAGGAATAAGATATCCAGGAATGGCACTGGAGTGAAAGAGACAGACATCCAGGAATGGTACTGGAGTGAAGGAATGTAAAGATCCAGGAATAACACTGGAATGAAAGGATAGGTAACGTTTTGGTAGGCGCCAAGTAAGTTGGACTTTGACCACAAGGAAAGACGCGGATAACGACACGACCTCGGGAGAAATGTAAATAAGGATGAAACAGTCATGCTATGCATATGTATATGAATCATGCAGATGATATATGATCAAACACAAATGTAAATGTAGATGTAGATGTCGACGACACGACTCGACTCTCTGGGAAGACAAGATTGGAAGACTGATTCCTCTACACGGAGATCACTGCCATTCTGCTTGGGACTAGGGATGCTACTGCTGAACACATCTCTGCCACTCTGGTAAACTGTATCAAATGATGATCCTTGTAGGAAGGATGAAGAGCTGTTTGAAAGTTGCATGGGGATTCTTCAAGTAACTTGCCCCAGATTAGCTTACTGTTGTAGACGAGCTGATCATTGCTTCAACTTGATTAATTCTGGAAATGACCGTTTCATGGTGCTCTTAGAAAGCTTGCCCCAGTCTAAGTCTTGAAAGATGATTGTTTTACTGTACACTGGGAAAGCTTGCCCCAGCCTGAGTCTTGAAAGATTATTGTTTTACTGTACACTGGGAAAGCTTGCCCCAACCCGAGTCTTGTAAAATCTTCTGTATAAACCAATTCTAAGAAGTCGCCATTAAACCACAAATCTTGAACTGATTCTCAATAGGATATGGAAGGAACTTGCCCCTGACTGGATCACCGACCAAGTTTCTTAACTGTTTGAAAATTCCTTAAGAAGAAAGCTAGTTTGCAAACAAAAGTATTTGTACAAACATGGTAAATGCAAAGTTCATGCAACTTTTGAAATTAAAATCATTTTGAAACAGGTGCAAAGTATATGGGATACTGGTCAGAACACGGTGGTTCAAGACATTAAAGTGAAAAGTTTAAGCAAAAGGGGGTAATGCCCAAAACAGATGATCTGCAAAGATATTTTGGAGTCAGTTTACGCAACCTTGCTGTAGTATGCTTTCAAAATAACCTTGCTTCAGTTAGGTCTTTTGAGGGTTATAACGTGGCCTGGTTCGCGGTTTAAGAAACAAAGGATAAAGGCTCAAAGTTTATTTGTACCCACCCAATCTACGTGATGAACTTCAGTCATATGCTCAGTTAACTCAAATTATGCACTCAAATTCCCATGAGTTAAGAATTACACTGATGATAGCGATGATGATGGTTCAAAATTCAATGGACTTGAGATGGCGATCACTGCTTCCTTACATCTTTTGGTTGTCATACAAGCTTTTCTCTCCTTTTTTTTTAATGACTGCTTGGCTTAAGGATTACAGTGAATCATCATTGGCGTTTGACTTGAAAGACATCTTCAACACTTGCTTGTTGTGTGCGAAGGAACATTTGTGAACTTTATTGAAAGGCGTCTTGAATGCTACTCCTGTATTTGAATGCACAATCAAGTTAACTGAGAACTACCCTGCCCCAGGTTAATATTGCGGGTTTTTATTTGTAAAGAAAGAAACTCCTACTTCTAGGCTCGAAGAGGTTAAAGAGGGGGTTAACTTCCTTATTTCTCCAGTGTTTAGGGATTGAAACAATGCCTTACATCGTCAACAAAGTTTTGATTTGAAAGCATACTAACAGTAATTATGGGTATAACGTTTTCATCATCCTCCCTCCAATCTTTGCATAATCAAAAGAAAGTAGACAAGAGAAATTTTTTATTTTATTTTTCATGAAAGAGGAAGCATTAAGAAGTGAATAGCAAACACAAATGAATTGAATCAAAAAGTTGCAAATGCTCATTTCATTAATTGTGAAAGTACAAACATAGTTGAAAGCAAACAGCTATTACAAAATAAAGAAAATGCAAACAACAAGAAACAAAGGCCTAGTGACTAATCAACACAAGGATGAGTTGTCCTGTCTGAAACACTGGCTTTTAGGAGGATAATTGTTGAAGTCGACTAAAGCTTCACTTGGCGTGCCTGGGCAGAGGATTACTTTGTACATTGGGATTGTCTTTAAAGGAGAGGATTTTGTTCCTCATCAGCTCTTGTACTCTAGCCTTCAATGCAAAGCAACCTTCCAAGTTATGGCCCGCACCACCTTGATGGTATTCACAATGAAGATCAGCCCTATAGCCGGCTGGAAGAGGATTTGGAGGAGGTGGCATAGGCCTTGTGGTGATCAAACCTTGCTCAACCAGGGCAGGATACAGTTCAGTGTACCTCATTGGAATAAGATTAAATTGATTCCTATTACGGTACTGATTCTGTCCAACCGCTGGACGTTGAGGAGCTTGAGCTGGTCGTGGAGCAGTAACCGCAGGAGTGACAGCAGCAATAGTAAGGTGAATAGTATACTGAGGTTGGGGACGAGGCCTTCGCACTTCAAAGATTACAGCGTTGGTCTGATCTTCCTTCTTCTTCTGAAAGTTCCCGTAGGATTTCTTCACAGCATTAAAAGATTCAGCAACCTTGGACACTTTTCCATTCTTAAGTCCTTCCTCAAGTCTTTGGCCGATAGTAACTAAATCAGTGAAGTTGGAGGAAACACTTCCAATCATCTTCTCCCAATAGAATGGGGACAGAGTATCCATGAACATTCCAGTCAACTCTTTCTCGGCCAAAGGAGGTTCTACCTGGGAAGCTAACTCCCTCCAGCGCTGAGCATACTCCTTAAAAGATTCCTTCTCATGTTGAGTCATGTTTTGCAGTTGACGGCGATCAGGAGCCATGTCGAGGTTATATTTGTACTGCTTCATGAAGGCATTTGTGAGATCTTAGAAGCAGTGGATAAAGTTTTGCTCGAGACCCATATACCATTTGAGTGAGGCTCCACTCAAGCTGTCTTGAAAATAGTGGATAAGCAGTTTTTGATTTTTGGCATGAGTAGTCATCTTGTGAAGATACATGACCAAATGAGCTCTTGGGCAAGAGTGACCCTTATACTTCACAAATTCTAGAGTTATGAACTTAGCAGGCATAACAAGGTCAGATACTAAACACATGTTGTCTGCATCCACATTAAAGAAATCAGTACCCTCAACGGCTTTGAGTCTCTTCTCTATGCTCTGAAACTGCTCTCGGACAACTTCAGGTTCAACAAAGTCTTCACGGTCTTTACCTTGAGCACTGGCAGCATTGTACTCATAAAGGGGATTCTCAAAGGGAGCTCGAGTAGTCTGAACTATAGGTTGAGGCTCGGCAAAAATAGGAGCTTGAGACACTAGTCTAGCAGTCTGACCAATCATAACAGTAGATGCAAGAGGTGGAGAATAGTTGTGTGGCAAACCAAACTCTGGCCAAGTTGAAGGTGGCATCTGAACTGGTGGAGGATTAGCACTTGAAACTTCCTGGATGACGGTCCTTTGGGGTTGCTCTCCCCTAGCAATCAAAACTTGAATCATCTCAGTGAGTTTGGTCACGCTTGATTTAAGGTCATCGATCTCCATTCGAACCTCAGCATTGTGTACCTCTTGCTCTGACATCTTGCGTCTGTAGTTAGCTCTAGTCCTGTAACGGTGTCGAGGAATCAGCTTGACGACTCACAGGTGATACTGGAAGATAGAGACAGCTGGAAATAAGTCACTGGACAGACAGACATATGCAATGAATCATGCAAAGATGCAAATGATAGGCAATGCAATGCAAACATGATTCAAAACACATGCAACGGGATCAAGGGTTCAAGATCACAACATGGAGTCTGGGTAAAGAACCAACCAATAGGGTGTGTACTAGGGTTCTTGTATCCGTAGAACAGGGTTCTAAGAAGTTCCCAGAGTCAACAACCCATATTTCGGATTTTATCGACTTCCCAAATGATTCGGTAAGCAATAAAATTCTCAAGAGAATCTCGTCTGACTGTAGTATCGCGTGGCAACCATTTCAGAAATAGACTCCATCATGGTCACCGCACTACGTTCTAAAAGGCCAAGTGGGGTCAAAGGTAACTACGTTCTCAGAATCACGGGCACCTAGGTCGAGAGTAGTAACGTCTCACGAACGGATTCGTTCAACATGACTAGACTCTCAAGAGGGCCTCAAATGAGTGATGGTGTCTCAATTCAACTTTTCAGGATTCGACTCCCTCAAAGCCTCCTTGAATACCATTGTCATATCCTAATTGCACTCAAATCCAGGTATAGGATTTATCTCACCACTCAAAGTAACCACCCTGCATACAGAAAAAGCCCAAGCACAACAGGTATATACAGATATACAAAATATACAAGCATACAAGCAAGCAAACATGTAAACAACACAAATACAAACAAGATAGGATTAACCCTCTTAATGGAATCTCCCCAGTGAAGTCGCCATTTCTGTTGCGGTGAGAATCGGATAACAAGCTATTAATAAACTTGCATCGCAAAACTTTGAAATTCACCACGTTGCTTTTTCTTCATCTTTTTATCAGTGGTGCAGTGTCCCTTTCATTCTCAGGCTTTACAGAGCTTATTGAATTTGCAAGTTATTGGCCTGTTATTGCTGCTGCTATGGCATTGTGTAGAGGTTTTACAGGTTGGCAAGAATCCATTCTGGTGCAAATATGGAGCAGAGCGTGTTTGTAATGTTGTTTTCACACTTTGGTTTTGGCAAGCAAGTGCAGCAGGTTGTTTGGCAAGTTATCTTGTTGTGAATTTTGGTGTAAGCATGGTACGGTAAAGCATGGCAGATGAGGGTGGATTTTGGTCAAAGTTGGATGCTTGTAGACCGAGGAAAGTACAGTTATGCAACATAGATTGGCTTGGAGTGTTATTATTTTTTGTAATTCTTTTTGTCAGAAACAAATATAATTATACTCACTATGCCAAAGAAGGGATTAGACAGCGCTTTTTTTGGGCTTAGACAGCGCTTAAAAGCGCTGCCTATTCGACCGCTGCTATAAGTAAAGACATCGCTTTAGTTAATGAGAAAGCGCTGCTAAATGTCTGCTTTAGCCAGCGCTTTTACTTTGAAAGCGCAATCTGGTTGTCACTTTAGCCAGCGCTTTGTCTGTAAAAGCGCTGTCTAAAGAACCCCTTTAGGCAGCGCTTTGACTTTAGACAGCGCTTTTGGTTATCTTTAGGCATTGCTTTAGACGGCGCTTTCCTTTAGAAGCGCTGTCTATTCTCTACTTTAAGCAGCGATTTTTATTTAAAGCGCTGTCTATTCCCCACTTCAGACAATGCTTTTTTCTTTGAAGCGCTGTCTAATGTCCACGAAATTTTTTATATATAAAACTTAAAAAAAAGCGCTGTCTGATATATACAATAAATATTTACCAGATTATAACCATATTTTACACCAGGTTTTCACCACATTTTGCACCAGAATATGCATTTAGAATTTGCACCAAATTTTCATAAATTAGAGCTTCAATACAATAAATATGCACCAAATTTGTCTATTTATATATGCATCTTTAATCCAATAATTTATATATACAAAAAATTGATGATATTTAAGCTAAGAAACAACAACAATTCATATATCTTGTTAGCTACAAAAAATCTGATATTCAAGCTAAAAAACAACAACAATGAACTTATTAGCTCTATCTTCTACATCTGCACATATAACCTGAAACAAAACAACAACAACATTAGACAAAATATAGAAGAAAACAAAGAAGGCATTGTTCTTATCTGATATTCAAGCTGCAAGCATTGCCAAATCTGATATTCAAGCTGCAAGCATTGCCAAAAATGTCAACAAATGATCATGAGTTATTGAATATTGCCAAGTGCCTATGAAAATCAGTATATGATTCCAACCTTCTATGGACAAGATATCAATCAATATTTGGCAGCACCAACACAATTTATGATTCCAACCTTCTATAACAAATAACAACAACATTGCAACACAATTTAATATACTAATGACGACATATTCATCAAAACTCAAACTTATATATGCTCAAAATTCTCATCAATGAAAGAAAGACAATATACCTTATAAAACTCTCAGCTCAATAATGAATTGACACCATTCCTCCTTAAGTTCATCCAATTGATCTTTTGAGTAATGAACACATTTGAATTCATCAAAGTACTACATAATAATATAACATAGTATGATTTAGCTAAAATTATTTAATTATATGAGACATATGTGGTAAATATTAAAATAATTCCTAAGTTAGAAATCCATACCTTGGATGGAATATCTATTCGATCCAAAAGAAGAGTTTCTTTCATAAACCTCAACATGAAATATCCGCAATCTATTCCATTGCGCTGACGAGGACACTGCACATGGAAAGAAAATACGGATATATATCAGGATATACCCCTTAACTAGTTTTATCAAGTATCATCACTAATATAATCAAAATTGTGAAAATATACCTCGACTCTAATCCATGTAATGTTGTTGGCTTTGCTCTTTGGAACTTGAATATCTCTTTGTGATCGAAAAACTTGTATAACGCTAATAAAATATAAACGAATATTTAGAACATGTCACATAAATAAATAAATATACACACGAATTTTTAGAACAATCTCACTTACGTATCAATCAACTTCTTCATATCTGGGTATGTTGCTTGATCATTGTGTAAAGAATCCAGATAATATACAATTTCTCTTATCGGATTAATTGCCACCAACAACCAATGTCCACTGTAAGATTAATCAAAGGTTAGAATGAAAACAAAGGTTAGATGGAAACTTTCTACACAACTTCAAAAAACAAAAAATTATAATAGATGAAGTTAGAATGAAAATCTAACCCGTTGCCAGTATTATATGGTAAAAAGAACAACTTTTCTGTATCTTTGCTGGCCATAAATAAACCGAGTACATACTGTATGACTTCATCTGGTTTCTGTACGATTAACCATGAGTTGATAGTCATGGGAGATAAGAAAGCGAATCTTTGTTCCAATCCACGCGGGCACATCAATTTGTCATACAGAAACCTTAAATAAAAACATCATTAACATATTAGACTATTCATTTGAAATGAGTAAATAAATTGTTCAATTAATTAAACAAAGTTGATCAGAGTATACCGAATGTATGTATCGACAACACCGATGCCCAATTCCAAATGTTTAAAAACTTGCTCCATGTTCTCTCTACCAATTGTTTCCAAATATTCAAAACCAAAAATACCTTCCTCCATAGGTATAAGCCGAGTACCACCATCCGGAATATCTGTTATAAGTAAACATGTCTGAAGGCACGACCTATACTGAGAGGTAGGTTTTTTTCTAGCCGCGGTTTTCTTAGCAACACCCTTTGTTTGTGTGGGAATGTTGCTAATTTCAGGCATCTTACCCCTACTAACTTGTTCAATCTCTTTAGCCTGAATCTAAATGTCATATAATTAGTTAGGTGAAGTATAAGATCACGAATTAACATTTTCCATGCATAAATATCATATAATTGTGTTGTACCTCTTTTCTCGATGCAACCGACTCGGTTTCCCGCATAATCCCCTTATCATTTGATTTGGATTTTGTTGGAGTCTAACATTACCATGTAAAAAAAATGTACGTAAAATGCCCGTAAAAAATTTGAATACCCAAAGGTTCATAATGGTTTTAAGCTTACCTTATCATCTAGGCAAATGAGGCTTGACGGCCATGCAACAAACGATCCTATTGCATCTCCCAACAATGTTGCATCCGAAACATCGTCAGGTAGTGGTAATAAGGCATCCCCCTCTAAAACAATATCAATCGATACTTTCAAAAATCCAGTGGGGAGCGGTTTATGGTGAAGCATTTCTCCCAAAGTGTTATGCACTTTTCCCTTGTCAACCATCCGATAACTCGGTGACGATAAATAGAGTTCACAACGGGAAATGCCCTAAAACCAATAATAAATATGACATTGTTAATGTGTATATATGTCAATTAAATAAATTAAGCTAATTTAATTTCATAATAATATATATAATTACCTCGGGAATATTCGGTTGAAAATTACAATTGATACTATCTTTCTCACTAGTATCTTTAAAAGCTGAAGCTTGATCTCTTTCTTTTTTATCTCTTTCTTTTTCCTTTTTCAATTCACGAACTTCAGATTCTAATGCTTCCAACTTTGCCTGCAGTTCTTTATTGCTAGCCGTTTTTTTCTTTGGTTCTTTCAAGGATGTTGGAGTGATCCCATATCCCTTACCCCTCACATGACCAGAATACTCACGAACATCTAATGCTCGACTAAGTAGCCTCCTGCAATCATTGTCTTCATCTGGAGATATAGACTGAGATTGTTGCTCCTGAAATTCATATGAATATCGAAAATTTGACTTAATTATATGTTAATAAACGTTTGATTTAATTCAAGCAATAATGTTATACTTACATATTTCTCAAAAATTTGTTGAACATCTTCTTTAACAACTCCATCCTTACCCACGCGGACTTCCTTCCACAAAACATGGTCCGGAAGAGATGTTTCAGAACTTTTCTCCTTTGTTAACTACACATTAAGCCAAATAACATGATAAAAAATAACTCATGATGAACAAGTATATCATTGCAATTTATAGATACTTACTATAGATTGTTGTAAGCGTGCATATCCCATACGCCCTTTTTGGTATGGATACGCGGGACTTGATGCTCGTTGTCGATTTATGTCACTTACACTCTCAAATTCTGGGGTTTTTCGTTTGGATTTAAAAGTTTCCCATTCATGAGATATAATCAAATCTGCATATTTCTGTGGAAGCTCTGCATCAATAAATTTTTTATCCGCATCCTTAAGATACTTGTTTGATAAAAAAGATCTAAACCCTCTATGTATTTTTTCGGCCAATCCGAGTATATAATCTTTTCTGGTATCATCACCTCTACGAAAATCATACACAGAGTGCATTAGTATAAGTAATTTAAATACATAATCGACATTAAAAACAAATAACATCACATATGGTACCTGTATCTCAATCCATATTTTGTCTTTAGCGTCTTTCAACAATTTGTTTCTCCAATCATCACAAGTAATTGGAACTTCTCTCCTTGTAACTGAACCAAGATAACTTGTCAACGTTGAACCGTTAGGCTCAATTAGTTGGTTATCTTGACTCCAATGCACATCATGTTTTATGCCTCGATCTCTATCACGAATGAGTCGCTTCATAATTGTAATTCCTCGACTAATTT
Organism: Lathyrus tuberosus; assembly: GCA_022829125.1. NCBI lineage: Eukaryota > Viridiplantae > Streptophyta > Magnoliopsida > Fabales > Fabaceae > Lathyrus > Lathyrus tuberosus. The sequence goes on along the minus strand of JALAZF010000231.1, from coordinate 3,373,411 downwards.
CCCTTTCCACTGCATTACCGGTCTCATCTCCATCATGAATAGAATCATCATGTGGGTGATCCTCGTTACTAGCCATCTAACCTGTAATAAGAGATTGTAATAGTTACATTTCATTTACAAAATAATGCAATATCACAATATTCTCACAATTCTATTATCTATTGGCAGTTCGTTGTTAATTAGTATTAAATATGTTAATTAATATAGACATGTTGTGATGTTGTTATGTTGTTGATCAATATATTGGAAAAGAATAAAACTTATTATTCTGTCAAAAAAAAGCTAAAAAATGAAACATATGTTGCTCAAAAATGGAAAATAGGGAGACTTAAACTGAGTTGAAAACAGAAAAAAGAACAATGTTCTAACATGATTTTTCACTTGAAATGTCAAAGCTGATAACAGAACAAAAACAAAAGATAATACTGTCAAACCTCATATAACAAACACACAAAAACCATTTTAATGTCAAATTGATAATATTGTCAAACTTGAAAAACTTCATTATGCATGCTCTCAAACACACAAACTTAATGAAGCTAAGTGATTAAGAATAAAATGACGAAAAATAAGTTGAAAATAAAAATGATTATTCTGTCAAAAATAAGCTCAAAAATGAAACATGTGTTGCAAAAATAGGAAACTTGAACTGAGTTGAAAACAGAAAAAACAACAATGTTCTAACATGATTTTTCACTTGAAATGTCAAAGCTGATCACAGAACAAATAAACTTGGTTGAAGACATGATTTTTCACTTGAACAAAGAACATAGGAGATAGTGAACTAACCTTGGAAGGGACGGAGGTGCGTGAGAGGACGGAGGACGGAGATTTTTTCTGGGTTTAGGGTTTTTCGCGAGAGAAGAGAAACAATTCAGAGAATAGAAAGAATGAATAGAATATGTTTTTTAATTTTAATTTTAAACGACTTTAGACAACGCTTTTGTGAAGCGCTATCTAATGAGTGCTTTTAGCAGCGCTTTCGCTTTGTAGTTGGGCCTTTAGTTGCACTTTAAGTAAAGCGCTTTCTAATATGGGCCTTTAGCAGCGCTTCGTACATGGGCCTTTAGCAGCGCTTTTTAGAAGCGCTGTCTAAGGTGGGATTTTTAGCAGCGCTTTTGTAAAGCGTTGTCTAATGCAGGCCTTTTAGCAGCGCTTTTGTATAGCGCTATCTAAGGTGGGCCTTTTAGCAGCGCTTTTACACAATTTCGTACATACTTTCCGTGTTTTATTTTTTATTTAACTTATAGCAGCGCTTTTGGAAAAAAGCGCTGTCTAAGGTGCGCTGCCTAAAATCATTTTTGGCGTAGTGACTATAAACTAAATAAACTTAAATTACCTTAAAATTAATTGAAAACTTATTTTAACTAAAAAAGAAGAAATAGAAAAAACTAAAACCAAATAAGTTGAAATTGAAATTTAACAAAATAAATTAAAATGAACACTAAACTAGATTAGAAATTAAAGCTAAACTAAAATTAAAATTAAATTAAGCTAAAATAAAAAATTAAATTAAGTTAAAGATAAGACTCTAATTGAAAATAAAGTATATAAAAAAACTAAATTTAAGAAAATAAATTAAATTAATTTTAATAATCTAAGATAAAAAAGGGGAAAATGGCGCGAAATGATAAAAAGGCTAAAATGCATGATTGACGATATTTAACTAAAAATGCGAAAACAGAGACCGACTCATGATGATATGTAAACGATCAGAATCTGAGGGTAAAATTTGGGGTATGACAGGTACCTAACAAAAATTAATTTATTATGTATGTTTTCTTGAAGACCACTACCAATCTATGATATCTTGATAGTTGTTGTTCTAAGCATATGACAGGAGATATAAACAAATTTTCATCTCTAGTTCTAAAAGCCAAGGGATATGTCAGGTATAGGGACAACAACAAAGGAAAGATTCTTGGCATAGGCAAAGTTGGAGCACCATTTTTCACATCAATTGAAGATGTACTTTATGTTGAAGGACTAAAGCACAATCTTCTTAGCATAATCCAACTTTGTGACAAAGGATTCTAAATCAAGTTCACCAAGGATCAATGCTTGATTGAAGATGAAGCCACTCATGAGGTAAAACTCAAAGATAAAAGAATTAATAATATTTTCATGATTTCTTTAGATGATTTATCTTTGAAAGTAAAATGTCTCATGGTAAGCAAAGATGACTCATGGCTTTGGCATAAAAGAGTAGCCCATATTCATATCGAATATTTAAACAAACTAGTCAAACATGATCTTGTCATTGGTTTACCAAAGATGAAAATTTTCAAAGATAAATTATGTGATGCGTGTCAAAAAGGGAAGCAAACCAAATCAACTTTCAAGGTAAAAATGTGGTATCAACTAAAAGGCCACTTCAATTATTTCCCATGGCCTTATTTGGTCCATTAAGAACAAGAAGCTTTGGAGGTAATGTATATGCTATAGTTATTGTTGCTGATTTTTCTAGATTTTCGTGGACTCCCTTTTTTGTTCAGAAAATTGACACTTTCAAGGCATTCAAGAAGTATGAAAAGCAAGTGAAACATGAAAAATAACTAAAGATTACATCAATTGGAAATGACCATGGTGGAGAGTTCCAAAATGCATCATTTGAAGAGTTTTGTGAAGAACATGACATCTTTCATAAATTTTTAGCACCATAGACTCTTCAACAAAATGGAGTGGTTGAAAGAAAGAATCGATATCTAGTTGAACTTGGAAGAACCATGCTAAGTGACTCAAATATACCAAAGAACTTTTGGGAGGATGCGGTTAGCACGACATGTTATGTAAGTAATCAGGTTATTATCAGGCCAATCTTGAAAAAGACTCTGTCTGAACTCTTCGAGGGAAGAAATCCAAACATTGCTCACTTTCATTTCTTTGGATGTAAGTGATTTGTACTCAACAATGACAAAGACAATCTTGGTAAGTTTGACGAGAAATCCGACAAATGTACTTTTCTTGGTTACTCTCTCTCTCTCTCTCTCTCTCTCTCTCTCTCTCTCTCTCTAGTAAGGCTTATAGAATTTATAATAAAAGAACTTTAACTATTGAATAATTAATTCATGTTTCTTTTTATGCATCTAACCCCCTTAAGGAGGATATAGTTAATTGTGATGATGATGCTGATGATATTTTAGAAGTTCCTATGGAAGACATTGCCAAACATGACAAAGCTGATCAATCGGAACACAAAGAGGAAACCACTCAACAAGAGCAAAATTAAAGTGATCTTCCTCAAGAATGGATAATCAATCGTGATCAACCTATTGACAAAGTTATTAGTGACATAAATAAAGGAGTTTCAACATGGCTAAATCTCAAAGATGCTTTCTTGAATATGGCATTTGTTTCTCAAATATAACCTTCAAATATTGATGAAGCATTAGAAATGACTAATGGATTCTTGCCATGCAAGAGGAATTAAATCAATTAGAAAGAAATCAAGTTTGGGAACTTATTCCTAGGCCAAGTTGAAAACACATCATAGGTACCAAATGGGTGTTTAAGAACAAACTTAACAAGAATGGTATAATTGTTCGAAACAAAGCATGATTGGTGGCTCAATGTTATAACCAAGAAGAAGGAATCAAATTTGAAGAAAAATTTGCTTCGGTTGCAAGGTTAGAGTCTATTCTTTTATTACTTTCTTATGCGTGTTCATTAAAATTTCAGTTATTCCAAATGGACGTCAAGAGCGCCTTCTTGAATGGATACATCAATGAGGAAGTCTATGTTAAATAACCTCCCAGTTTGAAGACTTCAAGAATCCATCACATGTATTCAAGTTGAGAAATGCTATTTATGGCTTGAAGGAAGCACCAATGGCATGGTATCATAAACTTAGCAACTTTATTTGTGAAAAAGGATTTGAAAAAGGTAAAGTTGATAATACTTTGTTTATTAATAAAATCAAAAGTCATACTTTATTGGTTAAAGTCTATGTTGACGACATCATATTCAGATCAACAAACAAAGATCTATGTGAAGAATTTTCATTGATGATGAAAGGATAATTCGAGATGTCCATGGCGGGTAAGATGAACTATTTTCTTGGAATACAAATTAAGCAATTAAAGAATGACATCTTCATCAACTAATCCAAGTATTGCAAAAAATTGTTTAAAATGTTCGATATGGATAATTGCAAAGAGATGGCAACTCCAATGGGTTCCCGAACATATGTAGATTAAGATGAATCTAGTGTTTCCATTGATATTACTAAATATCGAGGTATGATTGGTTCATTAATTTATTTGACGGCAAGTCGTCTTGACATTATGTATAGCGTTTTTTGTGTGTGCATGTTTTCAAGCTAATCCAAAGGAATCTCATCTCATAACCATAAAAAGGATCATAAAGTATTTGAAAGGAACAACCAATGTTGGGATATGGTATCCCAAAGGTAGTATATGTGATTTATTGGTTATTCTGACTCGGATATGCAGGTTGTAATACTGATAGAAAAAGAACAAGTGGAACTTGGCACATCCTAGGAAATGCATTAATTTCTTGGTTCTGTAAGAAACAAACATGTGTTGCTCTTAGCACTACAGAAGAAGAATACATAATAGGTAGTTGTTGTGCTCAAATTCTATGGCTTAAGAAAAAATTTCGTGATTAAGAACTTGATCTCGGATGCATTCCATTACGATATGATAACACAAGTGCAATCAACATAAAAAAGAACCATATCATGCATTCAAGAACCAAACACATCGACATAAGACATCAATTTTTCTACATGATGATGTTCTTCAAGGTGATGTAGAAGTCACTTTTGTGGATACACATAATCAACTTGCAAATATCTTCACCAAACCTTTGGCAAAAGATTCATTTTACAAAATTCTGCGAGAGCTAGGGATCCTGGATGAAAGGAACATATAATCACTCACAAGACTTCATGGATCATCAATAACATTAAAGGAACATGTATGTCTTCAATTATTCTAAGATTCAGAGATTAAAATTTTCTGCATCTCTGCTTCTACTCCATTCTTCTGATTGTTTAAATTTCCGTTGAATATTTGTGATAATCATGTTATAGCTTTGAATATTTATGATAATATATGTTTTAACTTCCATTTGAATAATCATAATATATGTGTAAATAATTATGATGATTTATTTTTTGGTGATTTAATTAAGAGCATTATGTGTTTTTATCGATGAAATTTGGTTTTCCAACATTATTTTTAAAAAATATCAAAGTTTATATGGAAACAATCGATTGCATGGATATGACAATCGAATGATTCCTTATTTTCCCCAAATCTATTGATTAATTCATACTTTCAATCGATTGCATGGCCTGGAAAATGTTTTTTTTTTGTTTTAGCAGTGAGTAGCACTATTTGATGTCAATCGTTTGCAAGGTATTGTCAATTGATTGATGTTGTTTTATTTTTCATTTTTTTAAAATGTCAATCGATTGATAATATTTATTTTTTCAAATTTTTTTAATTAATTCTTGGTCAAAACTCATCATTTCCTCCCTTTATATATTGCATCTCCTCCTTTACCTCATCTCACAACCCTAGTCGCCCCACGCATTCCATATTCATAATTTTTACTCCCTCTCCCCCTCTCCAAAACACACGCCTACTATCCCTCCTTCATCATCCCCCTGTTTTTTTTTCAAAACTCCATTTTAGTGTCATTAAACGTCACAACTTTCTCACTACAATCACACTAAAACTCTATCAACCACATATCCAAACCTTCATATCCTTCATCAAATGGCTCCCAAACTCAAAATAAGGAAGGAATCAAAGGGAAAAGACAAAGCCACATCCTCCAATTCTTCAAGATATTCTTTAGTGAATTCGAAGTTAAACTAATTGTTTCCAACTCAACTTCAACAGAAAAGGTACATTGACTACTTCCTCCCCAAACCTTTGTTTGGTCCAAGGTATGTTGATTTAGGATCCTTTCCATACCCTTGATTTAAGTTTATTGAGGATCCACGGAAGAAAAAGATTGATGGATTAGTAAGCATGAATGGTTATTATTTCCCTGAACTTGTTAAAGTATTTTACACTAACATGACTTGTGACAAAAGAGTCATTAGTTCATTTGTGAAAGGAATTCTAATTAGTTTTGATGTTGGGGAGTTGGGTAAAATCTTGGATATATTATCTGAGGGTTTAGAGATTAGAATGAACACAGCTGTTTCTTTGCCAGAATATGTTAAAAAGAATTTTTACTATGGAATTTCTAGGCTTACTAAACATGAATTCTTTCAGAAGCGTAAGAAAATGTTTGGTGGTAAGCTTCCTGAACGGAACTCTTGGTGAGATGGGATATATTATATTGATGACATGTTGTTTCATTATATTTTGATTTATGTTATTCTACCTAAGTTTTCAAACCATTCAACTATAACTAATACAGAGATGTAGCTTCTGTTTGCAATAAAAAAATGGTCTTCAATTGAATTGAACATATTTGATTCTTGAGCACATGGCCACACACTCTAAGAATGCTGTTGAGCTTCCTTAGGCATTCTTCTTATCAAAGATCCTTGCATATTTTGGAGTTAATTTCTCAAATGAAGATCCTGCGGGGATGGGCGATTGGATGATTTCTATAAAGATTTGAAACAATAAGATGGGTGTGGAGTACGATTTCAAGAAGAAGAGCATCTGGTACATTGATGAAAGTGTGAATGTCCAAGCTCCTCCTCCACCAATTTCACAACCTACCAATCAAGAGCAACCATCCAACCAACAACTCTTTAATTACATGACTTACATGAATAACACAATGAATGATCAATTTTCTTAGCTTTACTCCCATATGAACATTCCTCCATATCAAGTCCAGCCATACCAATATCCACATCATCAAGCACATGAAGGCCGAGCCAACTTGAACCATGACAACTTCATAAACCAAGAAGACATGAATCAAGACTTCTTTAACCAAGACTAGTTTTAGTTACTTATCCTTTGTTTTATCATGTTTGTTGTTGTATGTCTCTTTTTATTTGGTTTCACTATGTTCTATGTTTAGTTGTAAGACTTAATTATACACTATGTTTTCTTATCGTTTCATGTTATGTATTATTATGAATTATGTTTCAAGTAATGAAGTATGTTAACTTTTTTAAAATTGTTATACATGTCTTTTATTAATTTTCACATATTATTACTTTACCCATCTTTCTTTTCTTTTTGGTCGTGTCAAAAGTGGGAGAAAGGTGTATGCATGAATGCCTGTGTTGCTTGTGTCTTATCTCTCTAGGTACATGATAACTTATAAAATTCAACCTTAGCAAGATTCATATATTAAGGGGGAGTTTCTATATTTTTATCAAGCAATCACAACAATCATGAATTGGTTTGTCATCATCAAAAAATGGGATAATTAGGGGTGTTCAAAACCGAACCAACCCAATAGAAAACCGCAAACCAAACCAAACCAAACCGAAACCGCAAAAAACCGCATTTAGTTCGGATTTGTTCGGGCCATCTTTTAACAAAACCGCACGGTTTGGTTTGGTTTGCGGTTTGTATTTTGCAAACCGTACTAAACCCAACCAAACCGCATTATATTACAACCCAAACTTCACTTATCCCACATCTAACCCAAAACTTAAACCCATTATGCCTTAATCTTACAATTACGAAATATTTTCTCTTACTCACACTTAACTTTTCAGTTTTAATCTTCTCAAATCTCTCCTAATAATATTGCGCATTCTTCTCATCTTCTTTGTCATGTACGTCTCACCTCTTCTACACTAATCTCTCATCTCACATGTTTTTTCTTTTTCATTTTCTCATTTTTATGTTACTATTTTCTCTTCTAATTATATTTTTACCGCACATTTCTTCTCTAATCTCACATCTCTTATGTTCTTTCTTTTTCATCTTCTCTAATCTCCCTTCTCCTCTATTTTCTGTTTTATTATAATATTTTTGATATTGTTTTATGCTACTATTTTTTTTTCACTTTTGTTTAAATTAATTTTTGTATATTGAATAAGAACTTTTTGTCTAAATATGATGAGTTTTGTTGTTATTTGGCAATGTGTGAATGACTAAACACAAAGTTATGTTGTTCTCTATATATGTAAATATCACTCAATAAAAATCTTGTAAAAATCCGAACCAACCGAACCAATCCAAACCGCATTGGTTTGGTTTGGTTTGGTTCGGATTTTTTTTAAAAGCCAACCGAACCAAACCAAACCGCACGTTTTTTTTTTCTTGCGGTTCGGATAATTTTTAGCGTCAAAACCGCCCAAACCGCACCGCGAACACCCCTAGGGAGAATGTAAATTAAAGCTTTCAAAGAAGATGTTTTGATGAAGACATTCAATATTGTGAAGACATGATCAAATGTTAAAGTATGAAGAAAACCCTCAAATGGATAAGTTATGGATGATCAAATAAGATGTTAAATATGGTATCTCATGGTTCATATAACCTCAAGTGGTCAAACTATCTAAAATCAATCCATGTCATATCTCATAAATCATGTCATTGCATTTTTACTTAGAAATATTTTGCATAGATTTCAATTTGAAAAAAAATCAAATTTTAAGTCAAGCAATCGATTACATTGATACATCAATTGATTGCCTTCATTCAAATTTGCAAATTTTTTTAAGCTATCAATCAATTGCATAGGATAAGAAATCAATTAACATTAGTTCAAATTTTAAAACTTTCAAATGTATTTTTGAAGCAATAGATTGTCTATCCCTTTCAATCGATTGACACTGCAAATTTTCAGAAAAATACTTATTTGGATTGGATCTGTTCATGACACCTTCTTTGTGTCTTTTCAAAACAATTTCACACCTTACCATAATTAATCAAGAGCTATGTCTTGATTCAAAAGGGTGTGAATGGCCATATAAATCGAGAGTATTTTATCTTATCAAATTCACCTCTTTCAAAAAATTCTTCCTATGTAATTCACTGATGTCACAACCTGCGAAAAAACAACAGGCGAGAAAACAAGAACAGAAGAGTCGCCACCAAACGTTATTTATCCCGACGCAGGGAAAGGAAACGATCGAAGAAAACCTAAGAGAAAGGGAAAGACATGGTCATCGCAACCATAGTCTGGGTTCGGGAGTCGGTTACACGAGGGGAAGGTATTAGCACCCCCACGCGTCCATCGTATTCGACGGGATCCACGCTTGTTGTCTAAACAATGGGTGAGTTATCCTAAAGTCTACGGCTAAACCGAAAACGGGGAGGGGAGACTAAGACAGACTCGCAAGGATTTATCGAAATCCAATGCCTATGTATCTTCGTGGACGAACGAAGAATCAGAGTCAACGTAGTTCGACGGACTACGCAAAAAGGGGGGAGGTTGCTCGTCGAGATATCGTATCTCGTGCCTACGTATCCTCAATCGGACGGGAAAGAGGAATCAGAGCAAACATAGTTCGACGGACGAGTCGTTAAGTGTTTTTTTACGTGAGCGACGAGCTCTTTTCTGAAAAAAAAAAGAATTGAAACTTAACAATCTCGAAGGATAAAAAGGGTTTGGATTCGTTTGTTTTTTTTAGACAGAAGTGTATTGAAGTTAGTTTGTAACTTGCATTGCACCTAAGTCTATAACATAGGAACGAATGCATCGCATATCGTCCCCAATAGGACGTACACTAAACACCCTAAAAGAACGAAGGGAGACCCCCCATTCCTCACTTCCCACATACAAGGCTCATGCACAATACACGTTAACTTTATTAAGTGCTTTAGAATTGTTATGAGATGAGAAGAGAAGACTCAAGTTTAAAAGAAAATACTACGGGAAATTCTATCCTAATGTTGTCATGCAAAAGTGGCCCTATGGTTGAGTTCAAAAGGGGAAACATTTACCTACGTTAGCATGCATAGTTCGAACCTAATGTCTATCCTACCCCAAGCTTAATCAAAGATTAAGTTGGACTAGGGAACCCTAAGGGAGCAAGCAAAAGCAAGGCAAAAACCAAAGCGATAAATCAAAAACAGTGGCTACAACAGCGCTCCAACACCTGCACAGCGGTAAAAATAGCACAATGCACCAAACAACATTCAACAGCTCATGTTCCAGCACACAAATAGGTGTAAAAAGCCAAACAACAGCACATACAACATCACATATGCACCAAGACAGCAGCGGAAACAGGGCAGTAAGTGATGCATTTGAAACGATGCAATCATGGCATAACGAACATTGCACATTAATCAACCAATCATGATCACCCTCACACCACAAACCATGGTGAACAATTCTTGAAATCATCATGAAAGGATGCACATTATTAAGCACATGAACAAGTTAAATCAAGCATGCTTCACATGAAATTAAATGCAAGAAAGCATGTACAACACAACAACTCCAGCAACACCAGTAATAATTCACAACTAACATGCTCAAGGAGTATGTGCAAAGTGTTCATCACGTCAAGAAACTGACAAAATAATCATGAACATTCATCGATAAAAAACCAAGAATCGCGTGTCGGAAAATCATGTTCATACAATGGTGTGAGGTGCAACATCATCAAAACAGTCCACAAACACGTGTCATATTAATCCATGAAGATTAAAAGTGAAACGGGATCGAATCATGCTAAAAAATGTACAAAAATCACACTCAGCACCAGTGTTAATCAATTAACCAATTACAGTTCACTTTGGTTAATCGATTAAGAGCTCTCATTACGCAAATTTTACACTGGTTAATCGATTAACCAAAATGAACTGGTTTTGGTTAATCGATTAACCCTGTACCAGAAGCAGAAAAATAGTTTGAAAAATCACTTTCAGCAGTAAAATCACTTATGCAATCATTTCCAATGATCATGTAATCAACAATGCACGAAAATTAAATTTAATCACAGCAATCAAGCATCAATTAAGTCCAATAATCATCAACATGAACAATCAATTTCAAGCAAATGGATCAAATCACATGCAAAACCAAGGATCTACATTGCATAAGCTAGAATTAAGCTAAATCAAGCATAGATCTAAGAAAAACCAACCTACAAAGCTGAGAATTGGTTTGGTAAGTGTTGCAAACAGAATTTGATGAATCCAAGCAAGAAATCCCAAGATCTATGAGCTCCTTGCAAGTAAAAGCTGAAAATCCAAGCAATAAGCTACCAATACTCCAAAATCACTTCCAATAAGCACTTCTGAAATTTCAGATCTAGATCCAAACTAAAATTACCAATGGAAAGCAAAAATGAAGTGGTAATGGGAGGCTTTAGCTCAAGAATTAACAAGTTCCAATGAAGAACTTGTTAATCTCTATGGAAGAGCTTTGAGTGTGGTTGAAAATGGAGGTTGAGAATGAAAAAGTGAGAGAGAATTGAGAGAGAATTCTGAAAATTGAGAGTGAAAAAATGATAAAGGTTATGAGAGGTTTGGAGTTGATTAGATTAAATAACCCCTAGGTTAGGAGTTAAGTTTGGGTTTGGAGTGACGTTTAGTGGGTGGAATTGGAAGTAGAAAATGAGCTAGGAAAGGGATTATGGAATTAGAGTGGAAATTGTTGGAAGGAATTTGAATTTTGGATGGAAAATCAATCTCTCTAGATCCTTCTACTGGTGTAAAAATGAAATTGGGTGATAAAATTTGAATTAGAAAAATGCAGTGCTGAAAAATGAGGTATTTGGACAAATTTTGCCTTGGTTAATCGATTAACCATTTTTAGTACAAAATGTGTTAATCGATTAACACAAGGAAATTTTGAATTTGGCGCTTTTTGGAGGGAAACTTGGAGAATTGCCCGTTTTCACTTGTTCTGAGCCATGTTAGACCTCTGAAACTTGACATTTGATATTAACACTGAAACACACTTGAAATATGCTGTGAATTCCGCTTCGTGCTCGGAATACTGCTGAAAATAATCGTCTGGTGCTGAATAGCTGATAAAAAATGACTGCCGGAGCTTCTGATTATCAAATCATCTAATGAGCAAAATAAAGACTCGAAAAGACTTTGAAAGCTATCTGCTTGGCTCTGAACATTGTTGAAAATGATACTGGAACTGATGACGCCATGAGCTGCTGGAAAATACCTTGATCCCATGCTCAAAAGTACCATGCAAATGCAGAAATGACGATGCAAATGAAATGAAGCATAAGCCAAAGAGGGTTAGAAACAAGAGGGTAAATTTGGAGGTGTTACAGCTGCTCCTATTCAAACTTCTTGAATCCGCGGGTATGGAAGCAAAGGCTTCCAAACAATCGGGATACATGGAGATTGAATACCAAAATAACCGCACAAATTTTTATCCTGCAAAAGGAGGGACGACTCCGCTGGGGAACAAGTAATAAAAGATGTAGGATCATGACACGGACGAGTGTCAGAAATCAATACGGACGAAGTATTGAATATGTATGGAAACAAACATGGACGAGTGTTGACTGTGCTGGGGACAAACATGGATGAGCGTTGACTGTGCTGGGGACAAACACGGACGAGTGCCAAAAGGTTCAAACACAGACGGGTGCTGAAAGAACACGGACGGGTGTCAAAAAGGTTCAAACATGGACGGGTGCTGAAAGAACACGGACGGGTGTCTAAAAGGTTCAACCATAGACGGGTGCTGAAAGAACACAAACGGGTGTCTAAAACGTTCAAACACGGACGGGTGCTGAAAGAAGACGAACGGGTGCTGAAAGAACACGAACGGATGTCAAAGGTCAAACACGGATGAGTGCTGAAAGAACACGGACGGGTGTCTAAGGTCAATACGGACGAGTATTGGCTAAAAAGTTCAAACACGGACGGGTGATGAAAGAACACAGATGGGTGTCTAAGGTCAATACGGACGAGTATTGGCTAAAAAGTTCAAACACGGACGAGTGATGAAAGAACACGGACGGGTGCTGAAAGAACACGGACGGGTGTCTAAGGTCAATACGGACTGGTATTGAAAAAGTTAAAACATGGACGGGTGATGAAAGAACACGGACGGGTGTCTAAGGTCAATACAGACGGGTATTGAAAAAGTTCAAACACGAACGGGTGATGAAAGAACACGGACGGGTGTCTAAGGTCAATACGGATGGGTATTGGCTAAAAAGTTTAAACACTGACGGGTGATGAAAGAACACGGACGGGTGCTGAAAGAACACGGACGGGTTTCAAAAAGGTTCAAACACGGACGAGTGCTGAAAAAACACAGATGGGTGTCTAAAAGGTTCAAACACGGACGGGTGCTGAAAGAACACAGACGGGTGTCTAAAAGGTTCAAACACGGACGGGTGCTGAAAGAACACGGACGGGTGCTGAAAGAACACGGACGGGTGTCAAAGGTCAAACACGGACGGGTGCTGAAAGAACACGGACGGGTGTCTAAGGTCAATACGGACGGGTATTGGCTAAAAACTTCAAACACGGATGAGTGATGAAAGAACTCGGACGGGTGTCTAAGGTCAATACGGACGGGTATTGGCTAAAAAGTTAAAACACGGACGGGTGATGAAAGAACACGGACGGGTGCTAAAAGATCACGGACGGGTGTCTAAGGTCAATACGGACGAGTATTGAAAAAGTTCAAACACAGACGAGTGATGAAAGAACACTGACGGGTGTCTAAGGTCAATACGGACGGGTATTGAAAAAGTTCAAATGAAAGAACACGGACGGGTGTCTAAGGTCAATACAGACGGGTATTGGAATAAAACAAATGGAAACTTTACTGGGATTTGAAATGCTAAACCGAACACGGACGAGTGTCGAGAGAACACGGACGAGATATTGAGGAAATGGAAAAGGACACGGACGAGTGTCAAAAGAACACGGACGGGTGTTTGAGGGAACACTGACGAGTGTGTAAAATCAATACGGATGAAGTATTGAGGCAATGGAAAAGAACACGGACGAGTGTTGAAAGAACACGGACGAGTGTTAAATGCTAACAACTTGAGGGGATAAACCAAAAGACCACCTAGACGAAGGGGTGAAAAGAAACCGCGGACCGACGATCCTGACAAACAAATCTGCAGGGATACCAAATAGTCTCTCCAAATGACCAAATCCACGGCTTAGGGTATAAAGTTGGATGATATCTCCTGAGTTACTGTGCATCATGCCGGGGAACGCCTGACAAACGAGAACATCACACCTGGCTTATGCTTCGAATGCATATGTTTGAATTTTTCTATGCGTAATGCTCCATATGAAATGGAAATGCTACGCTTTTGGGAGGATGCCATGCAAAATGCTCATGCAAAGGATCGCTCCAGCAAAATAAATGCTGGAGACGAGGGCAACTCCACCGGGGATGACAAACTAAATTGTCCTTTGAAAACTAAGCCCTGCTGAGGAAAATCACACTGAACAACTTTCCTGACCAAAGTCTCTGTTGAAGATGAAACCCAAAGAGAATTCCCCTCTGTTGGGGATTGAGAATAACAACTACTGAAGATGGAGCCCAAAACCTGATACTGAAGAGGTGCCAATAACCATTGGACTTAAAACCTGCTGGGGATGTCAACCACCATTGAACAAACTGTTGCGAAGATTACCTCCAAACTCTGCTTGGGGAATAAGTCGACAATACTGAACCTGCCCAGGAATATCACTGAACCTAACCTGATGCTGGGGGAAATGACTTTACCCTCAACCTGCTGGGGATTAGAGCATATTGTTGCTGGTGAAGAACACACTTCCTAACTGGATGAGGAAAGCAGACACCAAGACTCTGTGGGGAAGATAACATCTTTGCACGAGAAGATATTCCACCAGTCTTCTGCTGGGGATATAACAACACCAACTTCTGAATGCTTGCTGGGGAAACAACCTTCTATACTCTGGTTGGAGAGAGTAACAATCTGCTGAGGATGATGAAATCTCAACGCTGGGGAGAGTAATTCTACTGAGGAGAAACATTGCTACCCTGCACACAACAACAGAATATTCCATATGCAAAAATGGCTACCTCGATTACCATCCCCAATATCTGTTGCCTAAGCAATTTCCATTATTTTCTGATATGCTCCGCAAAGCTTAACACTTTTGCATGCAATGTTTATCAAAATATCGGACGTTTTCACAAACAAAACAGTAAAAGTAAAAACATAAATGGAAGGCTCTTTGAGTGAAAATGAAAATTTTATTGAATGAGTTGGCCTGTAAATAGGCATTTACATTCGAAAGTAATTCCTGAAAAGAGGTAATTGCGCAAAAGTAAAAAGAAAATACACATGTCAGCAATGTGGGAACAGATATCCACCATGATTCAATTCAGCTATGACTCATATGCCTTGCTCATCCACAAATGCTTTGACTTTCGAAGAAACTGACTGGACTGATTCTTTTCCTTCGAAATTCCCAAGTATCAAAAGTGCTCACAGATCGAACGCAGATCGTAGCCTCTTACTTTCAAATCCCTAACTTTTGCCTGGATCGCCCTTTTCGGGTTTTCAATCCATCGGGATACCCATTTTTGCCAAAGTTGCCTTTTTCAGGTTTTCAACCTTGCGGGTTTATTCTTTTTTTTTTAATTCTTTTTATCCCTAACTTTTGCCCGAACCTTTTCTTTTTATGGTTCGCCAGGATGCCCTTTTTTTCCTGGATCTTCTTTTTATGTCCAGCAGGTCTCTTTTATGCAAAGTATTTTTTGACTACGTCTGCGTTCAAAAGGGATGTAAAATCTTCGCCATCCATAGTTGAGAGTAATAAGGCTCCGCCAGAGAAAACCTTTCTTACCACATATGGCCCTTCGTAGTTTGGAGTCCACTTGCCCCTGTGATCTGTCTGAGGAGAAAGGATCCTTTACAAAACCAACTCGCCTGTCTGAAAACACCGAGGACACACTTTCTGATCAAAGGCTTTCTTCATCCTGCTCTGATACAATCGGCCATGTGCAATGGCTGCCAATCTCTTCTCTTCGATGAAATTCAACTGATTCAACCGGGAATGCACCCATTCAGCTTCATCAAGCTTCACATCTGCCAGAATTCTCAAAGAAGGAATCTCAACCTCTAATGGTAGGACTGCTTCCATACCATATACCAGTGAGAAAGGAGTTGCCCCAGTTGATGTACGTACCGAAGTACGATAACCGTGTAGAGCGTAAGGCAACATCTCATGCCAGTCTTTATACGTCACCACCATTTTCTGCACAATCTTCTTGATATTCTTATTTGCTGCTTCAACAGCCCCATTCATCTTCGGACGATAGGGAGAAGAATTGTGATGCTCAATTTTAAAGCTCTGACATAGCTCCTTCATCATCTTATTGTTCAAATTTGAACCATTATCAGTAATGATTCTCTCTGGGACCCCATAACGACAGATGATGTCCTTCTATATAAACCGGGCTACCACTTGCTTGGTGACGTTGGCATACGAGGCTGCTTCCACCCACTTCGTGAAATAATCAATGGCAACCAAAATGAAACGATGCCCATTGGAAGCAACTGGCTCAATCTTTCAAATCATATCAATGCCCCACATGGCAAAGGGCCAAGGAGATGACAGTACATTCAGGGGAGTAGGCGGTACGTGCACCTTATCAACATAAATATGGCATTTATGACATTTCCTGGCATATTTGAAACAGTCAGACTCCATAGTCATCCAGTAATACCACGCTCTCAACAATTTTCTAGCCATAGCATGCCCATTGGCATGAGTACCAAAAGATCCCTCGTGAACTTCCTCCATCAACAGGCCTGCCTCGTGTTCATCAACACAACGTAGCAGGACCATGTCAAAGTTTCTTTTATACAACACATCATCTTCATTCAAAAAGCACTAGTACATAAATGACTTTTTACATCGGGCGAAAATGACTTTTTACATCGGGTCTGGGTCCGATGTAAAGTCAGACGATGTAGTAAATCAAAGACATTTTACATCGGGTTATGGCCCGAAGTAAAAAAGTCACCAACCACATCGGTTAACTTTTTAAGTCTGATGTGAAAAAAAAATATAATTGTAATTTTTTATATATAAAAGAGTGTTTTTACATCGGTTGTAACTCGAAACCGATGTAAAACGTTGGTTTGGTTACATCGGTTGTAACCTGAAACCGATGTAAAAAGTATTGCATAAAAATATCAAACGCGCCAGGTATGACTTTTTACATCGGTTTTGTTGTTTGCCCGATGTAAAAATGTTGTGTTACATAGGTTTTGCTAATAACCGATGTAAAAAGTACTGTAATAATTCTAAATAATTTGACTATTTTTTAGCAGTTCCCTTGTAACTTTTTTGGTACCTCTTCATGTTTCATATTACCATTATCACTTCTCACCCAAATTTCAAAAAAGAGAACCAACAATATTATAAATTACAAACACCATGAATCAAACGGTTAGTATTTTCCATCTCATACTTCTAATTTCTAACTCATAAACCATTAATTTAGTCTCAAACTATCACTTTCACTATTAATCAATAATTCATTTTTTAATTAGAAAATAGTTGGAATATTTTGACCAACAAAATCTTGTGAGCTTTGTAGAGTTGTAAAATTAAGGTTGGATGTGGATACTGTTTGTAGAGTTTTAAAATTAAGGTTGATGAAATGATGAAGATTTCAAAAAACAAAGAAGTAGTATATTGAGATACAAACTTAATTATGTAAATGAAAATTTAAATAGCTCTATGTGAACCTAATGATGTAAAACAAAAAGAGTGAGTATTAAAAATTAAAAAAGGCAGAATAATGAATCAAGCAGAGAATGATACCTTCCCTTGATCAATTTCAATATGTAATAATGAAAACATAAAGGCAGAATCTTATTTGAAAGGTTGAATACTTTATGAAAAGAAATATTGCCATACAAACCCTTATTTACAATTACAAGAAACGGAAAATGAAATTACGCATTTCTCGACATTAATTGTCACAAAAAGGGACAGAGCTGAACAGAGCTGTTATTTTTAATACCTGCAAGCATTGGTGCACCAAATAACCTTATGAACAAAAGCATCGCCAAGCCACATGATAAACCAATAAAAAGCAAGACTGATATGTGATGCTGCACTTCCTCCCTATCCTACACAAATATTTTTACTAATCAAAGACAGTGCAATAAATCCATAAACTTCTGCATGCATAATGTCATAGATGTGATTTATAACAATAAATAATGCCAAAATGGACCTGATCATACATTACTTTAGTTATTATCCTCCGCTTGTCACTGTTGGGTGAATATAGTTCACGTCTCTTATCTAATTGTCGTTTGGTCAATTCCTAGATGATAGAAGACTAATCACTCACTTGAAATCTAACAATCTTCCTAACAATACTGAATCTCTCACATCACTATACTTTCTCCGATATTACCAACCAACACAACACTCTGCATGACTCCATTGCCATAAAGATTTTTATACAAGGATCTACTCCCACTCTCACATCAAGTTAATTAAGCTCTGATACTACTTGCTAGATAATACGTGAAGCAAAAGGAGCAACAACAAGTTAATGATTAGGATAAAGAAATACCAAAAACACCATATCTCCACCCAAAACCTTAGAACATTAGCCATATGATATGAGTACCCTCTCTTCAATATCATTAATTTATCTAGGTCATAAGGAGTCAATGTGGACTAAACACTCCTCATAGTTGAATACCAACTTAGTTTACATATACATATTCATCAATTTTTCCATCCCATAAAAAAGAGTTAAAAAAAACTAACCTGTTTAGCAAGTGCAGTAGCAACCATATTTGAAGTAGCAATTGACAAAAACATGAACGAGTAGCTCAAGTAATCACAGAAAACAGTAGCAGGACCTGTTCGTGGAAAACCAAATTCATATGCATCATACATTATCGCACAATTGTACAAATTAGAAAGTGAATACGATAAATAAAAAAAATACCTAAAGCAGCTAGTTCAATTGAACTTCCTTGACCAACAACAGCATTATCGATAAGACTCATCAACGGTCCACATAACCAAAGTCCAATAGCAGGTCCAGTAAACAAAACAATTTCCTTCATCTGAATCCATATACTCTGGTCAACCAGTTCATTCACTTCTTCTTTATCTCTCTCCACATCAAAATCTTTTGTAATTTAGAAGTATGAGATGGAAAATAATTCATTGAATTATTAGAAGAAGAACCAGCAGTTACCTCTAATCCATACCACGCGGATGAATCAATATCTAGAACCTATTTAAATTCAAATCAACATTGAAAAAAAAACTAACTACCTTGAGAGGAAAAAGATTATGAAACGGAAACGAACTTGAAAACGAGTTAGGGGAAAAAACCCTACCTGGGTTTGAGAGTGGTGTGGGAGGCTATGTCTCTTGAGGAGTACTTCTGGGAAGGACCAAAAATTCGAGTACCGCCTTGTTCATTTCCACCTTTGATAGGTGCCCAACTAATCAAACTAATCCTAACAAATCTCAAACAAATTCTAACAACAAAAACGATTAAACTATCATTAGATCTGAAAAATCCATTACCTGCCAATCGAGAATGAAAGCGAAGCCGCTAGAATCTTCGCCGAGAAAACCAAACAACAGAAGGTAAGAATCCGAAGATCAGCGAAGCACCGGTTTCGAGAAAAATCGCCGACGGTAAACAAAGAGCGATGGTCATTGAATCGAGGTGAGAACGAAGGTTTGACGGAAAGGAGGAAAGAGATCGAGGTTAGGAATAAGGGAAGAAGAGAA
Organism: Lathyrus tuberosus; assembly: GCA_022829125.1. NCBI lineage: Eukaryota > Viridiplantae > Streptophyta > Magnoliopsida > Fabales > Fabaceae > Lathyrus > Lathyrus tuberosus. The sequence continues at coordinate 3,353,789 of JALAZF010000231.1, read as the reverse complement.
AATGAACTATGGATGAAAGTGAAAGTGATTATTTGTTGATAATAGGGTTTCGACTATCTTACTGAAGCAAATATACCAATGGGTTGATAATAGGGTTTTAGTGAATGTGAAAACATTTTACATCGGTTGATAATAGGCCCGATGTAAAGGCCCACCTTTTACATCGGGTGCAAATTCAGACTCGATGTGAAATACGTTATTACTAAACTTTATTTTATTTACAAAACTGCCACCGTGTAATTTTTTTTATCAGTGGACTTTTCACATCGGTGCAAATCTAGGCCCGATGTGAAATCCTTTATAACAAAATTTCATTTTATTTACCAAATTGACACCGTGTTATTTTTCACATCAGTGGAAATAAATGTCTGATGTAAAATCCCTAAATCAAATATTTTTCACATCAGTGGAAATAAATGTCTGATATAAAATCCTTTGACAAATATTTTTCACATCATATATCTTGAAACCTGATGTAAAATCCTTTAACCAAATGTCTTATTTTTAGTAGTGAAGAATTTTCCTACCAACCCCCTCAGAGTTTTCTTATCCTTGGTAGATGCCCCAGCTGGGTACTCTTGACTCTTCAGAAAACACTTGATGTCATGATACCAAGGCTTACCATCTGATACGTCTTCAACTGCAAACACAAAAGCTGGTCGATCCAGACGCATGATTCTGATTGAGGGAGTCTCACTCCAACGGTTCACTTGATACATTAAAGACAATGTTGCCAACGCATCTGCCATCTGATTCTACAACCGGGGTATGTGATGAAATTCAACTCTGTCGAAGAACGGTGACAACCTTCTGGCATAGTTGTTATAAGGCACCAGATTTGCCTGACGAGTTTCCCATTCTCCCTTAATCTGATTGACTACCAACGCAGAATCACCATAAACATCGAGGTTCTTGATTCTCAAATCAATCGCTTCTTCTAACCCCATGATGCATGCTTCATACTCTGCCTCATTGTTGGTGCATACGAACGCTAACCGGGCAGTGAAGGGTATGTGAGAACCCCTTGGAGTTGTAGTGATTGCCCCAATTCCGTTACCATATGAGTTGATGGCCCCATCAAAAACCAATTTCCACTGAGATCCAATTTCAGGTCCTTCGTCAGGCAAAGGCTCTTCACAATCTTTCATCTTCAGAAACATAATATGCTCATCTGGAAATTCAAACTTCATTGGTTGATAATTTTCAATCGGTTGTTCGGCAAGGTATTCTGACAAAACACTCCCCTTGATGGCTTTTTGGGAAACATATTGAATATCGTGTTCTGTCAAAACCATCTGCCAACGGGCTATTCTTCCAGAAAGTGCCTGCTTCTCAAACACATACTTGATCGGATCCATCTTCGAAATCAACAGGGTTGTGTGGTTTAACATATACTGCCTTAAACGCTTAGCTGCCCAAGCGAGTGCACAACATGTTTTTTCCAGCATCGAGTACCTCGACTCATAATCCGTGAACTTTTTACTCAGGTAGTAGTTAGCATGCTCTTTTCTACCTGACTCGTCGTGTTGACCGAGCACACACCCCATTGAGTTCTCAAGAACCGTAAGATACATAATCAATGGCCTTCCTGGTACTGGCGGCATAAGGACCGGAGGTTCCTGCAAATATTCTTTTATCTTTTCAAATGCCTTTTGACAATTTTCATTCCACCTGACCTCTTGATCTTTTCTTAACAATTTGAATATTGGTTCATATGTGGCTGTGAGATGAGAGATGAATCTAGTAATGTAGTTTAATCTCCCCAAGAAACCACAGACCTCTTTTTCTGTTCTCGGCTCAGGAATTTCTTGTATGGCTTTTACCTTAGCAGGATCGACCTCGATACCCTTTTCACTAACAATAAACCCCAACAATTTTCCAGATCTCACCCCGAAGGTGCACTTGTTCGGATTCAACCTCAGTTTGAACTTCCTCAACCTTTCAAATAACTTCTGAAGATTCACCAGATGTTCTTCCTCCGTTTGTGACTTCTCAATCATGTCATCAACATAGACTTCAATCTCTTTGTGAATCAGATCATGAAAGAGAGTCACCATTGCTCGCTGATAGGTTGCCCCAACATTTTTTAATCCAAAGGGCATCACCTTGTAGCAAAACATTCCCCACGATGTTATGAACGTAGTCTTCTCCATGTCCTCTGGGGCCATTTTGATTTGGTTATACCCAGAGAAGCCATCCATGAAGGAAAATACCGAATATTTAGCAGTGTTGTCCACTAACACGTTAATGTGGGTGAGCGGGAAACCATCTTTCGGGCTTGCTCTATTCAAATCTCTGTAGTCAACACACATCCTGACCTTGCCATCTTTCTTAGGTACAGGCATAATATTAGCAACCCACGGAGGATAATTTGTCACAGCGAGAAACCCAACATCCAACTGTTTCTGAACCTATTCCTTGATTTTGACAACCATATCCAGTTTCGTCCTTCTCAATTTCTGCTTAACCGGAGTATAACCTTCTTTGAGCGGCAGCCGGTGTACCACAATATCAGTACAAGTCCGGGCATGTCTTGGTAAGACCAGGAGAAGATATCCACATACTCACGCAGCATCTCAATCAATCTTCCCTTGACAGTGTCTTCCAAAGCAGCCCCAATCCTTACTTCCTTTCTTGCATCCTCGGTTCCAAGATTAACGATCTCGATTTTCTCCTGATGAGGTAGAATGACCCTTTCCTCCTGTTTTAGCAATCTGGCTAATTCCTCGAGTAAGTCACAATCTTCGTCAGTCTCTTCTTCGGCCTGATAGATAGGATTGTCGAAGTCATACCGAGCCATAGCTGAATCATTATTGGTGACATCTGAATGAAGAAACCTGCATAATTAATGATATATGTTTATTATGAATACAACAAACAAGAAAACACATTGTCATTTTGATATGAGTTAATGCAAAAAGTAAAAACAGAAAAACAGGGATCAAAATATTTGAATGTGAAAATGTCCTTTATTAATGACAAAGTAAGCAAACAAAAACATCAAAGCCCTACAGACGAGCATCACTACGTCATGGGCAGAACGTAGGATTTAACACAAACAGAAAACAAAGGCAATTACTCTTGACAGGCCACTTGGATGACTTTCTCAGACGACCAATTGCATAGACTTTGACTGGGAGTGCAGGGGCGGATCCACTCATCCATGTCGCAATCGCTACCCCCCTCATCATCAATGGCATTAACCCGATTAAAGAAGACCCCCACCACTTGTGAATTGAATTGGGCCAGCATACTTGGGTGGCTCTTGAGCTCATCGGGGCGACTTATACCCCAGTCCATAAGTATTCTGCTTCACCTTAACATCAATGACCTGGCCCCATTTCTGGGAACCACCAGCTTCAACTTCAACGTGCACATCTTTGAAAGAAGACATTGAAACTTCTGGCTGATTTACCACTTTGGGTTGATTTACCACCTCAGGTGTAGTGACTACTCTTGGAGGTTCCTCAGGAATTTTCACGGTTTCAAAGGCTTGGCACAGAGTCTCATGTATCTCACCATCTACCTCCACATACTTGAAGGTTGATAGGTGACTCACCATGATGTCTTCCTCACCACATACTGTCACAACATGTCCATCCACCATGTACTTCAGCTTTTGATGCAACTTGGACGTCACTTCCCCATCACTATGGATCCACGGATGACCCAATAAACAACTATAGGCAGGATGAATGTCCATGATGTAAAAAGTGGCATCAAAAACTTCAGGACCCACTTTGATCGGTAGTACAATTTCTCCAAAAACAGACCTCTTAGAACCATCGAAAGCACGCACCACCAAGTCACTTGGCGTGCAAATCAGCCCACGGGTATCTAACTTTATCAAAGCCTTCTTTGGCAACACATTTAAGGATGACCCAGTATCAACTAGCACATGTGACATTAAGGAGCCTCGGCATTCCACTGAAATATGTAGAGCATTGTTGTGATTCCTCCCAGCTGGAGTCAGATCTAAATCAGTGAAACCCAAACTAGTACCAGCATTCACGTGAGCTATGACCCCTTCTAACTGATTAACAGATACTTCTTGAGGTACATATGTTGTATTCAAAACCTTCAACAATACATTCCGGTGCACCTTAGAGCACAACAGCAAAGATAAGATGGATATTTTGGATGGCGTCTGATGCAACTGATCAAAAATTTTTAATCACTCTTCCTTATTAATCTCATAAACTCTTCAACATTTTCTGAGAAGGAAGTGTCAACTTGTTTCGTTGCGGAATCATTCACGATCTGTCTCTGTACAGAATCATCCATCACCTGTTTCCCTTTATCCCTTTTGGAACTGCCAACCTGATTATCAGATGGAACAAAGACTCTACCACTCCTGGTGATAGCCCCTGCGTCAATAGTATTATCAACCTCTGAGCCCACAGCCGAGGTTCCTATCAATTCTTGTTTCTTTCCATCAACAAATACCTCAGCCCCATAGTTCCACGGGACGACTTTGGTACTCTCATACGGGACAGGCCCAGGGACTGTAATGATGACCGGTGCTGGTCCTGCCGATGCTAATATAGTTATCATTTTGAAAGGAATTGTTATAGTGGAAACATCATTCTCTTTGTTAGTAATTTCCCTCTGCTTATCACATCTGTCGAGCTGTAACTTCCCTTCATCAATCATTCTCTGAATACCTGATCTCAATAAATCACAACCGTTGGATTGAAACCCACATTCAGAATAGCCCTCATCATAACTAGGGAATACCCCTTCCTTCAGCAACCTTTCTTTTACCACAAACAATGGAGTCTTCAACTCGTTCACATCTAAAACCAAATTCAAGGACTCATCATCCTCAATAACTGCATTAACCTTTGGCCCACCGTGATTCGACATTGGGTTCTGAATGACATTTGGCACGTCATTAGAGAAGTTGATGGCTTTGGAGTCTACCAAATCTTGTACTTTATGATGGAACGCCCTACACCCTTTAACTGCATACAAGGTAAACTTTCTACCATTTCTCCAACTAAGATCAAGTCGGCAAACTTTCCAGGCATACAAGGTACCGACGTTTCATAATAATGACCATGCAGGGTAGCCACAAACATATTTATCATCTCCCGCTCTAACATGGGAGGCTGTACCCTTGCTGCCAACTCTCGCCACCTCTGGGCATACTCCTTAAAGCTCTCATTGTTTTTCTGCACCAGATTTTGCAACTGTGTCCTATTAGGAGCCATATCAGTATTGTACTGATAGTGCTTAACAAAAGCCTCCACCAATTCCCTCCAGTTGTGAACATGGGATCTCTCCAACTGCATGTACCATTCAAAAGACGCCCTAGACAAGCTATCTTGGAATAAATGCATCAATAACTTTTCATCATTAGAATAGACAGCCATTTTCCTAGCATAGGCCCGGACGTGAGTCTTTGGGCAAGTAACACCATTATCCTTCTCGAAAGTAGGCACCTGAAACTTGTGCGGAATTTTGACGTCGGGGACCAGTCCCAAATCCTCCATATCCAAACCCAGGGAATTCTGATTCATAACCCCTTTCAACTGCTCTTCAATCATCCTAATTCTCTGATCATTATCAAGTCGGGGGTCAGCATCCCCACCCGGCATAGAAAATATATCGTCCTGCTAATCATCATAGCGATGACCGTGCACCGCGCAGACACTGTTGCCTCCTCCTACTATAGAAGGAATCACATTCTCTCCTCTGCCCAGAGGGATAACAACACCAGCAACGGGACCACCTTGAACATCATTACCAACAATACCTCCGGCCGAAGGAACAACATTTATATGAAGGCCACCATGAAGAACACCGTCTTCGTCAACTCTTGCAACCAAAGGCTAGACTAGAGTCCTCAGCTGTTCTTGCCCCTGGGCAACGCCTTGCACTAACTCCATAAACTGGGCCATGCATGTCCGCATCTTAATCAACTCGGCTTGCACCTGATCCATGGCTTTCTTTTGATTTTGTCTGGTAGAGTAGTGGTGAATACGTTGATCAGCAATCCTGTCTAAAGAAAAGAGCAAGATAAGAAAACCGGAGACAAACACCTGCTATGCACAATGATTATGAATATGCAAAAGCAAATGCAAACATCATATTTAAACATTTCCAGGATGTATCCACTTTGATTCCAGCCTCTGAAACCGGGCAAGGGATTAGACACAACACCGGAAAATAAATCCAGACACAAAGATTCTGCAGAGTCAAACAACTGCAGCAAACCCTCTGAGAAAAAGAATTGTTGAGACACAAATGGCTGAATCAAACACTTAAATATCATACCGTAAGAATTCATACAAATAGGTCTGATATAATCATAGGCGATTCCATCAACAATCCTGATGGTACTCACAACAAAATATAAACAACAATATCATTACAAATCAATCCCAAACAAACTGGCCTCAACTTCCTCAAGAAGATTCATAGTGTCAGGATGTGTAGGTCGCTCTATCAGCCCTTTAATCAACCTATTTCTCCTTTCAATGTCCTGATTCAGTCTAACAATCTTCTCTTCAACGTCTTTGTCTCCTCGCTTTGATCTTTTGACATCGGCTTGCACTTTAAGCTCTTCAATTTCCTTCTGGGCCTCCTTCCACTTGTCAGAGAAATGCTTCTTTTCTGCTTTCACCCTTTGAAACTCTTCTTTCAGTTCCCCATTTTCAATCTTGACCTCCTCCCACATCCCCTGATAGGTGGCAAGTTTGGCTTCTGTCTTGGTCAAGAGCTTCTTGGTTTCCCGGTGGACTATGCTAGAAGATTCCGCAATCATGTTGACTTTTCTATAGTGCTGAGCTCTGTCAACAAGGTCCTTCTCTTTCTCTTCCAGGCGCTTCGTCACATCTTGAATTTTCCATTTCAATTCCAAGTTATCATGTAGAGCACCTTGCAGCCGACTACTCATGTCAGAATTTTCTACCCTCAACTCATACACCAATTCCCGTTGCTTGTTAAACTCTTCGATGGGTACAGTGAGCCTCTCCTCCACAATCTTAGGATACAAGGGAGGTGCCCAGTCAAAGGGAAAATAGAAATCTTCCACTCTCTTCTTAATCCAGTCTACATATGGAGAGTGTTAGTTCTTGTAATTGGCTATAATTTTGGTAAAACAATGTTGATGTCATCAGCAATATGTTTAATAGGACGTGATTACTTGCTAAGAAGAACAGGTTAAGCAAGAAGTCCTTCTGTATGCTGAGACATGTTGAAATGATAAGTTCTCATCATCTGGAGCAACATGTCAGATAAGATGTCCTATGCTGAATCATTCGACATCGCGCCTGTGCTGAGCTGGACAGTTAAATTCTGTTATGATTTAACAGATGCAGAATATTCTGGGAATATTATGTTATCCTATGTGGCGATGTTTTATAGGTCTGGAAGGTTCAAGTCAGAATCAAGAAGAATATTAAAGAATAATGACTTTCTAATTATGGAGATAAATTAGGAAGGAATTGATTGAAGACCTATTATGTAGCAGAAGTTTCTGCTGATTTGTAGCAGCTTATTTACTGCGATTTTGAAGGCCCAAATCCAGTTGGGAATAGGTTATATATAGATGCTCTGTAACCTAGTTTTGTAACGAACCAAAGATGTAAAGTTCTATCATTAGGGTTGGTTCCTGTACCACTCGACCTGTGAGTTGGACAGTTTGTTAGTGTGATCCTCGAAACTGTTAAGTAAGAGGAGTATTGTTCTTGGAGGAAGCTTTTAAGTAACTCTAAGTTGTGTGTTGGAAGGGTGTTTTCCGTGCTGAATTGTTGTGTAGGTAAAGAGCCGTTGATGCAGTGGCGGATTGTCAACTGCTAGACATCATTGCGATGATTGGGAGTGAGAAGGGTTTCTCATATCTAGAGAGGATCTAGGTAGAAGGGTCATTGGGTAGTGATTAAGTGATAAGCTGTAAACGGGTAGTTTAGCTTTGAATTGATACTACTAATAGTGGACTTCATCCCTGGCTTGGTAGCCCCCAGAGTAGGTGTGTTCAACCGAACTGGGTTAACAATTTCTGGTGTTCTTTTCATTATGCTTTTCAGTACTGTTTTTATACCTTGCCATGTGTGTTCATGTCAGATCAGATGTCGAATAACATGTATTAGGACATCTGAATTCTGCACATGTACCAGAATTTCAATTGGTATCAGAACAGGTCATTCTGTTCTGTATCTGGATGAGATCCGAGGGAAGATACTTTCTGGTTCATGTTCAAGGTAGAAGCTTTCTACTGAAAAGTTGTTTGGACTTGGAGAAGTTCATATAGTTGTGAGAATGGTCCCTAGAACTGGAGGATGGACTGTTCGTAACAGGCAGTGTCAAAGATACTTGAGTTTCCTCAAGTCCACTCATAAAGACATTTATCAAGAAAGTCGATGAGACTCAATTGATTAATGATGTTCATATACATCAGCATATCGTTTGAAGACCTTGAAGACTATCAAGGATGATGTTTTCCAAGAAGAAGGAACTGATGTTCTATGGGAGGTTAGAACATCACTTCAACAGGTATGCAGCTACCAGTTGGAGAGCATATGCTTTGGGTGCTGAACAAAATGTTATGAATACTTTTGTTTGGAACCTACTCCTGAATTGGAAGAGGAGGCATCTGGCTTGTGCAGGTTGATCAGGACACGATCAACAGTTCATCTACTCCATAGGTCAGTTTATTTTTGACTAAGGTTGATGGGAGTATAGATGGTGAGCTCTAAATTATTGAGAAGAACTCATAAAGGCATCTCCACCAGACCCTTTATGAATGTGAGATGAGCTCATATCTGGAAGAGCCTTCTGATCAAAGGAAACAGACTCATGGAATCTTGTTTGTGGCCTTAGAACATATTCTATTTGAGAGAAGTACTGTGATCCAACCACAGTGTTTGATGCTCCTGATTATTTGCCCGTGAGGAGGAGAATATATGATTCTCTAAGAGTTCCCTCAAAAGTTGTTGAAGAAGATCCCCTAGTCTAGGGTTGAAGTATTGTCAGACATGATGTCGTGACATGTTTGAAGATGTTAAAGTTTGAAGGGCATTATTTTTTAAGAATCAGGGAAAACAGACTTCTTTGAACAGTCTGTATATATTTTCTTGTGTCATGCCTATTGAAGTCTGTTCCAGAGAGCTAATAGAGGGAATCTCCTCTGTAGGTGCAGACAATGGCATCCATCATCGCAACATCAGATAGGAGGTCTGATTTAAAGCTTATTGAGACGTGGCTCGTGCAATCCCCTGCATATGTGTGTGATCTGTTCCTGAAGATGATCAGTAGTTGGTTTGATTCCTTGTGTTACCCCCACAAGAGGTATATATAAGTTACTATGGATGTTACCCCCAGAACCATAGTAAGAATGGATGATGTCGTTGGAACATCATCTCAGTTTTTTTTATCAACCAATAAATTTGTTTGTGAGCAGAGTTTGAGGTCAAGTCACTGACCTAAACTGGGATGTTCTGGCTGCCATGATTGGATGTTATGTAGAAGATTCGACAAGTACCACAGGTGTGAAGAAGAAGAATGTCAGGTTAAAGTCTTACCTTGTGTAATAAGGTAATCCTATCTGACTAACCGATAAGTACTTTGATGGGAGACTGAGTATTTATTAGGTTTGTGCATGAAAGTTGACTACAAATACTTTGACGGGAGACTAAGTGTTTGTCTGATGGTTGAGTGCAAATCTGATTTCTGAACATGCCTTTCAGAAAATGGTGGAGAGTTTATTCTACTGAAGATGAGATCTATTGGGATCCTGTTGTAAAGGCCGTGGATGGAATTAAGTTCCTTGAATAATGCCTTCAGAACCAAAAGCTGATAGGTTCTATGGTAATGTTGCTAATGTCCCAAATGATGTCATAACATCATTTTGTTGATAGTCTGTGGTAGAGACTTGGGACCATGAATCTTAATACTTAAACACCACATTCAGAAGTGGAAGTTCTATCTCTGGTATAGAATAAGAAGATTCTAAGTCTGTTTGGAGTAGTATGCTCAGCGATGCATAACTACTATTTTGGTTTGAAGACTTAATGTGCAGAAGGATGATTTGATCAACATATTGTTTAAGGGGTATCCCTTCTGTTGTTGTTAGAGAGTCTGAATCTTAGTAAAGCTTTTAAGCACACTAAGAAAAGGTTGGAGATTGCTTTCAGACTATGGTTGCATGACTTCTCAGCCATCCAGAGAGTCATGACAGTATGTGTGGAGGTGCAGAGGCATGATTCAGAGACTAGTTCAGGATACTTGGAGTCATTCCCTGTGAGCTGGTGATTGTTCAATTTTGAGTATTCTCCACAATGAAGTTTTATGCTCAGCTGGAGTGTGATTGTCCATGATAGGGGGAGTCAGTGGAATAATGGGGTTGTTTTGGAGCTTAAGCTTGTGGAGTTTGGTTGCCTCTTATGAGGATATAATGTCAGATAACATGCTATGACATTAGGCTGCTGGATGGTGTTTTGGTGTGTGAAGCAAATTGTTTGGATCATGTGCACACATGCTTCTGAGGAGGAGTCTGAAGGACAGTTTTATTTGTATTAGGGAGAATTTATTTTTCTCTGCAGATTTTGGAAGAGCTCTGTGAGGGTCTTTGTTGATGGGAGATGTCACACTTGTCTTGGTGTGTGTTATTAATTCAAAGTAAGAGGACTTTACTTAGGGTGTAGTACAAGGATGTGATCCTGGTACTTTCTCACTACATGATCATAAAGGTGTCATGGGGTGTCATTGGTGATTTTGTGGTGTTTCTTGTTGAAGGAGCAACTTCTGCCAGTTAAATGTACTAGTGTTGTTTGAGGATCAAGCATTAAGTGAATGCGTTCAACAGGTGTGTTGAACAGAGGGTGCGCTCTTGAAGACATGAAGATGAGTCTTATGTTTTCCATTCATTTAAGGTGTTCATCTTGCAAATGAGCACTGGTTATCTTAGATAGGGGGAGTTGAACTTCTGTTGTTGAAGTAGTGCGGTTGTTTATCAAGATAGTTTGTGGCTCTGGTGATGGTGTTCTTTGGTTTTCTTTTTGTTGGATGATTAAGAGTTTGCTTTTGAAACTTGTGGTGCTTGGTCTGCATTAATGTACTTTTTACTCTATGGATTTGTTATGGACAGTTCTTAGTGAAATTTGGCAAATTATGGCTAAAAAGGGGGAGAGTACTTTGGCATACTTTGTTGTAGTTCTGATGTTGGTTGAAGTAGTTGGGTTTCTGGTTGTTGTTGGTCCCTTGTCTTGAGGGGGAGCTTCAGTTTGTTTGGAGTGAATGTTAGTGTGGTCTTTAGATATGTTGTGTTTCTGCTGCAGGTTCTCTGTTGGGTGCTGATATTGTTTTAGCCAAAATTTGCCAAAGGGGGAGATTGTTAGTTCTTGTAATTGGCTACAATTTTGGTAAAACAACGTTGATGTCATCAGCAATATGTTTAATAGGACGTGATTACTTGCTAAGAAGAACAGGTTAAGCAAGAAGTCATTCTGTATGCTGAGACATGTTGAAATGAGAAGTTCTCATCATCTGGAGCAACATGTCGGATAAGATGTCCTATGCTGAATCATTCGACATCGTGCCTGTGCTGAGCTGGACAGTTAAATTCTGTTATGATTTAACAGATGCAGAATATTCTGGGAATATTATGTTATCCTATGTGGCGCTGTTTTATAGGTCTGGAAGGTTCAAGTCAGAATCAAGAAGAATATTAAAGAATAATGACTTTCTAATTATGGAGATAAATTAGGAAGGAATTGATTGAAGACCTATTATGTAGCAGAAGTTTCTGCTGATTTGTAGCAGCTTATTTGCTGCGATTTTGAAGGCCCAAATCCAGTTGGGAATAGGTTATATATAAATGCTCTGTAACCTAGTTTTGTAACAAACCAAAGATGTAAAGTTCTATCATTAGGGTTGGTTCCTGTACCACTCGACCTGTGAGTTGGACAGTTTGTTAGTGTGATCCTCGAAACTGTTAAGTAAGAGGAGTATTGTTCTTGGAGGAAGCTTTTAAGTAACTCTAAGTTGTGTGTTGGAAGGGTGTTTTCCGTGCTGAATTGTTGTGTAGGTAAAGAGCCGTTGATGCAGTGGCGGATTGTCAACTGCTAGACATCATTGCGATGATTGGGAGTGAGAAGGGTTTCTCATATCTAGAGAGGATCTAGGTAGAAGGGTCATTGGGTAGTGATTAAGTGATAAGCTGTAAACGGGTAGTTTAGCTTTGAATTGATACTACTAATAGTGGACTTCATCCCTGGCTTGGTAGCCCCCAGAGTAGGTGTGTTCAACCGAACTGGGTTAATAATTTCTGGTGTTCTTTTCATTATGCTTTTCAGTACTATTTTTATACCTTGCCATGTGTGTTCATGTCAGACCAGATGTCGAATAACATGTCTTAGGACATCTGAATTCTGCACATGTACCAGAATTTCAGAGAGAAAGCTTGATTGTTGGATTTGCCCAAAGCGACTTTTCTTTTCTCCTGCCTACTGAACCATGCTTCGAAGCCTTCTGCGTCGTAGCCAAACCATCAGCTGCATGAAAATACAAAGATTCTTCCAAGTCTTTCTTAGCCGGTGGATCCTTCAGAGCATATCCAAACTGCCTGATGGCCAAAGAAGGGTTATAATTGATGCCTCATTTTCTCCATATCAATGAAACGTTAGGGAATTCACCACAGCTATGCAAGATGTCTTTACCAAGTAAACCACGATCCACCCAAATGATATCTTTAGCAACTAGACCCATCAGCCGTTGACTCCATTCCAATGAAGTTTTAGTATCCACGAAAGCACCTGACTGAGGTAGATGGTTCGCGAACCACTTGTAAAAGAGAGGTGCACAACAATGAACCATCCCACCTCGTCTCTTCTCATTCCTATTATACAAGGCATAATGAAGATCCCTCAACAAGGTTGGCACTGGATTCTGAGTTGTAAATATCCTGACGGCATCCATATCAACAAAATCAGGTTCATTAGGGAACAGGACAATGCCATACACTCAGAGGGCTAGTACTGCGTTGAAAACTGTCCACTTCTTTTCTTTAGCTGCTTCTTGAGCTTTCTTCACCAGGTATGCCAAATGATAGCCACGGAATTTTCCTTTACTGGAAATGTCGGCTTCCAATGTTGATTTTCTCAAATAAAGAGCGTCAGCCATAGCTTTGAAATCAGGATCTGCCTTGGAACCAAAGAATGGAGCACCTTCCTTGATGGAAATTCCCAAGATGCAGGAATATTCCTCTAGAGTAGGGACCAATAGATAATCTGTCAACACAAAGCATCTCAAGGAAGGATCATAGAATTGCATCAAAGTATGCAGGCCCATATATTCATAGTTACTGAGGTTATGAACAAGAGATAGGATCCAACCATATTTCTACTTGAAAGCCCCCAACACTTCCGGACTGGCCATATCTTGTAGACTGCTAAGCTGACCAAGAGTGAACTTCGGGAACTTGTAAAGAATGATGTTTTTATTCTTCTTCTTCTCAATGTCCATCCCGACGAATGCCCGTTGACTGGAATCAAAAGTCAAATACTACCTAGAAATGAAAAATATGACTGTCAGAAAAATGATAATGCAATGCAAAGCATGGGATCAAGGTTGCCACACAAGCTGGACAACTGCTGTAGTGAACTGACTGAATAATCTCTAGGATCGGCCCCAAATTCCCAGAATGCCAGAATAACCACACTAATAGATCCACACTTATAAGAAATCCAGAATATCGGGTATGCTGAAGGTCAGGGTTACCTGCAGACCTGTAAACAACCCGCCCTTCTCACATGTGGGTTCTAGAAAACGAAAGGTCAATAGTACATTCATCCTTCTGGGTACAGTACTATCACCAATCGAGGAGCGCCTCCACTGATTCCCCTTCAAAAAGGATATCCTATAGCAAGTTCCCAGCATTGGGTCCTCGGATTAAGAAGCATAATGGATTTTCCATTCTGGCCTGCCATTATCACCTCTCAGGAGGAGTGCCGCAACTGAGTCCTCGGGAACGGTCACAAGAGTAGACAGTTCATCAAGAGAAGATCCAATGGCCTACATCAACATGCAGTATCGGACATCTCCCGATAGAACCTCGTCTGGCTGTGGGTCTCGCGAACACCCCACGTGGTCAACACCACGGGAGCTGTAACACCCCCTTTCCCATCGCGAATAAATAATACATAAATAAAATCAGAGTAATTAAAATTTTATTTTTCCGACAGAAACAAGGATGCCACATTTAAAGAAAGAAAATACAATCCCTGCTCATAAATTTGATACATAGCATAAATTAGAATACCCTCCAAGGGGAAACTTTTTTCATCTAAAGGGAAAGGTCAATTATGGAATAAAGCGGAAAGGTTCATAACCGACTTGTTTTACAAAATAAATCATTTTAGAACATCAACTATATCCACAAAAGTACTAAAAAATACATTCAACAATGTATACATATATATATAATCGTTCCCCGACTCCCGTGCTACGTATCAGAGCAGACACCAAGACCGACAACAGAACGGAGGGCTAATCTTCACAAAAAGACCTCCAGCAACTCTAGTCTGCAATGCCTCATAGAGCATTATAAAACAGCAGAAGGGTGAGAAACAACAACTAAAAATCAAGATTACATAATAATATGCAAACACACATTCAAACACATGTATAAATCATCTCACCCATACTATCACATACTAACACATATAGCATGCCACAAATACAAAACATATCACACATAATCCAATCACAATTATGACATATGGAACCACATCACCACAAAATATAGCATATATCAATTATACCGACATAATCACATATTCACACATAATGCACGCCAAAGTTATGACATAAAGAATCACATCACCACATCACATAACATATGTCTACGTATAAACATATTTCCCACAACCAATGCATTTACCATGTATGCACATCAAATTACCAATGCTATCACAATCTCAACACATCACAAATCAATGCACAATTTCCACACATAATCAATCAAATCATGATTTATGCAAATGCACAGAGACCGACACAACGACTCTATGCAAATGCCATGCGGTACCGACTTCCAACATTTCTTATCACTAGTTCACTCAGGAACTCTGCTGGAACCATCGCTTGTTACTAGAAGTAACACCCCGTCGGACCAACGATGTTTACCCGTCGCTGGCAGTCCTCTTTGTATAAGGCTCACGACGTTTATGGATCGCTTGCAGTCCTCTTTGTATAAGGCTCACGATCCGATCGCTTGCAGTCCTCTTTGTATAAGGTTCACGATCGTCTATAATCATCGTTTTCAGTCCTCTTATTTTTAAGGCTCACGATCCAATCAGATCGCTTTCACTCCTCTTATTTTTAAGGCTCACAATGTTATAGCAGATTTCCTCAGGAATCAATCCGTCGCTCACACCCCACATGGGCACACGACTCCACAAGATGCATATCATGATGCTTGACACACAAGAACTCATGACAATCAAATGCATCTTCACACATATATGCAACCATAATCATGCATATATTTCAACTCATCAATTCCATACATTCACAATTCAATCATATGAATTAATCAACATCATCACACTCATGCATTGCAAATCAATTCAAACAATGCATTTCAAACCATAAAGGCCACCACACAACATACATTGAATTTCACATAAACAATGCATTTCACCACAAACCACAAACCACAACAATCATGCCATCACAATTACTTCCACAAGGGATTCACACCACAAAGGCTACCCACAACACGTCATAACAACACACATTGATATTCAATCAAACAATATATTTTACCACACAACAACATCATTAATCACTTATCGAAGTCTAATCCAAAACAATGCACATATGTGCCATAAGGCCACAAACCATCATCACAACATTTCATCATCTACACTCACATCATATAACAGCACACAAGCTACACATTACATAACAAAAGCATATAGCATGATAACACATCAATCGCACACAATTAACGCGATAAAAACCCGACAACCCGACTATTTTTCAAAAACACGAATTAATTAAATCATCTTTTACCCTCCAAATCATTTTCAATAGAAAGAATATTTCTTTAGCTTTCCAACGCTTCAAACGGGGACCAAAACGGACTTACGGTTCAAAAGTTATGAATTTTTGAAGTTTTGGAATTTTTCATTTTTGCCCAGACCGCGCTGAGCGCGATTCCTGCGGACTCTCAGCTGCGTTTGGCCTTAAAAACACTGTCGGAGGACTTCCGGACATCCGTTTTCGATTCCGTAAAAAGCTGTGATCTCAGAATTCAACGTATTACAATATTTTCATCATTAAAAGGCCATCCAACACATTTTCCACGGTTGAAATATTTTGAAACATAGTTTTATCAGTTTAACCCAATTCCAAACTCGATCAAAATCACTCAAAAACACACAAACAACCATTCCCGATTAAATATCAACCTATACCAATGTTACCAGACATATCCAAACACTTTTACTCGATCATAACATCAATTTGCACAAAAACATCGATATATATCAAAAACGTAAAAGTTACAAATTCGACTCAATTCAATAAAACGATCACGCTAAAACACGACCCAACATCACACAACTCTACTACGCGATTTATTCTGACTTTCGTCAGTGAAAACATCGATTTCTATTCATTTTTCTCATTTCGACCTAAAAGGAAAACTAGAAGAAAATCACCAAAATAATCCAAGAAAACATACACATATACATATACAAGCAAGATATAATCGAAACTTCTCACCCTTACTCGATTATTCGCGCTTGAAACGGATGAATCTTCACTTTTTCCTCTTTCTCCTCTTCTCTCTTTCTTTCTTCTCCTTTCCCTTCTCTTCTCTTTCTTTTCTTTTTCTTTTCTCTCTTTTTCTCTCCACTTTCTATTTATAAAATATCTACTACCCAAATGACCAAAATACCCCTCTGCTCAAATATCTCCCAAACGCTCTCAAAATGCGATAAAACATAAACATACCGATGAAATATATTTCGGGAAATAAAAGTTGAAAAGAAATTATAATTTATTGCAGATATTTTACCTATCAGGGAAATTAATCAACTAACTCAATTAGCAGGTAAAATACAATAAATTCACACATTTCACAAAATTCACATAAATGAAATAAATAAATGCAATTAAACAAATCGGGGCGTTACAACTCTCCCCCACTTAGACATTTTCGTCCTCGACAATATAACTGAGGCGAACGACTCCGGATACGACTCTCGCATCTGACTAACCAACTAACACGCCAACACTAGGCACACCACGAATAACACAACTGACAAACCACCTCGCTAACAGCAGCTACAACAACGACACGATAACGACGACAACTACAACGACAAGATGCAAAGCCCATACAATGCACTTGACGACCAACTCACGACTCAAAGAAAACCAGGTTACGAACACACACACAGGAATTAGCTACTCGTACTCGAACCAACACGATGGAAACGAGGCAACAACACAAGCAAGAACACAAGTTCCACGACACAACATCGATTAAACAACCTCAACACAACCATAATACCAACATCCTTGTCACACAACATTATTACAACCATGCTACGATTCCCCAATCGACCATATAACCAAAACGTCCATCTACACAGTAGCCCATGAATAATAGTTAAACCTTTCACGTATCACTTCCATCCTGAAACGTCCAATGGTCTCAACACTCCTACATGTTCCCAATATTCCACTTATGAACTCTTACAAGTCACACACACATAGACCAAATGCGTCACACCACGCTTCCGCTGCGCCACTCTGATTACTCGCAACCATCAAAACTACCAATCTCACGACCAAAGTCTAACTCTTCCTCATATTCTCCAAAAATCGCTGTTCACTTTCAATATACTCAAGCTCACACTCTACTATGTTACCTCATACACCAGACACAAGTCTCTGAATTGCTCAACCAACTCTAATTTTCTGACCATCAAAATAGACATATGTAAAGACTTTCGACTTAACTCTTCAGGAACAACCTTAGCTTTCCCCGAAGGATTATCCAAGCCAAATTTATAACTCGTCACGGATTCTAACCATCCTCGCTGTCTCATACTCTATTCCTTCAGACCAAACAAGCACTCTAAACTCTTGTGATTACCAAACACTTCGAGCCTAGAACAATAAAGATAATACCTCAAAATATTCCAACACATTACGACCGCAACCAATTCCAAATCCAAAATAGTATAGGCCCTTTTCTGAATCCTCAATGGTCATAAAGCATAAGCAACGACTTTACCCTTTTGCATTACACAATG
Organism: Lathyrus tuberosus; assembly: GCA_022829125.1. Taxonomy (NCBI): domain Eukaryota; kingdom Viridiplantae; phylum Streptophyta; class Magnoliopsida; order Fabales; family Fabaceae; genus Lathyrus; species Lathyrus tuberosus. Next base: position 3,335,514 of record JALAZF010000231.1, on the reverse strand, counting down.
TCCGAACTCCTCAAAGACACATCCCAACACCTCACAAACGGTTTATTAGGATCATCCAGAATCAAAACTGAAACCGCAGGCAACTTCTACTTCAGCTCACCAAAACTTACTCACAACGAACATCCAAAACAAACGACTCATCCTTTGCAAGTCAATTGAGATAACAGAAGCACGAACTCAACAAAGTCTTTCATAGCCTGCAATAATAACCAACTGAGTCCAAAAATTTATAATCTCCTTAACCAACTTCGGAGCCTCTCATTGTAGAACTGCATCTACTTCCAATGGATCCATAAAAATACCATCATCAGAAATAACATATCCAAGAAACTAACCTTTTTCAACCCAAATTCTCACTTGAATAACTTAGCATAACACTCTGTCTCCTTTTCAACCCTTGCAATTCCAATCTCAAACACTCTACCTGTCCTTCCTCCGAGTTTATAACAGATCCGAATATCCTCAATTAAAACCACTACGAACTTATCCAAATTCACGACACAATCAAATCGACCACTAAATCTCAACACCAATTTTTATAAGAAGGAATATCTCATCCGAGTTACGAATCAAAAGTTATGGATTTTAGAAAAAACCCAAGTTTTATTTTTGCTCCAAGTCGCGCTAAGCAGGCTCCGTCCGGCGCTGAGTGCGTTGCTCTCGGGTTGGAGAGGTTCAAAATTCTGCAGACCGCACTGAGCGGGCATCTGCGCGCTGAGCGGGCACTGCGATTTTCAGAAAAATAACCCTTCGACAGTCCTTCCCAAAACTCACCATTGCATCTCAAATCAGTTCCAACCAGCATAACAAGTATCAACAACCCACCAAAAGGAACTCTGAATATCCATATTACATCCGCACATAAGGGTTTTCTCAAGATTTCCATCAATGCTCTAAAACTCCAAAGACTCCAAACCTCACCAGAACTCCAAGTTTTACTTTCCATAGTCTCAATACCAATACCATCATGCTTTTTATTCCATTCAATCATCATTCCCTTTTGGTACCAACAAAGCTGGAGCTCTCTAAGACCCGACCTTAATGTTCCATCCAAAAACACCTCCGAAAACCATGCACAACTGACGACCCATCACTATGGCTTCCTGTCAATTTCCAGAACACTATCATCACAGGAAAAACAAACTTCTTAGTCCCATCTACTAAGAGCTTCCTACTTACTTAGCAAATATAAGCCTCAACTATTCACCTTCGTCCAATTAAGTTCAATCTCTACTATCTGAGAACAACAAATTACAATACCCAATCGTCCTCTCTCAATGACTTCCCAACTGAACCAACATACCAAAACCTCTAATCCGTCTCATCTTCTGATATTAGAATCTTCTTCAACTCCACAAAACAATCTGTAACCATTTCCTTAATTCCAAACAATTCATTGCACATACTATCAAAGCCGAAAAGACATGTCTATTCCATCCAACATAATTCCGTCTACTATCAACAACAGATTAAGGGTGATCAGTTCCTCAATTTGTCAATAGATAGCCGACAATCATGATGGGGCATAAACCATCTTTACCAAACTATAATAGTATTCCTTACATCTCATGCACCACTACCTAAGGCACAAATCCTTAATCGACATAAACCTTACCTCCGCATCCCCTCCGGAATCGGGAACAACAATGTCCAAACAACACTTACAATCTTGCAACCAACGGCACACTGAGCCAATGCTCCACACCTGAAGCAACTTGGAGAAGTACAAGCTTATCCCCCACTTATCTCATTCTCACACCAGAAGACAAAGGATTAGAAAACCAGAAAGTACTGACAGTGCTTCCACACATATCACGTACTAAGGGACAAACAACAACGACAATATTCCACTGTCACACCAACTGACTCAACAACTTGGCCGGACGGACCGACCTGCTCTGATACCACTAATGTAACACCCCATTTCCCATCGCGAATAAATAATACATAAGTAAAATCAGAGTAATTAAAATTTTATTTTTCCAACAGAAACAAGGATGCCACATTTAAAGAAAGAAAATACAATCCCTGCTCATAAATTTGATACATAGCATAAAATAGAATACCCTCCAAGGGGAAACTTTTTTCATCTAAAGGGAAAGGTCAATTATGGAATAAAGCGGAAAGGTCCATAACCATCTTGTTTTACAAAATAAATCATTTTAGAACATCAACTATATCCACAAAAGTACTACAAAATACATTCAACAATGTATACATATATATATAATCGTTCCCCGACTCCCGTGCTACGTATCAGAGCAGACACCAAGACCGACAACAGAACGGAGGGCTAATCTTCACAAAAAGATCTCCAACAACTCTAGTCTGCAATGCCTCATAGAGCATTATAAAATAGCAGAAGGGTGAGAAATAACAACTAAAAGTCAAGATTACATAATAATATGCAAACACACATTCAAACACATGTATAAATCATCTCACCCATACCATCACATACTAACACATATAGCATGCCACAAATACAAAACATATCACACATAATCCAACCACAATTATGACATATGGAACCACACCACCACATCACCACAAAATATAGCATATATCAATTATACCGACATAATCATATATTCACACATAATGCACGCCAAAGTTATGACATAAAGAATCACATCATCACATCACATAACATATGTCTACGTATAAACATATTGCCCACAACCAATGCATTTACCACGTATGCACATCAAATTACCAATGCTATCACAATCTCAACACATCACAAATCAATGCACAATTTCCACACATAATCAATCAAATCATGATTTATGCAAATGCACAGAGACCGACACAACGACTCTATGCAAATGCCATGCGGGTACCGACTTCCAACATTTCTCATCACTAGTTCACTCAGGAACTCTGCTGGAACCATCGCTTGTTACTAGAAGTAACACCCCGTCGGGCCAACGATGTTTACCCGTCGCTGGCAGTCCTCTTTGTATAAGGCTCACGACGTTTATGGATCGCTTGCAGTCCTCTTTGTATAAGGCTCACGATCCGATCGCTTGCAGTCCTCTTTGTATAAGGTTCACGATCGTCTATAATCATCGTTTTCAGTCCTCTTATTTTTAAGGCTCACGATCCAATCAGATCGCTTTCAGTCCTCTTATTTTTAAGGCTCACGATGTTATAGCATATTCCCTCAGGAATCAATCCGTCGCTCACACCCCACATGGGCACACGACTCCACAAGATGCATATCATGATGCTTGACACACAAGAACTCATGACAATCAAATGCATCTTCACACATATATGCAACCATAATCATGCATATATTTCAACTCATCAATTCCATACATTCATAATTCAACCATATGAATTAATCAACATCATCACACTCATGCATTGCAAATCAATTCAAACAATGCATTTAAAACCATAAAGGCCACCACACAACATACATTGAATTTCACATAAACAATGCATTTCACCACAAACCACAAACCAAAATAATCATGCCATCACAATTACTTCCACAAGGGATTCACACCACAAAGGCTACCCACAACACATCATAACAACATACATTGATATTCAATCAAACAATGTATTTTACCACACAACAACATCATTAATCACTCATCGAAGTCTAATCCAAAACAATGCACATATGTGCCATAAGGCCACAAACCATCATCACAACATTTCATCATCTATACTCACATCATATAACAGCCCACAAGCTACACGTTACATAACAAAAGCATATAGCGTGATAACACATCAATCGCACACAATTAACGCGATAAAAACCCAACAACCCGACTATTTTTCAAAAACACGAATTAATTAAATCATCTTTTACCCTCCAAACCATTTTTAATAGAAAGAATATTTCTTTAGCTTTCCAACGCTTCAAACGGGACCAAAACGGACTTACGGTTCAAAAGTTATGAATTTTTGAAGTTTTGGAATTTTTAATTTTTGCCCAGACCGCGCTGAGCGTGCTTCCTGCGGACTCTCTGCTGCGTTTGGCCTTAAAAACACCGTCGGAGGACTTCCGGACATCCGTTTTCGATTCCGTAAAAAGCTGCGATCTCAGAATTCAACGGACTACAATATTTTCATCATTAAAAGGCCATCCAACACATTTTCCACGGTTGAAATATTTTGAAACATAGTTTTATCAGTTTAACCCAATTCCAAACTCGATCAAAATCACTCAAAAACACACAAACAACCATTCCCGATTAAATATCAACCTATACCAATGTTACCAGACATATCCAAACACTTTTACTCGATCACAACATCAATTTGCACAAAAAACATCGATATATATCAAAAACGTAAAAGTTACAAATTCGACTCAATTTAATCAAACGATCACGCTAAAACACGACCCAACATCACACGACTCTGCTACGCGATTTATTCCGACTTTCGTCCGTGAAAACATCGATTTCTATTCATTTTTCTCATTTCGACCTAAAAGGAAAACTAGAAGAAAATCACCAAAACAATCCAAGAAAACATACACATATACATATACAAGCAAGATATAATCGAAACTACTCACCCTTACCCGATTATTCGCGCTTGAAACGGATGAATCTTCACTTTTTCCTCTTTCTCCTCTTCTCTGTTTCTTTCTTCTCCTTTCTCTTCTCTTCTCTTTCTTTTCTTTTTCTTTTCTCTCTTTTTCTCTCCACTTTCTATTTATAAAATATCTACTACCCAAATGACCAAAATACCCCTCTGCTCAAATATCTCCCAAACGCTCTCAAAATGCGATAAAACATAAACATACCGATGAAATATATTTCGGGAAATAAAAGTTGAAAATAAATTATAATTTATTGCATATATTTTACTTATCAGGGAAATTAACCAATTAACTCAATTAGCAGGTAAAATACAATAAATTCACACATTTCACAAAATTCACATAAATGAAATAAATAAATGCAATTAAACAAATCGGGTCATTACAGGAGCGACACGACTATCCACACTAATACCTATGTGTATGCTCAAGCCTAGGTAGTGGGCTTATCTCTCAGAACCCTCCAACCTGCCAAACAAAAAATCCAGTACAGCGCAACACAGTCCATCATATGACAATAATGAAATGAAATGCAATAAATGCAGTAAAAACAATAATATACGACAAATAAAGCACAACAGTAAACACCCAATAAAATAAACAGACAAGCGCTAGGATTTACTCGCTTAGGGAATTGACCAGCAAGAGGTCAACCTGTCCCCAGCAGAGTCGCCAGCTGTCGCAACCTGCGAAAAAACAACCGGCAAGAAAACAAAAACAAAAGAGTCGCCACCGAATGTTATTTATCCCGACGCAGGGAAAGAAAACGATCAAAGAAAACCTAAGAGAAAGGGAAAGACATGGTCATCGCAACCATAGTTTGGGTTCGGGAGTCGGTTATGCGAGGGGAAGGTATTAGCACCCCCACGCGTCCATCGTACTCGATGGGATCCATGCTCGTTGTCTAAACAATGGGTGAGTTATCCTAAAGTCTATGGTTAAACAGAAAATGGGGAGGGGGTGACTAAGACGGACTCGCAAGGATTTATCAAAATCCAATGCCTACGTATCTTCGTGGACAAACGAAGAATCAGAGTCAACGTAGTTCGACAGACTACGCAAAAATGGGGGAGGTTGCTCGTCGAGATATCGCATCTCGTGCCTACGTATCCTCAATCAGACGGGAAAGAGGAATCAGAGCAAACATAGTTCGACGGACGAGTCATTAAGTGTTTTTTTACATGAGCGACGAGCTCTTTTATGAAAAAAAAGATTTGAAACTTAACAATACCAAAGGATAAAAAGGGTTTGAATTCATTTGTTTTTTTAGACAGAAGTGGATTAAAGTTAGTTCGTAACTTGCATTGCACCCAAGTCTATAACAGAGGAACGAATGCGTCGCATATCGTCCCCAACAGGACGTACACTAAACACCCTAGAAGAACGAAGGGAGACCCCCCATTCCTCACTTCCCACATACAAGGCTCATGCGCAATACACGTTAACTTTATTAAGTGCTTTAGAATCGTTATGAGATGAGAAGATAAGACTCAAGTCGAAAAGAAAAGACTACGGGAAATTCTATCCTAATGGTGTCATGCAAAAGTGACCCTATGGTTGAGTTCAAAAGGGGAAACATCTACCTACGTTAGCATGCATAGTTCGAACCTAATGTCTATCCTACCCCAAGCTTAATCTAAGATTAAGTTGGACTAGGGAACCCTAAGGGAGCAAGCAAAAGCAAGGCAAAAACCAAAGCGATAAATCAAAAACAGCGGCTACAACAGCGCTCCAACACATATACAGCGGTAAAAATAGCACAATGCACCAAACAACATTCAACAGGTCATGTTCCAGCGCACAAATAGGTGTAAAAAGCCAAACAGAAGCACATACAATAGCACATATGCACCAAGACAGCAGCAGAAACAGGGCAGTAAGTGATGCATTTGAAACGATGCAATCATGGCATAACGAACATTGCACATTAATCAATCAATCATGATCACCCTCACACCACAAACCATGGTGAACAATTCTTGAAATCATCATGAAAGGATGCACATTATTAAGCATATGAACAAGTTAAATCAAGCATGCTTCACATGAAATTAAATGCAAGCAAGCATGTACAACACAACAACTCCAGCAACACCAGCAATAATTCACAACTAACATGCTCAAGGAGTGTGTGCAAAGTGTTCATCACGTCAAAAAACTGGCAAAATAATCATGAACATTCATCGATAAAAAACCAAGAATCGCGTGTCGGAAAATCATGTTCATACAATGGTGTGAGGTGCAACATCATCAAAATAGTCCACAAACATATGTCATATCAATCCATGAAGATTAAAAGTGAAACGGGATCGAATCATGCTAAAAAATGCACAAAAATCACACTCTGCACCAGTGTTAATCGATTAACCAATTACAGTTCACTTTGGTTAATCGATTAACAACTCTCATTATGTAAATTTTACACTGGTTAATCGATTAACCAAAATAAACTGGTTTTGGTTAATCGATTAACCCTATACCAGAAGCAGAAAAACAGTTTGAAAAATCACTTTCAGCAGCAAAATCACTTATGCAATCATTTCCAATGATCTTGTAATCAACAATGCACGAAAATTAAATTTAATCACAGCAATCAAGCATCAATTAAGTCCAATAATCATCAACATGAACAATCAATTTCAAGCAAATGGATCAAATCACATGCAAAACCAAGGATCTACATTGCATAAGCTAGAATTAAGCTAAATCAAGCATAAATTTAAGAAAAACCAACTTACAAAGCTGAGAATTGCTTTGGTAAGTGTTACAAACAGAATTTGATGAATCCAAGCAAGAAATCCCAAGATCTATGAGCTCCTTGCAAACAAAAGCTGAAAATCCAAGCAATAAGATACAAATACTCCAAAATCACTTCCAATAAGCACTTCTGAAATTTCATATCTAGATCCAAACAAAAATCACCAATGGAAAGCAAAAATGAAGTGGTAATGAGAGGCTTTAGCTCAAGAATTAACAAGTTCCAATGAAGAACTTGTTAATTTCTATGGAAGAGCTTTGAGTGTGGTTGAAAATGTAGGTTGAGAATGAAAAAGTGAGAGAGAATTGAGAGAGAATTCTGAAAATTGAGAGTGAAAAAATGATCAAGGTTATGAGAGGTTTGGAGTTGATTAGATTAAATAACCCTTAGGTTAGGAGTTAAGTTTGGGTTTGGAGTGAGGTTTAGTGGGTGGAATTGGAAGTGGAAAATGAGCTAGGAAAGGGATTATGGAATTAGAGTGGAAATTGTTGGAAGGAATTTGAATTTTGGATGGAAAATCAATCTCTCTAGATCCTTCTACTGGTGTAAAAATGAAATTGGGTGATAAAATTTGAATTAGAAAAATGCAGTGCTGAAAAATGAGGTATTTGGGCAAATTTTGCCTTGGTTAATCGATTAACCATTTTTAGTACAAAATGTGTTAATCGATTAACACAAGGAAAATTTGAATTTGGCACTTTTTGGAGGGAAACTTGGAGAATTGCCTGTTTTCACTTGTTCTGAACCATGTTAGACCTCTGAAACTTGCCATTTGATATTAACACTGAAACACACTTGAAATATGCTGTGAATTCCGTTTCGTGCTCGGAATACTGCTGAAAATAATCGTCTGGTGCTGAATCGCTGATAAAAAATGACTGCCGGAGCTTCTGATTATCAAATCATCTAATGAGCAAAATAAAGGCTCGAAAAGACTTTGAAAGCTATCTGCTTGGCTCTGAACATTGTTGAAAATGATACTGGAACTGATGACGCCATGAGTTGCTGGAAAATACCTTGATCCCCAAAAGAACCATGCAAATGTAGAAATGACGATGCAAATGAAATGAAGCATAAGCCAAAGAGGGTTAGAAACAAGAGGGCAAATTTGGAGGTGTTACAACTGTATTTCACTACATCAGTCATTTTCAATCATCAAGAACTTATGTATTATTTCCATAATTCAAATAACGTGAAAGTTCTTGAGCATTTAAAGATACACTGGGATATACCATATTTTTGAAAGGGAAGAAATTCTACAAATGAGGATTTGTTCTATCCTAACGCTTCAATCTTATATTTATCAAAAACTCATATATTTGTATTAGTATCTTATGGTATAAGATTGTTGGAAACAAGAGATTTGAAAAAAAAAAGGCAAAAATATTGTCTAGGTCCTTTAAGTTATTTTAAAATATCAAGTTAGTCTTTTAAGTTTCTTTTGTAACGCTTTGGTCCTTTATATTAAGTAACGTTTGCGTTGTTGACCTTTTTAAAAATCTCTGTTCCAAAAATGCCTATGTGGCACAAACGGAGCACATGTGGCATTTAACACCGATGATGTGTCATTTCATTATTTATTTATTTATTTTTTAATTCCACGTGGATTTTAAAATTTTTTATTTATTTTTTATTTTAATTTTTATTTAATATTTTTGTATTTTTTTAATGTATTTTTTATTTTGTTTTTTACTATATTTAAATTCTGATTTTTATTATTTTATTATTACAAAGTTACCATTTAGTTTAATTTGTTCTCCTAAAATAGTTACCATTTATTTTAATTTATTTTTTAATTTGTTCTCCTAAAATAGTTACCATTTATTTTATTTATGTTGCTGTATGTGTACAAATTAATTTTTTTTTATTAAAGTTTTTGAAATTATGTCTTAGTAATTGAAATGTTGAAGCATTGACATGTGTATTGATGATGGTTATATTAACACCATGCTTTGCAAATAGTCTTGTTGTGTCTATCATTGGAATCATATGGCCGGGAGTTAGATCTGGAACAAAACCTACATGAAGTTGTTGAGACTCCATTATTTTATCAGTTTCTTTACTTTGTTTGTAGTGTCATATTATCAAGAATCAATGATTTTTTTCCTTTCAAATTTGACTATTTTTATGTTTGTTTAAAAGTTACACTCCACTCCATGTTCTACAGTGTTCAACAATATTATTATAACCGTGAAACAATTTATTTTATATATATATATTATGGCAAAACTATTGTCTAGGTCCTTAAAGTTATTTTAAAATATCAAGTTAGTCCCATAAGTTTTTTCTTGTAACACTTTGGTCCTTTTTTAAAAATCTCTGTTACAATAAATTACAAACTCATATACTATTTGAACTGGTTTTTCGCGCTGATCACAAATATGTTATTAGTTTTCTGTTTGATTGTGTATTTTGGTCGGATCGATGAGTTTTCATTATGTATTTCGTCAATTTTTACCCGATTCTCATGAACCGTAACTTGTTTGATAAATTTGATTGCATATTCATGATCAGCACGAAAAACCAGTTTAAATGGTATATGAGTTTGCAATTTATTGTAATTGAGATTTTTAAAAAGGGATTAAAATGTTACAAAAAAAACTTAAGGGACTAATTTGATATTTTAAAATAACTTAAAAGATTAAAATAATAGTTGTGCATATATATATATATATATATATATATATATATATATATATATATATATATATATAATATTGACGTTTTGATGAGAATTATCCTTTACGGATGTCTTGGCTTGATTATCAGAAGGTGCAAGTAATTTGTGTTAATTCCACTATCCTTTTGTATGCTTGCATGAGTAAAACTATTTCTTTTAATTAGTTGAACTAACAATTTGAATTGTGTTAATTCTGTCATCTGAGGTGATTTAGTGTTCTGCTTCAGCTTTACAAGTAATATGGTGGTTGCATAAATTTCTCTGCATATTTATACTGTGTGTAGATAGATCATGTGCATAATAAGATAACATGTTTTGACATATTTATACCCTTGATGTTCTTGATGACTGGTTTTCTGCTCGATGGTCATGCAAAAGTGGTGATTGGAAGAGGAGGCGGGAATCCCAAGATAGATATTCTAAAAAAAAACGGGTCCTAAATGATGGGTTTCCACTATGTCAAATGTTTAGATTATGTATGTATTGGTTTATGCATGTATTGGTTTATAACATTATAACAATGCTTTTGACAATATTTAGATTATTTAATGCTTGATATATTGTCTTGTAATTGTTTAAGGTTCAAAATAGTGTAAAATAACATATTTGTTATTGTTTAAGATTTAAAATAGCGTAAAACAACGTATCAGTTATATTTTAATTTGTAACACTCACGTTCCATATGTTTTTAAAATGTAATAATCAAATATTTCCAATTTTGACTGGTGTACAAATTATAACATATCTCTAACAGTAGCGTTATAGAAAATAAAAATAAAAATAAAAAAAGTAAAAAAAATTAAAATCCACGTGGAATTAAAAAATAAATAAAATGACATATCATCGCTGTTAAATGCCACATGTGCTCCGTTTGTGCCACATAGACATTTTTGGAACGAAGATTTTAAAAAAGGTCAACGACGCAAACATTATTTAACTTAAAGGACCAAAGCGTTACAAAAGAACTTAAATGACTAACTTGATATTTTAAAATAACTTAAAAGACCTAGACAGTATTTTTGCCAAAAAATTATTGTTTTCTTTTTTTTGTGCTGTAAAATCACAAGGTGGTTTGCCTTAGTGATTTAGTTAAAAACTTGTGTATAAAAGTCAGGTATATAATTGCACAAAGTTTTAATAATAGTAAAATCTCTTACAATGATACATTAATTAAATATACTCTTGAATGGTGGCGAAGTAATATAAACTTTGTATTATTTATTTTCCGTACTTTATTGCTTTCATAAGATAATATCAGTAAAATAAAGATAGACTCTCCCAAAAATCCAAATGGATAAATAATATTTTTATAAATAATCCCTTTATTTATTTTTACTCAATTTACCATCGTTCATTTAAATCCAAATAAACACGTTTATATTTTTCAAAAACAAAAATCACATTTCTTCCAAAAATCACTTTGTTTTACTCAATTTACCATCATTCATTGAACCCTAACCCCTAATTCCCCAAATCCCAGTTTGAATAACATGTTCTTCAAAATCGTGTAAATTCATAATCCAAATCATTTCCTATCGCTGAATTCATTCTAATAAGCTGCTTCAACTTCGTATCCAATGGCCACCGCTTCTTCCTCACACCTCCACCGCCACCGCCATAAACGCTCTGCTTACAGTCACAATCGTGTGAAATCTTCGCTCACTAATCCCCGCGAATCCTATAACATTTCTTATCTAGATTTATCTATGTTAGAAAATGCATAAGTTTTTTCTCTTAAATTTTCTTTGTAATTGCTCTTTTTTTTTACAATATCATTTTTTATGAATGGCTGCCTCATTACTGAGAAACCGTTCCATATCGTCAGTACACAATTTGTTCACCAATGCTCTTCGCCGTCTCTCTTCTGGTACTTTCATTCCCACAAATCCAACATTTAAATCAATATTTGTAGTATAATGAAGCTTTAGGGTTCCCTTTTAGTTATGGCATCTGAGTATGCTGCTTCTGTTTCTCTGTTTTGGATATTTAGCACAGGTTTCAAACACCATTCCCGATGAGGCCCGTGAGAGAATGATGTATTCAGACATAAACTCACAGATTGGTAGCTGTATGCCTCTCTCTGCAATGCGAATTGGAACAATCATTCACAACATTGAGCTGAACCCAGGGCAAGGTGGAAAGCTTGTCCGAGCAGCCGGAACCAATGCAAAGATATTGAAAGACCCCACATCAGCATACAGTTTAGTCCAACTTCCATTTGGTGTTAAAAAGTTGATTAATTCTTGATGCAGGGCCACTGTTGGGACTGTCTCTAATCCAACTCACGGAGATCGCAAACTCAAGAAGGCTAGCCATAGCAGATGGCTTGGTCAGAGACCCGTTGTTCGGGGTGTGGCTATGAATCCTGTTGATCATCCTCACGGAGGAGAGGGCAAGAACAAGAGTAGTGGTGCGTGGGGGAAAGGATCCCGTACACCTTGGGGTAAGCCGACTAAGTGTGGCTTCAATACTGGACCTCTTAAGAGCAAAAAGTAGGTAAGTAGGTATTTACTAGTAGTATAGAACATTCCTGTAATACAAATTTTTTTTATGCTTCCTTAATAATTATGGAATATTTGGAATAATTCTACTTCCAACTAATGTAATTGGTTAGGTTTGGCCATTTTGTGGATTATATGGATTCATATATTGTACTTGTTATTTCTTGAAGTAAAATGTTTTTGGAAATATTTGCATTTCCCTTTGCGAGCTTGATATGCATAACACACTTGTTTAAAACTTGAAAAGAATGTAAGAAACTGGAAATTACTCACACTCGCACTTAGGGGTGGGAATAGGCCAGGTCGGCCCACAGGAGCCTATAGCCTAGCCTACTTAAGGCCAGGTCAGGCCAGACTTTTTTAATAAAAAGGCCAGACTTAAGCTTTTTTTAAAGCCTATTTAATTAAATATGTCACACTTAGGCTATTAAAAAAGCCTATAAAGCCTTATAGGTCGGCCTATATTTTCATATATATTAAAAATATGCTAAATAAGTTATCCTATATATGCATATATATTAGAAAAAAGGATACATATGTTGACCTATAGATGCATATATATTAGAACAAAGGCTAAATAGGTCGGCCTATATATATATATATATATATGTCAACCTATAAAGCTTCTTAAGTAATATGGAATAACTGAGAACCTTAATGAGAAAAAGGCTTGTAAATAGGCTTTCCGGCCAGGCCTGATTTTTAAAAAGGACATGCCAGGCTAAAAAAGAGAGCCTATAATAGGCCATAGGCCAGACTCAGGCCTTTTAAGTTTATCGTAGGCCAGGCTCAGGCCTTATAAAGCCTAGCCTATTTCCACCCCTACTCGCACTAGACAAAAGGCTAGCATACACGAGTCTTTCATATGCTCAATCACAGTCCATATCTCTCGATCAATAAATTTTATATGATTTTGAAGGGTTGAGAGGCAGAAAAAGCCACCTAAAGAAGCTCCATATCCTAGAATTATATCGGTAATTGCATAATGTTCAAATATCCTTGATCAGTATCAAAGAGACAAATGCTAAATATTAAAGAAGAAAATGATATGCGTTATTAGTTTTATTTGAAACTAATCTTTCATTTAGTTTTCACTCATGGATTCCTAAAGAACACAAAATGGTATGGCAAGATCAAGATTCATGACCAAAATCCAATTAATTGATGTTCCGGAAATGCTCATTTAATCCTTTGGGGTGCGTCACATACCTTGAAAACTAGAAAATGTCCTTTATTCGATCGCACTGAAAATCACACCAGCCATCGTTTTTCCTAAGATCCACCCTATAATGAACAACATATGGTCTGAAACTGCATTTCCTTATGGTATTTGGATATATCCAGAGATGTTTCTCCGAAATACCTTGTGTACTCATTAACGGTGCTTAAATTCATTGAGGTGATTTATTTAACGGATCAATGATATTTTTGGGAGATACATATCCGAAAATATCAAGCGGGAAATTGAACAAAACACCATCTTGCATGATCTTCATCTTCATGATGAAAATAAACACCATTTTTCAAAACCCTTAAAGTATTTCTCATTCTCAATCAACTTTTCAACACCAAAACATCATTCTTGTACTTTATCACATGAAAGGGAGCAAAAGAAGCTAAAATTGCAGGTAAAGTTATTCATTTTATCTCACTTTTCTTGCATTAATCTGATTTTTGAGCTAAAAAAAGAATGTTGAGTCCAGATATGCATCTCTGGATGAAATTTGATGTGGTCCGAAGATGTATATTCATATTGTCCTAATAGTTTGAGTTTTAAAGTTGTTTTTATGTTACTGTTATTATTAGATATGGTGCGCTTAAATATGTTTTTCAAAGCTATTGTGAGTGTGGATGTTAAATAGGTTGAAGTAAAGCATGCTGTTAAATTGGATAAAGTGAATGATGATGTTTAACCGGGTGTTCGACCGATCATTGTTGAGGTAGATTTTCATGCACAATTTATGAATAAACAAGAGTTTATTGTTCATGAATATATGCTTTAATGAGTTCTCATGGAGGCTGGGAAATTGAGATTTGACGTTGTAATTGGAAGGTCCGGCAATGGTTCAGGTAAAAGACAAATATTTATAACAATGAGATGCGAAAGAAGTGGCACATAGCAACTACAGATTAGGAAGTTGAAACGAGAAGACACGAGATTGAGAATATGTGAATGTCCGTTTAAATTGCGCGGACATCGTATGACGGATGAAACATGAAAATTTAATGTGATTTTCGACAAACATAAACATGTCTTGAATGACAAGCTAGACGATTATCCCATTCAGGAGGAGAGAGAACTTGTTTCGAATATGAAATTAAACATAATGTCACCAAAAAATATACCCACATATTTGAAACAGAAAAGACCTCTAAATGTTTCAAATATTAAGCAAATATACAACATGCATGCTCGAAACAACAAGGTCGTAAAAGGACCAATATTTGAGATGCAAAAACTGTTGAAGCTTTTGGAAAATGACACATATGTTTGTAGGTATAGAGTTTGTGAGGATAAAGTCACCGTTCGAGATATATTTTGGAGTCATCCCGATTTCATCAAGTTGTTCAATACATTTCTCATCGTGCTCATAACTAACTCAACATACAAAGCAAACAAGTATAGAATTTCACTCTTAGAAATTTTTGGTGTTACTTTTATGAAAATGACCTATGTAGTCGATTTTGCATTTTTGAAATCCAAATAAGAGAACAATGTTACGTGGGCTTTGGAAGTGTGCAAAACTGTGTTGAAAGAACAAGAGAACATGTCACAAGTAATAGTCACCGAGATCAACACCACATTGATGAATTCGGTTCCAACGGTATTTCCTACTATTTATTGGTATTTTTAGTAAATAATCATGAGTTTTAATTCAATTAAGAGATTAAACTTGAAAAAAAAATCAAAGACAATTTATGCAAAAATGTTCAACAAAAAAGTGTGTGTGGTTGAATCTTAAATTTTTGAATGTAAACAAACAGAATGTAAATTCTAACTGAAAACAATGCAAAATTGCTTTGGAAGAAGAAAACATACAAAAAGCATAATAAATGTCATTGAGTAAATGATTTAATTGAAAAGATTTAAGTAAATGACGCAGACATAAATGCACAAACTATTTTTCTCTATGACTTGAATACTTTAGTTCTATAGAGAATAAATAAAATTTGCAAACCTGATCAGAATAATGAGATCAAATTATATACTAATACAATGATAATCGTCGACAAGGACTATTTTTCACAGGATTTGACACGTATCCCATTACGCGTTCTTCAATGCTCTAACTTGCTTCCAAGTGTGTTTAATGTTGAAACTACTGCAAAACCCCCATTATGCTAATAATTGCCTTTATACCCCCTAACTACAACCGTCGAGTGTAATGCCCTGTATAATATTTATCTAGAATAATACCATACAAGTGTTTTATTTGGTACTGACACAATCATAAGTGCCTAATGACATAATTCACATACTTGACCATTTCTAATACATAAATACAACCTATGGTGCAAGTGTAGCGAGCGATTTTGGACGCGGTTCTTAAGCGCTGGTCGCTCTCTGCGGTTGAGCTTTAAACTACAGGTCGATTCATTTTTTATCCTATTGTGAGCTGAATAAGGAAGGGAAATAGATGTCTCCAATTAACCCTGCTTTGCATACTGAGTTTAAACAGCGGTCTGTTAGGTTACGGATGCTATCAATGTGGGGGGGCCTTTGTACTGGTTATTCGTATTTCGCCAATACAGGTTTCTTTCTTTCTTTTTCCTAGGCAAAGGGTTTCTGGCGGGGAATAAGGATTAGGAGGTTAGGACTGATGCTTTTGAATTACTGCTTTTAATTGACGGAGATATGGGATTTGGGTTTTTTGTTGATTGCGCTCGCTAAGATCTTTTCTTTCGATCTTATGCCTACGTATTCCCGTTTACCGAAACAGGGAAATCAGAGCGTTCGTAGTTCCTCCTATTCTATGGGAGGAAATTGGTTTTTGGTGTCTTGTTCAAAGCCCAAGACGTGAAGCGAAAGGTGATTTGTATCTTGATCAAAGCCCAAGACGTGAAGCTGAAAGACCTCGACTTTAGAGAGAATTTGTCATCTCTAAAGAGGGGAGAAGGAGAATTACTTTAACTGGGATACGCGAATCCGAGCAATGCCATAATTTCCGAAGAAAGGGTTTTAACCTGAAGGAGAAGACTTTAACTCAGTGTAGAGCAATGCCATCTTTCCTTAGGAATTTCTCATGCTAAAAGAGGGACAGTGGCATGGATATAAATGATCCAGAGGCTTGCCGCTTACAGCGATTAGATGAAGGGGAAGGAGTTGTTGATGTTTGTGTACTGTGAACGAGGCACAACTTTGATGCTAAAAGGTTGATTGGATCAACCAATGGTTTTCTTATACAAAGCCTAAGAGGAGGCTAGTATGTGTCTCGTACAAGGCCCGAGAGAGAGGCCAAAAGGTTTTGACTCAACGAGGGAATCTTTTGGTATCTCGTATAAAGCCCGAGATGGAGGCTATTTGACTCAACAAGAGAGTTTTTGTATCTCGTACAAAGCCCAAGATGGAGGCTAAAATTGGTTTGGCTCAATAAGAACCTTTTTGTATCTCGTATAATGCCCGAGATGGAGGCGAAAGGGGTGATTGACTCTACGAGGGAATCTTTTGTGTCTCATACAAAGCCTGAGAGAGAGGCTAAAAGGTTGTTTTGACTCCACTGGGGAGAATTTTGGTATCTCGTACGAAGCCCGAGATGGAGGCTATTGTAACTGTTGAGTGACAGATCCAATATACTGATTTAAAAGAGAAAATTAGTTCTTATATGAGCAACACTGTACTCAGGGATTTAATTTGAGGATCAGGGATAGTTCCTTTTCTTTGAGGAAACGGAAAATCCAAAGGGTATTGAGACTATCCGAGTCTGCGGGTTTCCTTCCTATTTAACGAAGGGTGCTTGAGAATGTCTTTGAAACTCAAGGAAGTTAGACTGTCCAAGTCTTAGAGTTTTATCTTTTGTACTATGCTTTGAGAAACAGTAGTAGACTCTATGAAAGGACTGTTCTATGAGGATGACTAGGTTCTGTTCCTATACCTCTAGGAGGTCGTCGGGACAATTTGTACGAAGCCCAAGAGGAGGCTGGAAACTTTTAAGAAGCCGACGGGTCCTTGTACGAAGCCCAAGAGGAGGCTATCATTCCCGGAGGAAGAGATCATTATACGAAGCCTAAGAGGAGGCTGTGAATACTTCTAAGAAGCCGTAGTGTCCTTGAATAATGCCCAAGAGGAGGCCGATGCTTTTAAGAAGCCTGTGGGTCCTTGTATGATGCCCAAGAGGAGGCCGATGCTTTAAAGAAGCCCGTGGGTCCCAAACCAAAGAAAAGTTCAGGAAAACTCTTTTAGAGTTAAAACCACTGGTAAACGTGCGAGGTTTACTATCCAGTGACTTTAACTTTTAGAGAGAGTCCGAACCGTTCGGCGTTTTGAAGAAATTCAAGAGAAGTTTCACCGAGAATAATTCATCTCTGGGGGATAGAATTTCTTGACGATTCCTAAGGAGGACAGCCGAAGAGAAGACTGTATCTGGTGCTCCTATTGGGATCTAGGCGTCTATTTCTACGAATAAATGAAACGGCGTCACTTAGTTCTAGACGTAGTAGCCGGGGAAACTCGAAATATCTATACTATTATTACACAGTAGATATGAGTTTATGAAAGGAGACTTACAGTGAGCAGCCCCGCAATACAGTTTATAATATGAAAGCAGTAAATGAAAGCGATAACCACTTACTCGGTTGTAGTGCTTCCATGCTGTTTGGTTAGTTGTTCAACAAAGAAAGATAAAAAACAACAGTATATTCAAAATCAAAGGAGAAAGTGCTTTAAAAAAGAAAGATTTGGGGCTTACAGCTCAAGGAGAGGCCCAGGGTTTTATCAGTGAGCGCACTGTTTGACTTTGTACAGCGGGACTTATACAAGTGACTGGGGCCCAAAAAAGGTTTTTTGTACAAAGGGATGGGTCTTACACTCTCTCAAGAGGCCCAAAAAGGTTTAAAGAAAAAGTGTGGGGCTTATAACACGAGGGTAGGCCCAAATGATTTTTTCGTTTAAAATGGCGATCGCGCCGAGGTTCTCTTTTAACGCAGAGGGACTTATACAATAAGCGAGGCCCAAAATGTTTTGGTTAAAAGGGGGATTGGGTCTTACACTCTAATAGAGGCCCAAAAGTTTTGAATGGGTCTTATAGCTCAAGGAGAGGCCCAGATGTTTTTTGAAAAGGCGACGATCGCGCCGTTTGTTTTTCTGACGGTATCGGGACTTATACAATAAGTGAGGCCCAAAATGATTTGGTCAAAAAAGGATTGGGTCTTACACTCTATTAGAGGCCCAAAGTGTTTTGAAAATAATTTATGAGGGTTGAATTAATCCAAAACCCTAATTTGTTTTCAAAAATGTATTTAATTGAATAAAAATTCAATTAAAATGATCAAAAATTGTTTAACACATGGAAAACAAATTGTGATCTTGGATTAATGCTTCAAAAATTAAGTATTGACCTACAAAATAATTAGAAAGCATTAAAAGTTGCAAAATCAATGTAGAAAAAATATTCAAAATGCCAAAAACAATTAAAATATTAATTCTTTACAAAAATATCAATTATATGAAATAAATAATATTTTTTGGATTTTTTGTGAAAATAAAATATTTTAACATTTTTGTGAATTATTAAAAAAAGAACCAACTCAAAATCATTAAAACTCAGAGAGAAATTAATTTTTGAATCAATTAAACAAAATCACAAAATTCAAATATTCAAATATATGAAAATGGCGCCAAGAACAACACCAAGAACACGCGCGTTTTTCAGTTTGCCCAGATTTGCATTTTCTATCGAATCTCATTGAATACGTAATTATAACATGCAATCCACATATCATTATGCTCGTCTCAACCTCACGATCATGTCTATGTACTTTAATTTCATTTAAATTAAACATACAACAAGAAATCACGAAGAAACCTCAAGAACCCTAATTTCTGCATGAAGGCTAGGATTTTTGATACACGATTCAAACAATGCAATTAATTGAGGGAAAACATTCCATGCAAGGTTATGAACATATGGCCAAATTATTGTGCGAGGAAATATGCATAGATTGAGAGATGCTCAAGTTTAGGCTTACCTTCAAGTCGTGACAGCAAGAGCAGATGTGATTTTGAGTTGGAGGTGTTACAGACAAGTCGTGATGATATGAACAGCTTCCCTACACCATATGGAGTGTGTTTGAACACTTGGATTGAATTGAAATGGACTGGATCAGTTTATGGCATCTCAGCTGCAACTTCACTTCAAACTTGTGTGGATGGCAAGTGATTTTGTGAAATTGATGTTTCAGATGTTATGTGAGTGTTTGATCAGCTCATATGTGATGTATGTGAGTTGTGTGAGTGATTGGTTTGTGCAGAATTGCTCTCAAACTCAAAACCCGATAGCTACCTTGCTAAGAAAGGCATTTTTGCCAAGAGAAAGAGATTTTGAGGAAAGCATCTGTTAGATGGCTTTGGTGTACTCAAACTGACCACAATTGAGCTCTATTTATAGTAGAGCAAGTTTGTTTTGCAAGGAATAGTACATGGCAGCTGGTAAGTAGGTTTCCTCAATGTTGGCCAATGGAAATGAAAGTCTCCTCTAGCCATTGACTAGAGGTTAGGGCACAGAGCTTTGGTCCCCTTGGTCTTGGATAAGTCTTGACTGATTTCAGATGAGAATGGCTCAGTCCATGCCACCTCGATGGTTCCATTGAATGCCTCATTCCAAATTTGAAGTCTTGTCCCTATTTTGGCAACTCTAGGTTCAACATGCTATTCTTTGTTCCTTGGACCTTGGAGGCTTGGCTCAGTGATTGTCCCCTTTGGATTCAATCCTTTGAGGTGTCCAAGTGGATTGGAGCAATTGCAATTGGCTGATTTTGGCAAATCGACCAAAGTTGCAAATTCTGCCTTGCCTTGACAGATTTCAGCAAGGCAACTTGCCAATGTTGTATCTCATGATGTAGGTTGAATTTGGCAATGTTCTTGGCCATTTTGGAAAACTCTTACATGATACAACAACTGTTTGAACAAGTTTGGTTTTGATCTCTTTTGATTCCAAGTGAAAAATCCCCCTACATTTGGCAAAAAGTGAGGCAAAATCTGACTTAGTGAAAATTTCACTAAGTGTTGGAAAAAGTGACTTTTTCACTTTTCAGCCACTTTGATCATTCCATAACTCAAAATCCTTAATGAATTGGAATGACTTGTAGTTGAAGTTTTTGTAGGTGATAATGAGGGCTACAAATCCATATTTGGATGAGAAAAAATGGCCTTGTGGTTTAGGAGTTATGGTCCTCCAAAGTTGGTACCCTTGCCACTTTATTTTTAACTTAGAAAAATTTCTAAGTTTTATGGTTACCCCTTTTACAAGTTATCTCACTTTTCTTGATTTTTCTTGATGAATGATGATTCAAATCATACATTAACATCATTTTAGGGTTAAAAATCCATTTTGGTGAAAAATCTCAAAAAGTCAAAGTTGACTTTTGTGCACAGTTGACTTTTTATCAGATGAATTCCAAACTGTGCAATTCTTCAGGAAATCATGTCCTTGACCTAAATCAAACTTGATGGACATGTTCCATGGGTGTCATAGGGTATATTCAATCATGTATTAGGGTTTGGGAGCATGTCCAGGTCAAAAGTCAAAGTTACAGTTGACTTTTCCCTTAAAACCCTAATTGTGGTGCAGATGAAAATGAAACTTGTTGCTCAAGCTTCTTGGATCAATCCATTGTTCCAAATGGATCAATATGGTGTATTAGAGACCCTCAAATCATCTCTTGAGGTCTTGGCTCATGGTTTGCCCCAAAAGTCAACTTAGGGGTGAATTAGGTCAAGAAACCCTAATTCCTGATTTTTGATGAATGCATCCCCTGAGGCAAAATTGACTTGATGCATGGGTTCATGAGGTTCCATGAAGTATATTAGGTCATGTTTTGGATCATTTCCTTGTGCCCATATGAAAATTTCCATCTGGAGGCCCTGGTCGACCAAAACCCTAATTTGGTGACACTGTCGATCTTGAGACTTGATCCACCTAGAAGGGAGCAGCCTTGTGCTTAATCCTTGAAGTGGGAGTCCTTTTTGATCCATTGTGGATGTTTGAGAGATTAGAAAAGTTGAAGATCATGTCATTTCTTGATTGATCCTTTGTCTAAAGCTCAGAGAGGGCTTGAAACCCTAATTTTGATTGTATTGAATGCTCACCCATCTTTGGGGAGACTGATGAAGCATAAAGGTACATCCATATTGTGATGATGATTTTCACAATGATGGGAAATCTAAGTGGTCAAAATTTGGGGTATTACAGATGCCCCTATTTAATCTTCTTGGACCCGAAGGTGTGAATGACGAAGGTATTCGAGCATTCGGGGTGCAAGAGGATTAAATATCGGAATTTCTGAAATTTTGATGGTGGTTATGAATGGTAGCTTACGCATTCATCTTCTTTAGCTAAGCAATGATGCTTAGGAAAGGTAAACTTCCCCTCGATCCTAGTTTTCTTACCAAGGAACTGGTCTCAGTCTCTGATTTAAACTTCCCCTCGATCCTGGTTTCCTACCAAAGAACTGGTCTTAGTTTCTGAAATGAACTTCCCCTCGTTCTTGGTTCCCTACCAAGGACTGGTCTTAGTTTCTTATTTAAACTTCCCCTCGATCCTGGTTTCCTACCAAGAACTGGTCTTAGTTTCCGATTTAAACTTCCCCTCGATCTTGGTTTCCTACCAAGAACTGGTCTTAGTTTCTTATTTAAACTTCCCCTCGATCCTGGTTTCCTACCAAGAACTGGTCTTAGTTTCCGATTTAAACCTCCTCTCGATCCTGGTTTCCTACCAAGAAACTGGTCTTAGTTTCTATTGTCAATAAACTTTCTTGACAAGGGACGCTATTCGTTGCGGCTTTCCTTCCAACTTCTCGCCGAATTTTCCTGGGGAGATGCCATTTGAGTGGAAAAAGTTTTGAAGTCAGACTTGCTGGGGAACCCATTCGTCTGAGTTGTAGAGGTACACAAACTTCTCTGTTTTGGAGACGCCATTTGTCGATTCTACTGGGGAAAGCGAGTCTCTTGAGAGACTGTTTTCGTTTGGGGTTACATCATACTTTTCTCGGGATTTTCCCGGAGAAATGCCATATGATGGGATCCAATTTTGAAGTGCCGATGACCTTTTCATCAACGGTTTTTCAGAGTAAAACCGGCGTGCTGCCGAATCTCTGATCACGAGGCTTTCTCTGTGGATTTTCCTTAATCCGGGAAAGCGAGGATATCATCTTCAATGGCGAAGAGTGACATTTGTTGAAGGTTCTCTGATCTTTCAGAGGTTCAAGTTATCAAAGTGGCCAAGTGCCGACTCTGATCTAAAGATACACTAGTGGTGAGATTGTGCAGACGCAACACTTCCTGACGAGGAAAAAACTGACAAACTCGATTGAGAAAACTGTTTATCACTAGGGGACAAGACGGACTCAAGTGATAGTGATGCAATATGCAATGTAAATGCAAATAAAATGCATGAAGTATGTATGTATATGCTGACAAAACAGACGTGACATACAAACTAATGGATGAACACAATTGGATACTCGGCCATCGCGGGGCGAAGAAGTACCGTTGATTCAAAATAGCAATTCCACCTTGCTTAGGAGAGATAGTCCACGCGGGGAGCTATGTTGATCGGGCTTAGGAGATGAGAACTCGGCCGAGGATGTCAGACGAAACAAGGTCTCTGACACAGTTGATCCCTTCATTCAGGCGAACTGGTTTAGAAGGAGTACTTTGATTCTGCACTTTGAGGTTCAAACACCTTTGGAGAAGCGATCGAGATTCTTCTGATGTCCAACAGTCAAAAGAAATGCCATCTTTAATTTAAAAGCATAAAAAGTTTTAACAAGTAAATTCATTTTTGTTTTATTTCAAGAATCGCTGATTAAGTTTAAACAACGTCGTTCTGTAAAGCTAAAACAAGTAAAGAATTACAAACAAAAGTACAAGGGCTCAAATTTTATTGATAAGATGGAGATCAGCCAAACGCGTGATTCCAAAGAGTATATACAAAGTTAGAAAATGGTAATTTACAGGGAAAAGGGCTACGTTGAAACATAACGACCACTATCCTTCTACCAATTTTGAATTCGGGGCATCCTGAGCTTCCGTCGAAGATGACCTTTGACTGGAGATTTCCTCCGATAGATGATGCTGTAACTGCTGCTGAGGGACTTGCCTCTGTTGAACATAGTTACTTGCCATTATCCCTAATTTTTGCCTGGATTGTACTATGAGATTTCCAATCCATTGGGATGATTTTTTTTTTCATGTCTCTAACTTTTGCCTGGACCGCCCTTTCGGGTTTTCAATCCACCGAGACGTTTTTTTTTTTAGTTTAGGCGAAGTATTTCTTGACTACATCAACATTCGTGGGGTAGGCAAATTCCTCTCCGTCCATGGTTGCAAGTCTCAAGGCACCGCCTGAGAAAGCTTTCGTGACCACATATGGGCCATCATAATTCGGGGTCCATTTGCCCCGAGAGTAAGTGAGAAATGATTGTATCTTCTTGAGCACGAGGTCCCCTTTTCTGAAGACACGAGGTCGGACCTTTTTGTCGAACGCCCTCTTCATTCTCTGTTGATACAACTGACCGTGGCATAGTTCCGTGATTCTCTTCTCTTCGATCAGGTTTAGTTCGTCGTGTCGACTTTGACACCATCCAGCTTCGGTGAGCTGAGCTTCCATCAATACCCTGATTGACGGGATCTCTACTTCTATGGGAAGCACTGCTTCCATGCCATATACTAGAGAGAAAGGGGTTGCCCCTGTTGAAGTGCGAACAGATGTACGATAACCGTGAATAGAAAAGGGTAGCATCTCGTGCCAATCTTTATAGGTTACAACCATCTTCTGAACGATCTTCTTGATGTTCTTGTTAGCCGCTTCTACCGCTCCGTTCATCTTGGGTCGGTAGGGAGATGAGTTATGGTGTTCGATCTTGAACTCTGCACATAACTATTTCATCATCTTATTGTTCAAGTTAGATCCATTATCAGTAATGATCTCGCTTGGAACACCATAACGGCAGATGATATTGTTTTTGATAAATCGGACCACCACTTGTCGGGTTACATTGGCGAATGACGCTGCTTCGACCCACTTGGTGAAATAGTCAATGGCTACCAGGATGAACCGATGTCCGTTTGAAGCCTTGGGCTCAATCATACCAATTATGTCGATTCCCCATATGGAAAAAGGCCACGGGGAAGAAAGAACTTTGAGATGTGATGGCGGTACATGAATTTTGTCGGAGTATATCTGACAGTTGTGACACCTCCTCATGTACTTGTAGCAGTCGGATTCCATTGTAAACCAATAGTACCCGGCCCTGAGAATTTTTCTCGCCATTGTGTGTCCGTTGGCATGAGTGCCAGAGGATCCTTCATGAATTTCTTTCATGAGCATGTCTGCTTCTGGTCTGTCGACGCATCGGAGCAAGACCATGTCAAAATTTCTCTTATAAAGAGTGTCACCGCTCAGGAAGAAGTTTCCAGCCAATCTTCTAAGGGTTTTCCTATCTTTTCTGAGTGCCCCAGATGGGTACTCTTGTTTCTGAAGGAAGCATTTGATATCGTGATACCAAGGTCTGTCATCTATGACTGCTTCAATCGTGAAGACGTAAGCGGGCCGTTCAAGGCGCATGATGTCGATCTTAGGTATGTCATTCCATCGACCTACACTAATCATGGAAGAGAGAGTGGCTAATGCATCAGCCATGTGATTCTCATCACGAGGGATGTGATGAAAGTCGACTCTGTTGAAGAAGGGTAACAACCTTCTTGCATAGTCTTTGTAAGGAATCAATCCTGATTGGTATGTGTTCCAATCTCCTTTTATCTGATTGATAACCAGGGCTGAATCACCGTATACGTCCAAGTTCTTGATCCTTAAATCAATCGCTTCTTCGAGACCCATAATACATGCTTCGTATTCGGCCTCGTTGTTCGTACATTTGAACGTAAATCTGGCAGTGAAAGGAATGTGGGAACCCTGAGGGGTAACAATGATTGCCCCAATTCCGTTTCCGTAATGATTAACTGCTTTGTCAAAGATAAGTCCCCATTGGGAACCTGGTTCTGGCCCTTCACTGGGTAAAGATTCATCGCAATCTTTCATCTTTAGATACATGACATCTTCGTCTGGGAAGTCAAACCCGATTGATTCTTGATCGTCAATCGGTTGATGAGCCAAATGATCGGCTAAAATACTTCCTTTAACGACTTTCTGAGCATGGTACTCTATGTCATATTCTGATAGTAACATCTGCCAACGGGCAATCCTTCCCGTGAGAGCAAGTTTTTCGAAAACGTACTTGATTGGATCCATTTCGGAGACCAACCAAGTAGTATGACGAATCATGTACTGGCGAAGACGTTTGGCTGCCCAAGCCAAAGCGCAGCAAGTTTTCTCGAGCATCGTGTACCGAGTTTCACAGTCGGTGAATTTCTTGCTTAAATAGTAAATGGCAGACTCTTTCCTTTTAGTTTCGTCTTGTTGGCCAAGTACACATACCATTGAGTCCTCTAGGACTGTGAGGTAAATGATTAGTGGTCTTTCTTCCACTGGAGGAGATAGGATTGGGGGATTCAACAGATATTCCTTAATACTGTCGAAGGCAGTTTGGCAATCTTCTGACCAAACGCAATCCTGGTTATTTTTGAGTAATTTGAAAATCGGCGCACATGTCGCGGTCATAAGGAATATGAATCTGGAGATGTAGTTCAAACGTCCCAGGAATCCTCTGACTTGTTTTTCAGTTTTTGGAGAAGGCATTTCTTGAATGGCCTTGACCTTGTCAGGATCAACTTCAATTCCTTTCTGGCTGACGATGAACCTTAGTAATTTCCCCGAACGGACACCAAAGGTGCACTTGTTGGGATTCAAGCGGAGCTTGAATTTTTTTAGACGTTCGAACAATTTTGACAGATGTTCAACGTGCTCATCCTCTGTTCTTGATTTTGCAATCAAATCATCGACATATACCTCGATTTCTTTGTGTATCATGTCATGAAACAGAGTAGTCATGGCCCTTTGATAGGTTGCCCCGGCGTTCTTCAAACCGAACGACATTACCTTGTAACAAAAGGTACCCCATGGGGTAATGAACGAAGTTTTCTCCATGTCTTTCGGCGCCATTTTGATCTGGTTATAGCCCGAGAATCCATCCATGAAGGAGAATACTTTGAACTTTGCTGTGCTGTCAATCAACATGTCAATGTGTGGTAAAGGAAAGTCGTCCTTTGGACTTGCCTTGTTTAGATCTCTGTAATCAACACACATTCTGACCCTTCCGTCCTTTTTGGGAACGGGTACGATGTTGGCTAACCATTGAGGATATTCAGATGTAGCGAGGAAACCCGCGTCAATCTGTTTATGTACCTCCTCTTTGATTTTGATGGCCATGTCCGGGTGAGTGCGTCTCAACCTTTGCTTTACTGGAGGACATTCCGATCTTAGCGGTAAGTGATGTTCCACGATGCTGGTATCCAACCCTGGCATATCCTGATAGGACCAAGCGATCACATCGGGGAATTCTTTGAGAAGCTTTATCAAACCCTCTCTGGCAGTTGGACTGAGCAATGCTCCGATCCTGATTTCTTTTCTCTCTTTTTCTGAACCCAAGTTTACCATTTCCAACGGTTCTTTGTGAGGTTCAATGGACCTTTCCTCTTGTCTGAGTAGTCGGGAGATCTGTTCTGGAATTTCGTTGTCACTTTCTTCTTCAGCCTCGAATACCGGGAACTCAAAGTTGGGAGAAGGCATCGGATCGTATGTTTCAACGGGGTATAAAACAAGCAATCTGGATGACGTGATGATTCGTGTTTAGAAGAGATAGAGAAAATGTAAGTGTGTGCAGTGTATTTATTTTACTGCTTGTTTTTATTATTGAATGTTTTTTAGGATTACCATTTTCTGAAAAAGCAAAAAGAGAAAACAGCAATTAATGCGGAAATTACAGAACGACGTTATTTTATTAATGAACAAGTCGAATCTTGAAACTACAGCCCTATAAAACAAAACTCTGTCGCTTTGGGCAAAGCGAAGAGGGAAATTTACAGAAAGCGAGCCCTATCAAAACATCCGTTTCACCTGGGCAGGGTGAAAGGTTAAAGATGGCAATTACTTTGACTGGTGAACGACCTTCGGAACCTCGACAGCAACCCATTGGCGGCGAACTCCTCGGTGAATCACAAATTCTGGCACCTTCCTTGATTTGTCTTCAGAAATGACGCTGATTTCTGGTAGAGCAGGATCATTGGAATCTGTCTCCCAGGCAAAATTGTCGTAGGAGGATTCCTCTGTTGCATTTTGCATAGCATTGGTGCTCTCAGCTGTATCTCCCCATCCAGTTGACTGGATATCTTCGAGCCTGATACGAGAGCTTTCGGGAGCGGTGTACTTGACCATAAAGTCGTATTTTCCACTTGGTTGTCCCAAAGTATCCCAAACTTCTTTGGAACTGGAGAAGTCATCCCTCTCGATGACGTTGACCTCAGGAAAAGCATAGTTGATGAATTCAAGTCCTGCGAACGTTGCGAATTCATCTTCATGTTGAGTAATTTCCGAATGACCTGAGTGTTGATCCCATGACATGGCGGGGACACAGGTATTCTGTTCAATGACGCTCAGCCGAGTTTCATTACTTGGCTGACTTTCTTGCCTCAAGTTTCCTGGGTAAGGCTGCCACATTGGCAGACCATCCATCGGGCCATAGTAATTGTGATCAAAGTTGTCTTTCATCGGAGTGTCTTCCTCTAATGAATTTGGCGGAGCACGACATTCTTCCGGATCACAATCTCCGTAGATCATTTCGACATCTGATCTTGGTATAAATCTCGGACTTTCTGTAGGAAAGCAAAAAGGCATAGGCACCTCTTCCTGAGACATATAACTGTCCTTGTTAAGGTAGGACTTCCATTCTTCATCCGTGTCAGAGGGATCTTCCTCATTGATAGCATGAACTGTCTGAGACACTGGGTGAAGGAAACCTCCACTGTGGAAGAAGTTTTGAAGGGGATGAAGACTTTCATCGTTGGCGGCCGTCTGAGTACAGGTTGCAAAAAAACCAAAACCCTTCTTTGTTTTATTGTCAATAGGAATGACAAGCCGTCCCCATCCTGTCGTATCGGTACTCTCGACCGCTTTGATAGCATCTTTGTATGAAGAAACTGAATTTCCTTCTTCGGATTGATCGTTCTTGCTCACCGATAGTGCTTGGAACTGAGTTCCAATAACCTCCTCGGGTTCCACACAAGTAGATGATGATAAGTTGCTTGCGAGCAAGGCTTGTTCCCCACAAACCGTGACAAGTTGGTCGTTCTTGATGAACTTTAGCTTTTGGTGGAGGGTTGAAGTAACCGCTCCAGCCTGATGTATCCAAGGTCTTCCTAATAAACAACTGTATGTTGCCCGGATGTCCATGACCTGGAAAGTGATTTGGAAAGTGTGAGGACCAATAGTTATGGGAAAATCAACTTCGCCGATAACTGTTTTTCTGGATCCGTCGAATGCTTTGACGACGACCTCGCTGACTCTCATCGGAGGGCCCTTGAATGATAATTGCATCAGGGTGGACTTCGGTATAACATTCAGGGCTGACCCTGTGTCTACCAGTACGTTGGCTAAAGCAACGCCCTGGCAGTTAACTGTAATGTTGAGCGCCATGTTATGACGATGACCCTCTTCAGGTAATTCCTCATCACTAAATCCCAAATTATTGCAGGAAGTGATGTTAGAGACAATGCTATCAAATTGTCTGATTGTTACATCCTGTTCCACAAAGGCTTGCTCCAAGACTTTCTGTAGAGCCTCTCTGTGTGCTTCTGAACTGAGTAACAGTGATAATACTGAGATCTTTGAAGGAGTTTGTAACAGTTGATCAACAATGTTATATTCACTCCTTTGGATGAGCTTTAGCATCTCATCTTTGTCTTTTGAAAAGTCGGGATTACTAGATTAACCGACTGGTGGATCAGGAATTTCCGCCTGAAGTTCCTTTTCTTTGTTGGATTCTCCAACCCCTCGGTTGAAGATTCGACCGCTCCGTGTTACACGACTGATGTCTGCAATATTCACGACGGAGGGTAATGGAATTTCCTTTCCATTTTCAATTATTGTTGCACCGTATTTGTAAGGGATTGCCTTACCTGATTCATATGGTAGTGGCCCCGGTAGATAGATGACTATGGGAACCTTCTGATTTTTCTGACCATTATAAGTAACCTTGATCCGTTCCCGGCTGGGAACTCTAGATTCGTCAAATAGAGGGATGATGGCAAAAACATCCCTGGTCCTGTGATGACCAGAGATCGTGACAACATCCTCAACCTGATCGGCAAGGTAGTTCGGCGACCAAATGATGGGTCCTGAACCCGGATATGGACGAATTTCTCCATGATCGACCTGACCCTGAAGAGCTGCTCTCACAAGGTAACACCCTTGGTTACTTTCAGAACAGACGCTACAACTGTCATAGTTGTGTGGTGGCACCTGGCCACGCCCACTTTGAATACAATGTAACCTCACTAGGTTACCTTCCATTGATCGGACATCCTGACTTTGACGACGAGTAGGATTCCTGTGATTGATACTAATCTGCTGAGTATCTTCATCCATGTAGATTGGCATCCACCAGTGATTTAACAAGTGCTGAAGTGCCTCCTGGACAAGGGTACAACCTCGATCGTTTTCGCAACCCGCTTTACAGTTTTGATAATCATGTGATATTAAGAATCCAAGTCGGACCTGCTCAGCATGTAACTCTACCAGGTTGGTATTCATCACGCAGATATCGAAGATCTGAACCATATTGATTTGATAGGGATTCCTATCATGGTAGTCTTGGATCCATCCAAGATCCATCTGACGCTGGAGGGCCTCTTGTATGAAAGAGCATCCCTGTTTGTTTACCGAGCAAATCAGACAGGAACTGTAATCGTGCCGCGGCAGATTATGATACTGGCTTTGTCTTGAGTGCATTGCCACCAAGTTGACATTCATCGCACGGATGTCGTGGTTTTGAATGACGTTAGAATTCGTAGAGACCATGTTAACTCCATGAACTCGGTGCTCCTGGATCCATCCAAGATCCATTTGTTCCTGTAGAGCTGCTTGCACTACAGAACATCCCTGGTTGTCTTTAGAGCATATATCACACTGGTGATAGCTATGAGATGGCACATGGCCATATCCACTCTGTCTACAATGCATCTTGACCAGATTGGTCCCCAATAAGAGTACATCGTGAATTTGATAGACATTGTTAGTCTCTTTCTCAATCAGATTGACTGCAGCTTTCTCATGTTGAGGCAGCGGGTTCGTAAGAACATTGGGATTCGTATCTTTGAAAGATAAGAGCCCGCTCCTAACAAGCTTTTGCACGTCGGATTTGAAATTGAGACAAGTCTCAATGTTATGCCCTGAACCTCCTTGATGATAAGGGCATGTTTGATCCGCTTTAAACCAAAAGGCGGATTTTCCAGAACTGAAAGGGGAGACTTAGTCTGAATGTGCCCCTTGGCTAGCAGTAACGGAAACAGTTCTGCGTACGTTACAGGTATAGGATCAAATCTTGATGGCCGTGTTGTACGATTGTTGTTATATGGAGGACGAGCCTGCTGAAGAGGCTGTTGTGTCCTTTGCTGGTCAGGTTGGCTCTGCGCAACCTGAGGTTGATACATAGGAACAGGCGCGGGACCGATAGCAGGAGTAACAGCTGCTACTGGCTGATAACGTCGCCTTTGCTTTCCAAGAGAGATATTCCCAATATCTTGCTCTTTTTTCTTAGGGAGAGCACTACCGTATTTTTTAGTACCGCTCGTTGACCCAGTGTCTTTTACCAAACGTCCTTCTCGGACGTCTTCCTCAAGATGTACACCCATGCCGACCATTTCGGTGAAATCACTGGGCGCACTGGCAACCATTCGGTCATAGTAAAATGAACTTAAGGTCTTTAAGAAGATTTTTGTCATCTCTTTTTCCTCAAGAGGTGGACAAATTTGAGCGGCAATTTCACGCCACATTTGAGCATACTCCTTAAAGGTTTCCTTTTCCTTTTTCGACATTGATCTGAGTTGATCTCTATCGGGTGCCATGTCCAAATTGTACTTGTATTGTTGGACGAAGGCAGTACCAAGATCTCTGAATGTACTGATCGTAGTACGGTTTAAACCCATGTACCATTTGAGTGCGACACCGGTTAAACTATCCTGGAAGTAGTGAATCAGCAGGTCCTGATTCTCCGTCTGAGCTGACATCCGCTGAGCGTACATCACCAGATGGCTCTGAGGGCAAGAGTTACCCTTGTATTTTTCAAAGTCGGGCACTTGGAACTTGTGCGGGACTTTCACATTTGGGACCAAACAGAGGTCTGCGGCGTCCTTTCCAAATAGATCATGACCGCGAATGGCTTGCAGCTCTTTCTGCATTTCCAGGAACTGTTCCTGGAATTCATCCATTCTATCGAACATAGTTTCCTTCTTACCAGAAGGTGTCTGTGGAATCTGTCCTTCCGGGACAGTGTGCACCACAGGGGGTGGTACCGTGACTACGGCAGTAAGTCTTGGCGCTTCCCGAAGTTTGTAACCTTCAGGAGTCTTCAGTATGCCCCTGGCATCTTCGCTTTCCCGAAGTTTGTAACCTTCAGGCCTAGCGGCTTCTGTTGCGATTCCCTGATCTTCAGTGATCGGCGGAACATATCCTTCCGGGATATAGTTAACAGGCATGCCCCAAGGACGATCTTTCGGTATCTGATACCTAGGATCATACTTTTCTATGATGGGCGTTGAGGTGATCTCTGAGATCACAGTTCTTTGTAGCTGAGCTTCTGCCATGGCTTGCATGTCGTTACGAAGCTTTCTCATATCCTCTCTCAGAGCGTCGATCTCTTCTTTCAACTCTCTGTTTTCTTCCTCAAGATCATCCATCTTTTTCTGACGATTGGCCCGAGTATTATACGAATGAGACAGTTTGACTCTAGAATCGAGACACAAACGTGAGATTCGTAGGTAAGGAGAATACATGATGTAAGAATGATGAATGCAATGATTATATTAATTGTTTAATGGTTTAAGCAAAATAAACTTCGACAATTAGATTGCAAATATCAAACAGTGGGGAAACCCCTTTTTATTGAATTCCAAAGGATTACAGAAATGGAAATACAGTAGATTACAAAGTGCAGAAACCTAAACTAATGGGTCCCGAGTCCTCTCTGAAGAGAAATCGGGTGCTGATTCTGGTATCTTCCTTTTCTTTGACCGGGGCGCTTGGGCCGTTGTCGGGTTGTCATTCCTTTGCCAAGTGAAAGGAGTGAGCAAATTCCTTTGGTCATCTTGATTCTCTACAGCATGCTGCTCCAAAATTTCAATCAGAGCATCTTTCTCTTTCAGTAATTGCTGTATTTGGATACACTCTACGTCGAGGGTGCGGTACATGTTTTTCCAAGATCTTCTTTCCTTTTGAACTTTGTTGAGATTAACCTGAAGCCTTTCAGTTTCCGTCATGAAGTACATGACAATTTCCCTCGGCGGAAGAATTCCGTAACGAGGATAAGTCATCTTTAGCTTGAGAGCTCTAGTTTGTACCCAATGGAGATAAGGCTCCACCGAGACACAGTTCGGTTTTCCCAGAGACTCTCGTCCTTTCTTATGAACCTATTTCCAAGCTTGCACTATTTCCATCTTTAGTGCTCTGTCGTTTTCTCCTTCCTTGAAGAAAAGACCTTCCAGATGAACACCCAGTGGGATGTGTCTCATCGGGTATCCAAATTGACGAAGAACTAATATCGGATGATAGTTGATTCCTCCTTTAGTTCCTATGAGGGGTACGCTGGGGAAGTTTCCACAACGGTCAATGATTCTGATTCCCTCATAAATCCTATTACACCAATCTATATCAGAGTTGGTAAGAGACATGATATTCTGCGACCAACGTAAGACACTCTTGCAATCCCAAAAAGCAGCAGACTTGGGCAAGTGAGATATAAACCATTTGTAAAGCAAAGGTACACAGCATGTGATCTCCCCTCCGCTGTACAAATTTCCCAAGTGTACAGAATGATACGCATCTGCGAGCAAAGTCGGCACAGGGTTTCCAATGAGAAAAACCTTAATAGCGTTAATATCGACGAAGTTATTGATGTTGGGAAACAAAAATAACCCGTAGGTGAGCAAGACAAAGATGCTTTCAAAAGCAGTCCCGTTCCCTATACTAGCAAAGTACAGAGCTTTCTTTGTTAAGAACTGGGCTGGCAAACCTTGTATGCCACCCTTAGTGGTCATGTGAGTCCTGACCTCAGACTCGTCCGAATGAATTGCTCTTGCAATGATCTGATTCTTTGGAATTTCTTCCAGTCCAGAAAATGGAGCTCGATCAGTGATATGTAAATCAGTCAGATGAGAATACTCCTCCAGCGTTGGTGATAGCTGGTAATCCGGGAATGTGAAACAGTGATAAACCGGATCGTAGAACTGAATGAGCGCATCCATGATTCCCTTAATCACATGGACTCTTAACAGTGGTAGGAAACCACCGTGCTTGGCTCTGAAAGCCTCTGGGTTAACGATCATCCTCGCTAACTTTCTCAAATCCCCTAGTTTTGGAACCTTGAAGGTATACTGGTGAGTTCTCCTTCTACCGAAATCCATTAACGCAATCTTTTTCTTTGATATTTGCAATCACAGTCTTAGTTTAATTTGAAAAACAGAGAGACTAGAAGAGAAGGTTTTTTGAATGTTTTAATGTTTTATTAAATGAATGCATGAATGCAGCACACAAAAACATAGAAAAAACATGGGGTCAAAGGGTCGTTGTCATGAAGTCAAGGCTCTACCCATCCCCAAAGGTTTATACTAGGGTGATTTTTGTACCTGTACTCATTATCATCAGCTCCTCCCAGGAAGGCAAAACAACAAGCGGATCGCCAGCGAGTTGTGTGCAATCTTAGAGTAAGTGCCATTCACCGAGAATAGATCACCAGCCTCAAATGAGGGTAGTATCGTGTAACAGCTATTTCCGATAGCTTCCGCACTACGAAAAAGGTTGGCTTTTCTTAAGTGTATACTCAATCTCACCACATGCGGCATCACACGCATTCCCAGTAGCAGAAAAATAAACACGTATAACAATTAGGAAAAGCATTATATATATTTGTCCTAAACATCCTAGACTTATAAAGCTATGATTCTTAAGTTCCTGACAGAAATGGGTTCCCCGACGGAAGCCCCAATCTGTGGTTCCCTGCCTAAGAGATGGACCAGCATAGGTCAATCTTTCTCTTCGGTAGTGTTCCCATTTTCCGTAGAAAACAGGGATGATGCCCTAAGGCAGAAAAGGAGACTCCCCAGCAGAGTCGCCATTTTACAAGGAAAACAGACAGATATAAAAACTGGCCCCACGGTGGGCGCCACTTTTCTGTAGCGAGCGATTTTGGACGCGGTTCTTAAGCGCTGGTCGCTCTCTGCGGTTGAGCTTTAAACTACAGGTCGATTCATTTTTTATCCTATTGTGAGCTGAATAAGGAAGGGAAATAGATGTCTCCAATTAACCCTGCTTTGCATACTGAGTTTAAACAGCGGTCTGTTAGGTTACGGATGCTATCAATGTGGGGGGGCCTTTGTACTGGTTATTCGTATTTCGCCAATACAGGTTTCTTTCTTTCTTTTTCCTAGGCAAAGGGTTTCTGGCGGGGAATAAGGATTAGGAGGTTAGGACTGATGCTTTTGAATTACTGCTTTTAATTGACAGAGATATGGGATTTGGGTTTTTTGTTGATTGCGCTCGCTAAGATCTTTTCTTTCGATCTTATGCCTACGTATTCCCGTTTACCGAAATAGGGAAATCAGAGCGTTCGTAGTTCCTCCTATTCTATGGGAGGAAATTGGTTTTTGGTGTCTTGTTCAAAGCCTAAGACGTGAAGCGAAAGGTGATTTGTATCTTGATCAAAGCCCAAGACGTGAAGCTGAAAGACCTCGACTTTAGAGA
Organism: Lathyrus tuberosus; assembly: GCA_022829125.1. NCBI lineage: Eukaryota > Viridiplantae > Streptophyta > Magnoliopsida > Fabales > Fabaceae > Lathyrus > Lathyrus tuberosus. The sequence continues at coordinate 3,299,879 of JALAZF010000231.1, read as the reverse complement.
GAATTTGTCATCTCTAAAGAGGGGAGAAGGAGAATTACTTTAACTGGGATACGCGGATCCGAGCAATGCCATAATTTCCGAAGAAAGGGTTTTAACCTGAAGGAGAAGACTTTAACTCAGTGTAGAGCAATGCCATCTTTCCTTAGGAATTTCTCATGCTAAAAGAGGGACAATGGCATGGATATAGATGATCCAGAGGCTTGCCGCTTACAGCGATTAGATGAAGGGGAAGGAGTTGTTGATGTTTGTGTACTGTGAACGAGGCACAACTTTGATGCTAAAAGGTTGATTGGATCAACCAGTGGTTTTCTTATACAAAGCCTAAGAGGAGGCTAGTATGTGTCTCGTACAAGGCCCGAGAGAGAGGCCAAAAGGTTTTGACTCAACGAGGGAATCTTTTGGTATCTCGTATAAAGCCCGAGATGGAGGCTATTTGACTCAACAAGAGAGTTTTTGTATCTCGTACAAAGCCCGAGATGGAGGCTAAAATTGGTTTGGCTCAATAAGAACCTTTTTGTATCTCGTATAAAGCCTGAGATGGAGGCGAAAGGGGTGATTGACTCTACGAGGGAATCTTTTGTGTCTCATACAAAGCCTGAGAGAGAGGCTAAAAGGTTGTTTTGACTCCACTGGGGAGAATTTTGGTATCTCGTACGAAGCCCAAGATGGAGGCTATTGTAACTGTTGAGTGACAGATCCAATATACTGATTTAAAAGAGAAAATCAGTTCTTATATGAGCAACACTGTACTCAGGGATTTAATTTGAGGATCAGGGATAGTTCCTTTTCTTTGAGGAAACGGAAAATCCAAAGGGTATTGAGACTATCCGAGTCTGCGGATTTCCTTCCTATTTAACGAAGGGTGCTTGAGAATGTCTTTGAAACTCAAGGAAGTTAGACTGTCCAAGTCTTAGAGTTTTATCTTTTGTACTATGCTTTGAGAAACAGTAGTAGACTCTATGAAAGGACTGTTCTATGAGGATGACTAGGTTCTGTTCCTATACCTCTAGGAGGTCGTCGGGACAATTTGTACGAAGCCCAAGAGGAGGCTGGAAACTTTTAAGAAGCCGACGGGTCCTTGTACGAAGCCCAAGAGGAGGCTATCATTCCCGGAGGAAGAGATCATTATACGAAGCCTAAGAGGAGGCTGTGAATACTTCTAAGAAGCCGTAGTGTCCTTGAATAATGCCCAAGAGGAGGCCGATGCTTTTAAGAAGCCTGTGGGTCCTTGTATGATGCCCAAGAGGAGGCCGATGCTTTTAAGAAGCCCGTGGGTCCCAAACCAAAGAAAAGTTCAGGAAAACTCTTTTAGAGTTAAAACCACTGGTAAACGTGCGAGGTTTACTATCCAGTGACTTTAACTTTTAGAGAGAGTCCGAACCGTTCGGCGGTTTGAAGAAATTCAAGAGAAGTTTCACCGAGAATAATTCATCTCTGGGGGATAGAATTTCTTGACGATTCCTAAGGAGGACAGCCGAAGAGAAGACTGTATCTGGTGCTCCTATTGGGGATCTAGGCGTCTATTTCTACGAATAAATGAAACGGCGTCACTTAGTTCTAGACGTAGTAGCCGGGGAAACTCGAAATATCTATACTATTATTACACAGTAGATATGAGTTTATGAAAGGAGACTTACAGTGAGCAGCCCCACAATACAGTTTATAATATGAAAGCAGTAAATGAAAGCGATAACCACTTACTCGGTTGTAGTGCTTCCATGCTGTTTGGTTAGTTGTTCAACAAAGAAAGATAAAAAACAACAGTATATTCAAAATCAAAGGAGAAGGTGCTTTAAAAAAGAAATATTTGGAGCTTACAGCTCAAGGAGAGGCCCAGGGTTTTATCAGTGAGCGCACTGTTTGACTTTGTACAGCGGGACTTATACAAGTGACTGGGGCCCAAAAAAGGTTTTATGTACAAAGGGATGGGACTTACACTCTCTCAAGAGGCCCAAAAAGGTTTAAAGAAAAAGTGTGGGGCTTATAACACGAGGGTAGGCCCAAATGATTTTTTCGTTTAAAATGGCGATCGCGCCGAGGTTCTCTTTTAACGCAGAGAGACTTATACAATAAGCGAGGCCCAAAATGTTTTGGTTAAAAGGGGGATTGGGTCTTACACTCTAATAGAGGCCCAAAAGTTTTGAATGGGTCTTATAGCTCAAGGAGAGGCCCAGATGTTTTTTGAAAAGGCGACGATCGCGCCGTTTGTTTTTCTGACGGTATCGGGACTTATACAATAAGTGAGGCCCAAAATGATTTGGTCAAAAAAGGATTGGGTCTTACACTCTATTAGAGGCCCAAAGTGTTTTGAAAATAATTTATGAGGGTTGAATTAATCCAAAACCCTAATTTGTTTTCAAAAATGTATTTAATTAAATAAAAATTCAATTAAAATGATCAAAAATTGTTTAACACATGGAAAACAAATTGTGATCTTGGATTAATGCTTCAAAAATTAAGTATTGACCTACAAAATAATTAGAAAGCATTAAAAGTTGCAAAATCAATGTAGAAAAAATATTCAAAATGCCAAAAACAATTAAAATATTAATTCTTTACAAAAATATCAATTATATGAAATAAATAATATTTTTGGGATTTTTTGTGAAAATAAAATATTTTAACATTTTTGTGAATTATTATAAAAAGAACCAACTCAAAATCATTAAAACTCAGAGAGAAATTAATTTTTGAATCAATTAAACAAAATCACAAAATTCAAATATTCAAATATATGAAAATGGCGCCAAGAACAACACCAAGAACACGCGCGTTTTTCAGTTTGCCCAGATTTGCATTTTCTATCCAATCTCACTGAATACTTAATTATAACATGCAATCCACATATCATTATGCTCGTCTCAACCTCACGATCATGTCTATGTACTTTAATTTCATTTAAATTAAACATACAACAAGAAATCACGAAGAAACCTCAAGAACCCTAATTTCTGCATGAAGGCTAGGATTTTTGATACACGATTCAAACAATGCAATTAATTGAGGGAAAACATTCCATGCAAGGTTATGAACATATGGCCAAATTATTGTGCGAGGAAATATGCATAGATTGAGAGATGCCCAAGTTTAGGCTTACCTTCAAGTCGTGACAGCAAGAGCAGATGTGATTTTGAGTTGGAGGTGTTACAGACAAGTTGTGATGATCTGAACAGCTTCCCTGCACCATATGGAGTGTGTTTGAACACTTGGATTGAATTGAAATGGACTGGATCAGTTTATGGCATCTCAGCTGCAACTTCACTTCAAACTTGTGTGGATGGCAAGTGATTTTGTGAAATTGATGTTTCAGATGTTATGTGAGTGTTTGATCAGCTCATATGTGATGTATGTGAGATGTGTGAGTGATTGGTTTGTGCAGAATTGCTCTCAAACTCAAAACCCGATAGCTACCTTGCTAAGAAAGGCATTTTTGCCAAGAGAAAGAGATTTTGAGGAAAGCATCTGTTAGATGGCTTTGGTGTACTCAAACTGACCACAATTGAGCTCTATTTATAGTAGAGCAAGTTTGTTTTGCAAGGAATAGTACATGGCAGCTGGTAAGTAGGTTTCCTCAATGTTGGCCAATGGAAATGAAAGTCTCCTCTAGCCATTGACTAGAGGTTAGGGCACAGAGCTTTGGTCCCCTTGGTCTTGGATAAGTCTTGACTGATTTCAAATGAGAATGGCTCAGTCCATGCCACCTTGATGGTTCCATTGAATGCCTCATTCCAAATTTGAAGTCTTGTCCCTATTTTGGCAACTCTAGGTTCAACATGCCATTCTTTGTTCCTTGGACCTTGGAGGCTTGGCTCAGTGATTGTCCCCTTTGGATTCAATCCTCTGAGGTGTCCAAGTGGATTGGAGCAATTGCAATTGGCTGATTTTGGCAAATCGACCAAAGTTGCAAATTCTGCCTTGCCTTGACAGATTTCAGTAAGGCAACTTGCCAATGTTGTATCTCATGATGTAGGTTGAATTTGGCAATGTTCTTGGCCATTTTGGAAAGCTCTTACATGATACAACAACTGTTTGAACAAGTTTGGTTTTGATCTCTTTTGATTCCAAGTGAAAAATCCCCCTACATTTGGCAAAAAGTGAGGCAAAATCTGACTTAGTGAAAATTTCACTAAGTGTTGGAAAAAGTGACTTTTTCACTTTCCAGCCACTTTGATCATTCCATAACTCAAAATCCTTAATGAATTAGAATGACTTGTAGTTGAAGTTTTTGTAGGTGATAATGAGGGCTACAAATCCATCTTTGGATGAGAAAAAATGGCCTTGTGGTTTAGGAGTTATGGTCCTCCAAAGTTGGTACCCTTGCCACTTTATTTTTAACTTAGAAAAATTTCTAAGTTTTATGGTTACCCCTTTTACAAGTTATCTCACTTTTCTTAATTTTTCTTGATGAATGATGATTCAAATCATACATTAACATCATTTTAGGGTTAAAAATCCATTTTGGTGAAAAATCTCAAAAAGTCAAAGTTGACTTTTGTGCACAGTTGACTTTTTATCAGATGAATTCCAAACTGTGCAATTCTTCAGGAAATCATGTCCTTGACCTAAATCAAACTTGATGGACATGTTCCATGGGTGTCATAGGGTATATTCAATCATGTATTAGGGTTTGGGAGCATGTCCAGGTCAAAAGTCAAAGTTACAGTTGACTTTTCCCTTAAAACCCTAATTGTGGTGCAGATGAAAATGAAACTTGTTGCTCAAGCTTCTTGGATCAATCCATTGTTCCAAATGGATCAATATGGTGTATTAGAGACCCTCAAATCATCTCTTGAGGTCTTGGCTCATGGTTTGCCCCAAAAGTCAACTTAGGGGTGAATTAGGTCAAGAAACCCTAATTCCTGATTTTTTATGAATGCATCCCCTGAGGCAAAATTGACTTGATGCATGGGTTCATGAGGTTCCATGAAGTATATTAGGTCATGTTTTGGATCATTGCCTTGTGCCCAGATGAAAATTTCCATCTGGAGGCCCTGGTCGACCAAAACCCTAATTTGGTGACACTGTCGATCTTGAGACTTGATCCACCTAGAAGGGAGCAGCCTTGTGCTTAATCCTTGAAGTGGGAGTCCTTTTTGATCCATTGTGGATGTTTTATAGATTAGACAAGTTGAAGATCATGTCATTTCTTGATTGATCCTTTGTCTAAAGCTCAGAGAGGGCTTGAAACCCTAATTTTAATTGTATTGAATGCTCACCCATCTTTGGGGAGACTGATGAAGCATAAAGGTACATCCATATTGTGATGATGATGTTCACAATGATGGGAAATCTAAGTGGTCAAAATTTGGGTTATTACAGCAAGGCATGGAAATTAGCCAAAACAATAAAAATCTAAGAATAAGGTACAATATTCCTCATTGTACAAGAAAATAATAATACACAGCGGAATAAGCTCAACTAAGCTTCTCTTGAAACATCCAAGCATAGCTCCACATGTAAATCATACTTACAAACAACGCCTGAAAAATAACAACAACAATGGGATGAGATATTAAATCTCAGTGAGTTCCCTATCTTATGGATTCTCTCGGCTTTACAAGGTTCTAGCCAATCCTAACTCAAGTCTAAGGGAAATGGAAGGGACTTCGAGTTCACAATTCAATTCTCACACTATATGGAAACATGTTCATGAGTTCACCAACTCACAATATCACTAATTGATACAACATACCAAGGCATATTTCCCCGGCTAACCCTACAAAAGAGTTCAACACGGGTCACAGATCCTTAAAACGTAGACAACCATTCTCGACCAACTCTTCCAAAGAGTTTTCGACACGAGTCTTGGATGCTAATATAGATAACTTTCCCCGGCCATCCTACATAAGAGGCTCTTCAACACGGGTCACGATTACCTACACATGGTACTTTCCCCGGCCAGCCTACACAAGGGCCCTTCAATACAGGTCACTAATACCATCCACTAAGTAACTTTCCCCGGCCAACCTACACAAGAGGCCCTTCAACACGGGTCACGGTTAATTATTAAGGGATAAAAACGGTTTCGATTACGTGATCTCAAGCACTAACGTGATTGTATTCGACAATCACAAGGCCACAATGCCTTAATCACAAAGAACACAAGGTTCACACACATGTTCCATACTAGTGCCTCACTCACCTCTAGACCATTACTCGTCAAGGATGCACACCTAGGCATCGAATGCACGAGCATCGCCATCTAGAGTTTCTAATAATTTCTAGTCACAACCTAGAACCATATCATTAGGTTTGGGGTAAAGTTTTATCACTCTTTCTAATTCGTTTTAAGCATGCATATTCTCTCATTCATACTTAACAACAATTAGATAGACCTGGTTTAACACAATTTGCATACAACAATATCAATCATAAAACATACAAAAGCATATTACAATTGTATAATAGGATCACATATAATGCTTCAAACACAAGTTATATCACCCTTAGGTTTCCTCCAATTTATTTAATCGGGCAATGAAAACAATATTTCTCACTCTTATCCCGTAGGATATTTCCACAGCTTTGCATCGGCTATAACCATGCCTCGATCGGATTTACGATCCAAAAGATATGAAATTTCAACATATCATAAAAACATTATTTCATTAAATAATTAATCCCACATCATACCCCTAATTTTCACTTTTTATTAGATAAAGGATTGTCATAGCTTTCTAACAGTACCAAGAACGTTTAAATCGGGATCACGGTTCTAAAGTTATGAATTTTCAAAGAAAAGGGAATTATTTGAAAAATTCCTAGGAGCGCCCGACACTACAATTTTCGCCCGGTGGTGCCCCTTCGCCTCTACTTCGCCCGGTGAAGCAGGGGCGTAAATCCCATGCTAAAATCCCCAAAGTTACAGAAGTGTTCCATGCTGCGCCCCTTGGCTTTCGCCCGGCAGAGCTGAGGCATAGGCTTGCATCGCCCGACGCTCAAAGCGCCGCCCGACGGTACGCATCAGAAGCAGAATTTCTCTACTGCATTTTTAGGGTTCCAAAGCCTCTAAATTCAATCTTTTGCAACCCAAATCATTTCCAAACAACCAAAACAAGCATCATCAATGATCATATGCATATTACGATTATACTACGCAATTTATATCGATTTTTAACCGTTAGATTCATGATTTTAGCAAGATTAAGCATTTTCTCTCAAATCTAACCTAAGTTCAAATAATGGATTTCTAGAACTTAGAGTGTCTAACTAGAACCCACCTTGATGATTGAAGAGGATTTTGAAGAAGATGATGAATAATGAGGATGATCCATGAACTTCTCTTCTTCCTCTTTCTCTACTTTCTCTCTTTCTCTTCCTTTCTTCTTCTTCTTCTACTAACTTCTTCTTTTCTCTTTCTTTCTAACAAATATATATATATATATATATATATATATATATATATATATATATATATATATATATATATATATATATATACCAATATTTTATAATATAATCCAATAGAGTAAAATATCTCCAATTGATATTTTATCATCTTACACAAATTGATCAATTATTAGAGTTATCTTAAAATACTCTCTTGGTCTAATAAATAATTATATGCCTCTTTAATAAAATAATTGATCTCTTCAGAGTTCACCGGTTGCTCTATTGATCCCAAATAACAATACTTAAAACACTTAGAGAATTCCATTAATCCAATTAATCAAAGATAGAGCACATAGACACTCATCTGATCTTATCTGATATCCAATTGAGCATTTAAATAATATGGGGGTATTACACTCTCCCCCCCTTAAATTGAAACTCTCCCCCGAATTTCCTCTATTCAACAATAACCACAACTTGTATCACTGTCTTAGATCCACACTTAACTTTACTTTCGTTCAAAATTCTGATGTATTCCAATCCAACTTGACTTCGCAGACCAAGATCCTTGTTTTCACAATTCATTGAACGTCACGTCCTTAATTATACTCTTGTTCCAATATCGAGTGAACTTCTAACTTTGTTTCTCCCATAAGTCATCTGTTGTTTCATAATAAAGGACTTGGTCATATCTCACCTTCGAAAGACATACACCATTCTATACACTTCTACCGAGCCACAAAACAAAACCGTAACACCTCATCTCGATCTGAGATAACAATTACTCATCAATCTTCGCGAGGTAATTCAGTGATTTCTTATATTCATGGAATCATTGACGACTATCCTTTCATAAATTTCTTAACGTTCAAAACCACTTCGTAATTCGTCAAACGACTTCTTTACCAGTTCCACTTAATCTGATAGTTCATCTCTCTCATATCACACCAAAAAGGTACACACTTAAAACAAGATCTCCTTATTTCTATACTTACAAGCAATAATCTTCAAGTTCTTACTATTCTGACTGAACTATTTCATCTATTTCCTTCGACTGTGCAATCCGAAACCTCATAACGGAAAGCCGCGAATTCTTAAGTATTACCAGGTAGCTAACTGTCTGCGGAGAGGCACGCGTATCCATTGGGGTCCTTACTAACCGACGGCAAGAGAACCTTACTGACGTCCTATGGTAAGACAATTTCCTCGTCATTACACAATATTATAACATCGGCCCAACACCTTCCAAACGATAGGTGCAGGAGTTACACTGTTGCAACCATTACATATACAACTCCAATTCCATTTTAAGCTCGAAATAATATATCCAAAATAGTTTGACAACCTCCGGTTCTGGTTACCACATTCCAAGTTGATTCTTCTTACGGTTCCCGACACACTCAGGGTTTCTTGTTGATTCCGAGGTATCAACCCAAAATGACGTAACACCAACACAAAACTTCAATCATATGAGAGTCACCACTTAACAGAACTTAAACCCATTCAAGGTACAATTGTGAGTTTTCATACCACTCACTGATTCACATACAACACTCCATATTTTCGAAGGCTATGCCACGTTTTTCAATTGAAACCATTTTCCTCATTCATTCTGTTCCATAAACGATTCCAAGTTACATGCTTAATTCCGGAACACCCAATTCTTACTCGTACTTAAAAGATAACTTTCGAATTCGTCCTCTGGTTAGAACACAACTGAACACAACTGGTACCACTCTCACGGTCTAAATCCGATGCCATGAACCCATGAAAGATAACATTTACTAACTCTAATCAACCGTTCATACCTTACTAACACCATAATTAAGTATCGAAATATTCCTTGCGAGACCAATATTTCGTGATAATTTTCCAACTTCGTCCTTAAGACTCGCAACGGTAATTCACAAGATTACATCCCCAAAAGTCAACCCTCTCGTCGGCTGAACAGATGGTCAATTATGCAACACCCTTCCAGAAGTTCCTATTTCAAAATACAAATCTGTTTCTCATTAGCTGGTAATCCCGTTCTCCATTTACACAATACTCTCCACTCGGAGCAACATAAGGTAACATAACGCAGATGACTGTTCCTAAGGGATTTCACAATTACACACATATAATCGATTAACCATCTTAGCTAATCGGTTAACTTCTCAAAATTCAACGTAAAACACTTTCCATGCACGTGCTAATCGGTTAACCACATTGTGCTAGTCGGTTAACACTGTTGCAGAATCTAAAAAAATTAGTTTCTCCTTAATTCATAGCCATCCCTACTCAACCATCAATCAGTTTCTCAATGATCATATGCATATTACGATTATACTACGCAATTTATATCAATTTTCAACCGTTAGATTCATGATTTTAGCAAGATTAAGCATTTTCTCTCAAATCTAACCTAAGTTCAAATAATGGGTTTCTAGAACTTAGAGTGTCTAACTAGAATCCACCTTGATGATTGAAGAGGAGTTTGAAGAAGATGATGAATAATGAGGATGATCCATGAACTTCTCTTCTTCCTCTTTCTCTACTTTCTCTCTTTCTCTTCCTTTCTTCTTCTTCTTCTACTAACTTCTTCTTTTCTCTTTCTTTCTAACAAATATATATATATAATACCAATATTATATAATATAATCCAATAGAGTAAAATATCTCCAATTGATATTTTATCATCTTACACAAATTGATCAATTATTAGAGTTATCTTAAAATACTCTCTTGGTCTAATAAATAATTATATACCTATTTTATAAAATAATTGATCTCTTCAGAGTTCACCGATTGCTCTATTGATCCCAAATAACAATAATTAAAACACTTAGATAATTCCATTAATCCAATTAATCAAAGATAGATCACATAGACACTCATCTGATCTTATCTGATATCCAATTGAGCATTTAAATAATATGGGGGTATTACATCGAGAGTCTTTGGTCGAGTCCTATAGTGTTTTCCCAACCTCCTTAGTTTGGATGACTTACAGAATGAAAATACACTAAATCCTCAAGATCTGATAGACGTGTCGAACTCGATCCTTGTCGAAGTGTTAGTTTGTGTAAACCACTTCGACATTTTGGATATGTTCCGAAGAGTGATTATAATCTTGTGGATCTGTTTTCAAGACTCTTCTAAACTATGCTTCATGGATATTGAAATACACTATGTTCCAGATCATCTAACAAAGTGGTCGCACCATCTTTAGTCAACCTGTTTAATATGTCAAAACTATGTTTGAGGCTCCTGAAACTTAGCGTTTTAAACGTGTTTATTACCATTTTTGGGTCAAATTCTTTAAGCTAAAAATTCCATGCTAACAGATGCCCCCCAAAAATGCCACTTTTGATCATGTACAAAAGATGGAAGAAAGGTGGAATTTTTAATAACTGCTGGACACTATTCAGGATAGCCTGGACACGTCACATTAATTAGACATTTTTAGTCATCATGACTACTTTTCATCAAACTGTGATGTCAAGGACGTGCGTGTAGATTATCATCATCACTCCGATTTCCTAGGACAATCGTGAGCCACAAAATTAAATCAACTTAACAGAAATCATTTAATTTAATTTCCTAAAAAATTAAATGACAACTATCTAATTCGAAATGCCACCTGTCCAATTTTTAAGAGTGAAACTGAAAAGTTTTCTCCTAGTGGTTGTATATATCCACCATCCTCTTTTCTTTTCCCTTTTCTCTATCTCCTTCTTCTTTTTCTTCAAAACCCTAAAAACCCTTTAACTTTCTACAACTTTCATTCTCACGCCTTCAACAAGATTTTTCACTTAAAATTCCTTGAGAACAACAATGGCTTCTAGATCTCTTACCAAGTGTCAACCCCAAGTTCCTTCTGCTGCCATACTCAAAGCTCCTATTTTCAGAGATGGATGCACTTACGTCCCATAACCTCTAATGCAAGAATAAAAAACTACAATTTGGCTTTCTCAGGTATTAATCCCTTACTCGACTGTAGGTACCGTTCATGCTGTCATGGGTCCTCTACCCATGTCCAATAAGAAACCCAAAAACTTAAAGAGTTTCTTTCCTTGTCTCTCATCCCGCGAACCCCTTGTGTTTGTGGACAAACATTTTGATTCTAGTTTAATGAAAAACCGTGTATTACGCTTTGCTCCCTCAATCAACAATATTTCATATGTTAATTGGTGGGATAAGGTTTACCAGAAGAGAGAAATAACATGGAAAGAGCAGGGTAAATTTGATCTCATAAGTTGGACCTAAGTATAACCCTCATATGTTGGTCGTTGCTATTTTCCATTAGGAGACGTCTACCAACACATTTCATCTACCATGTGGGATGGTCACCCCTATATTATTTGACCTCATAACAATTGTTGGTCTTAGACCTACTGGAGAAACTTTCGACCCCACCCTGAAAACAAAAACTAAACCCAGGTTCACCTTTTCACGTGCTAGTTTTAGCGCTTACATCAAAGATCACGATGCCTCCACAAACACCATCAACACTCAGGAATACATAACCTTCTTGACCTTCTGGCTATCCCACTTTTTTTCTAGCTCCTTTCAAGTAGCCAAATATTTTATTCCTCTGACCACCCAACTTCATGAGAAGAGAAATATGTGCCTAAGCAAACTCATTTTGGGTAACCTATACAAATCCTTGGGAACTTCCACTCGTGACCTTAAGGAAAGGGAAAATCCTAAAGATATATTTTTTTGGTTTCTGGCCCCATATGGATTTTGCAACTATGGCGTAATGCCACCTTCAAACCTTCTCTTAATGCCAAAATTTTGCCAATTTAGAGAGGAGAGACAAAGCCCCAAGGCTTTCCATGGTCACACCAGATGATAGCAATGCTCCATCGAAATAAGTCTTCAAAAAGTACTTCTACATGTTCCACAATTGCAAAGGATTTATCTCGACTATGGCACCCTTTGTTAGTCGAAGCTATGAACCATATTGGTTCATGATGGTCTTCCTAGCTTCCTCACCTGAAGACCAGAGAGAGGTCCATGACACTTGGATATAGTTTTTTAAACCTACCATATTGTCGACCATAATCTCTTTTGCAAAAACAAGTTTTGGGGCGGCTACCTACAATATAAATTTGGTGGCCAGGGAATTCGGCTTCATCTATTTTTTCCTAAGTCCTTTTTTGCCCAAGAATGGACAGTCTTCTTGGCTACTGATAATCCATATGGAACATGCTATCAAGAGGGTTTAAAATTATATACCAAAAAAGTTTTGCATTTGAATCCTTTTAAAGTCACACCTATTTTCATCACACCAAAGAGTACGAAGACTGGAGGTTTTCCCTACCGTGGCGTGGTATATCCTTTAGTTATGGTTCAACGCCTAACATATGCTCTTTTGGTTTTTGCAGAATCATTCGAAGAAAAGAAAAGGCACGCACATCAAGGAAATTCAAGCTTTCTAGCGTTATTTTGAAATTGTATATAATCCTTGTGATATTCGTCGAACCATCTATGACACAACTGTTACTTTAAAACATAAAATTATTGAAAAACTTTTTAAATTTGAAAATGACTCCTTATGTAAAAGATATGTATAACTTTGCTTTAAAATTTTATTTTTATAAACTTCAACCATTGCCAACCTGTGAATTTTACTTGGCTTTTCGACCACCAATTCTAGACTGGCAATGTGGGTCTTTATCAGCTTTAAATAATGAGCTGAAAAAACCTCATCATAGAGTAATGCCCACTAACTATCACATGGATAATTATAGTGGCCATCTTCATGTTGATGTCGAACATGTTCAAGTCTTGTCCCCCATTTTAGAAGGTGAAATACAAGACTCTTAGGAAAATTCTAGACTTTCGTTTATGTTTCCCTTTTGCTCATTTGTGTCAAACTATTTTAGCCATCCCCATTAATCCCAAAGAATCGAAGAAACAAAAAGAGACAACCAATAAAAAAGATTAAGCGAGGGAAATAACACAGGTAATTTACGAACCTTTACTCTATTAAAAGTATAGACCTTTTTGAAAAACTCATTCTTCTTTGCTTTTACCTCCACTACTACCCTACTTCTAAGGGCAGCTCCAAAAAGTTCAAGAAAGAAAATGTTGTTACTTTTGATGATGAAAGGAATGGAGAAGAGGAACACCCCAAGCTAATCAGAAATAAAAAAGAACAAATACAACCACCTCAACCTAGAAAATCCCAGAGAGTTCTAACTCAAGTTCTGACTTCAAGGTCACCGAGGTACTCTTTTAGATTTCTTTCTATTTCTCTTCACAGGAGCAACCCCTCAACATTGAGTTTCTATCATCACAACCCACACCTGATAATCCTCCTTCAAATAACATCACTTCAAGTATTCACTAGTCGACTCTTATACAAAGCTATCCATCTATTCAACCAACTTCAATTGACAATCCAATCGGAGGGATAATTATTGAAAAACCAGAGCAAGTGGTCAAGGAAAACGTTGCAGAGTTATCCGATAAAACAAATGCATAACAACAACGTTGACCAACGATTAATGGGCCAGACCACCAAAACCTTGACTCTGGGGATGCTAACCTTGACCACCAATCGACTGGTCGAGAAAAGAATACACTGATACTTGGGACTCCAGATCATGTTGACTAGTTGCAAGGGAATCAAGATGATGGTCCAATACAAGAGGAACCAAATATTGGTCATGATAAAGAAACTCAAGGTCTTATCAATCTTAGCCTGATGTAGTTGAGGAGGAGGGAACCCATACATCTCCTGCTCCAACGCCTTCACCAACAACTAGCATAAGTCTCAATTCGATTTCTTCATTCAACACTTTTAACGCTATTCTCATTCAACGAGGGGTGGAAGATGTCGGTGAGAATAATCTTGTAGAAGCTTTCAAGATGCTATTAGGTAGCTTAGGGACTTCGATTGAAAAATCTCCAAACTCTCCACCTGCTCCAAGCACTGAACCTTCTGGTGATGTCTTTGCTGAGCTATTCCAACAACTAGAAACCAAGATTTTCAATATCGATCTATTACAGGCCATAAAAGACAATCTTGTTGCTCTATATGAAATAAAGGGATTGTTAGCACAACTAAAATAATAGACTTCACCGACATATTAACGCTATGTCTCAGTAATGGGACTTAGTTACTCAAATTCAAAGTCGATTCGACAAGTGGGAGTCAAAGGTTAAAGCAGACAAGGATATAATGGCTACTTGTGTGACAATATTCAACTCTGGACGCAGCAAATAAATGAGCTACAACAAAAATTAGAAGTAGCAAAAAAGGAGAAAGGTGGGATTAACACTTCATTGCTGGCTTCTATCAAGGAAAAACTAGTTGAAGAGGCTAAGGTTGGTATCTTGTATGCTAAAACGCCTTGCGCAATAGAGATAGAAGTCAATAAGCTAAGGACTGAAGACTCAATGTATGACAAAAAATTCCGACTTGCCAAACTGCGCTTCGAGAAAATGAAAGCTGACTTCATTTCATGAATTTGGATTATTTGTAATTGTATTACTCTTGTAATGACTATGCCATTTTGGAACTTTTATAACTTAATGCCATTTTAACATTCTATAATTTCCCATGCATTACTACCCTCCTGCTATGTGAATTTCCTGCAACATAGGCTTGTACTTTTTTCACTACTTGCCATTTATCCTTAAAATTTGGTTTTTAGAACCTAACTCTTCGACCCCGTAAGCATTGTTTGAAAACACTTGGCTAATTTGAAATGAACCTTCCCCGTTTGGTGACCATTTTCCCAAGGTTGTGTCCTTTCGATCCATGGAAAAAATGACCTTCCAAACTTAATCCTTGATTGCAAAGGTTTTCGTCTTAACCTTTTTGTTGTAAGCTTTATCTATTTGTTCCTTTTTCCTTTTAAGAACATCTAAAGCATCTAACCTTTCTTCATCTAAATCAACCAACTCATCTAGCATCATTTTCCAATAATGGTCTGTGGGATTTCGACATGCCTTTAGATTCTAATTGACTGCAAGTAAATTTCCATAGGCAAGACTGCATCATTGCCAAATGTTAGTTGAAATAGGGTAGAGTTAGTCGCTTCTCTAGGAGACGTTTGACAAGCCTGAAGTGCTTGTTCCAAAATCTTATGCCAATTTCTTGGCTTTTGAACCACATGTCTCTTAATTAGGCCAATTATGATCTTGTTGGCTACTTTAACTTGATCATTTTCTTGAGCATAGTAAGGAATATATGTTAAAAGTTTGATTCCTGATTCTGAAGCAAATTCAACAATCTTACAACCAGTGAAAACTGAACCTTGGTCAGTGGTTAAAGTTTCAGGAATTCTAGATCTGCAAATGATGTGACTCTATATAAAGTTGATCACAACCTTCTGATCAACATTCCTTAAACGTATGGCTTCGACCCATTTGGTAAAATATTTTATGCCTACTAAGATGTACCTATGACTTTTGGATGATGCAGGACGAATTTTATTAATTAAATCTAATGTCCGACCTCTAAATGGCCCAGGTTTAACAATAGAATGTAATTCACTTGTAGGGACATGTTAAATACCTGTATATTTTTGACAATCTTGGAAACCTTTGGCAAACTAGATGTAATCCTTCGGTATAGTAGGCCAATACACGCCTTGTCAAAACAAAAGCCACTTCATCTTGTGAAATGCTTGATGAGCGACACATGACCCACTATGGACATTAAAAATTTCCAAATTTGCTTCACATTCATTAAGGCGTTTAAGTAAAACTCCTTAAGGAGTCTTTTTAAACAATTCATTATCAATAATAACATAACTCAATGCCTTTTATTTTATCTTTAGACCTATTTTTCATGTTGGATCTTTTAAAAATTCTATAATTGGTTTTCTCCAAACATTATTCGACAAATTTTCAATGGCAAAAATTTTAAAAATTTCACAAATTTTCAAGTCTTCCAACCTTTCTCCCCCCACCAGTTTTGACTTTAATAATTATTATGCGAGAATAGTTGTCAAAATTAACTTTTCTTTTACTTCTATTAATTCTTCCAACTTTTCATTGGAGGCTCTATAACTTGAAGCAATTTGTGCCAAGTCATTAGCCTATTGATTTTCCAGTCGAGGCGCATGTTTGATGTCGACTAAATCAAATCATTTTAATAATGAGTTGGTTGCAACAAAGTACATTAATAGATTCTCTTTTATGCATTTGCATTCTTTTGTTAATTGTTTCACAACCAACTCTGAGTCTCCTTTGTTTTCGACTCCTCCCCCCAAGTCTAACAGGAACCTAAGGCCTGCAATTAAGGCTTCATATTCGGCCTTGTTATTAGATAAAAAACCTTGGATTTTGAATTTGAACTTGGTTGGAATCCCTTTTTGGGAAATAATTAAAATCCCATTACCAATTTCATTCTTGTACGTAGAGCCAACGAAGTATAACTTCCAACTTTTAGCTCAACATAACTTTGTGTCACTTTGACTGCTTCATGATCTACAATGAAATCAGCCATAATTTGTCCTTTCATGGCCTTTAAAGGTGCATAAGTTAAAGAATATTCAGTTAAAGCCAGAGTATATTTTCCATTTTGACTATGCAAAATAGGTTTTGATAACATATATTTAATCACGTCAAAATGAGAATAGACGAAAACATATGTTGGCTCTATATAATATTTCAATTTCGTTCAAGAGAAATATAAACATAGACACAATTTCTCTATTGGACTATATCTAGTTTTTGCATCATTTAAGACTCGACTGAGGTGATAAATGGCCTTTTCAACACCACTATCGTCCTATTGTGCTAACATATTTCCAATTGTCGAGTTAGATGCATAAATATACAATTTCATATGTTTATTCCTCTTAGGATGTAACAACATAGGAGGATTCCATAAGTACGTCTTGATATCCATGAATGCTTTTTGATGTTCTTGTTCCCATCTGAATTCTTCTTCTTTCATTGATTGACATTTATTAAAGAAAAAGAAGTTTAAAAAGTTCACTTTTGCATCTCATATCACAAAAAAGATCATAAGCTTTAGTTCTCTTGCCCTCCTTTGTGGGTTTGCTTTTGAAGAAGGTCACCAAGCATCTGTGTGTTTCTTATTTGCTTTACTGCTTGTTTATGTTTCCTAACCCTTAATCGAAATCCAAAAAAAATTGTTTTCCCTTTACTAACTTTTTCAGGAAGAGGTTTGGATCAAGAACATCAAACACTGGTTCCTCAGCTCGATTGTAATTCATCTGAACAAAATCAAAGTTTGGTTAACAATGATTTTGAAGTATTATCCAATCCCCAGTTGATCTAGAGTTTCCCGAAGATTTGATTACTTATTGCCCAAGAAACTATAAGGTTCATGTGTTTTTTTCTCATTTTTTTACTGTGTTAATCGATTAACACCCCGAGGTTAACCGATTAACATGTGCAATTTTTGGCCAAAAATAACATTTTCAAGTTCTGCAGCATTTTGGCACCAATTTTCAAATGTGACCTCATGTGGAATATTCTAGATCATGCAAAGTCATCACAAAAATAAATCCTCTACATAATCACAATTATTTCCATCATACACCCTCATTTAGTCACACATATGCATCACTTGATTTTTGATTTGCACTCCAAACCCAATTACCAAGCCTAATTTTGGCTCCAAACCAAATTCCAAGCTACCACTCACTGCAAGCCTAAATTCTATATAAACACCCACAATTTCATACATTGAACAATCTTTGAAGAGGCTAATTCACCTTGTCAAAATTCCTTTTCATTCTCTCAATTTTCTTCACCCACCCAAATTCACCAAAGCTCTTCTTCCATTAAAAGTTAGTAAGCTTTTCATTGAAGCTTACTAATCTTTGAGCTAAAACTCCATCAAAATACTTCATCAACATCAAATTATGTAGATCAAAGCTTTGGAGAGTGATTCTTGAAGTTGATTTGAAGCAAATTCAGATTTGGATTGGTAAATCTCTAGGTCCACCATTGTTGTCCTTAATTCTCATCTTTCACAATATGATCTTTTGTTGATTATTGTTACTTGATTCCTTGAGCTAGATTTGTGATTCCATTGGTGTTAATTGCTCTTAATTTGATGGAATTTTTGTGCTCAATTGCATACATGATCATGAGGTATTTGAAGAAATGATTGAATAGTGGAAATGCATTTTTTCAAACTGTTTTTTGCTGTCAAAGCAGTGTTAATCGATTAACCATATATTGTTAATCGATTAACACAAGTCAGAATCCTATTTTTGGCTTGATTTGGGATTGTTTTGGTTCTTTTTTCTTCCTTCTTCCATTTCCTTTTGTTTTATGTAACACCCCAAATTCGTAAGAATATTTATTTTATTTATTTAAATATAATATTCGTGATTTTTGGTGAATTTTGGTGTTTTTGGGTATTGCGTGGAATTTTGTGGAGTTTGGTTATTTAATTAAATAATAGTATATATTATGGGGTATAATGTATTATTATTAATTTAAATAATATTAGAGGAATTAAGGGTAAATTAGACTTTTGAGGAGGATTAGTGAGGGTATTATGGAGAAAGCCCAATTTTGAGGCCCAAGGGTTAGGTTGAATATAAAAGGAGGATTTGAGAATAGGTTTCATTTTTTTGGTAAACCGTGAAAAGAAGAAGGTGAGAGCTCTGAGGAAAAAGGAGGAGGCAAGGAATTTGAGAAGGTTTCCGAAGTCTCAAGAGAGAAAGCTTCGAATCGACAATATAAGGTATAGGGAGTATTACCTTTCATTGTTTTCAATATAGGGATTCAATGTGTTTAAGGCCGATTTTGAGGTTTATGTGGGTTTATGATTATATTGATGATTTAGGTGTTGTGTTTGTGGGTTGATGATGAATATGAAGGGTTGGATTGAATTGGGTAAAATTAGGCCTTTGAGGCTAATGTTTCTTTGATATTGTTTTGACCTTGTAGAAAAAGGGGATTGTGAGGGTTTATGGGTTTTGAGGTAAACTGATGAATTTAAGGGCATTTTTGTGAATCGATTAATAATAATGAATTGAACCGGTAAAATAGACCTTGGGAATAATTTCCCTGTCGATGTTGTTTCGACCTTGTGGCGAAAGGGATTTATGGAGTTTATAGGAAGCTTGAGAGTTTTGAAGGTTTAGGGAAATTAAGGTTTCCCATAGTGCCCTGAATCGACCTAATAGACGTAGGTTTTATGTCATTGATTTCGTTGATGTTTCAGGACTGTTTTGGGAATGTTTTGGGGTGAATTGAGGTTGGAATCGTAAGGGTTTTGGGGCTGGGAAGCTACTGATGCGTAGCAGCGATTTGCTGTAATCGCAGGTTCGCTAAGCGAACCATTGCTTCGCTAGGCGAATGTTCGCCAAGGCTCGCTAAGCGAGCAGCGCAGCGAATGCGCGATAACATGAGTGTAAGTACTAAGATGATTCTGGAGAGGAAGGGGGGCTTCGCTGGGAGTCTCGCTAAGAGAAGGAATCAACGAGTGGGTTCGCTAAGCGAGTAAACTAGCGAGTATGACAGATGGTGGTTTTCTGGTGTCTTGGTGTGGGTTCTGTGGGATTCGCTGGTTGCTTCTCTAAGCGAAGGTTGTAGCGAACAGGTTCACCTAGCGAATCCTGGAGCGAACATCTGCTGTTCCCGAATCTGTTTTGTGTTGCTGTGCTATTTTGATGTTTATATGCTGTGATGTTTATGATGTTTTACCATGATGATATTGATGAATATGTGATTATGATATTGTGATGTTTGATGAATAATTGATGATGTGAATTACTATAAGATATGTTGATGATTTTATGACGATGATACATGACTATTTTGATGTGAATTAACATGAGTTATATTGATGATTACGAGATGTTGATTAATGATGTTTTGATGACGTATTTGATGATATGATGAATATGTGAGTTTGATGGATGATGATGCACATAATGACTTTTGTTGATGATGATGATTAGGACGTTATGCATCATGCATTCATAGCATTTGGACTTCGCTCTACTGATGATGTTAGGACTTCGGTCAAGTGACGATGTTAGGACTTCGGTCAACTGGTGGCTTCAATCCCATTGTGTGGATTGAGGTGTTTATGACGTGCTCCCTTGTGGAGGGTTGATGGCCTAGTGTCCATCTTTTGTGACGATTGGTACCACATGCATGAGTCTTGTTGTGCATTGCATTTTATGTGGCATTGACGTGATTTTGTGATATAGTGATTCCTAATGTTTTCCTTTATGATGACCCTGATGATGTATATGATGATGACACCATTTTGCATATCCTGTTTTTATATTGATTATAATGAATTGTGATTACTCACCCTGCCTGTTTGAATGTTACCTCCACGTGGGTAACGTGCAGGTGATCAGGTTTAGCTGTGGACGCCTTCGAGGACTTTTGGAGTTGTACTTTAATTTTGGTTGATATGGAGGGTCTTGCTCTAATAGTGTAACATCGGGTTAGGTTGTTGAGTTGAACCATTGTTGAGTTGTTGTTTTGTGATATTTGATGACTATGGGTTATTTTGAAACCTTTTTTATTATTGTGGTTATGGTGGTTCTGCTGCTAACTTTGATGGCTTTTGTTGGAAAACCTTTTTATTTTGAATTATTGAGTTCCGCTGCCATATGACGGCTTTTGAGTATTTTTGAGGAAAACTCGTGTTTACGGAGCAAGTGTTTAATTTGAATTTATTGAGAAATGTGCACCCTTCGAGGTGGTTTTTGATTTTACTCTAATAAATTGTATATTTTTCCGTGTTTATTCATGGGGTAGAAAAGGGTGTTACATTTTACCTTGAATTATAATGTTTGTTGATTAATTTTCTCTTCAAATTCCATGGAATTTAGGTGTTTGATGAAGTTGGATAAACCTTCATTAGTTCAAATCTATCTTTAAGTGAATCATTGGATTCATTTTAGGAGCTTTGAATTAGCGATAGGTTTAGTACTTTAATCCACCAAGAAAAGTGATAGAAATTGAAGATGGAATGATCCAAATGTTGTGATTCAATGTGGTTTCCCTTCTCCCCTCTTCTCTTTTTTACTTTTGGTCAATGAAAATGTTAAATATCATGAAACTTCTCTGAGGTTTTGATCAAGATGAGACCACTACCTCTTTTCTTTTAGTGTGGCAAGCTTTATGAGAGTGAATTATATGTCACTTCTCTAGCTTATATTAGCACAAATAGTGTATTGACCGGCCTCCCATAGTATAACATTATTCATAGGTTGTGCTACGATTGCTTAACGTAACACTACATTTTGTCCCGAAATCGGAAATCGGTTTATTTTTGTTAGTGAGTTATCAATCTCTTAATCTCTATAGTGTGGTGTTAAATAGATTGTCTCTTTGTCATTAAGGGAGCTAGTTGGCATATTCGTCGATTCTATACGAGTTGGAGTCGTTCCTTTAATGATGTATAGATACATGTTTCATGCTTATGGTTGAATAGTCGTGTATTCTCCGAAAAACGACCAAATTGTTCTCCATCACTAACACTAACATACTAACTATATAATTGTACTAACTTTACTTTGTGCTTTTTAATTTTTGCTCTTTATTTTCTTGTCATTTATTTTTATGCTTTTAATTTTTTTAGCATTTTTGTTATCACATTATCATCTCATTTTCTCTTTGTCCACTTTGACCTTTGTTTATGCTTATGCTCTTTTTATTTTGTCCACTTGGATCATATTTCTCTTAAAACACTAATAAATACCAAAACACTAAAAAAACTTGGTTCTCTTAATCTCGGACTGTTGTGACTTTGTGATTAGACTTGGACCTTGGACTTTGGACTTAGATTTAGGATCCTTGCCCTATGCTCTTGGAGATTTGAGATCTTGGACCTTTTTGTCGCTTTTTTCAGTTTGTTGGGAAACTTTCTATGTGTAGGTGTTGATACTTTGACCTTGTAAAAATCATCTGATGCATGACTCTCCTAATTGGCTTTTAACCTTGGGAAGACCTTACTTTGACTTTTCCATGGCTTAACTTGGAATTTCCTTGAATGCTTTAATTCATCTGGTTATTATGCTTGTGATTTAAATCCAAAAGGAAGATGATTGCTTATTTTGACTTGATGTTAAGTGTTTGCTCCTTGTGTGGTTAGATCTTCCCATCTCTAGCTTTTATTTTGCGTTTTAGGGTAGTCACTTCATCTCTTCCTCTTCTTCAATTTTCAAAATCTTCTCCCTATTTCAAAATCATCTTGTTTTCAAACTATAACCTCTTTCACAATAAACCTTGACTTTTGTCAAGTGATCTTTTTAAACTTCTTTTTCTTTAATAAATGTCAATCAATGTTAATCATACTTTGACTAATGTCACAAAGACTTAAAAAATAAAAAAACTCATTCAAACTTTTTGTGCCTTTGTGCACTTTTTCATTTAAAACTTTTCGTAAAGTTTAGACATGAGCCATTTTCATAGTTGAGATGTAATTCTCCTATTCCCTATGATATTAAATATGTTGACATTTTCCTTTTAGATGTTGAGTGATAGGCTTGTTGATCTTTATCCAAGCAAAAATCCTCCATCTTAAGATGATGCAAATGTTGTTTTCTTATTCTTGTGGGTGACTAGTTGTAGTTTTCTCCTTAAAACGACGACCTGTCTTTTCATTTAAAATAAACCAAACAAACCAATTTTGTTATTTGTACCCCGAACTACAGGGTTTTGATCCTATATTGCACTTTGTGGGTACATAGGCATGAGGCTCAAAAAGTCTCTCCAAACACAATAATCTTAAAAAACAATTTCTCTTCTCATCCCCCCAATCTCATTTCAAGTAAACCTTTTCAACCAAAAAGCGTAGATATTTCAAAGGGTTCCTATAGAGTACTATAGACGTTTTGGATGCTAACACCTTCCCATCGCGTAACCAACCCCCTTACCCTATCTCTGTTTATTTTGTTATTGTTTAGAACTTTGTTTAGGTTTTGTTCACTCTTTTTCCTTTCCTTTTGGATAAAATAAAAGTTCGGTGGCGACTCTGGTTTGATGAGTTAAGTTAATCAATAGCTTATACTGACAATTTTTACCGCTACATTTTCCAATTCTGATGCATTTCTAGAAGTTTGTTTCTTTTGACCCTCTGATGAATTTCCGG
The DNA here is from genome assembly GCA_022829125.1 of Lathyrus tuberosus. Taxonomy (NCBI): domain Eukaryota; kingdom Viridiplantae; phylum Streptophyta; class Magnoliopsida; order Fabales; family Fabaceae; genus Lathyrus; species Lathyrus tuberosus. The sequence goes on along the minus strand of JALAZF010000231.1, from coordinate 3,276,496 downwards.
AGCTATCTTTTTTTTTTGTGATATATTTCCAAAACTTGTTTTTTTATCTGATGTACTCTCAGATATTCTTTTGTTCTCTGATGTATTCCTAGAGTTTATCTCTCTTATCCGATAAATTTCCAGATTTGTCTTTTTGTTCATATGTATTTCCAGAACTTGTTTTTTATTTAATGTATTTCCATATATTCTATTGTTCTCTAATGCATTTCTAGAATATTTTTTTACCCTCCGGTGAATTTCCGAATGTGTCTTATGTATCCGATGTATTTTCGGATATTTCCTTTGTGTTCTGAGATATTTCCAAAACTTATTCTATGTATTTTCGTATACTTCCTTTGTGCTCTGAGGTATTTCCAGAACTTATCCAGATATTTCCTTTGTGTTCTGAGGCTTTTTTAGAACTTATCCTATGAATTATCCAATATGCCTTTTTGTTCTGATGTATTTGAAGGTTAGAAAGACACAAGGAATGGGTTTGAATTGTGTTAGTTATTTCTTTCTTTTAAAACTCTTAAGTCAGATTCTAAACTCAATGTTATAGAATCTGAGTTAGTTAGAGATAAGAAGCGAATATAAAGTGCAAGAAAGATTAAACGACACACAGAGTTATCCTGGTTCCTTTCACAAATCAAGAGTAATCCAATCCCATTGTAATTACAATAGATTTTCACTATAATCACACATGGCTACAATTTTATCAAGCACACAAGCAAGAGACTTCTTTGCTTGCACATTCCTTGCTCAAGCATACAAGCATTTCCTTTCTCACACAACAAGTATGAGACTTCCTTGCTCAAGCACACAGGCTAAAGACTTCCATGGTTTAGCACACAAGCTAAAAACTTCCTTTCTCAAGAACACAAGCTCAAGACTTCATTGCTTTAGTACACAAGCTAAAGACTTCCTTACTCAAACACTAAGTAAGAGACTTCTAAAAATATACCTAGCAGATAAATGATTGTTGGGTGAATACACTTGATATACAATCATAGGTGTATAAATAATACAACACAATAGGAATATTTTAGGCCTTAAGGATTTCTAAGATATTCAAGGATAAGAAATCATAAGTTTAGCTTGTGCTAAAACTTTGAAAGAGTAGCCTCTCTTTGTTTGTCAATCTTTGTGTCTTAGCATGTTCAACGCATATTCCTTTCTATTGTGTTCTTGTATATTATGTTGATGTGTTGTGTTGATCTATAAGTCTTTTAGTTCCTTAAATAATTAGGAAAACAGTCATTGAAGATGCAACCGTTGAGTCCTTTGAGAAGCTTCAAAAGAGACGTTCAGATACGTTGAGATGTTTCACCAAACTGTCAAGTTATGTGAAACCTAGTTTGACTTTTTCTACAAAAGAAATTAGCAGTTGTATCCTAGCAGACTCTATGAAGAACCTAGAGCTTTATGTTATCACGTGATAAAGTATATTCAGAGACGAATAGTGACCCGCCAGTGTTACATTGGTCCTTGTGCTTTGACTAGCTCAGGTTCTGATCACCAGAAGCAAACTTCTCCAAAGTTTGTTCTTTAGAGGATGACTCCTTCATAGTATAATCCTTCAATGTTGACCTCTTTGGAAGATGACTTCTTCAAATTCAATTCTACAGCTTCCAATATATCAGAATATGATTTTCATGCTTCTCTTTGAATGTTCATAGACAAAACCAATACTTATATTTAATATGAATTTAGTACACGGTCCTGCACACTTGAACAAATATTAGTATACCATATTGTTCTTTAGATACTTTTTTATCATCAAAACCTAATGGATATGAGACAAACCAAGTTTGTTCCAACAATCTCCCCTTTTTTTGATGATGACAAACACAGGTATTTAAGAACAATGGTTTATGATTTAATCAACTAGGTGTCTGCAGGGTCTGAGGTTTGTAAGCTCCCCCTGAGTCTAATAGTCCATATGGTTTGGTTTGTAAGCTCTCCTAATTTCTATCCAGGGTAATTAAATTTAAACATTTAAGGCACATGTATAATTCTTCAGAATTTAAACAAGATAATAACGGTTAGATTTCATGTACTTAAATACTTTTATATTTACCCCCCCCCCCCCCCCCCCCCCCCCCCTTTTTGTCATCAACAAAAAATAAATAAAGGAAGTAAAAAAGATACTGAAGAAAAAATAATTTCATAAAAGTGAAAATTAAATGTTATAAAACATGTTCAAGAAAATAAGGTGTCCTAAATCATAAAGTTTAAGGTTTTTGCCTAAATAAACTCTAGGATAGTCTTTAAATAAGAACCCATTTCATCCTGTTTTGCAACAGTAACTTGACATCCATTTCTTTTTGTTTGACAGCAACCGAAGACAATTTCTTTTCCAAGAGATCTTGCCTTTGACTAGAAGATGCAACCGACTCAAAAGAGAAGAACTTCAAATTTTGCAGAGTTATGTCCACAAAGATTCTAAGAGACTCCATTTAGTTGCATATGCAATGGGATCAAAAGCTATGAATCTATCAGCAACCAAATTCTAAATTTTATCAAAGATAACAATTTTAAACTCTTTCATTTAATAGTTTATGTGAGGTGAGAGGTTTAAGTTTATACTGACAAAAAAGGTTGTTAGTATATTGTATTATATCAGTATGTTGTATATAGTATTGTAGTGTTAACCAATATTCTAGTGCCACATCAGCTTGTACATAAGCTTAGATATCACACAATAGAGATAAGATTATAGAGCTTGTATAAATACTCTTGTGTAATCTATTTCCAATCTAATGAAGAATTTACAGTTACACTTTAACAACTTTCTGTTACATCTTCTTCTTCTTTCAGCAAGTTGTGATTTTGTTTCTTCTTCATGGATTTGTATGGTGATTATACCACCATTAACATGGTATCAGAGCTTCTAAAGCTCTGGTAGCCATTATTCTTCAAGCATCGATTCTTTTTCTGATTGCGTTATTTTTCGAATTGATCGAATCTTGCAACTTCCCCTTGTTTGCACTTCGTCTTCCTCTTTCGTTCTTCGTTTTTTTTTTGCAATCAAGTTTTTCCTTTTGTAATTGAGTTCTTCGTTCTAAGATTCCATTGATGGCATACCATAGCTTCTCAGATTTCTCTACGAATTCTTCAAATCCGTATTATTTGCATCCGAATGAAAATCCCTCTCTGATTCTTGTTACTCCTCCTCTGGATGACAAGAACTATCACACATGGGCTAGGCCAATGCATATTGCATTGATTTCGAAGAATAAAGAAAAGTTCATCGACGAAACTCTCCCAAAACCGTCAGCATCAGATATTCTTTATGCTCATTGGATCCTTTGCAACACTATGTTCTTAGCTTGGATTCATCGTTCTATTTCGGAATCCATTGCTAAGTCTATTCTATGGATTGAAAGTGCTGTTGAAGTTTGGAGAACTCTGAAGATTCGATTCTCACAAGGTGACATCTTCTGCATTTCTGATATACAAGAGGATTTGTATAAATTTCGTCAAGGTACTCTTGACGTCTCTAGCTATTTTACTCAGATGAAAGTTATGTGGGGCGAGTTAGAGGCCTATAGACCAATTGCTGCTTGCTCTTGTGCAATTCCTTGCTCTTGTGGTGCTCTTGCATCGATTAGGAAATATCGAGAACAAGATTACGTTATACATTTTCTCAAAGGCCTGAATGAGAAATTTGCTCAATCCAAGACTCAAATTATGATGATGCAGACTTTACCTGATATAGACAAGTCTTTTGCTCTTGTTATTCAACAAGAAAGAGAGATAAATACTTCTCAAAGTACTATCTCAAATAACATTGTCTCTGAAGATTCTATAGTTATGCATTTGAACTCTTCTTCTTGCAACACTTATGGAAAAACTGGTAGCAACCATTTCAGAGGCAAGACTGGTGGTAATGGCATAGCCAAGGGACAAAATAGAGTGTGCACTCACTGTGGGAGGAGTAATCACACAATTGAAACTTGCTTCATTAAGCATGGATATCCACCTGGATTTAGAGGTAAAGGAAAATCCAATAATTCAAATGCAAATTCTCAGTCTGTTGCTTCTGTTGAAACATGTCAGGTACCACCACAGCAGCATTCAACTCAGTCTATGGTTGGCTTCACTCAAGAGCAATATCAAAGCATCTTGGAATTACTCAAACAGTCCAAGCCCAATCCTAAAGCCAATTCAATCACCACCTCACCCTTTGTCTTGAATTCTCATTCTCAGCATGAAAGTGGTATGAATCCTCACTTATGGATCCTTGATACAGGTGTTACTGATCATATAGCATGTGATTTGTCTAGTTTCACTTCACACACAACAATTGTTCCCGTTCATGTTAGTCTACCTAATGGTTCTCATGTTACTGCTTCTATTTCTGGCAGCATTAATCTCTCTTCAGCCTTAGTTCTTCACAATGTTCTCTATATTCCTAGTTTTCATGTCAATTTAGTTTCAATAGACTGTGTGGCTCATTTCACTGATAATTCTTGCAATATTCTGCAGAATCATTCCAAGGAATTGATTGGTACAACTAGGCTTCACAGAGGATTATATGTTCTTGATTCTTCACAAAATAAACATGTTTATAATGCATTTGTACAAGATAACTCTTTTCTTTGGCATTTAAGATTAGGACATATATCTTCTATAGGGCTGCAACATGTATCCAAAATTTTTCCTTTCATTTCTTCAAAATATAATACTCATTCTTTTCCATGTGATCCATGTCATTTTAGTAAACAAAATAAATTATCATTTCCTCATAGTGTTACCAAATCTAATTCCCCTTTTGAACTCTTACGTGCTGATATATGGGGACCCTTCTCAAATATTTCAATTCTAGGACACAAATATTATCTAACACTTGTGGATGATTACAGTAGATATACTTGGGTCATTTTCTTAAAATCCAAGGACCAAACCAAACAAAACATCATTCAATTCCTAGCCTACATTGAAAATCATTTTAACACTTCCTTAAAGTATTTTAGGTCAGACAATGGGACTGAATTTCTCCCTCTATCTGATTTTTTCTTAGCCAAAGGTGTAATTCACCAAAAATCTTGTGCATACACACCCCAACAAAATGGGGTGGTAGAAAGGAAGCACCAGCATATTCTAAATGTAGCTAGGTCCCTTTATTTTCATTCATATATCCCTCTTAATATGTGGAATTTTTGTTGCTCATGATGTCCACATTATTAATAGACTTTCTACTCCCTTGCTAAATCTTAAAAGTCCTCATGAACAGTTATATCATCAACATCCTTCTTTAATTCAACTCAACGTTTTTGGATGTTTGAGCTATGTTGTGTCTACCCTCCCAAACAAAACCAAATTCAGTCAAAGAGCTAGAAAGTCAGTCTTTTTAGGTTTCAAAGATGGTACAAAAGGCCATGTGTTATATAACATTCATCATCATAATGTCTTTATATCTAGACATGTTGTTTTCTATGAAAATAGTTACCCTTTTGCTACTGATAATCCCTCTTCTCAACCTAATTCTAACCATAGTCCTCTCAATGCTACACATAGTCCTGTTAGTTCCAAACATAGCCCATTTTTTTATGATGACCATGGTATATCCCATTAGTCTCACACCTCTACTGACTTATCTCCTTTACCTGATAGTCCCATTTGTTCCTCTCCTTTATCACAGCAGTATACTAGCCCTACTTATCTTCCTAGTACTTTACCACAATAGTCTAGTCCTACTCCATAGCAGTCTGCACATTTCAGACCTGCTAGCCCTCATAATACTCCTTTAAGTACACTTGCTACATGTAGACAGCAATCTCACCTTCTTCCTCCTGAGTCCCCTTAAGGTACTTCTTCTACACATAGTCCAGTAAACATTAATTGTCCTGGTCCCACATTATCAATAGAGTCATCTGATTCCTTGCATACTCCCAACCATGAGAGTAACATTTCACCTAATACTCATTCAAATAGCACTGATAATATCACTGATGTTTTAAGTACTCTTTCCATTCCTCCTCTTAGACATTCCACTCGCATTTCTAATCCTCCCAGTTACTTAGCTGACTATCATTGTTATCATGCCAATAATATTCCTTCTACTTACCATACTCTTACTTCTAATGTCATATATCCCTTGTCTTCTGCACTCTCATATGACAAGTGTTCTACTTATTACAAAAACTTTTTTTGTGCTATTTCTTTCATAACTGAACCAACCTCATACAAACAAGCCATTAAACATGACTGTTGGGTTAAGGCCATGGATGTGGAGCTTAAGGCTCTTGCAGAGAATCAAACATGGACTGTGGTGGATCTGCCTCATGGTAAGGTACCTATTGGATGTCGTTGGGTTTATAAAGTGAAACACAAGGCTGATGGATCCATTGAAAGATACAAGGCTAGATTAGTTGCAAAAGGCTATACTCAAATGGAAGGTATTGACTACTTTGACAAATTTTCACCTGTTGCCAAACTTACTACTGTTCGAGTCTTACTTTCCCTTGCAGCTATTAAAGGCTGGCATCTAGAATAACTAGATGTCAACAATGACTTAAATGAAGAAGTGTACAGGAGTCTTCCACCTGAACTATCTGGTTTTGATTCATCTAAAGTTTGTAAGTTGCAAAAATCCTTATATGGCCTAAAACAAGCTAGTAGGCAATGCTACTCAAAACTTTCTACCTTTTTTATTTCTCTTGGATATCATCAGTCTCAGGCAGATTATTCCCTCTATGTTAAGCATGAGGATCCTCATTTCACTGCACTTCTAGTATATGTTGATGATGTTGTATTAGCAGAAAATTCCTTAGTTGAAATACAACATGTCAAGAACTTATTGAATCAGCAGTTTAAGATTAAAGATCTTGGTCAGCTCATGTATTTTTTTGGGTTTTGAGATTGCAAGATCCACAAAAGGTATTTTCTTAAACCAAAGGAAATATACTCTTGAACTTTTGCAAGATGCTGGTGTTCTTGCTGCCAAGCCTTCCTCAGTCCCTTTTAATCCCAACATCAAGCTATCTATCAGTGAAGGTGATCTCTTGGAAGATGCATCCTCTTATAGAAGATTGATTGGAAGGCTAATTTATCTTACTAACTCAAGGCCTGATATCTCTTATGATGTCCAACTCTTGAGTCAATTTATGGCACAACCTCGTCTCCCACATTTTCAGGCTGCCACTTGTGTTTTGAGGTATCTCAAGTCTGTACCTGCTACTGGGATTTTGTTTTCTGCCTCCATTGATTTAAAACTCCTGGGCTTTGCTGATTCGGACTGGGCTCGATGCCCTGATACTAGAAAGTATATCACTGGATATTGTATGATGTTAGGCAATTCGTTGTTATGTTGGAAGTCCAAGAAACAACATATTGCATCAAGATCTTCAACTGAAGCTGAATATAGCGCATTGGCTGCTATCACTTGTGAGATCCAATAGTTGCAGTACATTTTTCGTGATCTTTTGGTTGAATTCTCTCAACCTGCTTCTGTTTTCTGTGATAGCAAGTCAGCCATCTATTTGGCTCATAATCCCACATTTCATGAACGAAGCAAACACATAGAGCTGGATTGTCATGTGGTTAGAGAAAGGTTACAATCCAAGCTTATTCATTTGCTTCCTATCTCTACTCATGATCAGTTGGCTGACATGCTTACTAAGCCTCTTCATTCTCCTGCTCTTAAGAAAACCATATCTAAGTTAGGCCTTTGTAGCATCCAAAGTCCAACTAGAGGGGGGCTGTTAGTATATTGTATTATATCAGTATATTGTATATAGTATTGTAGTGTTAACCAATATTCTAGTGCCACATCAGCTTGTACATAAGCTTAGATATCACACAATAGAGATAATATTATAGAGCTTGTATAAACACTCTTGTGTAATCTATTTCCAATCTAATGAAGAATTTACAGTTACATTTTGACAACTTTCTGTTACATCTTCTTCTTCTTTCAGCAAGTTGTGATTTTGTTTCTTCTTCATGGATTTGTATGGTGATTATGCCACCATTAACAAAGGTAAGGTAAAGTGTGAAAGGAATAAGTACATATATTGTGTTAGTTTCTGACATAGTATTTTCTTCCCTAGAACCAAATAGTTGAATCAATTTTAAAAAACAAAACAAATTTTTTGGTATGTTTCTTTTTTCAATTGAAGCAAAATTTATTTACTTTTTTTTTTTTTGTCAAGAACCAATTTCTGCTAACAACTACCTCACCCTTTTTCTTATCTCTCTGTACCAACTGTCATCATTTTTTTTTGTAAGCAAGGAATATATAGAAAAAGAGAACTAAGGGTTCTCAAACCTTCTTACAACAATCGTCATCATAAAAAGACAACATCATTAATGTAAATCAATTTAATAAGTAGACTTATGCATAAACAGTAAATAAAAAGACATGAATTTGAAAGGAAAATAAAAAAAATGCAATTAAAAGATCTTTTTCTTCTCATTACTCTTCATTCATTTTCTATTTCCTGTAAGTATACTCTTTTACACACAAAAAGAGTTATAGATTGTTTTAAGTAACACGTGGAATGGAAAATAAAAATAATCAAAACATAAAATATTATTTCTCTTTGTTGTCTTCTTACATAGTTAGCTATTTCTGATGGTTGCTTCTCTTATTGATTTTCTCCTTCTTGATCATCATCTTACAAATCATCAATCTTATTATAATTATCTTGATAGTATATAGAAATTTAAAAACTCAGGAACTAACAAAAATCCATTATATGAACAATCTAAACCTTTAAGTTAAGTTTTAACAAGTAAAATAAAAAGTTCATAACAAAAAACGCATTGAAATTTTTGTCACAGAAAACTATGCTTTCAGATCAACTAGCCTTATATTTTTCAAGATCAACTCAATACTAACAAACATTGCCACCAAAGACATCTATACTCAATACTCACAATCGTAGTGGAATGGAAGGGACATAAGCCGAAACTACAGGATCTTCTTGTCACATTCATTGATTTTATTATTGCAAAATAATTCATACATTATTGATAAATTTGTAAAATTTCGTCTTAAACATGAGTTAAAGATATATTTGGCCAAGAGAATTATCGAGTATTCTCAAAATTTCCAACTCAGAGCTTCAATGTAAGATCAATGCCATCATTACTTGACCCTGCTTCTGTGAGCTCTTCTTCATCCTTCACTTCTAAGAAGTTAAAGAAAGGTTGACCATCATATCCATCAGAATGAACACTTGTAGACCAAGACATAGCAGGTGGAGGAATTTCAGAAACAACAAACTGTGGAAAACTTGCATGACCAGTGCCAACGTTGTCAGAATTGAGCTCCAAAGTGCTACCCCAGTCTGCATCACTGAATAAGACATGAGCAGAATTTAGTATGACAAATGATACTGACAACTTACTTTCTTTGAATGGAAAAAAGGTAAGAAATTGAAAAAGCTAGTGATAAAAAAATTCGGTAATTTATAATTAAGAGATTATTACCTGTAACACTCGTTGGTGTCATTGTAGCTACTAACACCATCACTTTCATTCAACTGTGGAATCAGAGAATATAGGTCAAAATAACAATAATGATTAAGTAAAGAGAAAAACTACAGAAAAACACAAAATAAAATAAATAAATTAAGAAAAAAACACTAAGTCGCGTATACATTTTAGTCTAACTTTTTAAAAATAACTTTTTATTCTAACTTAAAATATGTGTAACATCAAAGTGTTAAAAACTTTGAATTAAGCGGCAATATTGGTACTATCATGGTTTTAAGTTGAAGTATGCAACTTCGATTAAATTGCAGACTGCAACTTCGATTTTAGTCATTAAAAACTGCAATAGATAAACTTCGATTGTAGAAAGCTCTTTAGTAAACCCTCACCATAGCATGATTCATATGAAACAGTTTTTGTTCACTAGATACTCCACCACCACTGTTTCCATGCCTAGATCCAATGACTGGGGAAAATGATGGAACATGAGAATGCAAAACACTCGAATTCGGACACGGCCATGACAACAAAATCGAAAACCCTTCATTGTTTCCTCTTTGTGTTGCTGGTAAAACACCGGGATCCGTTTTCGGAACCTTAGGATGTTTTTGTTTTTTATGCTGCAGCTGCTGTTTCTTCGAACCAGAACTCGACATGATAACATCATTACCATTACTATTACCTCCACCACACCCACAAACCCTAGAACCACCACATTTGCTACACACGCACATAATTATTATTAGATTGTTTCTTAGATATTCACAGTAATAAAAATCAAATGTTCTTATAAATATACATATATATGGTTTCAAGAGAATTTAAGAAAGGACGAAAAATAAATGTAGAATCATAGAATATAATCTAAAACAAGTATAAAAAAATACTCACTAAAAATAAAAGATTTTGTAGTATAATAAAGGAAAACCTGTATAATATCGTATATAGTATAATATAGAAGAGAATCAAGAGAATATTATGTTGTTGTGTAATGAAGAAGAATATCTAGACTTTATGAATTTTCCTTTATTTTCTCATTTCCATTGGAACGTTAGAAATATAACAAACCTCAATGAGAAAGAGTCTTTCAAAGGTAAGGAAATCCAATTTTCAACAAAATATTTCTTGTTTTTGTAGGTTTTCTTTTTAGATTTAATTTTCAAATTTTATTAGTCGATCCCGCCTAACATATACATGGGAACTTCTAGTTAACCTCATATCTTAAAGGCTTATCTCGTGGAAACATATGTACGTGTCTTTGGGTGGGAGAATTAACTTTCTTAACTTTGTTCTTAATATCATCTCTATCTTTTACCTATATTTTCTTAAGTGGTATGTCAAGGTAAGGTTTGTAAGAAGATTGCGAAGATCCAACAGAGGTTTCATTGGGGCGGAGTAAAAGGGGATTCCAAGATAGCATGCGTCGAATGGGCAGATGTGTGTAAATCTAAGAAGTTTGGGGTCTTTGTGTCCGGGATCTTCGGCCGGTTAATTTGGCCTTAATGGATAAGTGGAGATTGAGGTTGATTTCGAAAGCGTCTGGTCCATGGCATGATATTCTCGCTACAATATATGGAGCGATTCTTGCGTCTTTTATTTTTGGAGGGAAAGTTAGGTACCTCCGCTCGACCTCGTCTACGTGGAAATGAGTTTCCCTCATTGGAGTAAAAGTTGACGATCCTTTTGATTGGTGTATGGATGGCTAACTACTATAAATATACCCATTTTACCTCCGACGCGAAAGAGATTAAACCTCGGTTACACAGGTGAGGTAACGACGGGCGTCATGAAAACTTGTCACTTTAAACACCCCTCACCCGATTTTGCAATAATCGAGGGGTAAAGTGTTCTTCGCATGGGTTCGATCCCCAACTTCTACATTTTTATTATTTTTCAAAACTGGATGGCACGCCCCATATTTCTTCTCGGTTATTTGAGAAATCCAAGTAATATAGCAATCTTATTCCCTTGGCTTAAAATAATAATATAGGGGAAAACGTTGTTATTTTTTTTCTTATGTATTTTGGTTTGAACCTGTATTATAGAACCATATTTTGGTCATTTCTAAAACAAATATGTTATTATAAAACCATATTTTGTCCATTTCTAAAACAAATACTTTGTACCTTTTGCTCATTTCTCAAACAGAATCATTGTACAAAATGTATTCATTGTTTACACCATTTTCAAAGCCAAAATGTCACATGTACATCTTATAATTTTACAACAAATAAAAACTAAAACAAATGATTAACCAACAAAAATAATAACCAAAGGCCTCTTCTTGGGCTTTGTACAAGGACCCACAGACTTCTTAAAAGTTCTCAGCCTCCTCTTGGGCTTAGTACAAGGACCCAAAGGCCTCCTACAGGTATATGACAAAAATTAGTCATCTTTACTAGTTCAATCCTCAGGAGAGTCAGAATTCCAGAACATCAAACCATTCTAAGGTTGATCTTCATCCCTTAAAACCAGAACCTCCTCTTGGGCATCATACAAAGATCTCTCTTTACAACCATAATCTACCACTGCATGAGTAGACTTTGACAATCTCACCCTCCTCTTGAAAATCATACAAAGATCATCCTCTAGCTAGGGGTTAACCTCTTCATACCAGCAGACTTGGAAAGTCTCGTCGCATATTGGATCTCAAAGACCCTCAAGTTTCCTAAAAACACAGAAAAAAATTCTGATCATTTCATCAACATATTAATCTCCAGTAGAGTTAAAACCTCTACAGGTTTTCACACTTAATTTTAAAACCTTTACCATCAGCAAAACCTAACAGAATCAGAACCTCAAGGCATCTGATATTTCAACTCTTTTTCAAATCCCCAACAAGAGTTGATTCCCCACACTACAACAGATAAGACCTTAGACAGCGCTTTTTTTGCCCTTAGACAGCGCTTTTAAGCGCTGTCTAAACCTGCGCTGCTATAGGTTTAGACAGCGCTTTGGGTAATACCAAAAGCGCTGTCTAAAGGGGGGTATATTTAATGAAAAGCGCTGTCTATGGTACCTTTAGACAGCGCTTTTTGACATTATAAGGTACACCTTAGACAGCGCTTTTGGGAAAAGCGCTTTCTAAGCCTTACCTTTTTTGACATTTTTTTGGTATACCTTAGACAGGGCTTTCAGCAAAAGCGCTGTCTAATCCCTACCTTTTTTTGACATTTTTTTGGTATACCTTAGACAGCGCTTTCTCCAAAAGCGCTGTCTAAGGTCAACCTTTTTGAACTTTTTTAGGTATACCTTAGACAGCGCTTTTGGTAGAAGCGCTTTCTAAGGTCCACCTTAGACAGCGCTTTTGTCAAAAGCGCTTTCTAATCCCCACCTTAGACAGCGCTTTCACCAAAAGCGCTGTCTAAGGTATACGAAAAATTTTATATAAATTTTTTTAAACCACAATTTTTACCAGGTTTTCTCAACCAGAATTTGACCTGTTTTTCAACCAGCAATTTTTTTTCAGAAAAATACCACAATTTGGAGATTAAAATCAATCCAATTTATCCTATTTAAATGTACCAATTTACACCAAAATTATATATCCAAAACAATTGGCAATTCAAACCAATATATATATTTAAAATTACAAACCAAAATTATATATACACCTATTTATAATTACTAATCATTACATTTTTTCTACAAATGCACATATTACTTATACTAGTACTTTTGCATCCAACCAAAGCATTGCTTCAAATCTACATTATAGGTCCTGAAAACACAAAGATTGCAATTCAATTAAAAGAATACATAAACAAAGTTACACATATTTAAATTCTCATCAATTAAAGTAAGAGTACAATATTATACCTTGTAAAATTCCGAGCTCCATAATGTATTGACACCAATTCTCTTTAATTTCATCCAATTGAGAAATTGAGTAATGAGCACACTTGCATTCTTCAAAGTACTACATAATAATATAACATAGTTTGATTTAGTTTTAACTATTTCATTAGACATGAGAGATATGTGTTAATATTAAAATAACTCATAAGTTGAATAGAAATATAATAAAGAAATCAAGTATATAACAAATTTTACCTCTTTCACTAACATCTCTTTCTTTTCTTGGTTGGAATATGAATTACTTGTTTCTTAGCAATGCGGACGGATGAATGGATCCAAATTCCCTCGTTATGGTCATTTCTGATATATGACTCATCCGCTATAAGATCCTCATCTTGATCATTTCTATTCAACTCATTTCGTCTAATGCATGACTCATTCTCAACATCAATATCACATTGATCTACACCGCTATCATCAACCACTTTGTTAGATAGAAGCACTATAGACCATTTCGCACTCGTCGGGTCAGTGACATAGAACACTTGTCTAGCTTGAGATGCTAGAATAAAAGGCTCATCTTTGTACCCCACCCTATTAAGATCCACTTGCAAAAATCCAGACTTATCCATTCGTATGCCACTACTATTTACCCACTTGCAACCAAAGATTGGAATCTGAAACTTCTCGTAATCAAGCACCCAAATGTGCTCAATAACTCCAAAATATGACAGATTTGCATATTTGGGGTTTAAGTCCTTCATACTTGATATGTGCATTGCTTCAGCTAGGACGGTGACACCACTATTTTGCATAGTACTTTTATCGTCTTGTTCTTTGGTATAAAATGTGTATCCATTAATTGTGTATGTGCTATGAGAATACACATGCAAACTTGGACCATATGCCAAACATCTCAACCTTTCTGTTACTGAAGCAGGATCTGAAGAGCGCTTCGAATAAATATGATCCTTTAACCATTGTATGAAACTTTGATTGTGCTCTCGTACTATCCAATTTTCATTTCTGTTCTGATTTAACCTTCGGAGTACATCCTTGTGCATCTCAACATATGGCTCAACCTCATTATCATTGTGCAGAACATACAAATGCACTTGATCCCGTTCATCCCTTGATACTGTCACAATTTTATTTCCAATTAATTTTTTACCATCCTTTTTTTTCAAAAATATGAGCTTTGGGGACCAATCGACTGAACATTGGACAAATATTCAGTACAAAACTCAACCGCTTCTTCAACAATATATCGTTCAACAATACACCCCTCTGGTCGACTTCGGCTTTTCACGTACCCTTTTAATATTTTTCATATAACGTTCAGCAGGGTACATCCATCTCATATAAGCTGGTCCACACAACTGTGTCTCTTTCACAAGATGAACAACTAGATGTACCATTATGTCAAAAAAAGAGGGAGGAAAATACATTTCAAGCTCACACAAGGTAATAACTATCTCTTTTTGTAGTGTTGGTAAGATATCGAGATCGATTACCTTACTACAAATTGACCTAAAGAAAAAACACAAATTAGTTATGGCGCTTCTTACTTTCACTGGCAAAATAGAACGTATACCTATTGGTAGAAAGTGTTCCATTATAACATGGCAGTCGTGTGTCTTTAAACTCTTCAACGTGAGGTCTTTCATAGACACAAGTCTTCTGACATCTGAAGAGTATCCTTTTGGAACTTTAACTCCACTCAGAAACTCACACAATATTTTCTTCTCCTTTCTAGACAGAGTAAAAGCAGCAGGTGGTAGATATGTTCGTCTTCCTTTCTTCACGGGTGCTAATTCAGTTCTAATCCCCATCGCTACCAAGTATTTTCTTGCTTTAAGGCCATCCTTAGTCTTTCCTTTTATATTGAGTAACGTACCAATAACACTTTCAAATACATTTTTCTCAATATGCATAACATCGAGAAAATGTCTCACATACAAAGACTTCCAATATGGCAATTCAAAAAATATCGACCTCTTTTTCCACCCACCTTTGACAACCTTATGTGCAAAAGGTTTGCCAAACTCAGTACGCATATCTTTCACCTTTTTAAAAACTTGGTCACCTGACAACATAGGTGGAGCTCTACCTTGTTCGGTGTCTCCATTGAATTCTTGTCTCCACCCACGGTAGTGATGTTTGGCATTTAAGAATCTACGATGACCGAGAAAGATATTCTTATGACCAAACTCCAATCGCTTCGAAACTGTTTTATCTTCACAAATAGGACACGCTTTTTCACCTTTTATGCTGTACCCTGATAGATTCCCGTAAGCTGGAAAATCATTAATTGTGCCAAACAACATCGCCCTCAAATTGAAACTTTCTTTCCTATATCCATCATAAACCTCCACACCGTTCTCCCACAATATCTTTAAATCTTCGATCAAAGGTGTCAAGTATACGTCTATGTCATTCCCTGGTTGTTTAGGCCCAGAGATTAACATAGATAACATCATGTACTTACTCTTCATGCATAGCGACGGAGGTAGGTTATAAATCATAAGAATCACAGGCCATGTGGTATGTGAGATACTTTGAAGACCATGCGGGTTCATTCCATCAGTAGATAATGCCAAGCGAAGGTTTCTTGCTTCTTCTCCAAAGTCAGGATAATCATTATCAATTTTCAACCACTGTGGTGAATCAGCCGGATGTCACAACTTTCCATCAATAATTCTTTCATCTGCATGCCAAGTCAGGTGTCTTGCATCGGTTTCACTACGAAACATGCGCCTAAATCTCGGTATTATAGGAAAATACCATAAGACCTTGGCTGGAGACAATTTTTTCTTATATCGAGACAAACCGCATTTAGGGCACTCAGTTAACGATGCATATTCGTTTCGAAACAAAACGCAATCGTTTGGACAAGCATGTATCTTATCATAGCTCATGCCAATAGAGCACAACATTTTTTTGGCCTCATAGGTTCGATTGGGAAGAACATTATCCTCCGGTAGCATTTCTCTCAAAAGGGCCAACAACTCTGTGAAACTTTTATCCGACCATCCATTGCCCGCCTTTAAGTTGTACAACTTCAATACCGCAGACAGTCTTGTGAATTTAGTGCAACCTTGATAGAGCGGTTTCTCTGCATCGCTTACCAACCTCTCAAACATTTCGGGACAATCATGAAGATCTTCTACAACTGCTTCTGCAATCTCTTCAACTCGATCACAATCGTATGTTTCCGTGTCTTTGTCATCTGAAGCACAGGTCGTATTACTTTTCCCCTTCGGTTCAACATTCTCGTTAATTTTCTCACCATGATGTATCCAACACTTATAACTTCGATCAATTCCATTCATCAGTAAATGCGATTTCAATCCATCTGCGTCAACCCTACCCATATAACAACAACCCAAGCAAGGACATTTTATTTGATTGAGCTCTTCAGCGTCAGCGTGTTAAACAGCAAACTTAACGAAATCCAATACCCCATTCTTGTACTCTTTGGACAATCGATCGACATCCATCCATTTTTTATCCAAGGTTTTCCTACTTATTAAGGTCAACAAAATAACATTAATTCAACCATATTAATCAAGAAATGAATAAGTTTGATAGTGTTTGATATGTCACTGGTTGAATTTCTTATGTTTTAGTGAAATGTTTATGTTCATTATATTTGTTTATTAACTCAACCATCTCAAATTCTAGAATTTTGAGGCTTCAAAAACAAGCTTTGAATTCTAAAATTCGGAGGACATTTCCATCAATTTTAAGAGTGTTTTAGAAGATTTAAGAGGTGGAAAAAATAAAACTAAACTAAACTATTTATAAGTCTTAATATAAAATATGTTTTAAAATAGAACTCATTAACAAACTCATCAAACATACTCATCAAACATACACATCCACTACAAAACTTCATTAACAAAACTTCATTAACAAAACTCATTAACAAATTCATCAAACATACTCATTCACTACAAAACTTCAAACATACTCATTCACTACAAAACTTCATTAATAAAATAGTCCAACATAACTTCATTAACAAAACTCATCAAACATACTCATTCACTACAACATTGTAAAGCAACAAAACCCTACAACAACAATGTAAAGCAACAAAACCCTATTCTTCACAACAACAACGTACCTTTAACGACGGTAACAACGGCAATGCAAGAACGAAATGTATCAGTTACAAAGAGCAGAAACGAACGACGACAATGAGTTCGCAACGGACGGCAATACAACGACGGCAACGGACGGACGACAATGCAACGACGACAACAACGAACGACGCACGGTGGAGGACGGTTGACGGTGAAGGTTTGAGTTCGCAAGGGTTTTGAGCTCAGTTCGCAAGGGTTTTGAGCTCAGGTCGCAAGGGGAGAAGAAAGAGCGGAAATATGAAAATGAATACTGACTATTCATATATTTTAATTTAATTCGACCTTAGACAGCGTTTTTCATAAAAGCGCTTTCTAAGGTGGACCTTAGACAACACTTTTCATAAAAGCGCTTTCTAAGGTGGACCTTAGACAACACTTTTAAAAGCGCTTTCTAAGGTTGGCCTTAGACAGCGCTTTTGATTTTATTTTTTTTAAATTTTTAAGACCTTAGAAAGCGCTTTTAAGGAAAGCGCTGTCTAATATTTTCCGTTAATTTTTTTTTTAAATTGATAAAACTTTAGAAAGCGCTTTTTACCGAAGCGCTGTCTAAGGTCTTATATTTTTTTTTAAATTTATAAGACCTTAGAAAGCGCTTTTAACTAAAGCGCTGTCTAATATTTTCCATTAAATTTTTTTTTAAAATTTATAAGACCTTATAAAGCGCTTTTGACCAAAGCGCTGTCTAAGGTCTTATATTTTTTTGCGCTTTTATTTTTTTAAATGACTAATTTCCTTGTTTTTAACTTATAGCAGCGCTTTTGTATTAAAGCGCTGTCTAAGGTGCGATGTTATAACTTACTTTTGTTGTAGTGCCAACACATATTGGACCTGTCTCCGGACTTAAATAATCCTCAGCAGAAGCCAGCCTCCTTTTAGGCTCTATATAATGACCTTTCCTTAATAGAGTTAGCCTCAATCTTGGGCTTTGTACAAGACATATAAAACCTCTCCAGTGGAGTCAATCTCTTTTCAGGCACAATCTTGGGCTTTGTACAAGACAGACAAAACATTCCCCGGAAGAGTCAATCTCTTTTCAGCCTCAATCTTGGGCTTTGTACAAGACAAATATAAAAATCACCTAGTAGAGTCAACCTTTTAGCTTCAACCTTGGGCTTTAAACAAGGCACATATAAAACACATCATCCCCTCAGAGGAAATCAAGAGTTCTCTTTATAGGAAGACATTTCTCTGCATATCACACATCAAACAAATAATTAAACAAACCCTAATTCCAGATAACTGTTGTAAATGGCACACTTGTCCATTCAAAAATCCAAGTTGTGGTCCTTCTTTTATCCTAGTTAAAACTTCCTCTAATTTCTGTAAGTGGCAAGCCTCTGGATAATTTACATCCAAGCAAATGTCCCTCTCTTAGCATGGAAGACTCCTGAAGGAAAAATGGCATTGCTCTACACTGAGTTAAAGTTTCTTCCTTCGGGACATTTCCCTTATAAATGAAATTATGGCATTGCTGGATTCCATACATTCCAGTTAAAGTAATTCCCCTTTATAACCAATCCTTCCATAACTGTGATGAATAGATGAAATATCTCCCTTTAGAGATACAAATTATCTCTCAGTCAAACTTTTAGCTTCAATCTTGGGCTTTGAACAAAGCACAAATAACCTTTAGCATCAATCTTGGGCTTTAAACAAGACACCAAACATCTTTCCTCCCATCGAATAGGAGGAACTACGATTGCTATGATTTCCCTGTTATCTTTACGGGAATACATAGGCATAAGATTGTGAAATCTCAGCGAGCACACAAATAAAAAACCTTAAGTCAAGTACCTTACCAAAAACAACAGAAAATCCGAAAACAACAAAAACACTCTCTCAACACTCCCAAAGGAGAAACTTTTCCAACCCATAACAGATAAACACCAGAAAGTATTAGAAAAACATGCCATAAAAGGTCTATGGATAACCATATATACATTGGGTGATTCACAATTTTCCTTTGTATAACCTGACCCCGAACCCCCCAATCTCTTAGCATTTGTTAAAGAAAACATTTGCGTGCAAGGTTAGTTTTAGATAGCTTCTCTTTCCTTTCCAGCTTCACAGGGTAAATAAGAAATCAGAAAGTAGCACCCAATTTCAACCAATGCGGTAAGGTGGTCGCGTCACCGACAAAAATCGCACGCTACACAAAAATGGCGACTCTGCTGAGGAGAGTTTTATTCTAGGATTAGAGTTCCTAAGAGGTCTAGGCTTTGTTTGGCATTTTCTATACTTTCTACTATATAATACTCCCTCCGTCCCACAATGAGTGACCACTACAACATAAATGACTTTTGGCAACAACGCAAAACCGCAGCCTAAAGTGTAAAAACCGTAGCCTAAGGCTTTAGGGGACGGTTTATCAGACGTGGAATAAACGGCTGTTGCCTATTCCTTTAGAGCGCGATTTTTTAACTTTTACCCACGGATTCAAAACGTCGTCGCCTGATACATCAAAAGTCCACGATTTTTGTTGTAGTTTTAAGCCGCGGTTTTCTAATAACAACACAAAATAACCGTCCCCAAAATATGAAAAGGCAACGGTTAGTAAACAACAACAAATAAAAACCGTAGCTATTGTATAATTTCGTTTAAACAAACCGCGCCTAAAACTTAGGAAAAGTCCACGGTTTTTAATAAGCAACACATAAAAAGTGTTGCCTATGAATTGAAAAAAATTTTGGTAAATATTATAACTTCTATATGTGAACTTTAAACTTAAAGATATACTTATTAAAGAATTTCCTACTCATTTATATGGTGACACATTTCAATCATAAACTTTCATTATATTCTAATATATTATAAGTCAATATTATTAATTAAATGAGAAGAAACACATGTATAAATTAATCAAAACATATCAATATGAAGTATTAATAAGATGAAGTGTAATAAACACTTTGAAATGTAAAAATAAATATTATCAAAATAAATCTAAACTCTTTGAAATGTAATAAACTAATTAGTTGGCTTAAGTAACTCCATAAAACAAAAAATAATTATCCATATCTGAATCAATGAAGGTCTTCGTCATATTCATTGTGAGGATCATGACAATCATCATCTTGAGAACCGTCAACTTGATCATATTAAAGATCGTCATCTTGATCATATTGAAAATCGTCATCTTGATCACAATGAAGATCGTCATCATCTTAGAGATCGCCGTCATCTGGAAGATCGCAATCTTGTTCATCTTGAAGATCATCTTCATTTCTAACCTATAAATATAAAGAAATTTTTTTATTAATTAATATATAAACACTAAAAAATACCTTTACTGATCATAAAATTCAAACCACATGTATTAATAAAATTCAAATCACATATGATAAGCAATGTAAATTTCATATGATAAACAATGAAACTTAAATATGGTAAATATATATTACCAGTTCCCACAATTTCTAATGGAACAAACAATATTGTTGTCACTGAAAGTGGCATATATCAATGGTAAATTACAATTGGTTAAAATATGCTTGTTTAATATAATTGGCTGACAAATATATATTACCTTATATTTATAAGTTGCCTAAATGCAAATTCAATATAGTCCATGCTTTGTTCATATCTTTAATTTAATTATGATATTTTAACCATCCATCAATAAATGTATAAACATATAAGGATAATAATAAGTATAATACACTATTATTTACCAACTAACACAATATTAACACATAAAATAACTTAACTATCAACTAACACAATATTAACATATTATATAACTAAGAACTTAATATCACTATTGACACATTAAATAAATTATTTACCAATTAACACGGAGTAACAGATTGAATCTTCGATAAAACACTAACTGAAGGTTGAGTGAGAGGAGCACCAACACAAACACGTATTGTCCCTAAAAGTGAAATCAGAAGGAGAAACATCAATTCTCTAAATAAATTATTTACCAAAGTAGCAGACTGAATATTTGTCAAAGCACTAGCTGAATATATAAAAAAGTCAATATTTAATAGAAATAGAATGGAAAAATACAGTAAAGTGACACTCATCTTCGTAAAAATTGATTTTATAGAGATAGATAAGAGGAAATTCTAATTCTAATATATATTATAAATTCTTATTGCATTCTAAATATGTGTAAATCACAATCATTTTGAAATGAAACTGAGACAATAACTAGTAGACTCAATGTCTTTATTATTTTGTAAATTTGTAGCTTTATGTTATTTAAAAGATAAATAATTAATTAAATATATTATTTATTAGGAAAAAAGTTAATTAAGAGAGATAGTATGTTTAGAGAGAAATCTAGTGTGTGGTTGAAAATAGGTAAGGAATCCTATAGGCAAAGAACATAGTAACACAATTTTTGAAACAAAGTAGAACAGGGACCGATAAAGTACAAAAATAAAGTAACTTTTATTTCATAGTTTGTACAAAAAAAAACACTAAACCAGTAATTTATTTGTATTTATTTTGTGTTACTACTATCAATGACTTTATTTGTGTTTATTTGATATAGTACTAATTGGTACTTTATCAGTTACTACTATTAGTTACTTTATTTGTGTACAATAAAGAAGTCCTATAAGTTACTTTATTTGTGTGTTTTTGTACACTAAATCAGTACTTTATATGTGATATTAGTGTTTAACACTAACTGATAGTACTTTATTTGTGTTACGAAGTATTTTTTTTTAAACAAAATGAAACACTAACTGATAGTACTTTAATCACAAAAATAAAACACTAGCAGATTTAATCACATTGTAATTTGTATCCAATTATAAATACTAAGTACTTTTTGTTATTACTAACATTAATGATTTCTAGTAATAAAGAACATAGTAACACAGTTTTTTTGAAAAAATATAAAGGCTGCATTAAAATAATATTAGAGGCATAAAAATGTCAAACCAGTAACACCATAACACCAGTAAAAATAGACAAACCAGTAAAAATAAACCCACATCAGAACCAATAAAAATAGACAAACCAGTACACCACACACATCATAACCTGATCCACCCATCCACTTGACCATTAGCTCACACACAATACAAAAGAAAGAAAAAAAAACATTCCAACAGAAAAGCACAAACTCAAGCCCCTAATGTAGGAAACACAACAACACACTATAGATGAAAATAATTAATACGCTGTAATAATCTACTAAAAGCGTATTCGCAAAACCATAGCAGTTCACTAGTTAAAATTGTGTAACGACCACAACATACGTTTGCAATGACATATTCCTACCATTAGCAATTCATGTCGAAGATCAAATATCACTACAACAACAAGAGAAAAAGCACTAACGTTAAAAATAGGTAAATGTGTTATGTGTATTTGTAAAGCTAATACATAAGGAGGAAGCACCCAATATTTTTTAAACAAGAGAAAAATAATACTGCAATGGGTCTAAGTCAAACTAAAGGGTATGAGGTTGATTTTCTTTCCTTGTTCCTCAAGCCTATACCAACTTTTTATATATATCCATATTCTCCCTAACTTTATCATTCATACAAGGCATGGCATCTGAAGGGTATGGACTGGATGAAACATATGTGATGTAGAAGCTATACAACGAAAATTGAAGAAAATAGAATAAGAAGAGAAACTGTAAGAGGATAAGAAGATGGATACAATAAGAACAGGTTCTATGGATAAAACATCAAGTGGTTGTTTCTCTTTGTTTCCCAACAAACAACATAGGAAAATTTCTCATATAGCAGATTCTAACTATTCATAACTTGAAACTACCAATATTCCTTATTGAAGTCAGGATTTATATGGATGTATTATAATTTTCTATTACAAAGATTGCTTAATTCTGTCATTTCTCCTTTTGAAATAGTAAATATTTGTAGTGTAGTTTGTTGAACTGTTGTTTTCTGTTGCTTACCAGCTTTGTAAGTTATTTTTCTATTTTCTTCCTTGAGTATGAGAAGTCGTCACTCGTCATTCTATTATCTTTGTAACTGTTAAGATTTTCTAATTCATATTAAATACTATTGAGGTACAATTAAAAACTCTTAAGTATTGTCTCCTAAGTTTGCTATCCAACACTAGTGATGCCCAAAATAAAAATGCACAAACTAACAACAAACCACACAAATTGAAAATGTCAAAACCTCACTGCACTACATAACCACAACAGCTCCCGAGATACATATAAAAGAGACAGAACTAACAAGATCCGGAGCTGAACCAGAGCGAGAAAAGAGCAGCTAGAACAACAACTAAATCGCCAGAAATATCTCGATGACTACACATAGACAAATGCCCGCATAACGGCTTCCGTCGGAGTTGGAAGTACCACTGCAGTTGAAGCAACTTAGCAACAGCGAATCGATTATCTAAGAGACTACAATATTACTAGTATGTTACTACTGACAAAATCCACGTACCCTGTGATTCAAAATTAAATTTGATCTTTGTTTCTTGTGCTTGCGCACCGACAGAAACATTATTAGTAAATATCTACCTACCTATGAGATTGAGATCCATACTAACTAAAAATGAAACCCACAAACAGTGAACAACATAAGATAAGAGAACAAAATTAGAACAAAACTAAACTGCCAAACCGAACCGAACCAATGTGTCTTGAAATTAATCAAACCAATTTTGGTAATTGGCCAACCAAAATATTATTTCCCACATAGAACCAAACTGTAAGAACTGAAAAATACAAATAACCTCTCATTTATCTCTCATGTTCAATTTCAGGCTCAACTTTTAAAGCGACAAATGAACAGCCATCCATGTATACAAATAAAATGGGTATTCTGAACTTTTTTTTTGGTTTCGGTTAAGTTATGCTAAACTCTTTTTATGGTTTCGGTTTAGTTTTCTTATTCTTACAGAACTGAACCATGAACAATCATATTCTATCTATAAATATAACACTAGTTAACTAAGATTAGAACTCATCACTATATATAACTCGCAGTGGGTCGGGTGCCTTCATGAGGAAGATTATAAACATGAGAAACAGAATGAAAAACTTACTCTTGAGAGGTATTGCAACAAATGATGCAATGGGAGCAGTGGGAGGCGCACAACGGCGGTGCACGGTGGCCGGCGTGAGAGATTGGACTAGTGAGTTGCTGAGAAAATCGTAGTGGAGAACGATAGAGGAAACGGCGCAACTCTGTAGTCTGTACAGAGAAAGAAAGAAAATATTTAGGGTTCTAAATTTTTCACAAGACTTCTTTTTGATAAAGTTTTATAAAAATAAAAATATTAAATATATATTTATTCGAGGTTCAAATATTACAAGAAAACAATTGTGATTTAGTGGTAACGAAAGTTGGTATTAAAAGTAAGGACCTGGGTTCAAATCCCAAGTGTTACATTTTAATTAAATTATTTTTTCATATTTATATTAATCACATTAAATTAATTAAATTAATATAATACAAATAAAATAAACCTTCAAGAACAGGGGTCGATCCCCATATTCTACATTTTATATTATGGGAAATAACTTAAGTTACAATAGGCCGCGCTTTAAAATAGTTGTTTTCTATAAAATATAGGACCACACTTTCATAACCGTGGCAAAAGAGGAATACACGACGGTTATATTCTATCCACATTTCAGTAATCGTTGCTTAAGATGAATAGACAACGGTTATGTTATGCCCACATTTCTAGAACCGTAGCGTAAAGTAAATAAGGGACGGTTTTCCAACTGTTGTGTAGAAACTCATCAACGCGTATAAAAGTGCGGTCTATTATACCTTTAAAGGACGGTTTTTTAACCGTTGCCTATTCTTCTGTTGCCTAAAATAAAAAATGTTGTAGTGGACCCAGTTGACTTTTCACACAGATTAAGTAAAAAAGAATAAATGAAGGAGAGAGAATGATATTTTTACTAAAGTATCCTTATGATGTATTGGGAATGATAAAAATAATATTAATTAGAGGGTAAAATAGGAAAAGTTGTATTGAAAATTGAAATGGGTCATACATTTTGGGACACCATTTTATTCCAAATGGGTCACTCATTGTGGGACAGAGGGAGTATATATAATTTACTGTTATACTACTTGATACCCGTGTTTAATTTTCTGTCAATTGGGAATGCAATTAATACGCATGTGGAAAGTTTGAGAAAACATTAAGATATGTGGTGGTCTATCCGAGAAACGCTTAAAGGGAGTGAATCCCTACCAAGCTAACTTGGCAGTCCACCGAATCAATCGAGGTACCCGTGCAGAAATATCAATGTTGAATGACCAATTTTCATGAAAGCATCATCTATCCCAGTGCAGTACCCATGACCCTGAGGATTTAGTAGAAATTTAACCATATGGCCATTTGGTAGTGCGATAACTATCGTGAATAGTTGACACGCGATACTACACTCAAAAGAGATTCATTCTAGGATATTACGACTCGCTCGAGTGAATCAGCTTGCTGTTGATATTCCTATTAGGGATCAATGACTTTGGGAACCTTTTAGAACCCGTTCTACAGTTACAAAAATTGACCAAAATAGTACAACCTTTAGGGATGGATAGAGCCATGATTCCATGCTCGTGACATTGAACCCTTGAACCCATATTTTCAAATGTTTTTGTGTGCTGCATTCATGCATTCATTAAAAAACTCTTTTCAAGCAAGAAAAAAATCTTTTTTCAAAAGAACTAACACTGAAGGAGTACTCCCACCTGATTGATTTACCTATCACTGATCAAGCTCCATTTTCTGGACTAGAAGAAATTCCAAAGGATCAGGCCATTGCAAGAGCAATCTCTTTGGACGAGTCAGAAGTTGGGACTTACATAACCACTAAAGGAGGAATCCAGGGTTTACCGGCTAAATTCCTGATGGAGAAAGCTCTATAATTTGCTAGTATAGGAAATATAACTGCCTTCGAAGACCTCTTTGTTCTGCTCATATATAGGTTATTCATTTTTCCCAACATTGACAACTTCGTCGATACCAATGCTGTTAAGATATTCTTAATAAGAAACCCCGTACCAACCTTGCTCACCGATGTTTATCATTTTGTATATTTAAGGAATTTGTACAGCGGAGGAATGATCACATGCTGCATACCTTTACTCTACAAATGGTTCATTTCTCATTTTCCCAAGTCTGCTGCTCTTTGGGATCACAAGAGCACTCTACGTTGGTCACAGAAAATTATGTCTCTTACTAATTCTGACATAGACTGGTACAACCAGATTTACGAAGGGATAAAGATCATCGATAGTTGTGGAAATTTCCCCAACGTACCCCTCATTGGAACTAAAGGAGGAATCAACTATCATCCAATTTTACCTCGTCGTCAACTCGGATACCCGATGAAGAATATCCCACATAACGTTCATCTGGAAGGTCTTTTCTTCAAGGACGGAGAAAATGACAGGGCACTAAAGAAAGAAATACTGCATGCCTGGCAACATATTCACTGGAAAGGCAAAGAGTCTCTGGGAAGACCAAACTGTACCACTATGGAACCTTATCTCCACTGGGTGCAAACTAGAGCCCTCAAGCTGAGGATGCCTTACCCTCGTCAAGAAGTTTTTCCCTTAAAGGAATTTGTCATTTATTTTATGTATGATGCGGAAAAAATCCAGGTCACTCTTAACAAAGTCCAACGTAAGAAGAGTTCTTGGAAGAACAAATACCAGATCCTCAATTTGGAATGTACCAAGATTCAGGAACTACTAAAGGAGAAGGATGCTCTGATTGAAATATTAAAGCAGCATGATATAGAAAGTTAGGAGGACCGAAGAAATTTGCTTGCTCATTTCACTTAGCAAAGAATCGTCAACCCGACAACGCCTGAAGAGCCCCGATCAAAGAAAAGGAAAATACAAGAACCAGCATCTGAGCTCTCTTTAGAGAGAACTCAGGATCCTTGAGCTTAGACATTTTCCTTACAACACTTTGTAAAATACTGTACTTTTCTTTGTAAAATATTGCAATCTTTCGAATTCAATAAAAGGGGTCTCCACCCTCCACTGTGTGATATTTGCAATCTATTTGTTCAAGTTTATTTTTGAATAAAACAAAAAATAAAAAAATATGTCTCTGCATATCATTCATCATTCTCACATAACGCATTTTTCTTATCGTTGAGTCTCACGTATGTATCACAATTCTAGAGTCAAACTATCTCACTAATACAATACTCGGGCCAATCGACAAAAGAAAATGGACGATCTCAAGGAAGAGAATAGAGAGCTGAGAGAAGAAATCGACGCTCTAAAGGAAAGTTTCGAAAAACTTCACAGTAACCTGCAAACCCTGGCCGAATCTCAGGAGTAGCTACATCAAAGGACTGTGATCTCAGAGATTACATCTACACCCATATTGGAGACACATGATAATCATCCTCGGTAAAACATGCCTAAAGGGCGCCCCTGGGGCATGTCTTTCAACTTTATCCCTGAAGTTTATATCCCACCGGTCACTGAAGACCCAGAAAACGTACCAGGAACCACTGGACCTGAAGGTTACAAACTTCAGGAAAATGAAGATACAAGAGTTACGACAACAACTCTTGAAGGTTACAAACTTCAGGGAACTGAAGCGCCAAGAATCACCGTTGTAATGTCTATACCACAACCAGTGGTACACACTATCCTGGAAGGACAGATTCCGCAAGCAATTTCTAGTGGAAACGAAGACATGTACGAAAGGATGAATGAGTTCCAGGAACAATTCTTGGAAATGCAGAAGGAACGACATGCCATTAGCAGTCAAGACTTATTCGGTAAAGACGATGTTGATCTCTGTTTGGTCCCTAATGTAAAGATACCGCACAAATTCAAGGTGCCTGGCTTTGAAAAATACAAAGGCAACTCTTTCCCTCAGAGTCATCTGGCGATGTACGCTCGAAAAGTGTCTACTCAGACAGAAAATCAACAGCTACTGATCCTTTACTTCCAAGAAAGTTTAACCGTTGCCGTACTCAAATGGTACATGGGTTTAAACCGCACCAAGATTAGTACTTTCAGAGATCTCGGCTAACCTTTGTTCAGCAGTATAAATACAACTTGGACATGACACCAAATAGGGATCAGCTTAGAGCAATGTCACAAAAGGATAAGGAAACTTTCAAAGATTATGCTCAGAAATGGCGTGAAATTGCCGCTCAGATCTGTCCCCCTATTAAGAAAAAGGAGATGACCAAGATCTTCTTGAAAACCTTAAGCTCGTTCTATTACGACCGAATGGTCGCCAGCACGCCCAGTGACTTCACCGAAATGGTGAACATGGGAGTACGCCTTAAAGAAGTAGTCCGAGAAGGAAGATTGGTCAAAGATGCAGTGCCATCCATCAGTACCAAGAGATACGGTAGTGTTTTCCAAAAGAAAAAAGAGCAAGATATCCGTAATATCTCTCTGGGAAAGCAAAGGCGAAGGTATCAACCGGTAGCAGCAATAAACCCAACGCCAGCACCAACTTATCAACCTCAAGTTGCTCAGAGCCAACCAAATCAACAACAGTATCAGCAAAGGCCACAACAGCCTTTTCAGCAGGTTCGTCCACAATATAACAACAATAATCGTACTACACGACCATCAGGCGTTGACCCAATACCGATGTTGTACGCAGAGTTATTTCCACTTCTACTGGCCAAGGGACACATTCAAACCAGGACTCCTCTTACAATACTAGAAAATCTACCTTTTTGGTTCAAAGAAGATCAAACTTGCCCTTACTATCAAGGAGGATCAGGACATAACATTGAGAATTGTCTCAGCTTCAAGTCAGATGTACAGAAGCTTGTCAGGAACGGGATCTTATCTTTCAAAGATACCAATCCAAATGTTCAGATGAACCCATTACCGCAACATGAGAAGACTACAATGAATTTGATAGAAGGAGAACCTGTTAACAGTTATCGAATTCATAATGTACTCCTATTAGGAACCAATCTGGTAAAACTGCATTGCAAACAGAGCGGGTACGAACACGTGCCATCTCACAACTATCATCAGTGCGATATCTGCTCTAAAGACAATCAAGGATGAGCCGTAGTACAAATAGCTCTGCAAGAACAAATGGATCTGGGCTGAATTCAAGATCACCGGATCCGTGAAGTAAACATGGCCCATACACATCCCAACATTGTACAATACTAAGACATTCTTGCGATGAATGTCAATTTAGTGGCGATGCATTCAAGACAAAGTCAGTATTGCAACCTGCCGCGGCATAATTAGAGCACTTGTCCAATCTGCTCAACAGATAATCAGGGATGCTTTTTTGTACAAGAGGCCCTCCAACGCCAGATGAATCTCGGATGGATCCAAGACTACCGCGAAAGAAATGACCATCAAGTCAATATGGTTCAGATCTTTGACATACGCTTGACGAATACCAGTCTAGTGGGATTGCATGCTAAACAGATCATATTTGGTTTTCTGGCTTCACGTGATTATCTAGACTGTAAAGAATGCTGCGAAGACGACCAAGGGTGTGCGCTTGTACAAAGAACACTGCAACATCTGTTGGACCACTAGTGGCTTCCGATCTACCTGGATGAAGTTACACAACAGATTAGAATGATTGATGGAATCCTGATAGACATCAAAGTCGTGATATCTGCTCAATGGAAACAGATCTTGTAAAGATGCACTGCATACAAAGCGAGTATGGTCGGGTACCACTGTACAATTATGAGCGCTGTAGAGTATGCTCTGAAAATAACCAAGGATGTTATCTCGTACGAGCAGCCCTCCATAATCAGTTGAACCGGAAGAAGATTCGGCCATGTTCAAGTTCTGGGTCGATCCACATGATCCAAGACTACCTCCCTGGTCAAAACAAAGACATGGTCGTAATCTCCAAACATGGAATAACTAAGGACATTTGCGCCATAATTCCTCTACTTAATGAATCGAAGATCCCTCTTGATAGTAGAAAAGTTCCCAACCAGGAACTGATCGAGGTTGCCTATGACGGTCAAAAAAACCCAAAAGCCCTTGGGGTAATCTACTAGCTAGGTCCAATACCGTACAAGTCAGATAAGGCTATCCCTTACAAGTATGGTTCAACGACCATCGAAAATGGAAAAGAAACTCCCTTACCCTCCATCGTGAACATTGCCGACATTAGTCGAGTTACCCGGAGCGGTTGGATCTTCAACAGAGGAGTTGCAGAACCTGCCAAAGAAAAGGAGCCTCAAGCGGAAGTTCCTAATCAACAAGTCGGTCAATCCAGTAATCTAAAACTTGTATAGAACAACGATGAGATGCTAAAGCTCATCCAGAAAAAGTAGTACAACATTGTGGATCAATTGTTGCAAACTCCGTCTCGAATTTCTGTATTATCTCTCCTGCTTAGTTCATAAGCCCACAGGGAAGCTCTATAGAAGGTTTTAGAAAAGCCTTTGTGGAACAAGATGTGACGGTAGGACAATTTGACAGCATCATCTCCAACATCACTTCCTGTAATAATTTGGGATTCATTGATGAAGAAATGCCAGAAGAGGGCAAGAACCATAATATGGCGCTCAACATTACACTCAACTGCCAAGGTGATGCTTTGGCCAGCGTACTATTAGACACATGGTCATCTTTAAATGTTATGCCAAAATAAACTCTGGTACGACTATTATTTCATGGAGCTTTGATGAGAGGCAGTGAGATCATCGGTCCTCACACTTTCCAAGTCACTTTCCAGGTCAAGGACATCCGAGCAGCGTACAGATGTTTATTAGGAAGACCTTGGATACACAAAGTTGGTGCAGTCACTTCGACACTTCACCAAAAACTGAAGTTCGTTAAGAATGACAAATTAGTCACAGTATGCGGAGAGCAGGCCTTAATCATGAGCAACTTATCATCATTCTCCTGTGTAGAACCAGAAGAGGTTGTTGGAACCCAGTTCCAAGCGCTCTCGGTGAGCAACGAGAATCAATCATAAAGAGGGACGTCGATTTTCTCATACAAAGTCGCTCTCAAAGTGATCAGGAGTAGTGATATAAAGGGATGGGGATAGATCATAGCTCCTACGAATAACAAAACAAAGAAAGGTCTTGGTTTCTCTTCAACCTGTACCCAGACTACCAAGAAGGACAAAAGTTTTTGTCCCATTCAAGATTTCTTCCACAGTGGAGGCTTCCTCCACCCAGTGTCTCAAAAAGTACACACCATCGATGCGAACGACTCTTCCGATATGGATAAAGAGTGGAAATCTTACCTTAACCATGACGAGTATATGTCTCAGGAGGAAGCACGTAATGTCGTTCTGTTTTCCAAAGCAGAGCCCGAGATATATACCAAGATCAGACGTCTGGATAATCTATGGAGATTGTGATCCTGAAGGATGCCGTGCTCCACCCAATTCATTAGAGGAAGACAATCTAATGAAAGACAACTGTGACTATGATCCCTTGGATGACTTGCCTATCTGGAAGTCGTACACAGAAAACTTGGGGCAAAAGAGTCAGCCTGATACTTCCTATCAACTGAGTAATCTCAAAAAGAATACCCATGTCCCTACATAGTCAAGGAATCATTACTCAGGATATTTCGAAAATGTCCAGTACCATGTTGATGAATTCGCAAAGATTGCAGGACAAGAATTCATTAACTATGCAATTCCCGAAATCAATGTCCTTAAGGAAGATGACTCATTCATTCCCACAGAAACATGGGACACTTTGGGACAACCATGTGGCAAGTACGATTTCCTATTCAAATACACTACACCTGAAAGTTCTCGTATCAGGCTTAAGGACATCTAGCCGACTGGGTGGGGAGATTCCCTTTAGAGTGAAAACACTATGGAGGATGCAGCAGAAGACTTCGTTATAGCAACTCTGCATGGGAAGACGACTCCAATGATCCTACTCTGCCAGAAATCAGCGTTGTTTTTTAAGACAAATCAATAAGGAAAGTACCAGACTTTTTGATTCATATGGGAGTTCGTCGCCACTGGGTTACAGTCGATGTCCCGAAAGTCTTCCATAAGTCGAAGTAATTACCATCTTTGTTTTAACCTTTCACTTCGCCCAAGTGAAATGGATTTTTTATAGGGCTCAATTTTCTATAAATGTCCCTCTTCGCTTCGCCCAAAGCGTTAGAGTTTTGTTTTATAGGGTTGTGTTTCAAGAATCGACAAATCATGAATAAATAATGTCATTCTGAATTCCCGCATTTATTGTTGTTTTCACTTTTCATTTTTCAGAAAATGGTAATCGTAAAAACAACCCAAAATAAAAGCAAGCATTTTTATGAAAATACACTGCACTCACTCTTGCATTCTCTCTATCTCTTCTAAAAAAAACGATCCAATGCCTTCTCCCAACTTTGAATTCCCGATATTTGAATTTGAAGAAGAAGAGGACGAAGAAATTCTAGAAGAGATCTCCCGACTACTCAGGCAAGAGGAAAGTTATATTGAGCCTCACAAAGAGCAGTTGGAAACAATCAATTTAGGTTTAGGAGAAGAAAGAAAAGAAGTCAAGATTGGGGCACTCCTCAGTCTAACTGTTAGAGAAGACTTAATAAAACTTCTCAAAGAGTTTCCAGATGTGTTTGCTTGGTCCTATCAGGACATGCCAAGGTTGGATACTAGCATCGTGGAACATCACTTACCATTAAAAACAGAATGTCCGCCAGTAAAACAAAGGCTGAGAAGGACTCATCCAGATATGTCTATCAAGATTAAGGAGGAAGTGCAGAAACTGATCGATGCAGGTTTCCTTGCCACCTCAGAATATCCTCAATGGTTGGCCAACATAGTACCAGTTCCGAAAAAAGGACGGAAAAGTCAGAATGTGTGTAGACTACAGGGATCTGAACAGGGCAATTCCAAAGGACGACTTCCCCTTGCCACACATTGACATGCTGGTAAACAGTACATCAAAGTTCAAAGTCTTCTGCTCCATGGATGGATTCTCGAGCTATAATCAAATCAAAATGGCGCCGGAAGATATGGAGAAAACTTCATTTATCACCCCATGGGGCACCTTTTGCTACAAGGTAATGTCGTTCGGTCTAAAAAACGTGGGGGCAACCTATCAAACGGCCATGACGACTCTGTTTCACGACATGATGGACAAAGAGATTGAAGTGTACGTCGATGACATGAGAAACACCTATCAAAGCTATTCCAGCGTCTGAGGAAATACAAACTCCGCTTGAATCCCAATAAATGCACATTCGGTGTCCGCTCAGGAAAACTCTTAGGATTCATCGTCATCCAGAAAGGAATTGAGGTTGATCCTGACAAGGTCAAGGCCATTTAAGAAATGCCTTCACCAAAGACTGAAAAACAGGTCAGAGGAGTTTTGGGACGTTTCAATTACATCTCATGATTCATATCCTTCATGATCGCGACATGCACGCTGATCTTCAAACTACTCAGAAAGAATCAAAGCTGTATATGGACAGAAGATTGTTAAAAAGCTTTCGACAGTATCAAAGAATATCTGTTGAATCCACCTATTCTGTCTCCTCCAGTGGAAGGAAAACCACTGATCATCTACCTAACAGTCTTGGAAGACTCTATGGGTTGTGTACTTGGCCAACTAGATGAGACAAAAAGAAAAGAGTCTGTCATTTACTACTTAAGCAAAAAGTTCACGGACTGTGAGACTCTGTACACTATGCTCGAGAAAACATGTTGCGCGCTGGCTTGGGCAGCCAAACGTCTTCACTAATACATGATTTGTCACACTACTTGGTTAATCTCCAAAATGGATCCAATCAAGTACGTCTTTGAAAATCCTGCTCTCACAGGAATGATTTCCCGTTGGCAGATGTTGTTATCAGAATACGACATCGAGTATCATGCTCAGAAAGCCGTCAAAGGAAGTATTTTATCTGATCATTTGGCTCACCAGCCGATTGACGATCAGGAATCAGTCGGATTCGACTTCCCAGACGAAGATGTCATGTACTTGAAAATGAAAGATTGTGATGAGCCGCTACCCAGTGAAGGGCCAAAACCAGGATCCCAATGGGGACTAATTTTTGACGGAGCCGTCAATACATATGGAAACGGAATTGGGGCAATCATCGTAACATCTCAGGGTACCCATATCCCTTTCACTGTCAGACTGACATTCAAATGCACAATTAAGGAGGCCAAATACGAAGCTTGTATCATGGGTCTCGAAGAAGCAATCGACTTAAGGATAAAGAACTTGGAAGTGTATGGAGACTCAGCCCTGGTTATCAATCAGATCAAAGGAGAGTGGAATACATACCAATCAAGATTAATTCCTTACAAAGATTACGCGAGAAGGTTGTTACCATTCTTCAATTGAATCGAGTTTCATCATATTCCTCGTGAAGAAAATCACATGGCTGATGCATTAGCCACTCTCTCTTCCATGATTAGTGTAAGTCAATGGTACGACGTACCTTAGATTGACATAATGCGCCTTGAAAGGCCCGCTTACATCTTCACGATTGAAGTAGTCATAAATGACAAACCATGGTATCACGATA
Organism: Lathyrus tuberosus; assembly: GCA_022829125.1. NCBI lineage: Eukaryota > Viridiplantae > Streptophyta > Magnoliopsida > Fabales > Fabaceae > Lathyrus > Lathyrus tuberosus. The sequence goes on along the minus strand of JALAZF010000231.1, from coordinate 3,241,713 downwards.
TCAAGTGCTTCCTTCAAAGACAAGAATACCCTCATATGGCATCAAGAAAAGATAGGAAGACTCTCAGAAGACTGGCTGGAAATTTCTTCCTGAATGGTGATACGCTCTATAAGAGAAAGTTCAACATGGTTTTGCTCAGATGCGTAGACATACAAGAAGCAAACATGTTATTGAAAGAGATTCACGAAGGCTCCTTTGGCACTCATGCCAACTGACACACAATGGCGAGAAAAATCCTGAGAGCAGGATATTATTGGCTGACAATGGAATATGATTGTTACAAGTACATAAGAAGGTATCACAAGTGTCATATATATGCAGACAAAATCTATGTTCCGCCAACGCATCTCAAAGTTCTTTCTTCTCCATGGGTTTTTTCTATATGGGGAATCGACATGATTGGCATGATTGAACCCAAAGCTTCGAACGGACATCAGTTCATCCTTGTAGTATCATACACCAATGTGACCAGACAAGTGGTGGTCCAATTTATCAAGAACAATCTCATTTGTCGTTATGGTGTTCCAAGCCAGATCATTACGTATAATGGATCCAACTTGAACAATAAGATGATGAAAGAGTTGTGTGCCGAGTTCAAGATCGAACACCATAACTCATCTCCCTACCGACCTAAAATAAAAAGGAGCGGTAGAAGCAGCTAACAAGAATATCAAGAAGATTGTTCAGAAGATGGTTGTAACTTACAAAGACTAGCATAAGATGCTACCCTTTGCCCTTCACGGTTATCGCACATCTGTCCGCACTTCAACAGGGGCAACCCCTTTCTCTCTAGTATATGGCATGGAAGCAGTGCTTCCCATAGAAGTAGAGATACCATCAATGAGAGTATTGATGGAAGCCAAGCTAACGGAAGCTGAATGGTGTCAAAGCCGACACGATGAATTAAATCTAATCGAAGAAAAGAGAATGACAGCTTTATGCCAGTCAGTTTTATCAGCAAAGAATGAAGAAAACGTTCGACAAAAAGGTCCGACCTCGTGTCTTCAGGAAAGGAGACCTCGTGCTCAAGAAGATACAATCATTCCTCACTGATTCCAGGGGCAAATGGACTCCGAATTATGACGGCCCTTACGTTGTTAAGAAAGCCTTTTCAGGCGGTGCCTTAAGACTCACAACCATGGATGGAGGGGAGTTCTTCTATCCCACAAATGTTGATGTAGTCAAGAAATACTTCGCCTAAATAAAATAATAAGAAAACGTCTCGGTGGATTGAAAACCCGAAAGGGCGGTCCAGGCAAAAATTAGAGACATAAGCAAAAATCATCCCGATGGATTGAAAACTTGAAAAGGGAATCTAGGCAAAAGTTAGGGATTCATGGCAAGTAACTACGTCTGACGAAGTTTAGATCCTCAGCGGTAACACCATTCGTCGAAAAGAAAAAAACTTCAGTCAAGGTTGTCGTACCCCAAATTTTGACCACTTTTCTTTCCATTTTTTCACCTTTTTATTACTTATATAAATAAAAAATAAGTGATAATGAGTGGTTTGTATTTCTAATTTTTTCGTTTAAAAATTTTAATACCATTTCTATGCATTAAAAAAAAGGGGAGAGAGAAAATAAAAAATATAGTAAGAAGAGTGCAAATTAGAAATTAGATTTTAATTAGTATGTCACTCTTTGGATGTAATTTTATTTCGAACAAACAGAGTAGTCCATTTGGTAGAGGAACAAGCCTAAAGATTATAAGGGAGAGTGCATGAGTTTGAGCCCTACCTCTTTCGCTTTTAACTTTTTATTCCTATACTACTAACTTTTCTATTTAACTTTTAAATAATAAAAAATCATAAAAAATAGTTTTTTTTTAATTTTAATATTAATTTTCGTATTTTATTTAATGAATATTTTAAAAAATTATTTTTTTCATTAAAATCATGTTTTTATGAAAAAATCTCAAAAAAATCATAAAATAAAAAGCTTTGGAAATATTTTGTTCACAGTTTGTTTGAGAATAGCAATTTAATGTCATTTAACATTTCAATTGATTTTTGTATAAAAATATACAAAAATATTTAAAGATTGTTGTTCTCTTTTAGATTATTCTATTTTTAGGATTATATATTCATTCTTAAATAATCATTATGGTTAATTAAACAAGTTTAAAATAAGGGGTTTAATTTTTAATTTTTCGTTTTTTATATTATATTTTATTGTAAATTTTAATTTTAATTTTTATGTTTTATTTAATTATTGGTAACTTTTAATAAAAAAATCATAAAAGGAAAATATGTTTTTTTTTACACTAAATCAAAAATCATTTAATTTTAATTAAGAATCATTAACATTAAATTTATTTACTTATTCCTTGATTTACTTTTCTCATTGCAACTAAAGTTTAACCTAATTTCTACCAAATATAAATAAAGAATATTTTTCTAACCTGAGGGGACCACCCACAATTTACAAATCCTACCCTAAAAATTGTTGTTCTTCACACTGAAGAAGAACAATAACCAAATCCTAACCTCCATCACCAGTGGATCAAAAAAGTACCAAGGAGAAATACCAAGGGAAAAGGGATACAAGGAAATTATAAAGTAGCAAAGGAACACACAAAGGAGAAAAGAGATACCCAAAGGAGAAAAGGGATACAAGGAAATTATCAAGGAGCAAAGGAATACAAAAAGGAGCAAAGGAATACAAAAATGAGAAAAGGAATACTCAAAGGAGAAACGAGATACAAGGAAATCACGAAGGGAAAAAGGAATACACAAAGAAATCAAAGAAAAGAAAGGATAGGAAAAGGAGAACGCGAGGAACGAAAAGAAAAGAAGGGAGGAAACAACTTAAGTGGGTCACGGCACGACAAATTGTTATCATTATCTATTATATATATTCACTCTTGTAATTTTGTTTCACTTGCAATTTGAGAATTGGATTAATTACTGTGTATATGTATAATTCGGGGTTTGTATATATTTTGTTTGGAGTATATGGTTAATTTTAGTTAAGTCTTATTATGATTAATATAACTATTAACATAATAAAAAAAGGGAAAACATGTCTTTGCCTAAGTTGGTATATCCATATGAACTCAACATCATTGTGTAATGATCTCAACGATCATTCACAACACAACCATTATCAGGATTATGAATTAAATAAATAAATTAAAAAGGGTTTAAGATGCATATAACTAAGGATAACAAATATTAGGATTGGAAATTGAATTATTCAATTAAAATATTTATTAATTTTAATGATTTAGAGATCAATGGATTATTGATATTTTTGAGGTTATTATAAAGTTTTGGGGTTATTAAAATAAATTGGGATCTATAATAAAATTTTGGATTTAATTTAAAATTTGGGGTTAATATAATGAATTGGGATTCATTAATAAAATTTCGGGTTTAATTTATATTTGGGATTATTATAATAATTGGGCCTTATTTACATAAAGTTGGGTTTAATTTATATTATGGGGTTTATTATAATTTTGGACTTTAATTTATTTTTTTTTATAATTAATAAATATGGATTAATTATAATAATTAAGTAATTGGGGTTTTGTTTCATTTATTTTACTTTGATAATTAAATGATTAGGAGTATAATAATTAAAAAGTTATTTTATAAAATTGTTTAATTAAATAATTAAGGGATTTTTATAAATTATTTAAATAGTAGGATTCGTTTTACGTTTTTAAATGGTTGGGATTTACTTTATATTTGGATTATTTAATGAAAAATTGGGATTTATATTCTATAATTTAATAAGTTGGATTATTGATATTTATGGGATAATATAAGATTTTATTTAAATACTTGGATTTTATTCTATATTTCTTAAATAACTAGAATTTTATATTATAGATGATTGGATTAAATAATGAGGATTTACTTCATATGTATAAATAATTGGGATAACTTTCTATATTTTTGGGATAATTGAGATTAATTTAATTTTTGGAATAAAATTTAATTTATATTTTGGGAAGTTATTATTTGATTAAATAATTATATGATTATATTTTGGGATAGTACACATTTTATAATTAATAACCGGGATTAATTTATATTTATGGGATATTTAAAGGTTATTTATTTTTATAATTAATAATTGAGATTAATTTATATTTTTGGGATATTATAAGATATTCATTTTAAATAATTGGGATTATTTTATATTTTTGGGATAATATAAGTAATTAGGATTAATTATTAAGATAATTTTATAATTTAGGGATTAATTAGGAATTAATTATTTCTAAATTATTTAGGATTAATTAAATAATTAAGGGCTAGGTAGTGGTCATTTAAGAATAATTAAAATTACTAGCGATCGGTGAATTAGGATAATTAGGATAAATTTTTATTTTGGGTTACGATAAAGATTAATTTTTATTATTTTGGGATATTATAAATTGTTTAATTAAATAGTTAAAGGGTTATTGTTTTGGGATATTATAAATAATTAAGGATTGTAATTTTGGGATATTTATTTAAATATTAGGATTCATTTGATATTTTTAAATAATTGGATATTTTATATTATAAATATTTGGGATATTTTATGGGTTTATAATAATTGGGATTTATTTTATAAATTAATTAAGTAATTGGGATTTATCAGAAATAAAGTTTTGGGATTTATGTTTGGTCATTTAATAAATTGGATTATTATACTTGGGTTTTATTTTATTTCTTAAATAATTTGGATTTAATTTATATCTTGATATTCTATATGATAAACTTAAGTAATGGGGATTTAAGTTATATTTTAAATAATTGGGATAACTTTCTTTTCTTGGAATAATTGGGATTAATTCAAAGTTTGGATAATTATCAAGGGATAATCATAAGGGATAAATATTAGGGATAGTCAAGGGATAATTAATGAGATAAATTTTGGGATAAAGATTTGGGATAAAACTCTTAGGTCCAAAGAGTATAAAAATTAGGCTTTGGAATAAGGGATATGGGATAAAACTCTTAAGATCCAAGAGTATAAATATTGGACTAGGGATATAAGATAAAACTCTTAAGATCCAAGAGTATAAATATAAGACTAGGGATATGGGATAAAACTCTTATGATCCGAGAGTATAAACATATGACTGGGGATTTGGGATAAAACTCTTAGGATCCGAGAGTATAAATATAGGACTAGGGATATGGGATAAAACTCTCACTACTACAAAACACGCATACAACAACGTTAGGTTTACAACGGCTTGCCTATACACCGTTGTAATAAATGCGCGTATTTTTTTTAATCTCATTAAAAGGCTTTTAATGACGGTTAATATTCCAACCGTAGTGAAATGTGAGGCCTTTCACCACGGGTATTTAAAAAACCGTCATTATAGGTAGCGTCTGGTCATGGGTTCAATTCCCAGCACCAACATTTCTGGTTTTTTACATATTTTTTCAAAATGCACACAATTAACATTTATGTTTTCAACCGTCAATATAGCATATAGTTTAGTTTTAGGTCTTGGTCTTCAAAAATTGGTTTTATGGAAAATCGTCTCCTTTTTTAGATCTGTTTTGTGCATTTGAAGCAGAAAAATCGTGTGGTCATTAGTCCCTTACTCTAAAAGAGTTATGGGAATTCACCCTCAAAACTCCAAATTCATCTTTTTTCTATTTTTAATGTTTTTTTTACTGTTTTCATAGTCTCAAAAAATTCTAAAAAAATTCTCAAAATTCTTATTTTACCTAATTAGATTAAATTTCGTGTTTTTAGATTTTTCTGAATTTATTTTAATCATGTTACTTTTTTCCTATTTTTTCAAAATGCTAACAAACATTTAACCACAGGTATTTAAACCAACAGTCATTATAGGTGGCGTTTTTTACTTATTTTTTCAAAATGCTTACAAACCTTTTATCACGGGTAACTTAAACCAACCGTCATTATAGGTAGCGTCTTGTCATGGGTTCAAGTCCCAGCACCAGCATTTTTAGTTTTTTTACTTATTTTTTCAAGTCTCATTACCAACATTATAGGTGGCGTGCATATTGAGTTTATTCACTATCCTTAAACAAATCTTGGTCGTCCATTTATTGATTATCAACGGCCAAGACACTACTATTAGTGATCCGCGTGAATCCTAAAACTTAGACGAACTACATCTTCTACCTCCAAACATCATCTTTCATTTACGATACTCTATTTCTCCACTAAACCAAATTTCAGAACTCGAGTTAGCAATGTTAGTTGTTGGTGTTCTTTTTTAATTATTGTTGTTCTTGTTGTTCTTTTTTATTATTGTTGTTCTTGTTGTTCTTTTTTATTAATGTTGTTCTTGTTGTTATTATTGTTGTTGTTGTTGTTATTGTTGTTGTTGTTATTGTTGTTGTTGTTCTTGTTCGTGTTCTTGTTCTTGTTCTTGTTCTTGTTCTTGTTCTTGTTGTTGTTGTTATTGTTATTGATGTTGTTGTTATTGTTGTTGTTATTCTTATTGTTGTTCTTGATGTTCTTGTTGTTCTTGCTATTGTTATTGTTCTTGCTATTGTTCTTGTTCTAATGCTGCAATTTTTTTTTTTTTTATTAAAAGACATACAACAGCGGGTATTTAAAATAACCGTCATTATAGGTAGTGCGCTTTCCAATTTATTACAACGCTTTCTGGCCTGTGATTGTAAGTATCATATATACAACGACACTCTACATAACAACGCATGCACCCGCGTCATTATACATCTTTCACAACCATTGTTAAATGGGTTTTCTGTCGTAGTGTCTTAAGATCCAAGAGTATAAATATAGGACTAGGGATAGGGGATAAAACTCTTAAGATCCGAGAGTATAAACATAGGACTAGGGATATGGGATAAGGGTTTTATAATAAATGTTATATTATTTTTTATAATCAAACCTAAAGGGATATTTTTCAAAATTCAAAGGGATAAAGGGATAAAAAACATCTAACTTACTTCTTTTTAAGGGATAGAATTGGGATAGAAACTTTGTGATAAAACTCAAAAAATCCGAGAGTATAAATAAAGGACTAGGAGATAAGGAATAAGGAATGAGGAGATAATTACAACTTAAAAATAAAGGGCTAAGGGATAAAATCAACCAACCAAAATTAGGGAGGTGAACTACGGAAACTCTGATCCTTCAAATTTGAGGTTACGGAGGCATAGGGTTGTAAACCCTAGCGAGTAAAATAATAATAAAAAACTTAGGGTCCCTCTCTTATATCAAAGCCATCTTCTTTGGATAATAATAAGGATTTTTGTAAATAAATATAAATAATCAAACATTCAAATAACAAGCAAACATACCATAGGACTTAAGGAGGATCCCATTGAGTACAATCGAGGTGAGGGGTGCCTAACACCTTTCTCTCGCCTAACCGACTCCCAAACCTTAGTGTCTCTCCCTTAGGATTTAGGTTTTATCATTATTTTCATGTCCCTTAGGACGAATAAAGGATGCTGGCGACTCGATATTTTTGCCGGCCGCTACAAAGGTCACTTTCGACAGAAGCTCAGAATGTCCAGAATTCAAAGTTGGTAGAAGGATATCGGTCGTTATGTTTCAATTAGCCCCTTTTCCCTTAAATTACAATTTTCTAAACTTTGTAATGCTCTATGGGATCACGTGCTTGGCTGATTACCATTCTATCAATAAAATTTGAGCCCTAGTGCTTTTGTTTGCAATTCTCATTTTATTTTGCTTTACAAAAATTTTAACTATATTAAATAAATGATATAAATTGTATTTTTTTATAAAATAAAATAATTTAGTATTTTTATGAATTTTGAGAAAAAGAATCAATTCAAAAACACAAATATTCAGAGAGAAATTAATTTTTGAATCAATTAACAAAATATCAAAATGTCCTGCATTCCATATTTTCTAAGCTTTAATATTTATAACAACCTGTGCATGAAGTTTTTCAATATGCGAAGAGTGCATCATTGTCATATGTGTCTACATCTCAAGAAGACTGAATATTATGCTATCCTATTGCCTAATCAAAGAGTGCCTGATGGTGTCTAAAGTCAAGCTCTTACTTTCATCCACCCTTAGTTTACCTGAATGTCTGACCAAAAGAAACTGTCAAAAATGGATCCACAAGTGTATGAACAATTTGGATGGTTGAACTGTTAGAATTTAGCAGTGAAGGTTTAGATTTCAATTATAATATGATAAATAAACCCCATTTGAGATAGAATTCAGTAGCATGTATGGAACAACTAAGTTTTAGATTTCTATTATATTATGATAAATAAACCCCCTTTGAGATAGAATTCAGTAGCAAGTGCGGGATTTTGAAGGAATAACTAGCCTAGTTGTCATAATTCCTGTGTTGTTACTATAATGTTTTGCAATTCAGGATTCCAATCCCATATTTTTTTGTCGTGAAGCGTTTCTTGCTTATTGTAAAAGTAAGTCTCAAAAAAGCCCATGAAGCGACTTCGACATTTTTTTTTTAATTCTTGATCATTTGTACGCCTTCCCCATACCAAAAGGTTTTGGCTGCTCTGCAGACTTGGTATTAATAGCCAATGTTGAAAATACTAATTAAGTTATCTTAAGCATGCATGTTTGACAAAAAAAAGTCTTCTAACTGTGCATAAAATAGCGGGTTGTTCAAATTCAAATACAGATTTTGTACTTAATTTGCAATTTGTTCGAACCCTGCCAAGCTATTGTTTCTAGTTAATAGCATAGTTGACAAATAGGTGAACACAAGGATACATATCTGGCATCCTAGATTAACTGCAGCACTTCCATTCATGTCTCTTCTCTTGGCCTTCAAACAATTCTAGTGTTCTAATAGACAAAAGAAGAGGAAACAATATTGATTTTGATATATTGTTCTACGAGTAAATGCACTCAGAAAACTTGTGAGTACACATATTAGCCAAAGCATTATTGCAGACAATTCATGATATAGCCTAGTAAGTATAAAAATTCAGTAACAATATATTATCTATAATATATCTAATTCAATTTTGAAACTTAAACTAATTATTTGTGAAAATTTTCTGTTCACCTAGAAACCTATGGATAGTGCTATAAATATATAGCCTAGAAACCAATTTACTTTTTACATAATGTAAATCCCAAAATTACATTTCGGTTTTATTATTCCAACAATTTGGATAAACACAACTAAAAATGTATAACATTAAAAACTTCAAGTTAAGGCTTACAAACCTGATCATCAGATGAATAATGTTTAAATCCAATAGTAGTCCCCAAATGGTTAGTGGGTGATGGAAAAACCATTTAGTTTTGGAAGGACAACTGGCTAGGTGTTCCCCTCACTAATATTCTTTGTATTTCATTCTCATATTCAAGCGTGTCTTGTGATTTGTCAATCCATGATTTATCAATTGGCATGACTACAAAAGAAACCAGTTTTCATTAGGTTACTTTTACCAATAGTATAACATAATGATACTCATTTAATATAATGTGTTTGTATGTTTTAAAATTTTATATCGCGATTCAAAGACGTTTTCTTTGGGTAGGAGCTTCAGATAAAGGATACGTGCCTTGGATTTCTTGAAGCAATGTGTGCAAACCTAAAGATATTGGTGGCCTCGGCGTAAAACATGTTGGTCGATTCAACTGTGCTCTGTTAGCAAAATGGATTTGGAAATTCTATAGTGGTGGAAATGAAATTTGGAGACAGACTATGGTTAACAGGTACGGTAATTTGAGTATCAAATTGCAATCTGCTGCTGAAGTTGGGAGTCAGTATCACGAATCTCCTTGGATGAAGGACCTATTATCTATCCCAGTTTCCGAAACCAGCTGCTGTTTCAATGATTGTTTGAATTGTACTGTTGCAGATGGCGCTAATGTATCGTTTTGGCACTCGATTTGGATCGGTAATGAAAAGTTGATCCATCGTTATCCTAATTTGTACCAGTTTTGCAGGTCTAAGTACTGCTCAGTTAAAGACATGGGAGAGTGGGATGGTTTTTCTTAGAGATGGAGATTGAATGATTTCTTGGATATTGGCAATTCTAATGTGGATTCTGACCGGATTAATTGTTTTCAGCTGCTGGCTCAGTCCTCTCTATCCAAAGATGTGTTAGATGTTTGGAATTGGAATCTTCATGATTCTAATGAGTTCTCTGTCAATTATTTTTACCATTCTTTGAACTGCTCAGTTTACGTTAGTGAGGCTGGTATGGTGAACACTGATTTGCTGCATATTCTGTGGAGGTCGACGCTCCCGGCTTCTGTCCAGTTTTTTGGGTGGAGGTTGGCTCATGACAGGTTGCCTACAAGGTCCAATTTGGAAATTAGAAGGCTTATTGTTAGTGAAAAAGACAAGGCTTGCATTTTTTACTTTCACCATCTTGAAGATTCCACTCATCTATTCTTTTCTTGTACCAAATCCGTTTTAGTTTGGAATAGTATATGCGAGTGGGTGGGCATAGACAGAATTTTGGAAACTAATTGTTCCCCCCATGCGTAGGCTTGGTTCTCGAGGCTAAAAGGTCGTTGTGCAGTGGGTAAGATAAACTCTATTTGGTTTATAACTTGTTGGATAATTTGGAGATTTAGGAACAAAATATTGTTCAACGATGTGATGTTTAATGCTAGCGACATTGTCAATGAAATCAAAACTTACTCGTGGAATTGGTTGATTTTGGGTAGCCTTGATAGTAAGTCTTGTAGATTATATGAATGGTATAAATTCCCATTAGATTTTTTGTAATTCCGTAATCGGATTGGTGGTTGTACTATTTTGGTTCGAGATTTCCTTAATCTCTATTACTGAATTGCTTATCAAAAATTTATCTAACTTTAGTATTAATTTTTCATGAACATGATTTATCATGTTTCCAATAAGAGAGACCATTATTGACCTACTTTTTACACTTTAGACAACAACATTTCTCAAATTCAACTATGCATTCATGAGAAGTTGTAGAAAACAAGCATTTCATTTTGGTGACACCAATTCCATGTTGCTTTCATACATACATTTATGAACATTAATCAACTTTCATTTTTAAACACAAACACAAATACTGGTATTAAACAATGCAATGAAGACATAATAGAATCGCATAAGTGCCGTCCACACATCAGAATCGTAAGAACACAACAGAACAACATAGTGTAGAAATTAATGAAATAAAAATAGATACACACAACAATATAATGTAATTATCCAAAAAATTTAGAAACATAATACATAATTGATATTTTGCAGAAACGTAAGAACTATATATAGTAAAACAACGTAAATGTTTAATAAAATTTAAATATTTAAATATGAAAAGATGACTATATAACAACTTAACAAGTACTTACTTCAATTTTTCTTCAACAACAAAAATGAGTCCAATCAAGTTTCTACAAGTTTTATCTCGATTTCTGCAAAAAAAGTGAACAACTTTTGTAAGCATGATTAGAAATAGTTAGTAAAAAGACATTTTGTATACAATTAGTTAAAGAACAAAAGTATACATGTATAAACAAGACCACATGTGAGAGATGAATTTTCTGATTCATATAAACAGCCTCAGTCACATCCACCAATCCAAGCAAACTAACATTAACTCCACGTATGTACTCTTCTCAAAGAAAAATTAGGCACAAATGTTAATAAAAATTCAAGTGGAGTTATATGGTACTTGTAAAGTGTAGATGTATATTTGACCTTTTATATGACACCAACTTTTGTATATTTGACCTTTTACTAATTAAATTCAATTTAGTTTTTACACACTCAAACACCAGAGTTTAACATTTTATATTTAAATGTTCATTCATAGTATTTTCTAACATAACCTTTGAACAATGGCTTCTTCTTCTTCATGGATAACTTCTCCTTCATGTACTCTTTTACCTATAGATTCATCCTCCTCTACTCAAGATTCAACTCAGGTTCCAACTCTACCTCCTCAATCACAAAACCACTTCAATAGGAGAAATGTTTTGACTGTAGAATCACATTTTGGTTCAAACTACCATTGTTGGTGACTATCCTTTTGGCTATAACTTACATTGTTCTAGGAGTCTTGGCTTTTACTCAAACCAACTTTGTTTCATGGAAACTAATAGAATCACTTTTTTAGTTGTTTCAAGCAATAGTCAACATAGTGGTAGTGATTCTGATGACACATGAGAAAGAGTTCAAATCTTCCAAATACCCTTTAGCACTAGAACCTATTGGGTAGCAAACTTTGTGATTGCTATTTTGTTTGCTGCTTCTGCTATTGTTAGAATAGTAATTGTAGGTGGAAAAAAATTTGAACTTATTTTGAGAATATATGACATATTCTCACTGGTTAATCTTCCATTATCTGTGTTATTTTTTATGATATCTATAAAAGGGTCCTCAAGGGTTCATGTGATAAGAATATATGATGTAATCACTTACGTTTTCAGAAAGGGTTTCAGGTTGTATAGGTCACATATTTTTTCTTGAAAGGCAAAAAAAGCTAATATATTAAACAGACACAAGCATAAGGAATACCTACTACAGTTAAAATTACAACTACAAGAAACTTCACACCACGTTAAAGATCCCTTGAATTCAATAAATGACGAATTCACACAGTGACGGTTATATAATCGTTCGATCAAGATCAAACGGTTCATATCTTAAAACTAAATACTTTTTTATATTAAAAAATCAGATCTGTATTAAATCTGAACCATTCTATTATGATCTAACGATAGTAAATGTCGGGACAGTGTGATTGTGGCAAAACATTGACTGTAGCGAATCCAATTTCACATTAAAGACTCAAAAGACAACTTTAAAATGTAGCAGCACCCCCAAAATGCAGCAATATCTACGCCAAAAATAGCCTTAGGCAGCACTAAAAGGACAACGCTTTTATCACAAAGCGCTGCTATAAGGAATAAAAAAAATTCGCTAAAAAAAGCGCTGGTAAAGGATACCTTTAGAAAGCGCTTTCTAAAAGCGCTGCTAAAGGCCGTAAATAGTCCCCACCTTAGAAAGCGCTTTTTAAAAAGCGCTGCTAAAGGTATAACCTTAGAAAGCACTTTTAAAAAGCGCTGCTAAGTGATAGCCTTAGAAAGCGCTTTTAAAAAGCGCTGCTATAGGCCAATTAAAAGATAACCTTAGAAAGCGCTTTTAATAAGCGCTACTATAGGCCAATTAAAAAAAAGCGCTTTATTAGGAAAAAGCGCTGTCTTAGGTCAATTATTATTAAAAAATAAAATAACACTAAATTTTCAGAACCCTGTTCATTTTCACTCAAGACTTCTACCTCCTTTCTCTCTCGCGATTTCTCCGACCACCATCGTTCTCCCATCAGCCTTCTGTTCTCCGACCACCACAGTTCTGTTCGTTCTCCCACTGTCGTTGTTCTGTTTGTTCTCCCACCGCCATTGTTCTGTTCGTTCTCCCACCGCTGTTGTTCTGTTCGCGACTGCTCCCTCATCTCTCTCTCTCTCTCGCGTGAAGTAAGAAGAGGTACGTTGTTGTTGATACAATGTTGTTGTCTTTTACGTTGTTGTTGATACATTTTGTGTCAAGGTATTATCAATGGCTATTTTAGTGTAAATATATTGTGTGTATGCGTTTGGTTTGCCATTTTCTATGACTGTCTTTTTCTGGTTTGCCATTTGTTATCTATTTCGATTCAAGAATGAAGAAGATGAAAGTTTATATTTAGTTTATATTCGATTCAAGAATGAAGAAGATGAAAGTTTATATGACTGCCATTTGCCATTTGCCATTTGTTATCCATTTGTTATCTATGACTGTCTTTTGACTAACCTAACTTCGCGTTGCGAAATATTCGTCGCGTCGCGAACTTTCTCTCTCTCTCTCTCTCGCTTCCTTCACTTCAAGGATGGTTTGGTTCTGTCTTGCATCGCTGCCTATCGCTGTCCCTCGCTGTCCATCGCTTCCTATCGCTGTCCGTCACATAGCGAACCTTCGCATAGCGAAGTATTTGGTCGCGATGCGAAAGTTGCATTTGTTTCAACTGGTTTTTCTTGAGCCTAAAACCTGCAAAACCATTCAAATCCCCAAGTACCAACCTTTTGGGTCTTTTGTTAGTCAATTCTCATAAAAAATGCAAAGGAACAATGCGATTCGTATAAGTTTTGACTAATGATATTTGTACTTTTGGATTGTTATCAGCTTGCAATGATTGAGAACTAACTTATTGAATTTGCTATATATAGGGGTTACTTGTGATCAAAGTGTGAAAGTCGGATCGTTTCCCTACAGGTAAATATTTTTTATTTTGTTTTTGTTTAGCTTAATTAGTATAACTATGGATAAGAAATGGATGCCTTCAAGTCGATTGTCGAAAGAGTACGAGAATGGGGTATCGAAAACTACAGACAACAACCCACAACAGAAAAACAAAAACTGCTACAAAACTGAGCGAAATTGAAGAGATGACTTTACCTTGAAATTTGCGGATTGCGAAACTGCTGATTGCGAAACTGCTACGAAACTAAGCGAAATTGAAGGTTGTGGTACTTTTTAGGGTTAATTTCTAGGGTTTGATGTGACTTGAATTCCAAATCATTGTTAGAGTTTAAACATGAATGACTATAAGGGTTCAATTTCTATTGATAAAATAGAGTTAAAATGGTAGAAAAGGAAAAATAGATCCAAAAGGAATGAACGTTAAAAGAGGAAGAAGATGAAACGAAATTTTGGTTTTTAGGGAGAAGGAGTGACTCAGGTTCTTTTGTATTTTTTAGGTTTGGTTTTCCATTTAATTTATATTGAATAAAAGAAATTAATTTTACTTAAAAAAATTTAATGTGATTGTTCTGTAAAAATTGAAAATGATTATTAATTGAAAAAAGAAAGCGTGAGTGATATATATATATATATATATACATATATATAAGCGTTAGTGCTATATATTGGTGAAGAACTTTAATAACAATAAGTAAATAATGGCGGTCTAAACCGCCAGTTTATTACTAACATTACGCGGGTGAGCTAAACCGCCATAATCTACCGCTAATTGTGGCGGTTTTTACTAAACGCCATAATTTAACCGCAACAATTTAAGCGATTTTTTGTAGTGAAATGTTGCAATATCTGCTGCATCATCAATCGGAGCAACCTTGTCCGGGAAGAAATCTGTGACAAAGATGAAATCCCTCACAAAAGACCACACTCTGAAACGTGATTTTGGTGCAGATGTTGATGAGGACTGGGATGAATACTGGTTCAATATTCTTCATTCAGGAGGCTGGAGAGAGAGCGATTAGCTTCTAGAGGGGAAGCTGTATTTTGTTGTTGTTTTGATTGTCCCCTTATATGGGTGTTAGTGATTTTTCTGGCCTTCAGGCTCTCTTTTTAATTGTATTGTACAATGTTTTGGCTCATCTGATGCATTTTATATAATATGTAGTTTTTCCTCCTGCAAGGAATTACCCTTTTATGTATATGCTAGCCCCTCGAGTACTTAAGTCAAGATGACTTAGAGTGGTCGATCATGAGGTGCCAAGCGTTATTTTTTTGCCAATAGAAAGCATAAAAGGCTAGAAAAAGCGTTGCTAAAGGCCCACTTTAGACAGCTTTTTTTCAGAAAAAGCGCTGCTAAAGGTCTACTTTAAAATGCGCTTTTCCAGAAAAAGTGCTGCTAAAGGCCTACATAAGGCAGCGCTTTTACATAAAACAAAAGTGTTGTCTTTACCTATAGCAGTGCCACCTTAGGCAGCGCTTTTAAGCGCTGTTAAAAGCAAAAAAAAAGCGCTGTCTTTTCCCTTCCGTGGCATAGTGGTAGCTCGTTCCATAAGAACTACATAGTTAAGCGTGCTTGACTTGGAGTAGTATTGGGGCGTGTGACCTTCTGTGAAGTTTCCTGGAAAGTGTGTTAGTGAGGATAAAACGTGCTAAATTGACTCGTATTGGTTTGTGTGGTCAATCGGTAATCCCAAAAGCAGTATGGGGCGTTACACAAATAGAGTTGGATGGAAATTCTTTTGTTCTTTTACAGTTTGGGGATGACACAATCCTAATTGGTGATGGTCCTTGGAGCAACCTTTGGGCCATTAAGTCTATAATGAGAGCTTTTGAGTTAGTTTCTGGCTTGAGAGTTAACATGAATAAAAGCAAGCTTTATGGCATTGGTATTTCATCTTTTTTTTTGCTGGCTGCCTCAAACTTCCTCCTCTACAACATATATCACATTCCTTTCAAATTTTTGGGGATCATGGTGGGCTCTAATCCAAGAAGAGTTGCAGCTTGGAAGGGTATTATCTCTAACATGAAAAGTAAACTTTCTTGCTGGAATAGCAGATTTTTATCTATGGGAGAGAGAATCACTTTGTTAAATTCTGTTCCATCATATTTCATCTTACAAGATGCCTGAGAAGGTAAGGAGAGAAATCATCAGAATTCAAAGGCATTTTCTTTGGTTTGGTTTGAAGGAAGGCACGGCCGTGAACTGGATTAATTGGCTGACAGTGTGCAAAACTGAGCCTGAGGGTGGCCTTGGAGTTAAAGATATCAGTAGATTCAATGAGGCATTACTGTGCAAATGAATTTGGAGGATATTGAATGACAAGGAAGCCATATGTAGTGGTATTATTCAACTCAGATATGGAAACTTAATTAGGTGCATGCAGCTTGATGAAAATAATCATCACCCTTCTAAGCAATATTTATGGTGGAGGGACCTCAATATGATTTTTTTGAATATGAAGAACTTTAGTAATGATAAGATTGGAATTAGGCACTTTGCTAAATTCAAACTTGGCAACGGGGAATCAATTCCTTTTTGGAAAGGGATTTGGCATAGTTCAAAACCCTTGGAAGAGGATTTTCCTCTCCTATTATGCCACACTGCCAACACAAATGCCATGGTCAGTGAGTTGTGGGAATGGTCTCAAGGATCATGGTAGTGGAAGCTTGAAGGGGCTGTGACAGCTGGTGATCCTTTAATTACAGTTGAACTCCTTTACTTAAATACAATCTTGGCAAATTTTTGTCCAATCAATATGGTGGGGGACCAAATCTCTTGGGTGACTGCTCCTTCTCAACACTTTTCTGTCAAATGATGCTATGAATCTTTAAGGGGCCGGGGACAATTTATGGATAGAGTTATCACCTTGAGTTCTATGTGGAAAATGTTATGGAAGATGAACGTTCCATCCAAAATTAAGGCCTTTTGTTGGAGAATGCTCCTCAATAGACTTCTAACTAGGTAGAAGCTTTTCAAGAGGAATATTATCCAAGATGCTTCATTGGCCAAATATGTGTTTTGCAAGGTTGAAGAAGAAATAATTGATCATGTCATGCTTCATTGCACTTTCACTCGGCATGTTTGGATACGTTTTTGGAATTGGATTGGAATGGACAAACAAATCTCTCTTTACTGCACTATGAACTTTTGTCAAACTTTAGAATCATTCAAAGGAAAAGTTGGAAAGCATGTTGAAGGTTTCTTATGGATGATAGCTTGTTGGTGCATTTGATGCAAGCAACACGCAGTGATTTTCAAAAAAGACTCCTTTCACGCTAAAGATATTGAATTTAACATTAAATTCCTTTCTTAACTTTGGCTTGGTGTTCTTCAAAAATCATATTATTAGAGCTTTTATGAATGGTGCAAAGCACCGTTAGATTTTCTTAAGCATTAGCATATAGCTTGGTTAGTTAGTGGTTAGTTTGTTTTTTCCAACATACTAATGTGATCTTCTTATATTGTTGGTTGGTTGAGTATTTCTTATACTCTATTTTGTTGAATACTCTTGCTTATATATAAAAAAATACCATAACTTATATTATTGTAAATGTGCCTTTAAACCTTTGTTGATGAAGAGAAAGAAAACATATTTTGGAGATTGCATTTACCGCGAAATCGGAAGTTTTAGAAATTCGGACGAAAAGTCGAGGAAAAAAATCGTACGGTGAATAGTGCTATCCGTACGGATGAATATTGACGTCCGTACGGTGAATAGTGTTGTTCGTACGGTGAATAGTATTTTTTTAGTTCTCGGACTTTTTCGATTCGGTCCATGGATCCATGAGATTTTGGGCTTTGGTTGTTGGGTATTTGCTATTACAAATATGTATCGCTTATATGTTTGATGTGTGAGAATCTTAGAGTTTACACCAGCAAGGGAGAGCGAGGGTTTAATGGCATAGCATAGGGCTTAGCTATTCACAAGGAAAACCTTAGAAAAGCTAAGGTTTAGGGAAACCTTTGGAGTTGTTTAAGGTTATTGTGATTGTTAAACACTGTTACACCTTGGGTTTTAGTGATTCATATATTGAGAGTTTGAGAGGTTGGGAAACACTTGGATAAAAAACATGGTTGCTCTTGGGAACCTGAAGGCGAAAGCTATTTTCTTGTAACTCATCTGTAATCTCTTGTAACAACTTTCTGAGTATAGTGAATTGGAGAACTGCTCTCTCCCCCAAAGTAGATCGTTTGATCGAATTGGGTAAACAAACCTTCTGTTTTTCCTTGCCTTATTCTATTATATTATCTGTGTACGGATTATTATTGCTGAAGACCATTTATTTTGGTTGCTATTGTTCTTTACCTCACAAATTGATATTGAATTTTGTCGTAATTCACAATAAGATTCACAACATACATGAACAATTTAAATCTTTTAGTTAAGTATTAACAAGTAAAATAACAAGTTCATACAAAAAAAACGTATTGAAATTTTTGTCACTCAGATCAACTATAGCCTATTTCAAGATCAACTCATTACTCAAAACAATGCCACCAAAGACATCTTTACTCAATACTCAAAATCGTAGTATACTACACAATCTCCGTAGTGGAAGCGACTTAAGGTAAAACTACATGATCTTCTTATCACATCCATTGATTTTATTATTGCAAAATAATTCATACATTATTGATAAATTTGTAAAATTTGGTCATAAACATGAGTTAAAGACTGTAATTTGGGCATTTGTCCAAGAGAATTATCGAGTATTCTCAAAATTTCGAACTCAGAGCTTCAATGTAAGATCAATGCCATCATTATTTGACCCTGCTTCTGTGAGCTCTTCTTCATCCTTCACTTCTAAGAAGTTAAAGAAAGGTTGACCATCATATCCATCAGAATGAACACTTGTAGACCAAGACATAGCAGGTGGAGGAATTTCAGAAACAACAAACTGTGGAAAACTTGCATGACCAGTGCCAACGTTGTCAGAATTGAGCTCCAAAGTGCTACCCCAGTCTGCATCACTGAATAAGACATGAGCAGAATTTAGTATGACAAATGATACTGACAACTTACTTTCTTTGAATGGAAAAAAGATAAAAAATTGAAAAAGCTAGTGATAAAAAAATTCGGTAATTTATAATTAAGAGATTATTACCTGTAACACTCGTTGGTGTCATTGTAGCTACTAACACCATCACTTTCATTCAACTGTGGAATCAGAGAATATAGGTCAAAATAATAATAATGATTAAGTAAAGATAAAAACTACAGAAAAATACAAAATAAAATAAAAAACACTAAGTTGCGTATACATTTTAGTCTAATTTTTTAAAAATAACTTTTTATTCTAACTTAAAATATGTGTAACATCAAAGTGTTAAAAACTTTGAATTAAGCGGCAATATTGGTACTATCATGGTTTTAAATTGAAGTATGCAACTTCGATTTATAAATTGCAGACTGCAACTTCGATTTTAGTCATTAAAAACTGCATCAGATAAACTTCGATTGTAGAAAGCTCTTTAGTAAACCCTCACCATAGCATGATTCATACGAAACAGTTTTTGTTCACTAGATTCTCCACCACCACTGTTTCCATGCCTAGATCCAATGACTGGGGAAAATGATGGAACATGAGAATGCAAAACACTCGAATTCGGACACGGCCATGACAACAAAATCGAAAACCCTTCATTGTTTCCTCTTTGTGTTGCTGGTAAAACACCGGGATCCGTTTTCGGAATCTTAGGGTGTTTTTGTTTTTGATGCTGCAGCTGCTGTTTCTTCGAACCAGAACTCGACATGATAACATCATTACCATTACTATTACCTCCACCACACTCACAAACCCTAGAACCACCACATTTGCTACACACGCACATAATTATTATTAGATTGTTTCTTAAGATATTCACAGTAATAAAAATCAAATGTTCTTATAAATATACATATATATGGTTTCAAGAGAATTTAAGAAAGGACGAAAAATAAATGTAGAATCATAGAATATAATCTAAAACAAGTATAAAAAAATACTCACTAAAAATAAAAGATTTTGTAGTATATTAAGGAAAACCTGTATAATATCGTATATATAATATAGAAGAGAATCATGACAATATTATGTTGTTGTGTAATGAAGAAGAATATCTAGACTTTATAAATTTTCCTTTATTTTCTCATTTCCATTGGAACGTTAGAAATATAACAAACCTCAATGAGAAAGAGTCTTTCAAAGGTAAGGAAATCCAATTTTCAACAAAATATTTCTTGTTTTTGTAGGTTTTCTTTTTGGATTTAATTTTCAAATTTTATTAGTCGATCCCGCCTAACATATACATGGGAACTTCTAGTTAACCTCATATCTTAAAGGCTTATCTCGTGGAAACATATGTACGTGTCTTTGGGTGGGAGAATGAACTTTCTTAACTTTGTTCTTAATATCATCTCTATCTTTTACCTATATTTTTTTAAGAGGTCTGTCAAGGTTTGTAAGAAGATTGCGAAAATCCAACAGAGGTTTCATTGGGGAGGAGTAAAAGCGGATTCCAAGATAGCCTGCGTCGAATGGGCAGATGTGTGTAAATCTAAGAAGTTTGGGGTCTTTGTGTCCAGGATCTTCGGCCGGTCAATTTGGCCTTAATGGATAAGTGGAGATAGAGGTTGATCTCGGAAGCGTCTGGTCCTTGGCATGATATTCTCGCTACAAGCGACTCTCGCGGCTTCTATTTTGAGAGGGAAAGTTAGGTGCCTCCGCTCGACCTTGTCTAGGTGGAAAGGAGTTTCCCTCATTGGAGTAAAAGTTGACGATCCTTTTGATTGGTTTATGGATGGCCAACTACTATAAATATACCCATTTTACCTCGGACGCGAAAGAGATTAAATCTCGGCTACACATGCGAGGTAACGACGGGCGTCATGAAAAATTGTCACTTTAAACACCTCCTGCCCTCCCCCCAATTTTGCAATAACCGAGGGGTAAACTGTTCTTCGCATGAGTTTGATCCCCAACTTCTACATATTTCTTCTCGGTTATTTGAGAAATCCAAGTAATATATCAGTCTTATTCCCTTGGTTTAAAATAATAACATAGGAGAAAACATTGTTATTTTTTTTAATTTCTTCTGTATTTTGGTTTGAACCTGCATTATAGAACCATAGTTTGGTCATTTCTAAAACAGATACATTATTATAGAACCATATTTTGTCCATTTCTAAAACAAATACTTTGTACCTTTTGCCCATTTCTCAAACAGAATCATTGTACAAAATGTATTCATTGTTTACACCATTTTCAAAACCAAACTGTCACATGTACATCTTATAATTTTACAACAAATAAAAACTAAAACAAATGATTAACCAACAAAAATAATAACCAAAATGCAAAATCTTGTACGTCTTCGAAAAGTCCTCTTATGTGGGTTGTCACTGGTCGTTAAACACCTATAATTTGAACCACTTTTGAAACCAATTAAGTGTTGAATAAACTTAATGTTTTGTTAGTGGGTCTTTAATTATTTAGTTTGTAGAGAAATCTAGAGTTAGTGGAATATCAAAAGATAGTGGGCTATTATTAACTTTTATTGTTTGTTTGAATAGTAGAACTTTTGGGTCTATATAAAGACCAAGATTGTATTTTGTCATTTCAACAATAAGAACAAGATCAATACAGAATTCTTGTGCAAAGTACTGCTTCTGCTCTTTCAAATTGGCATCAGAGCTAATGGCAAATACGATGAATCAAATGCCGTTGTCGCATTTAACTAAGGCGAATTACGAGAACTGGAGTATCCAAATGAAAGCTCTTCTTGGATCTCTAGATGCGTGGGAGGTGACCAGGGATGTGTGAGGGATACTCTTCTAGCCTTCTTGTTTTAATGATGTCAACAAATGCATTAGATTGTAATTTGAGCGGTATCACTTCACGTGTCGGTCATGTCCATATTGGCCAGGTGTTTAGATACCTAAGATCTTATTCCTTCCAAAATACATGTCCACAAGTGATCTAATAGTATCTCGCATGTAGGTCTGACTCTATTCTGGTGAAAAACAATTCAAAAAATTGAATTGCTTAAAAAATCAGCATTATGCGTCGACCTCAGCATTCATGCGCTGACCTCAAAATGGTCATGCGCTTACCCGTGATAAATGGCTCAAAACTGGCACTTTATGCGTCGACGCATAAAACCCATAGGTCGACGCATGAACTTGTTTTTCGCCCTTTCCACTTAAATTCGTGTCTGTTATTTTCTATTATCTTTTTTTGGTCATATTTTTTATATAAATAGTTTTGGGTCTTCATTTTTCACAAATAGAATAAGAAACGTGAAAAATATATGTCAGTTCTCTCTTCATCTTCATCTTCTTCATTGTGTAAACAAACAATCACACATAATCATCTTTGTTTGTGTCACCCATTGTTAGAAGTGATAACGTTCAGAATTTAGGAAGTGTGATCTTCATCTTCTGGGTTGAGAGTTTGGCAGGTGTTTCTTGAATCAAATCAGTTGGGTTTGTCCTCCAAGAATCGAGGAGATTTTGGGGGTTTTTGCACAAACTGTTCTTTCTACAGGGATTCGGCTGGGCGAAGGTAACCGGAAATTGGCGCAACTGTTTCGGTTTAGTAGCTGTAATCAGAGGATCGTAGAAGAAGGTTTGGGTTCGAATTCTTGGAAGATTTCAATTGAGCGAGTGAAGGTAACTGAAGAACGAAGTTTTCTTTCGGTTTAGTAGCGTGGGACGGTAATTGAATCAACCAAATTCGGAGCACTTGATTCATCTTGAATCAAGGGAAGAGAAAATTCTGCATCGACGATCGAAGACGTTCGGGGTTTGTATGTTCATAGTTTTCTCTTGTAACAAACAATTTGCAACAGCAACATATATATATATATATATATATATATATATATATATATATATATATATATATATATATATATCTCAATTCCGTTTGCGGAGTTGAGGGAAGATGTACCCAAAGCGAGGACGATTGGGGAACTGCCTAATCAAATCTCTGGTGTTCTCTCTCTTTCCCTTAACTCTTTTACATTTCAGTAGTGTTCGATTTCGTAACATTGCAAACTATCGTAATTTCTGTCGTGGAATAATTGTACGCTGATAAACTACTTTTGGTTAAATCAATACAATTCGTTGAATTGTGTTCTGGAGCAGCTGCACATTTTTCTCCATAGAAATTCTGCACATAGTGTGTTTATGCACACTAGGTGTTTGATAATTTGTTTTCAAGCAAAATTCGAACACAGTGCTTTTAATTGTTTATCAATTAACCTCATTGGATTGGAATAAACATCAAGCAAGTGATTAATTTGTTGTCTGCGTTTGTAAGTGAAATACTCATAACTGAATTTTTCTCCTTCATACTCATCCAAAATATATTCGTGCATATCCGATCCTTTTGGTAGAAGGTTCGTTGTAGACGATTTATCCAACAGCAGCTTCCGTTAAACAGAATTTTTTAAAACAGAATTTTGTAGTCCATTTGCGTGTAAAACTCAAGGGATCTATTCAACCCCCCCTTCTAGATCCATAGCCATCGTCTAACAGGATGGTTTTGCAGAACCAGCAGACACCACGGAGTATACGGCTGCTCAACAAAAGGCGTTGAAAGAGACACGTTCGAAGGATAAGACGACATTGTATATGCTGTTCCGAGCAGTGGACGAATCAGACTTTGAGAAAATTGTCGGTTCGACTACGTCGAAGGAGGCTTGGGACACGTTAGAAAAAGTGTTCAGAGGAGCAGATCGCGTGAAGCAAGTTCGAATTCAAACTCTTCGTGGAGAGTTGGAGAGGATACAGATGAAGGAGTCAGAAAATGTATCTGACTACATCACGCGTGTACAAACGGTGGTGAACCAACTCACTAGAAATGGCGAAGCAGTGACTGATGCACGAGTTGTTGAGAAGATTCTGAGATCTTTAACTGATAAGTTTGAGAATATTGTATGTGCAATAGAAGAGTCGAAGGACCTTTCGACGCTTTCACTCGAAGAGCTCGCTGGCTCTCTCGAGGCACACGAATAACGAAAGATGAAGAAGAAGGAGGAAGCAGTCGAAGAAGCAAATCAAACGAAGGAGTCAGTCAAAGAAGAAAAGGTACTTTATTCTCAAAACTTTCGAGGAAGAGGACGTGGCCATGGAGGTCGTGACAATGGTCGAAGTGGTCGAAGCAGCAACTTCGACAGAGGACAGTCGAGCCAGCAAAATTGGCGTGGCAGAGGACGTGGTCAAAGAGGTGGTCGGTCGAACTACTCCAATGTCGAATGTTACAAATGTAACAAGCAGGGTCATTATGCGAAGGATTGCAAATCCTTCAAATGCTATAACTGTGGTAAAGTGGGACATCTTGCAAAAGATTGTCGAGTCGAAAAGAAAGTAGAAGAAACAACCAATCTAGCTTTCGAAGTCGAAGCGAATGATGGTTTTTTGTTAATGGCTCAGAAGGAAGAAGACGCGGAGAATGACACTATGTGGTATCTCGACTCTGGAGCAAGTAATCATATGTGTGGTCACAAATGTTTAAAGAAATGCAGAAGATTGAAGATGGTCATGTGTCTTTCGGAGATGCATCGAAAGTGAAGGTCGAAGGCAAAGGTACGATTTGTTACTTGCAGAAGGATGACTTGACTGGGTCAATCCAAGATTTTTATTATGTACCAGATCTCAAGACAAATATTTTGAGTCTGGGACAACTCACAGAAAAAGGTTACTCGATATTCATGAAAGATCGAATATTGCACTTGAAGGACAAGTTAGGGCATTTGATTGCTCAAGTCGAAAAGGAGAGAAATCGAATGTACAAGCTGAACTTGAGGAGTGTTCAAGGAAAATGTTTGCAAATCAATGTCGAAGACAAAGCGTCGATGTGGCATCAACGCTTTGGTCATTTACATCATGCTGGTCTAAGAAGGTTAGCGAAGAGGAACATGGTACACGGGCTACCAGATATGGACTATGAAGGAAAGTTTTGTGAAGATTGTGTGCTTAGCAAACAAACAAGAACCTCATTTCAAAAGAAGGCAGAATATCAAGCTAAAGATATTCTCGAATTGATTCATACTGACATTTGTGGGCCAATCACTCCAGAATATTTCAGTGGCAAAAGGTACTTCATTTCTTTTATTGACGATTTTTCATGAAAGAACTGGGTTTATTTCTTGAGAGAAAAATCTGAAGCATTCGAGGTGTTCAAAAGGTTCAAAGTGATGGTGGAGAAGGCAACTGACAGACACATCAAAGTAGTTCGATCTGACAGAGGTGGTGAGTATACTTCGACAGATTTTATGAAGTATTGTGAAGAACAGGGCATAAGGAGATTTCTAACTGTACCATATTCACCTCAACAAAATGGTGTAGCTGAAAGGAAGAAACGAACAGTTCTCGATATGGTTCGATCAATGCTTAAGAGTAAGAACATGTCGAAGGAATTCTGGGAAGAAGTTGTACAATGTGCTATTTATGTTCAGAATCGATGTCCACATTCGAAGTTAGAAGATCAAACACCACAAGAAGTATGGAGCGGACAGAAGCCAACAGTTTCTCATCTTAGAGTATTTGGTAGTGTGGCTTATGCACACGTACCAGATCAACGAAGAACGAAGCTTGAAGACAAAAGTCAGAAGTACATATTCATTGGATATAATGAGAAGATGAAAGGGTACAGATTATTTGATCCCATAAACAAGAAGGTGATAGTGAGTAGGGATGTTCGAATAAACGAAGCGAGTAAGTGGGACTGGAACAGTTCGACAGAGGTTATGGTCGAAGCTGGATCAGTCACTGTACCAACAAGCATTTCGACAGATCTTGAAGATTTTGAAAATGAAGATGAACCTCTACAACCCAGAATGCGAAATCTACAAGATTTGTATGATTCGAAAAATGAAGTACATCTTATATGTCTTTTGGCAGATGCTGAAAATATTAATTTTGAAGAAGCATTGCGAGACAAGAAGTGGAAAACTGCCATGGATGAAGTAATTAAGGCGATTAATCACAACAACACATGGGAGCTGGTCGAATTACCAAAAAGTAGTCAACCTGTTGGTGTGAAGTGGGTATTCAAGAAAAAGATGAATGTCGAAGGCGAAGTGGAACGATACAAGGCGGGACTTGTTGCAAAGGGATATAAGCAGAAGGCAGGAATAGATTATGACGAAATATTTGCTCCCGTTGCAAGAATGGAAACAATTCGACTACTTATTTCACAAGCTACTCAATTCAAATGGCCAATATTTCAGATGAATGTGAAGTCAGCATTTTTGAATGGTGTGCTCGAAGAAGAAGTTTATGTCGAACAGCCACCAGGGTATATGAAAGCTGGAGAAGAGAAGAAGGTGCTGAAATTGAAGAAAGCACTTTATTGACTGAAGCAAGCACCACGGGCATGGAATACACGTATCGACACATATTTTAAGGAGAATGGGTTCAAGCAACATCCTTATGAGCATGCCCTTTATGTAAAGAAGAATGGAGGTAATATGTTACTTATTGCTCTTTATGTTGATGATCTCATCTTTATGGGTAGTAATGATCAGATGATAGAAGAGTTCAAGGGCACAATGACACGAGAATTTGAGACGACAGACTTAGGTCTGATGAGATTCTTTCTTGGTCTGGAGGTTCGACAAGAAAAATCAGGAATTTTTATTTCACAAGAAAAATATGCAAGAGAAATCTTGAAGAAATATAAGATGGAAAGCTGTAATCCAATTTCGACGCCAATGGAACCAGGTGCCAAGCTGTCGAAATTTGATGGGGGAGATCGTGTCGAAGTGAGTAAATTTCGAAGCTTGATAGGAAGTCTTCGTTATCTCACATGCACAAGGCCAGACATTTCGCTAAGTGTCAGAATGGTAAGTCGATTCATGGAGGAACCAGTCTATTCACATTGGAAGGCATTGAAAAGAATCCTTCGATACATCCAAGGAACTGTGTCACTTGGAATGTTTTATTCAAAAGCTGAAGATTACAGGTTGATTGGTTATTCCGACAGCGATTGGTGCAGTGATATTGATGGTCGAAAGAGCACGTCTGGATATGTGTTCTTTATGGGAAATACTGCTTTTACTTGGCTTTCCAAAAAGCAACCAATAGTAACACTTTCGACGTGTGAAGCTGAATATGTGGCAGCATCTTGGTGCGTTTGCCATGCAATATGGCTTAGAAGATTGTTGAGCAAGATGGAGTTAAAACAGGAAGGTGCAACTGTGATACACGTGGACAATAAATCAGCAATTGAGCTAGCAAAGAATCCAGTGAATAATGAAAGAAGCAAACATATTGATGTTCGATTTCATTTCATTCGAGAACATGTGAGAGAAGGAAGTGTCAAATTGAAGCATGTGGCGAGCAAAGACCAAGCAGCAGATATCCTTACAAAGCCATTGTCGAAAGAGTTTTTTGGCAGAGGAAAGAAAATGATAGGCTTGGTGGACGGTAGAAACATTTAAGTTTACATGGGAGTTTTGTTGAATAAACTTAATGTTTTGTTAGTGGGTCTTTAATTATTTAGTTAGTGGAGAAATCGAGGGTTAGTGGAATATCAAAAGATAGTGGGCTATTATTAGCTTTTATTGTTTGTTTGAATAGTAGAACTTTTGGGTCTATATAAAGACCAAGATTGTATTTTTTCATTTCAACAATAAGAACAAGATCAATACAGAATTCTTATGCAAAGTACTGCTTCTGCTCTTTCATTAAGATCACCACCACCAACAATGTTAAATCTTTAGTAAAAAGAATGTAAAAAGATAAATGAGTAAATATATATTACTATGTGATATAAAACATTTACTTACTAGTTTTCCCATATCTCCTCTTGATGATCATCATGAATAGCGTGCACATCATCATCATAATAATTTTGTTCTGATGTGAAACATACATGTGTTGCAAAAGAGGGGGTATCTATTTGAGAATTAATTGTTATTGGAGGTTTAATTGTTAGCCTAATGTCATGCGAACTATTATAGGATCTGGATTCTTGTTTTCAATACTGGAGGATTTATAGGTATATGTAATTATTATCTCTTTTATTAGCTTTCTTTACATAGCTTCCATTGGTTTCTATTTATTCATGTAAAAATTATATATTGTATCGACATACACAGAAGATACATACTTTTCTCAATAGGGCATCAAAGCATAATAATCCAGAGAAAACCAAATTGCAGAAGATATCTCATACTACCAATAACAACAACAACTCATTAGTCCTTACACCAATGGAAAAAACTCATATAACCCGGGAACATCCCTAGTATCATCCTTTCTCAATGGTGGAAACTACCGAATGTGGTCACGTTTGATGAAGAAAACACTCCTAGCAAAGATGAAACTGAGTTTTCATTGACGAAACAATAACAAATCCAGGAAAGCAGAATGTAGATTACCAAATTAAACTGGGAGAGAGCAGATTCTATGGTGATGGTGTGAATCATAAACGGAAAAGATCCAAAACTCCATAGAAGTATCTCGCATGCACTCACTGCAAGGGACATCTGGCTGGATCTCGAAGAATATTTTTCTCAAGAAGATGCACAAAGGATTCACCAACTATAGCATAATCTGTGTCTAATTCAGAAGAATGATGATTCGAGTGTGACTGAATTTTACGCTCATTTCAAAAGCATCTTTGATGAATTAAATGAGCTCCAACCGCGCATCCATCTTGCTCCTGGGGAGCTTCGAAATAATTGATGAAAAGAGAAGAAGAACAACGACTTCATCTATTTCTATAGGAGGTCTAGACAGTGAGCAATATAGTCATGTCAAGACCATAATCTTTAATTCTGATCCACTACCCTCACTTAGGTGTGCTCTTAATCATATCTTGAGAGAGGAGGCGCGTTCCACCACTGAGAGAGAGAAGGGAAATATAAAAGTTGAGTAAGGAGATGCATTTTATTCCAATGGTGGGAATAAACAGATAAGAGATAGACCAATGTCTAGTTGCGATCATTGTGGAAAGGTTGGTCATGTCAAAGCTAAATGTTTTGAAATAGTTGGGTACCATGCACATTGGGACACTCGCAAAACATAAAGCGGGAACATCAAGTTAAAAGAAAAACTACCACGATTCAGACTGATCAAAATCAAAGGTTTGAAGATGTAGAAGTGGAAAGCACGAACCATGCTCTACATGGAATGCGACTCAAGGACACATAAGCATCAATCATGGTTGGTAATAAACAGATCCAATGGATCTTGGACACTAGGGCATCTCATCATATGACCCCCTTTTCCTTCATAGTCCTCGTGTGATGCGATATTTTATGAGTACATTTTTCTCTACATTGAGTCTCAAACAGAAAAAATCAAAGAAGCCCACACTCAAATTCTTCATAACATCTCTAAACCACATGGAGATGTCAAAATAATCCTTTGTTAACATGGTATTAGAGCCTAAT
This sequence comes from Lathyrus tuberosus, assembly GCA_022829125.1. Lineage (NCBI taxonomy): Eukaryota > Viridiplantae > Streptophyta > Magnoliopsida > Fabales > Fabaceae > Lathyrus > Lathyrus tuberosus. Next base: position 3,212,174 of record JALAZF010000231.1, on the reverse strand, counting down.
TGTTATATTTAAATGTGACAATTATTTTTATTTTTGTTTATTTCTTATAAAAAACTAATTATGGTTAAAATTTTGTTTCATCATCACAGTTAATAAATTGAAAGTGTGAAAATTTTTGTAAATTATTATTTTTTAAATTATTTTATTTTAAACTTTAAATGTGTTGTTGGGTGTCATGTTATTATTTAAGCTTTGGTTTTAGTATATTATAATAAATTTTTTAGTTAAATAATTTAATTCTTTAAAAAGAAAAATATTAATATGAATTTGATAAAAATAAGGAGTTACATGTTATTTGAAAGTAAAATATTTTGACTATTACATAAAAGAGATATATGTCATTACTTGTCATTTGTTTTGATTTTTTTGTTTTTTTGTTGTTTTTGTTTTATTTTAAGATGCTTAATATTAAAATCTTAAAAATTGACAATGTTTAAATTATCCTTTAATAAATTGAAAATAGTTGGTGTAATGTGGCATGTTACTAATGAAATTAAGTTAAAAAGAGTCTAATTTAATTTATGATATTTTCTGTTTTATATATATATATATATATATATATATATATATATAAACAGTGTAGCTATGGGTCTAATTTGACTATAATTTGAGATAAATGGAGGATTAAATTAAAGAGAAAAAATGATGGTGCACTGATAGTGTAAATTATTTTTATACTATCAGTGCAAATTATTTTTACACTGTCAACCAATGACAACCATGTATCCCGCCAAATCATCATCTAAATCTTAAACTACTTATATGATTTGGCACTTTAAAATATTTTGATTGGATGTATGTGTAATACTTTTTTACATTGACAGTGCACTACCATTAAACTCTAAATTAAACGATAAAATTGAGTTTGACATTTATAATTATTGTAATGTATTGAGCTCACTCTGATCATCAAACTTGAAAGAATTATCTAATAGTTTGGGTAAATGAAAAATCTTAGTGTTTTTTCTATCTAGTATTTTCAAAACAAGAGAAATATTTGGAAATTTCTTACCACATCACCCAACCTTCTTAGGCACCATGTGCGCTGATGTAAATACCCTTGCGTTTCGAATGTGCAAATTCGAACGCACCGTTTTTCTAAAATTTTTCAGTTTGTTCCGGATGTGCACATCCGGAAGAAATTCGTATTTGCCAATTCGGAATAAATCCTGATTCAGAACACCAAAAATCCAACAATATTTCTCACATTCAAAATATAAAATTGGGATTACATTGAGAAAGTCGCCATTACATCGACAGAAATTTAAATATTATAAGATCAATAGTCTGGTGGACGCTTGCACATCTCTAAGATGTCATTGACCGTTCTTCTAATTTTGACGGTCGCCTCGAACTCGAGCGGAAATCATTCTTCGCAACCGAAAAAAGTTTGCCACATCGCTCTAATATCCTCTTGATTCTTGAGCTCAACAAGGTTGTAAGCAACGTTCCCTTCGTTGTCAACCGAATGTGAACGATACTGAAGCTTCGAAACCTTCCGTTTGTCTCTGTGAGGTAGGAGATGTTTGATGTCGTCAATGATCTCGCCGATGGAGATGTCCCTCGTTAGCTTAAACGTCTGATCGCGTGTTTTGTCGTCGGTGTAGGAGACACTTGCGACATACCAATGGATCCTGATATCATATAATTGAGACATTTAGTGTTTGTGTGAATGATATCAAATGAAACCCCTAATTTATAGAAACGTTAGGGTAAAGTTATTTCTGCCTAAGTTTGTTCCGGATGTGCAGATCCGGACAAACCCTACAAGTATTGATTCCGGATGTACACATCCGGAAATTTCCCGGATCTGCAAATCAGAATATTTTAGAGATACATTTTTAAAACAGAATTGAATATGTTATGTAGCCACTTGGAATACTTTCATTGCAATAAAATTCATAAGTGTATTAAAAAGACATATGGATAAAAATACAATATATTTCACTTCAATAATGTACATTTTGTCGTATGATTATACAAAAGAGTTAAAACAAAATTCTCCGTCTAAATCTATTGGAGCTTGAACTTTTGACTTTTCCACATTTGATGCCTTTTCAATTGCGTGCAATCTTTCGAATTCAAGCATCCTTTCGACAAAACTATCCGGCCAAGACTCGGCAATTGCGGTTGCAAGCGTCTCCCATTGCGGTGATTTAGGTTGTATCGGTCATGCGGGTTTTAAGATAACTTGTACGAAATGTCTTGATTTCGCAAGCCATCCGATACACATGATGCGATCATTTGGATTCGACGGAGGTGCGGTGTGGAGTGGAAAAAAGGTTTCCGAAAAACCGTATCGCGTCAAGTCGATACACACCATATCGTAGGCGCATGCTATAAGATGACCCATCTCGGGGAAGCTCATCCATTTCGATACCGGTGTCGGACCACTCAACCACGGAACAAGTGACTCGTGAACCTTGTCGTATTTTTCTTGATTTTCATAGAGACGCAAGTATGCTTCTTTATGCATCTCCAACTCTAGGATAAGTTGATGACGTACAAGTGCATGACCTTCCTCTCCTTTACCGAGTAGAGTCGACACGGCTCGGTAACCGCAATTACCATCCCCTACAACATCGATGATACCGTCGATATTCTTGTGCATAAAAACCGGCATCTCGTCGATAAAGGAAATTATACGTGGAGTCGGAGTCGGAGTCGGAACTCGTGGAATCGGTGTCGGAGCCGGTTTGGAAATGCGAGTTCCTTTCATGACACTTTGTTGAGATTTAGGAGTCAGAGTCGGAGTCGGAACTTGTGCATAATATGAAGGACACCGAGTTGTCGAGTTGTCATTCGGTGTAGGCTTCAACTTCTTCGAAGCACCCTTTGTCTTAACCGGTTGAGACGGCAGTATCATTGCGGTTATTTCGGGGAAGGCAATCTTCCTCAACTCTTCTTTGATGTGTAGCTTCATATTATCATCGACATTCGAAAATCTCGCTTGAATCGCTTCCAATTCGGCCAAAATAGAGATATCTGGTTTATCTCCTTCCTTACAACCATCATCATCAAAACTAAGTCTCATCCAATGAGGGAAAACTTCGTCAATTTGTATTGGGTCATCTAGTTTCAACTTTGAAGCAATGGCACAAGCACAAGGAAGACCGTAGGTTTTCACAATAGTGCAACCACACTTTGCGCTATCGGAACCTACCGTTTCGGCTTGGTTGGCCTCGTGAAAAATATAGTCCAACCCCGCCCGAGACATGTTGCCGATCAATTGAGAGTAGAGGAAGTTACCTTTAAACCGATGTTCCAAAACCGTAATGCTCCGACCAAAAGTGGTTTGTATCTCATTGTGTTGGTTTTTAATCATTAGATGCACGGTGTCCCAATCTCGACATAAATCCCCCTTGCTATTCCCCAACCAATTCTTCAAAGTGGCATGTGCCGACTCAACTCTACTGGTGGTAGTGTTTCCAAGATGTCGTACATTGTCGGTCCACGCACAAACAATCTTTTCTTTCACTTGATCAAGAATGGTGGATTCAACATATTTCAACAAAGCGGGGTACCTTTCGCACACTTTCCGGAATTTCATGACTGAATCGACATATAATTCCGTTGTGGAAGAGTTAAGAATATGAGTCCATGCATCCATTATTTTCTCTACAATGACACCCGACTTGACCACTTTTTCATCTTCCAACTCCACTTGTTTCACACCCACCGCGTTCTTAACCCGACTTCACACATTCTTTGTTATGTGAAATCGACAAAGTAGTGCATTGGAAGAAGGAAAGACCTTTGCAACCGCATTCATCAAGGCGTTATCGCGGTCCGTAACAAGTGCTTTTGGCATTTGAACATGTGTTTTCAAAAGTGACCGACACGTCTCCGACGCCCACGTAAAATTGTCCTCTTTCTCACACTCCAAAAAGGCAAAGCCGATGGCATATGTCTTATCCGTAGAAGTAACGCCAACCATCTCAAATAATGGAAGACGATACTTTTTTGTCTTGTAGGTGCTATCGAGAATGAGCACTGTCGAGAACATGTTGAACAACTTGATGAAATCCGGATGAGTCCAAAAAATATCTCGGACCGTAATTCCATCATCGCGATATCTGTACTGAGACACGTAATCGTTGTCCTCCAACAATTTCAATAGTTGTTGCATCTCACTCCTATCTCCCCTAATTGCCTTGTTCGTTTGATACCGAATGTTATACACTTACTTTATGTTTGCTACATTTTCGGGTTCCTTCCGTTTCAACGTGGCAAGTATATTTTTCGGTTGGACAAGATTCAAGATCATGTCGGCTATACATGTCTTCTCTTCCGCCTTGAGCCGACATACACTTGGATGGCCTTGAAACTTTGAACACATTTCGTGGTTATGTATACCACAACGAACGTTAAATCTCCATTTCTTGGAAGCTAACATGTAACCACCAATATTAAAAGGGCACTCACATTTTCTATTACCGGTCACATCTTTCTTTAACTTCCGTAGAGGCGCTTGATATTTGCCGCTTCTTTCGCACCCCAAAATTACAAAAGCCTTTCTTCCTTCCGAACCATTATCCGATCTTCCGATATTTACACCGAAGCCAAGCTCAATACCCGTCCTACGAATGTATGCGAGCATGCTTTCACCATCATCAAAGTCTTGGTTGTTGTTAAAGTCACCGCCGACATCAACTGACTTTACGAGCATGCCTTCATCTTTCGGGGAAATCGGCGCAACTAATTCTTTTGACATGTTATCGGGGTGCACCATATCTATTTATAAACAAGAATAGAACAATAAATATGTATAAATAAAACATATTCAAAATTGCTAAACATTAAAATTAATTAGTTCCAGGCATTTTTCCGGATGTGCACATCCGGAAATTTCATGCTCAATTCGTTCCGGAAGTGCACATCCGGAAGTAGCGTAACTTGTTTTTTTCAAAAAAATTGATTCATAATGTGAGCAATGTAGTGAATGAAGTTGAATATTTACCATAAATTCAATCTTTTTTTGCTCCATTTGATTTGTTGCACCAAAAATTTGAACTTTTTGAGTGAGAAATGGTACTGATGAAGTAGGGTTTTTTGGGTTGGTGAGAGTGAGTGTAGTAGATGAAATGTTGAGAATGAGAAGGGTGAGTGATCATGCATCTTTAAATATATCAGCAATTCTTCCGGATATACAAATCAGGAGGTCTACCGGATATGCATATCCGGAACACATCAGCGTTTTTTAAATATTTGGTGCGTCCGGATGCGCACATCTGGAACACATCAGCGTTTTTTAAAAATTTGGTGCGTCCGGATGTGCACATCCGAAATCAGGGGGCAAAAAAGAAATTTCACGTGGTGCCTTTCAAAGGTAAGGAAATCCAATTATTCAGCAAAATCTTCCTTTCTTTTGTATGTTTTCTTTTAGGATTTATATTTTCAAAATTTATTAGTTGATTCCGCCTAGCATCTACATGGCAACTTTTAGTTAATCTCGTATCTAGAAGGCTTCTCTTGTAGAAGCATATGTACGTGTCTCTGGGTGGGAGAATGATCCTTCTTAACTCTGTTCTTGAAGTCATCCCTATCTTCTACCTATATATTCTTAAGATGTTTGTCAAGGTTTGAAAGAAGATTGCGAAGATCCAACAGAGGTTTCATTGGGGAGGACTAAAAGGGGACTCCAAGATAGCCAGTGTTGAATGAGAAGATGTGTGTAAGCCTAAGTTTTGGGGTCTTGGTGTCCGAGATCTTCAGCTGGTAAATTTTTGCCTATATGGGTAACTGGAGATTGAGGTTGATCTCGGAAGCATCAGGTCCTTGGCATGACATTCTCGCTATTAGATATAGAGCGATTATTACGTCTTCTATTTTGGGAGGGAAAGTTGGGTGCCTCCTGATGATGGCTGGTTTCTACCTGAGTGAATCGCACACTCAAAGATAACAACAGAGTCGCCACCGAACTTTATTTAGTCCCAAAGGACAAGGAAAATATAGATAAAACCCAAGGGGGAGAGAAACGGGAACGGGGGTCGGTTATGCGAAAGGAAGGTATTAGCACCTAACGCATCCGTCGTACTCGACGGGAACCATTTCGCTTGCTTCTAAGCTTGGGTGGGTTATCTATCTAAAGGATTCTAGGTAAAAGAAAGGGGAGAGAGAGAAAGGAAAGGGGAAAAATAAAGAAAAGAGAGAGAGTGCTCGCGGATGAACAAAGTCCTCGTGCCTACATACCCTTATAGTGCAATGAGGAAATAAGAGCGCCGTAGTTCTTTGAACCAGGGGACGAAGAAGAAGGAAGAAAAAGGAGGAAGACGGAAGAAAGGTGGAAGTGTGCTCGCCAAGACATTGCGTCTCGTGCCGACGTATCATACATTCAAAAGAATGCCGAATGAGAGCTTCCGTAGTTTGGGGGACTGAACGGAAAAAGAAAGGAAAGCGGTGTCAAAACCAAGAGCAAAAGAAAGAAGGAAATTCCACTGAGGATTCCAAAGACATGGTGTCAAAACCAAGAAAAGAGAATAAAGGAAATTAATTTTAACTGTACTGAGAATAAAGTGCGAGAATGGTGTCGAAACCAAGAGGAAAAGAGAGTAAGAGAGAATGGTGTCCAAACCAAGAGCAAGAGATGAGAGAGAAACTCTACTGGGGATAACGAAGAGGATCGGTGTCGAAACCAAGAAAGTAAGAGCAAAGGGGATAGAAAGGACTCCGCTGGGGATCCAAATAAAAGGGATGGTGTCGAAACCAATAGGAAAAGGAGACTCGGTATATTAACTGGCTGGCAGTGGTTAACCGAAGAAAGATAGTAGGACCCTGGCGGGGAAAAGAATGTGGTGTCAATAGACGGACTGTGATAAACCAAGAGAGAGTGCTGAACCGAGAGAAGGTGTTTGACACTGAAGGGGCCTCAGTATATTAATTGATGAATAGTGGTTAACCGAGGAGAGAAAGGACCGCGACTCTGTGGGAATAGAGAAGCATTGGTTTAAACAGAGGAAACTGTGATTAACGAGAAGCACGGGTGTAGGACCAATCAAAGGTCGTGACCCAAAGGGGTTCGGTAAACTGACTGAACAAGCAGTACTCAACCGAAGAAAGGGTATTTGAACCAAAGAAAGGTTACTAACCCAAGGGTGCAAGTATTCGAACCAAGAGAGGGTTGCCAACTGCGGGGGATTCGGTGTTTACAGATGGGTTGTGATCAACCGAAGAGAAAAGCGAGTGATTAACCAAGAGAAGGTGATTAACTCAAAAAAGGATTCAGTATTTTAACAGACGAACTGTGGTTAACTAAAGAAAAAGGTGATTAACCAAGAGAAGGTGATTAACCCAAGGGGTGCTCAGTGATTAACAAACGGACTGTGATTAACTGAGGAAACAGGTGATTAACCAAGAGAAGGTGATTAACCCAAGAAAGGAGAAGAACCAAGAGAATGTTGCGAACTCCAGGGGAAAAATGGTCGTGACAGGAAAATTGTGTTGGACCAAAGAGAGAGAATCGAAACTCTTCAGGGGAATCGAAAAGCAATGATTGATTACAAGAAGAATGGAGTAATGAAACAAAGAGAGGTTGCTAGCGCAAGAATAATGATCTCAACCAAGACAGATGGTGATTGATCAAAGGGAAGAGATTGAAAGAGATAGGACTGATCAAGGATCGAAAAGGATCGCAAAGAGAGAAGAGTGATCAAGGATCAACTCGATAGAGGAATGAGAAACACTATAGCTGGAGGATAGAGGTGACTATTCTCGAGGAGAGGACAAAACGCCCTTACCAGAGAAATAGCCAGAATGAGGTTGGAAAGACTCCATCCTCATTCCTTCTCTAGCACCCAAAATGTAGTGTGGGAAGCAAAACGGACAGCGCAACCGCTCCAATGTTGTACAGTGCTCCTGCGTAGAGAAACGGACAGCATAACATCGCCAATTTGTACAGTGCTCCGCTGCAAGGCGCAACGCGAAACTCCAACTCCACGGGGGGGATTGAGAGAGAAAGCTCTAAAGGAAGCCTAAAGAGAGGAAAAGGGAAGATCGATTAATCGAAACAAAGTTTCGATCAATTAATCAAGTGATAAACATGCTAACAACTTTCCAAAGAGGATGAAAAGTCATTAAAGCAAAAAGGAGTGAATTATTGATTATATAAAATTAAGTTTATCTGTGAAGAATAAACTTAATGCAAATCTGAAATGGAAAGTGCAAAACAATGCCAAATGATCATCAAAAGTCCACCCAAAGTCATGCATCATGTGAACAAAGATAGTGCAAGAATTGCTAGGTTCATGCAATGCTAAGAACTCGAAACAAATGAATAATCGAAAATGTGCATCGAAAGTTCATGAACATGCTTCAACCAAAAATGAAATGACATTAAAAACATCCATGAAATCAAGCATGACAATCAATGGAAGTTAAAATGAAGAAAGCATGGCAAACATACTTGAAAATGCAAGAAAATGGCATTCTGTACAGTGGTGACCGGTTACAGCATATCTGCTAACCGGTTACATGCTTGAAAATACATGTTTTTTGGGGAAATTGCAATGTGTAACTGGTTACAGCATAACTGCTAACCGGTTACTACTGTAACAGAGGCAAAAATAACAGTAAAAACAGCTTTTCAAAAGTAGTTTTCAACACATAATCACATATGCCAACCACCACATGCTAGGAACTGAAATTGTGCATGAAAATTGAACTTGAAAACAACAAATAAACAGTGATAGAATCAACTAACACATTAGGATAATGGATCAAACAAATGCAAAAACCAAATCACACACAACAATTGTCGACTACATTGCGAGCGATACGAAAATGTGCAAAACGATAAAATTAGTTAGCTCCATCAACCTACAAACCGGAGATTTGGCTTGGTAAATGTTGCGAAGAGATCTTGATGCAGAAAATCAAAGAAAACCAGAGGATCCTTGATTTGTAGACCAAATGTGTCGAAACCGATCAAAAACGCGAAAATGCACCGAAATCGAACTTGCACCAAAATAAATGGTGTGAAACCCTTGGATTGAAGTAGAATGAGATGTAATTCCAGAAATCCAACCAAAGAATGCCAAATGATGAAGGTTAAGCTCAAGAATTAATCACTTTCAATGTGAAAAGTGATTAATCTTCAAGAATAAGAGCTTTTGGTGAGGTTTGATGGAGAAGAATTGAGATGAAGATGAAGAATGAGTAGAGAAATCAGAGAAAAAGTGAGAGAATTGAGAGTGAAATGTGAGAATTTGTGTGAATGATTGTGGAGAATGGTTGAGGAATTGAAAAGTGAGTGGAGGTGTGTTTATATAGACTTTTGGTTTGGAGTGTGATAGCTTTGGACTTTGGTTTGGACTTAGCTTTGGGAGGTTTGGAGTTAGGGTTGGAGTTAGTTACACTTGACTCACTGAGTCAAGGCGGTTAACTCGGTTAGTTAGGATCAACTCGGTAACAATCTCCATGCAAGCTTCCACATCCAAAGGTTGACATGCTTGTAAATTAAGTAACATGGTGCACTTAATTTAAAGTGATGCATTGAATAAATATAAGGGAAATGTCTTGAATGGTCTTGAATTGTCTAGAATGTTCCACATGCTACTAGAATAATGTAGAAACAAATACCAAAGAGAGTGCAAAGCTGCTGTCCCACAAATGCAGCAGAATCTGCAACTTTGTACGTGGTAACCGGTTACAGCATATCTGCTAACCGGTTACATGCTTGAAAAATGTGGTTTTTTGGTGAAATTTACATTGTGTAACCGGTTATCAGTTATGCTGTAACCGGTTACTTCAGCTCATTTTCCCCAGATTTGCTTGGAAATGATGTTGAAGTCCCGCTATTGATTTTCCAACTCTTGTCGTGATAAATAAACATGGAAACCTTTATTTTGAGTTTGTTTTGGTGATGAAATCATCTTGAGAGGATGCGATTAATCGGGCTTGGAAAACCTGCTGATCCTGCAACAAGAAACACACAAAGAAAAATGCGAATGCGTATGCTGACGATGCGAATGCGCGTGCTCATGCAAAAAGGCAAAAGAGGGAGGTCAAATTTCGGGTTACGACAGCTGCCCCTATTTAATCCTCTTGGATCTGAATGTACGAATTGCGCTAGCTTTTCGACGATTCGAGGTAAAAGGGGATTAAATAAAAGATTAGCTCGAGAATTTGGCCGGCGGCGACAAACAGAGCGGTGCAAGGTAGAATAGGTAAGTGCAAGGTTTGGCCGAAAATCTGCTGGGAGATAAGTCAGGCAAAAAGAGAGGGAGTATGATCGATGCATATGCTATGTATGCGTTTCTACATGATGCTTGATATCATGCAATGCAAAGGCTCAAGATACGGCACAGTGTGAAGCGGTTAGGCAGATATCGTAGCAAAATGACTTCGACACCCTCTGTCGGGGAGAGGACCCGCAGATAAAGACAATCTCTACTGGAGCAGAGAGTTCACAAAGGATGATGATTCCGCTGGGGAAAGAAACTGAGAACATCTCAGGTTTCTAAATCACCATGGTTGTCCTTGTTGGGGATGAAAGAACCAAGTCAATCCTTCCCACCAAGACTGGCTCTGCGTGGGGAAAAGAGATTCCCGAATCATGTTGATCAGCTGAGGAGAAACCACTGCTACTGGTGGCAGATAGTTCCTAATCATTGAAGATGATGCACAACCCTTGTTGGGGAAAAGTGAACAAAGCGTCTTTGCTGGGGAACACCTTGGCAACCTGCTGGAGAGAACGATGACTCTGTTGAGGAACTGCTGAGAAGGCAACAACTTCTTCATAGAATCATCCCATTGTCGGCCAGGCTTTAGGCTTACCAATGGATATTACCGATTATCCTACAGGAGTTACCAGTAACACATGCAATGCATAATGCTTTCTCGATTGATTTAGCTTTTTATTGTTCTCAACATTTTTTAGTGTTATGTGATCACAAATAATTGTTTATTTTGCAAACAAAATACTGGAATGAAAACAAATTGAGATAACAAAGAATGCATTTTATTGAATGTAAAACTTTTGTACATAAAGTGTGTACAAGGATGCAAAATCCTTGATGAGGAAGTTTGCAATAAAAAAACAAATGTACATGGCAAAGGGAAATCATGCTTTGCATTGATTACAACATTGGCCACCATCCCCTGTAAGTCTAGGTTCCAACGCCTTGCCCCAGTTGATGATGATTGGACTGCTCTGTTACCGTCTGAGGTCTAGGCGTGAGGAAAAGAGGCTCAAGTGTTCACAGTCAATGCCTTTATCCCTAATTTTTGCTTGGACATGTTTTGTTTTTTTTTTTGTTTTTTTTTTCGTCCACCGGGATGCCCATTTTTGCCTAAGTCGCCCTTTCGGGTTTTCAACTTAGCGGGCTATTATTTTTTATTCATTGTCCCTAACTTTTGCATGGACATTTTTTTTTGGTCCATCGGGACGTCCATTTTTGCCTAGATTGTCCTAGCGGATGTCAATCTAGCGGACTTTTATCCATTTTTTTCAGGCATAATATTTTTTGACTGTATCGGAGTTCACGGGCGATGGCAACTCCTCCCCATCCATTGTGGTGAGGATTAGGGCCCTGCCTGAGAAGGCTTTCTTGACAATAAAAGGTCCTTCGTAATTGGGAGTCCATTTGCCTCGTGGATCCGAGTGAACAGGTGAATATCTCTTGAGCACGAGTTCGCCTTCGCAGAACGTTCGAGGGAGAACTTTCTTGTCAAAAGCTTGCTTGAGGCGTCTCTGATACAATTGACCATGACAAACGGCTGTAAGGCGCTTCTCTTCGATGAGATTCAGCTGTTCGTATCTGGATTGAACCCATTCAACTTCATCAAGACCTGCTTCCATGATGACTCTGAGCGAAGGGATTTCGACTTCGATGGGTAGAACAACCTCCATACTATACACAAGTGAGTACGGAGTTGCCCCAGTAGAAGTGTGAACTGAAGTTCTGTAACCATGCAGTGCAAAGGGAAGTATTTCATGCCAATCCTTGTAAGTTTTGACCATTTTCTGGATAATCCTCTTGATGTTTTTGTTTGCTGCTTCAACGGCGCCATTCATCTTGGGCCGATATGGTGAAGAGTTGTGGTGCTCGATCTTAAATTCTTGACACAACTCCTTCATCATGTTGTTATTCAGGTTGCTTGCATTGTCCGTGATAATGCTGCTAGGAATGCCATAGCGACAGATTATCTCTTTCTTGATAAACCTGGCAAACACTTATCGTGTAACGTTTGCGTAAGAAGCAGCTTCAACCCACTTGGTGAAGTAGTCGATAACAACTAGAATGAATCGATGACCGTTGGAAGCCTTCGGCTCGATCATTCCAATCATATCTATACCCCACATGGAGAATGGCCAAGGTGCCGTCAAAACATTCAATGGAGTTGGAGGCACATGGATCTTGTCTCCGTAGATTTGGCACTTGTGACACCTTTGAGCAAAGTTGTAACAATCTACCTCCATTGTTGTCCAGTAATACCCAGCCCGAAGGATCTTCTTGGCCATAGCAGGACCTTTAGCATGTACACCCTCGCAACCCTCATGTATGGACCTTATGATTGTGTTTGCTTCGTGTCTATCCACGCATCTGAGCAGCACGGAATCATAATTCCTCTTGTACAATATACCACCACTTAAGAAGAATTTGGGCAAAGCCGCCTAAGAGCTTTCTTGTCAGCGATAGTGATACCCTCGGGATATTCCTATTTTTCCAGATATCTTTTGATGTCGTAGAACTAAGGCTTGTCATCAGACTCATCCTCGATTGCTAAACAATGTGCTGGTTCGTTCAAGTGATCAATGCGGATATGAGGAGCTTCATTCTTCCACTTGACCTTGAACATGGATGCTAAAGTTGCAAGAGCATCAGCTAATTGATTTTCCTCTCTGGGAATATGATGAAAAGTGATCTCATCAAAGTAAGGAATCAACTTCGCTATGTGTTGTTGGTACGGAACCAGCTTGGAATCCCGAGTCACAAAATTCCCTCTGACTTGACCGATGACCAAGGCAGAATCTCCATAGACCTCAAGAATCTTGATTCTCATGTCAATAGCTGCTTCAATACCGTAGATACATGCTTCATATTCAGCCATATTGTTGGTTCATGCAAAGCATAATCTAGCAGTGAAGGGAAGGTGAAAACCAGTTGGAGAGATGAGGATAGCCCCGATTCCACGACCTTTAGAATTGGAGGCACCGTCGAACACGAGCGTCCATCGCGCCCCTGGTTCGGGTCCTATATCAGGGTCTGGAGTCTCATAATCTCTGATAAATAGAACATCCTCATCGGGAAATTCAAACTTCATTTGTTGATAACCCTCTACAGGTTGATGAGCAAGGTAGTCAGACAAGACGCTCCCTTTTATTGCTTTCTGGGTAACATGCTGGATATCATATTCAGTTAACAGCATTTGCAACCGAGCAATCCTTCCAGAGAGGGCAGGCTTTTCAAATATGTACTTTATTGGATCCATTTTGGATATCAACAAAGTAGTATGGCAAATCATGTATTGTCGTAGGCGTCGAGCAGCCCAGACCAGAGCATAGCAAGTTTTTTCCAAGAGTGAGTATCTGGTCTCACAATCAGTGAACTTCTTGCTCAGATAGTAAATTGCATGTTCTTTTCTGCCAGTGTCGTCATGTTGACCCAATACACATCCCATTGATTCATCGAGAACGGTGAGATACATGATTAAAGGCCTACCAGGAACCGGTGGTACTAAGATCGGTGGTTCTTACAAGTATTGTTTGATTTTGTCAAATGCTTCCTGACAATCATTATTCCATTCAACCGATTGATTTTTTCTTAGTAATTTGAACATTGGTTCACAGGTAGTCGTCAAATGGGAAATGAACCTTGAAATGTAATTGAGTCTGCCCAGAAAGCCACATACTTCTTTTTCTGTTTTGGTAGGCGGTATGTTCTGAATTGCCCGAACCTTATCAGGATCAACTTCAATGCCCTTCTGACTTACAATAAAGCCCAACAGTTTACCTGATCGGACTCCGAAGGTGCACTTCGCAGGATTCAACCGCAGTCTAAACTTCCAGAGTCTGTCAAATAGTTTCTTCAGATGAACCAAGTGATCATCCTCAGTTTTGGACTTGGCAATCATATCGTCCACGTAAACCTCAATTTCTGTATGAATCATATCGTGAAAGAGGGTTGTCATGGCACGCTGGTATGTTGCCCCTGCATTCTTTAGACCGAATGGCATGACTTTGTAACAATATGTACCCCATGGCGTGATGAAAGTAATCTTCTCCATATCAGTTGGGGACATCTTGATCTAATTATATCCTGAAAAAACGTCCATGAAGGAAAAGACAGAGAACTGCGCAGTGTTGTCTACCAAGACATCAATATGAGGCAATGGAAAATCATCCTTCGGGCTTGCCTTGTTGAGATCTCGATAATCTACACACATTCTAACTTTGCCGCCCTTCTTGGGAACCGGGACAATGTTGGCAATCCATTCAGGATACTCGGAAGTGGCTAGGAACCCAGCGTCAAGCTGCTTTTTTACCTCTTCTCTGATTTTGAGTGCCATGTCGGGTCTAGTCCTTCTGAGTTTTTTCTTGACAGGAGGACATCCTGGCTTGAGTGGAAAGTGATGCTCAACGATGTTGGTATCCAACCCAGGCATATCTTGATAGGACCAGGCAAAGATATCAACATACTCTTTCAACAACTTGACCAACTCGGAGTGTACATACTTTACGAGGGATGCGCCAACCTTGACTTCTCTCCTGACCTCATCAGTACCAAGATTGACAACTTCCACTGGCTCTTTGTGTGGCTGAATCTCTCAACGCTCGTGCTCAAAGAGCCTTGCCAGTTCAGCCGGTAATTCACAATCTTCCTTACCATCTTCTTCGGCTTGGTTAGTTGGAATTCCAGAATTACAATGGATGTTTGCCATGTTGTTATCAATGCTTTTATTAGTTCTGCATGTTTATGAATATGTTTAGAATGAGCTATCTTAAAAGTGAAAAAGAAAAGAAACTTTTGCCATTTATTTTGTGAAAAGTAAAATAAAGAAAGAAAATAGAGCATGATTTTGAATGCCAAAAACTTTTATTTATTGATCACATAATATTGCAAAAGCGTGAGGCCCTTTACAAGCTATCCACTCGTCTCGGGCCAGGATGAGGGAATGAAAAAGAAAAATGCATTACATGTTATATGGGGAAACCACAGGAATTACGGTAGATGTCCAATTGTTGAGCTTGAAACCCGACGGACATTTGCGCATAAAGCTTGAAGTCTGATTACTGGGACCAGCATCATCAGCAGCTGCCACGATGTCACCCTGCTGGAAACCCGTGCTATGGAACTTGAAAAAGTTGCTTTTCTTCTGATCAGAGGAACCAGATTGATAACCAAGATGATAACCCACTCCAAAACGATTATGCTTTTCAACCACATCAATCACGTGCCCCCAGCCTGGCAAGGCACCTCTATCGATGGTCTCTTTAGTACTCTTAGCAGATGCTAAAGTCAAATGTGGTGATCTACTTTGACTAGTTGAAGTAGACCTGACATCTTCAAACTCGAGACACTGCAACGGCACCTCAGCTATGCCTTCTTCGTTCTCGACATATCGGAAAGATGATAACTCGCTCACAATCAGATCCTCTTCACCACAGACAATGACAAGCTGATCGTCAAACATGAATTTCAACTTCTGATGTAAAGTGGAGTTAACTGCCCCTGTCGCGTGGATCCATGGATGACCCAGTAGGAAACTGTACGCTGGATTGATATCCATCACTTGGAAAGTAAAGGTAAACAGATGCGGCCCAATGTTGATGGGTAAGTCCACTTCTCCAATGACCTGTCTTCGTGAACCGTCAAAGGCTCTGACAACTAAGGCACTTGGTCTCATCTCGATTCCTTCTAATGGTAATTGTCTCAACGTTCCCTTAGGCATCACATTGAGAGAAGAACCGGTATCCAATAGAACACGAGATAACATGATGTCTGTGCAGGTTACTGATATGTGTAGTGCTTTATTGTGGGCAGTTCCTTCAGGAGGCAATTCCGATTCATTGAAATCCAAATACCGACTTGCAGTTATGTTGGCCACTACATCATCGAATTCGACGACGGATATATCTTGCATAACATGGGCGCTGTTCAACACTTTCAACAAAGTTGATCTGTGTGCAGGCGAACTCATGAGTAAGGACAAGATTGAGATCCTCGAGGGAGTCTGACCCAGCTAATCTACAATCTTAAAGTCACTTTCTTGATCAGCTTAAGGAATTCTTGATCATTGAGAGTCTCCTTGCTCCTTGAAATATCCTCAGACAGGATAATCGGTACTAGAACTGCGGCAGAAGATGCCCCTTGTCGACCAACAGGGGTTGCAGATGCAGGCGTTTCCTTGGGAGAAAAACAATTGGAACTTGAACAGGCTTTGTAATGACCTTCGGGGCGAACACTCGTCCACTACGAGTCATACCTCCACCAGCTGTAACATTCACGATCTCCGATTCGGCGAACCTTATCTCTTGACCTCCATAAAACACAGTAGACCCATACTTCCAAGGTACCTCCTTAGAATTCTGATACGGAAACGACTTCGGCGGGCAAACAACGATGGGTTGCACCTTCTTCTGCTTAGGGGATTCAACTGGAACCTTCCTATAGACGATGGTGAATGGCTCAATAGCAGCAACTTCCTCAACAGGTTTAGATCTGGCAAATTGCACTTCGCCACGATTCATCAGAATCTGGACACAACCCTTCAGCCTTCGACACTGGTTGGGATTATCGTCACAAATCTGACACTTACCATGCAACCCTTTCAACAACCCGTGTTCGTTCAATTTCTTGAAAACCACAGTCATCGGGGTCCTTACTTCGTCAACATCCAAGATTAATTCAGCCCTGGAATTATCCCCAATCATGTTAACCGCAGGCCCACCGTGATTTGGCAACGGATTACTCTGAATGTTAGGTCCTTCCTCAGCGAAAGTCAGAACCTTTTTATCAATGAGTTCCGGAACATTGGTTTTGAAAACAAATCAATCCTCTTTTGCATGTCCTATGTATCCAGCATGATAGGCACAAGATGCATTTGGGTTATGCTTCGGGCCAAATGGAGGAATTACAGGCACAATATGTTTGGGGACAATTGCCCCTTGGTGAACCAAGTAAGGAAACAACTCCGTGTATGACACCGGAATTATGTCGAGATTCGGACGCTTACGGTTTCCTTGACTGTGTTGTTCTGACAGTTTTGATTCTGCTGGTTTTTTCTGTTGATTCTGTTGCTAATTCTGAACATTCTGAACTGGTTGTTGTGGATGATACTGATATGGATGTTATTGATACTGTGCAGCAGCAATGTACGGATACAGATAGTACTACAAAGGAGCCATGGGAGCTTGATACTGAGGAGAAACTTGAGTTGTCACAGCGTTGGCTTCACCTTCCTTTTTCTTGGAATGACTGTTCTGAGATTTCCGAGTGGCCGGCGGCTGGGAAACAGCTCCAGGAATCCTTCCAGTCTTCAAACCATTCTCAATCCTTTCACCAATCGTCACAACATCAGCGAAGTTCGATGAAGAACTACCCACAATTTTCTCATAGTAAGATCCTTGCAATGTACCCATAAAGATGTTAACCAACTCATTATCAGAGAGAGCAGGTCGCACACGAGATGCCATCTCACGCCATCTTTGTGCATACTCCTTGAATGTTTCAGCTGAGCGTTGTGACTGATTCGGCAATTGCAATCTAGTTGGAGCCAGATCAAGGTTATACTTGTATTGTCTCACGAACGCTTCAGACAAATCCCTCCAAGTACGGATTTTGCTGTGCTCCAAGCCCATGTACCAATCCAACGAAGCACCAGACGAACTATCTTGAAAACAATGAACTAGCAATTCATCATTATCAATATGGGATGCCATCTTCCTGCAGTACATAGTGATATGACTACGCGGGCAGCTCAAGCCTTTATACTTTGGCAAATCAGGTATCTTGAATTTCTGCGACAACACAACATTCGGAACCAAACACAAGTCTTTGGCTTCCATGCCAAAAGCAGAGAACCCTTCAATAGCTCTGATACGGTCTTCTAACAACTTGTAGTCAACAGATCTATTCTGATTAGTGGGCCTAACAAGAATATGAGGATTTGGCAACTGAGAAGCGGCAGGAGCATTCATTTGCGGAGTAGCAAACTGAGAAGGATAAACCAAACTAGGATTAACCATCTGACCAGCATTCTGACCCATCGGAACACCATATGGATAATTTGGAGGAGGCATCACAACGGCCGAGGAAGATGCCCCAGGATGAACATTCTGAACAACAGTTTGAGCAGCCTGAGATGGAATTGGAAAATGAATAGGAGGACCCCTATACACATGCTCTTCATCATCAGGAGTTTCAGTGTCAACCAATCTGGCAGTTTGATGAGTTTGAGCCTGAAGATTCTCAGGATCCTCATTCACCACTGGAGGCGGGACTGGAGTAGGCATGACGCATGGATAGGCGGCAGCATTCCCATTAGGCATGGGTGCAACAAAAGGCTGATATGGCATGAAGGCACTACCATTATTTGCAATCTGAGGAGTGTAATTCGGAGGCATGCCCCAAGGGAAACCAGCGGGCATCTGGTTCAAACTAGGCGGATTCACAGGCTCAGTTGGTACTTCAACCAGAGCAGAAGAAGGAACAACGACAACAGGAGTAGCCGTAACAATAGGAGGAACAGTCACAACAGGAGTGACAACAGTTGCATCAGTAGTGGTCGTAACAACAGTGGCAGCAACAGCAGTATCCCTCTAAGCAAGACGGAGCTCCATAATGACATCCATGTTCATCTGGAACTGATCCATCCGACCTTGGAATTGTGCCAGAGTTTCCTTGTAAGCGGCGTTCTCAGCTTCAAAGTCAGCCATGATTCTGGATTTGTTTGAGCGAGTAAAATACCGATGTCGAGTCGTTGTCTTGCTACAAATCGGAAATGATCAGAGCGAGCAAAGGTTCCCAGATGAAGGACATGCATATGCGGGCATGAGTGAATGTAATTCATGCAAAAATAAAGTTTTAAAATGCTTATGCAAAAATTAATTTGACATGATGAGATGATGTGCAACATCAGAATCAGCAAGCCAGCATAGTCTGAATAATCAAATCTGAACATCTGCAAAGGTAGTGCTGTGTCGGTGCGAGATCTGAAGCAATGAGAGAAAAAAGGTTGGAAGAGTCTTGGTTTCCTGCAAAAAACCCAATATCCCACTCACAGGTATGATATAGAAAGCGGGATTCTCAGTTTCGGATTCTCGATTTGAGAAGCAATAGTACATTCATCCCTGGGGGTACAATACTATCACCAAACAAAGAGGTCGTCCACCGATTCCCCCAAAAAGGTCATCCTATGGCAAGTTCCCAGCTTTGGGCCCTCGGATCAAGGAAGCGTAATGGGTTTTCCATTTCTGGTCTGCCATTATCGCTCCTTGGGAGGAGTGCCGCAACTGAGTCCTCAGGAAATGGTCGCCAGAGTCGACAGCTTTCTAGATCAACACCCTGAAATGCGCAAGACACGCATGTCAAAGCATCTCCCAAGAAAACCTCGTCTGGATGTGAATTTCATGAACACCAATCGCACCAAGATGGCACGTAGGTCCCACTACTTTCCACTCTAATCCTAGGTGTATACTCAAGTATGTGTAGTGGGCTTATCTCTCAAGTAGCAACCCCAACCAGCAACAGCAGAGAAAATAGCAGATATACATCATATGAATATTTAAAGCAGTAAAGAAATGCAATAAATAAACATAAAGCGAATAAAACGTAAAGATAAAACTAGTAAAGCGCAGAAGATAAACACCCAAACAAGCAAGAAAGCAAACAAAACTAGGCGAGACCCCTCAAGGGATGGACTAGCAAGAGGTCAATCTGTCCCCAGCAGAGTCGCCAGCTGAAGATGGCTGGTTTCTACCTGAGTGAATCGCACACTCAAAGATAACAACAGAGTCGCCACCGAACTTTATTTAGTCCCAAAGGACAAGGAAAATATCGATAAAACCCAAGGGGGAGAGAAAAGGGAACGGGGGGTCGGTTATGCGAAAGGAAGGTATTAGCACCTGACGCATCCGTCGTACTCGACGAGAACCATTTTGCTTGCTTCTAGGCTTGGATGGGTTATCTATCTAAAGGCTTTTAGCTAAAAGAAAGAGGAGAGAGAGAAAGGAAAGGGGAAAAAGAAAGAAAAGAGAGAGAGTACTGGAGGAGGAACAAAGTCCTCGTGCCTACGTACCCTCATAGTGCAATGAGGAAATCAGAGCGCCATAGTTCTTGGAACCAGGGGACGAAGAAGAAGGAAGAAAAAGGAGGAAGACGGAAGAAAGGTGGAAGTGTACTCGCCAAGACATTGCGTCTCGTGCCTATATATCATACATTCAAAAGAATGCAGAATCAGAGCTTCCATAGTTCGGGGGACTGAACGGAAAAGGAAAGGAAAGTGGTGTCAAAACCAAGAGCAAAAGAAAGAAGGAAATTCCACTGAGGATTCCAAAGACATGGTGTCAAAACCAAGAAAAGAGAATAAAGGAAGAAATATTAACTGTACTGAGAATAAAGTTCGAGAATGGTGTCGAAACCAAGAGGAAAAGAGAGTAAGAGAGAAATGGTGTCCAAACCAAGAGCAAGAGATGAGAGAGAAACTCTACTAGGGATAACAAAGAGTATCGGTGTCGAAACCAAGAAAGTAAGAGCAAAGGGGATAGGAAGGACTCCGCTGGGGATCCAAATAAAAGGGATGGTGTTGAAACCAAGAGGAAAAGGAGACTCGGTATATTAACTGGCTGGCAGTGGTTAACCGAAGAAAGAGAGTAGGACCTTGGAGGGGAAAAGAATGTTGTGGTAACAGACGGACTGTGATAAACCAAGAGAGAGAGTGCTGAACCGAGAGAAGTTGTTTGACTCTGAAGGGGCCTCGGTATATTAACTGATGAATAGTGCTTAACCGAGGAGAGAAAGGACTGCGACTCTGTGGGAATAGAGAAGCATTGGTTTTAATAGAGGAAACTGTGATTAACCAGAAGCACAGGTGTAGGACCAATCAAAGGTCGTAACCCAAAGGGGTTCGGTAAACTGACTGAACAAACAGTACTCAACCGAAGAAAGGGTATTTGAACCAAAGAAAGGTTACTAACCCAAGGGTGCAAGTATTCGAACCAAGAAAGGGTTGCCAACTGCGGGGGATTCGGTGTTTACAGACGGTCTGTGATCAACCGAAGAGAAAAGCGAGTGATTAACCAAGAGAAGGTGATTAACTCGAAAAAGGGTTCAGTACTTTAACAGACGGACTGTGGTTAACTGAAGAAAAGGGTGTTTAACCAAGAGAAGGTGATTAACCCAAGGGGTGCTCAATGATTAACAGACGGATTGTGATTAACTGAGGAAACAGGTGATTAACCAAGAGAAGGTGATTAACCCAAGAAAGGAGAAGAACCAAGAGAATGTTGCGAACTCCAGGGGAAAAATGGTCGTGACAGGAAAACTGTGTTGGACCAAAGAGAGAGAATCGAAACTCTTCATGGGAATCAAAAAGCAATGATTGATTACAAGAAGAAAGGAGTAATGAAACAAAGAGAGGTTGCTAGCACAAGAATAATGATCTCAACCAAGAAGGATGGTGATTGATCAAAGGGAAGAGATTGAAAGAGATAGGAGTGATCAAGGATCGAAAAGGATCGCAAAGAGAGAAGAGTGATCAAGGATCAACTCGACAGGAGAATGAGAAACACTATAGCTGGAGGATAGAGGTGACTATTCTCGAGGAGAGGACAAGACGCCCTTACCAGAGAAATAGCCAGAATGAGGTTGGAAAGACTCCATCCTCATTCCTTCTCTAGCACCCAAAATGTAGCGTGGGAAGCGAAACGGACAGCGCAACCGCTCCAATGTTGTACAGTGCTCCTGCGTAGAGAAACAGACAGCATAACAACGCCAATTTGTACAGTGCTCCGATGCAAGGCGCATCGTGAAACTCCAACTCCACAGGGGGGATTGAGAGAGAAAGCTCTAGAGGAATCCTAAAGAGAGGAAAAGGGAAGATCGATTAATCGAAACAAAGTTTCAATCAATTAATCAAGGGATAAACATGCTAACAACTTTCCAAAGAGGATAAAAAGTCATTAAAGCAAAAAGGAGTGAATTATTGATTATACAAGATTAAGTTTATCCGTGAAGAATAAACTTAATGCAAATCTGAAATGGAAAGTGCAAAACAGTGCCAAATGATCATTAAAAGTCCACCCAAAGTCATGCATCATGTGAACAAAGATAGTGCAAGAATTGCTAGGTTCATGCAATGCTAAGAACTCGAAACAAATGAATAATCGAAAATGTGCATCGAAATTTCATGAACATGCTTCAACCAGAAGTGAAATGATATTAAAAACATCCATGAAATCAAGCATGACAATCAATGGAAGTTAAAATGAAGAAAGCATGGCAAACACACTTGAAAATGCAAGAAAATGGCATTCTGTACAGTGGTAACCGGTTACAGCATATCTGCTAACTGGTTACATGCTTGAAAATACGCGTTTTTTGGGGAAAATTGAACTGTGTAACCGGTTACAGCATAACTGCTAACCAGTTACCACTGTAACAGAGGCAAAAATAACAGTAAAAACAGCTTTTCAAAAGTAGTTTTCAACACATAATCACTTATGTCAACCACCACATGCTAGGAACTAAAATTGTGCACGAAAATTGAACTTGAAAATAATAAATAAACAGTGATAGAATCAACTAAGACATTAGGATCATGGATCAAACAAATGCAAAAACCAAATCACACACAACAATTATCGACTACATTGCGAGTGATACGAAAATGCGCGAAACGATAAAATTAGTTAGATCTACCAACCTACAAGGCGGAGATTTGGCTCGGTAAATGTTGTGAAGAGATCTTGATGCAGAAAATCAAAGAAAACCAGAGGATCCTTGATTTGTAGACGAAATGCGTCGAAACCGATCAAAAACGCGAAAATGCACCGAAATCGAACTTGCACCAAAATAAATGGTTTGAAACCCTTGGATTGAAGTAGAATGAGATGTAATTCCAGAAATCCAACCAAAGAATGCCAAATGATGAAGGTTAAGCTCAAGAATTAATCACTTTCAATGTGAAAAGTGATTAATCTTCAAGAATAAGAGCTTTTGGTGAGGTTTGAAGGAGAAGAATTGAGATGAAGATGAAGAATGAGTAGAGAAATCAGAGAAAAAGTGAGAGAATTGAGAGTGAAATGTGAGAATTTGTGTGAATGATTGTGGAGAATGGTTGAGGAATTGAAAAATGAGTGGAAGTGTGTTTATATAGACTTTTGGTTTGGAGTGTGATAGCTTTGGACTTTGGTTTGGACTTAGCTTTGGGAGGTTTGGAGTTAGGGTTGGAGTTACTTACACTTGACTCACTGAGTCAAGGCGGTTAACTCGGTTAGTTAGGATCAACTCGGTAACAATCCCCATGCAAGCTTCCACATCTAAAGGTTGACATGCTTGTAAATTAAGTAACATGGTGTACTTAATTTAAAGTGATGCATTGAATGAATATAAGGGAAATGTCTTGAATGGTCTAGAATGTTCCACATGCTACTAGAATAATGTAGAAACAAAGACCAAAGAGAGTGCAAAGCTGGTGTCCCACAAATGCAGCAGAATCTGCAACTTTGTACGTGGTAACCGGTTACAGCATATCTGCAACTTTATGAGCGACGTTAAGTTCGCGTCCGGCAGTTAGGGTCGATGCCTGTTTGCGACTCAGACGGAAAGTAACGTGCCCTTTTTGAAAATATCCTTTAGTTTGACAATCCCGAAGGACAAAAAGGTTTGAAGTTTATTTGTATTTTTTAAGACAGAAGTGACTTGAGTTAGTTCATAACTTGCATTGTACCAAAGTCTAGGGCACAGGGGCGAATACTTAACGCATCGTCCCAAGACAGGACGCTCGCTAAGCACTCTAGAAAGATGAGAGGAAGCCCCTCATTTATCATTCCCCACACTTAAGGCTCGTGCGCAATACACTTTATCCTTATTAAGTGTTTTCAAGAAGTTTTAAGACGAGAAGAGAGAAGACACAAAGGAAACTCTAAAGGGAAACTAAGAGTCCTAATGTTATCATGCATGGGTGACCTACGGTTAGTGAGGTTTGACGACAACCTAAGCCTAAAGGAGAGAAAAGATGAGAGAAAGATAGAATAAGTGTGAACATGGATACTTATCCATACCCTCATATAACTTACCTTAGTCCCTGCATAAAAGGTTAGTACGAAACAGACATAAGTAAAAGAAATGAGATAGATGAAACCCAAGCAATGCCATATAATGGTAATCAAGTGACCAATAACAACCAAACATGAATTAAGAAATCAAATAAACAAACCCCCAAGCAATGGCACAAGTGCCTTTTCAAACAAATGATCAGACATGATTAAGGATGCATACAAGAAAGACCTCAAACAAAAGCAATCAAACAATTAGCAAAACAACTTCTAAAATCACCAAATTAATTATCAGTATTGCTTAACCAGAAACAAACAACATATCAAAAACTCCTGCAAGAATTCAAAATATAAGTCAATCAAACAATCATGCAAAGTCCAGATGAGAAGTATGACTCAACATGCAAAAGGAAAGGACTAAAATGCAATATGAAATGATTTTAAAAATGAGGGAAAAATATATTAATGCACTTCATAATGTTATCTAACAAATGCAAAAAGAATGGATTGAGAATGTTTTATGGATGCAGAGAAATAAAATAAACAAGTTTAGGTATGCATGATATGAATAATTCAAAAGAAAATAAACCAAATAATTAATTTAGATGATAAAAATAAAATAAAATGATAAAATAAAATTTGTGAAAATTTTATAAAATTATAAATGTGATGCATGGATTTTTTTAAAGGCATATAGCTATTTTAAAAAAAATAAAAATGAATGCAAACAATTAAATAAAATAAAAACTAAGAAAAATGCAAGGGGGTGTGCTCAGTAAATAATTCACGTTAGAATGATAATGGGCTGGAAAAAGGGGGTGTCATTAGCAGCCCAATCCAACAACACTCAGCGGAAAAAAATAAAAAAGGAACAATGGATCCAGTCAACCAATTGACTCACCAGCATCCCTTAGATCAATCCAACGTGCCCCACCAAGTCAACACAATCATCATGTATTCAAGATCAACGGTTTAGATCAAAAGACACATCACAATAATGATACAGACACACACACACGATTACCTGGCACACCCTATGGACCCACGTGAGTGGCACACGCCCTCATTAATTCGTTGGCATCATGATGGCCAATGGATTCAATCAACGCGCACAATTTGGTCAACAACAATCAAAGGTAATTATGATGAAAGACAATGATCTGATGGTTCACAATAATAAGCCTGGAAGCACGCACACACAATCATTAAATTAAAATCAGAAAAAAAATAAAACTTAAAATGCATGGCGCAACGTGGACCACACGATGAAGAAAATGGACGGCTGGGAGATTGTCTTCTTCGTTGAAACCCTTGCCGGCCGGACACCACAACCAGTCGCCGGAACTAGGGTTCCTGTCTACCCCTCTGTCACCTGCAACTCAAAACTTGCCCAGAAATTTCATGTGAATACACTATTTTGATCAGAAAAATGTGAGGATTCCAAATATGCAATCAAAAATTTCAAATAACCAATGTACAATAAAAAACGATGAGAAATATGTTAGGGCTCAAAACTTAAAACTCACGGTACAAGCAAACCACACGTCCAATTTTAAAGATAAATATATCAGGATGATCAGTGGGCATCACAGGTCAATATGCATATAAAAAAGAAGAGTTTTATGATCATGAAAATCATCACTAACCTGAGATGGTGCAACACGTATCTCCACTGTTGGCTTCAAAGGGTGGTTGGTCCGTGCTTTAGAGATCCCAAGAAAAAAGATTGTGGAAGAACCTTTGGAAAAAACCTTATGGATTAAGAGATTCAATGAGAAAAAGTTTGAGGGTTCAAGCTTTGGTTCTTCTCCAATATCACCTGTTCTCCCCCTAACCAGTGCATGAATTGGTTTAAATACATTAGGGTTTTTTATTGATAATGGTTTGGGCCTTGGTAATTCCTTGTTTAGTGAGTTTTGGGCAATTTTGCAAAATTACATAATGTTAAGTACACCCTCTTCCATGCATGGATATTCAAACATTCTATGATGGATCACTTATGTTTGAATTGCTAACCACACCCAAATTTGATTTGGGCCTTGAAACATTTTGGTTCATGAGTTTTTAATGACTTGGCAATTTTGAATAATGTAGAATAAGTGATAAATACACCATGGATTCACTTGATTCAAAGGCCTAAAATGCTCCTTAGGGGTTGTACTTTGATGTTAGAATGTGACATGAAGCAATGGAATTAATTATAGGTCACTATGTCCCAAAATGCAAAAGTTGTGAAAATGAAACCCTAAAAACCACTTTGCTTTCTTTTGATCATAACTTGAGTTTCACAAATGATATGGAGACCCACTAGTACTTGTTGGAAAGAGGAGAAAAAGATATTCAACTTTAATGTTTGAGGAAAATTCATTTGAAGCTTCTTTGATGATGAAAAGTCAAGTTGAATGTAGTGTGAGAACTTGCCCAAAAAGGAAACTTTCAAATTATAGGTCATTTCCATATTTAGTAACCTTTGTGCCAACCCTTGATTCTTGATAAATGGTGTGAAACTTGACCCTTGAAGACCATATGAGGATGTGAGACCTTGAAAACCTTGGAGAGAACCTCAAAATTCCACAGTTGACTTTCCCTCTCACTGTTGACTTCTACCCAATTCACCTGATTCCCAATCCATTGGCCAATTAAACTCCTCCTGAACCAAACTGATGGACAATCTTCCATTCCTAGATACTTAGGGACCCAAGGAATACCATGGAATCAAGTCTTGCCCAAAAAAGCAGAAATAAACTGACTTTATGGCAAACCCTAGTTTTGGTACCCTCAGTCTAGGAGGAAATAACACAGTCTCCAAATCCAAATTTCTCTAAATATGATGTGTATCCTCTCCAACAAAGATAGGATATGCCATTTGGTGATGATAAAAACCCAAGGAGCTTGCCCATTGGAGCAATAAACCCAAGAATCTCAAAACCCTAATTCCTGCACTGGTTAGGAGGGTGATCCACTTGAACTCTCTTGGACAATACCAGGAATCTTGCTTGACCCTTTGAAGAACAGCCTCAGGCACCTTGACCCCATGCTAAGAACCAATGATATGCACACATGATAATGCAAAAATGCAATGCAACATAAGCCAGTTAGTAATAAAGTAAGGAGGGAAAATTTTGGGGTGCTACAGCTGCCCCTATTCAATCAACTTGGTCCTGAAGGTATGATAGCGACGACTCTCAGACATTCCAGGATACACGGGGATTGAATACCGAAAGATCCCCAGAAATTTTCTAATGGTGAGAATAACGAGATGGAGCGTGCTGAAATATAAGGAATATGACCTCAACCATATCCGCAAGGATGCCATGAATACGACCTCAATCGCACCCACAAAACGAATGCAACCTCAATTGCACCCACAAAGGAAGACTGACCTCAATCACTCTACCCACAAAGAAAAGACGAATACGACCTCGATCGCACCCATAAAACGACTACAACCTTAAATGCACACGCAAAGGAAGATTGACCTCAATCACTCTACCCACAGAGAAAATATGAATACGACCTCAATCGCACCCACGAAACGAATACAACCTCAATTGCACCCGCAAAGGAAGACTGACCTCAATCACTCTACCCACAAAGAAAATACGAATACGACCTCAATCGCACCCACAAAACGAATACAACCTCAATTGTACCCTCAAAAGAAGACTGACCTCAATCACTCGACCCGCAAAGAAAAGGACGAATACGACCTCAATCGCATCCACAAAACGAATACAACCTCAATTGCACCCGCAAAGGAAGACTGACCTCAATCACTCTACCCACAAAGAAAATACGAATACGACCTCAATCGCACCCACAAAATGAATACAACCTCAATTGTACCCGTAAAGGAAGACTGACCTAAATCACTCGACCCGCAAAGAAAAGGACGAATACGACCTCAATCGCATCCACAAAACGAATACAACCTCGATTGTACCCATAAAAGGAAGACTGACCTCAATCACTCTACCCGCAAAGAAAAGGACGAATACGACCTCAATCGCATCCACAAAACGAATACAACCTCGATTGTACCCATAAAAGGAAGACTGACCTCAATCACTCTACCCTCAAAGGAAACATGAATACGACCTCAATCGCACCCACAAAACGAATACAACCTCAATTGTACCCGCAAAGGATAACCAACATAAAGTGGATTTGCTGGGGATAACGTGAAACAAAACTCTCCCAGGTTATGTCATCTCTGCTGATAAAGAGAACTGACAAAATAAATCTTCAAAAGATTGCTATCTCTGCTGATAAAGAGAACTAGCAAAATAAATGCCATCCCTGCTGATGAAGGGAACTGACGAAGAAAATCTTCAAAAGATTGCTATCTCTGCTGATAAAGAGAACTAGCAAAACTAATGCCATCCCTGCTGATAAAGAGAACTGACGAAGAAAATATCCAAAAGATTGCTATCTCTGCTGATAAAGAGAACTAGCAAAATAAATGCCATCCCTGCTGATAAAGGGAACTGACGAAGAAAATATCCAAAAGATTGCTATCTCTGCTGATAAAGAGAACTAGCAAAATAAGTGCCATCCCTGCTGATAAAGGGAACTGACGAAGAAAATATCCAAAAGATTGATATCTCTGCTGATAAAGAGAACTAGCAAAATAAGTGCCATCCCTGCTGATAAAGGGAACTGACGAAGAAAATATCCAAAAGATTGCTATCTCTGTTGATAAAGAGAACTAGCAAAACAAATGCCATCCCTGCTGATAAGGGAAGTGATGAAGAAAATATCCAAAAGATTGCTATCTCTGCTGATAAAGAGAACTAGCAAAATAAATGCCATCCCTGCTGATAAAGGGAACTGATGAAGAAAATATCCAAATGATTTCTATCTCTGCTGATAAAGAGAACTAGCAAAACAAATTCCATCCCTGCTGATAAAGGGAACTGACGAAGAAAATATCCAAAAGATTGCTATCTCTGCTGATAAAGAGAACTAGCAAAATAAATGCCATCCCTGCTGATAAAGGGAACTGACGAAGAAAATATCCAAAAGATTGCTATCTCTGCTGATAAAGAGAACTAGCAAAATAAGTGTCATCCCTGCTGATAAAGGGAACTGGCCAGCAAAATAAGCAAGAACTGACTACCAGGCGAGAACTAGATTTCACAAAGGAGAAAGGCCAAGCAAGGCAAACTTCTAACGGACTCATGATCCACAGATAAGATGACTCCGCTGGGGAAAGGAGAAGTCTAAATAAAAGACTGTACCGGGGAGCACAAATATGAGGAACGCATCCCTCCAAGATCTCCTGAGTTATGCCATCTCTGCTGAGAAAGAGAACTGGCAAGGAAAGTATCTAACCTGGCTTATGCTTCGAATGCAAATGTTTGAATAGTGGCGTAATGCTCCATACGAAATGGAAATGCTACGCGTTTGAGGATGCAATGCGAATGCTCATTATATGCAAAAAGGGTCCCTCCAGCAAAATAAATGTCGGAGAGAAAAGATCCATTCAGCTGGGGATGAAAAAAATAAATTGTCCTCTGAATCTAGGAACTCTGCTGAGAAGTGTCATACTGATCGACTCTTCGGATCAACAACTTTTGCTGGGGATGAAATCCCGAGAGAACTACCGGGGGCCACACCTGTCTTTCATTGAAGGTGACATCCAAGACCTGAGATTTCTCCACTGCTGGGGGAGTTGAGAATGAACGCCAATAACGGAACCGAAAGTCTGTTACAGAGGATTGCCAACAACAGATGGGCCTAGGACCTGCTGGGGATGCCAGCCCATAATACCATCCTGCTTGGGGATACTGCTGAACTTAGCCTGCTGGTGGGGAGAATGACTTTACTCCCACCTTGCTGGGAACTAGAATATGACATCTTCGGTGAAAGCATGCTTCCTGACTGGATGGGGAAGGTGAACACCCTGATTCTATGGGGAAACAACGTCTTGATCCAGAGGAATATTTCCCAAGTCTCCTGCTGGGGAAGGTCTGCTTTGCTGAGGAAAGTGCAATTTCAATGCTGGGGAGAGCAAGCTGCTGGGGAAATGCAATCCTGTTGCCCTGCAACCTGTCTTGTCTTTATGGTCATAAACGACTCTTTGAACTTTTTACTTGCCCCAGACCACCAGGTCTAATGGAAGAAATCATCTCAAGAGGATTTTATAGAAGATCGGGCGTTAACACTGTCCCAGGGTCTTCAAACTCTTAGAGAGATTTATCATATCTCGACATAACTGCCCCAGTATTCATAATCCATGAAGTACATTACCTCGAAAGGGATTGTAATGACTTGAAAATATTCTGTTTTAGTATCTTGAACCTTGAGGAGGTGTTCTCAATTAACCATTTTCAGGAGTGGACAATCTCTCACACTCTAGAGGTGGCCTGCCCCAATATGAGCTTTGAAGTGACTTTGCCCCTGACCTTAGAATGAATGCCCCAGAATAACTGAATTTCGGAGAGATTTCTCGACGTGACTGCCCCAGATCGGCTACATCTTAACACGACTTACTGGGGAGAGCCCACTCTACACTGAGTCTCTTGGCAGCCTGCCCTTTGATATGATTGTCCTTCAGAATTTCCAAGCATCCCAACTTGGCAGGATCAAGCTTCTTGACTGACTTTCACTGTGTAAGCTGCATTGATGCTTAGGCACATATATACAAACAGAAAATGTTTCTTATGAGAATGACAATTCTAATGCAACACTCATGTTAACCT
This sequence comes from Lathyrus tuberosus, assembly GCA_022829125.1. NCBI lineage: Eukaryota > Viridiplantae > Streptophyta > Magnoliopsida > Fabales > Fabaceae > Lathyrus > Lathyrus tuberosus. The sequence continues at coordinate 3,181,253 of JALAZF010000231.1, read as the reverse complement.
TGAAGTTTTTATTGAAAATGAGTCGCCAAGCTTCGTGAACGAATCACTAGTTGGGATGCGACCTTGATTTTTGAAATGCAATACCAACCAATCTTATTAGCACAACTCATAGGAGTCAGGAACGCTATCCTGTTGAAGTACGCTTTCGGAATGAACCCTATTTCAATTAGGACTTTTAAGGGTTGTAACGCGGTCTGGTTCACGGTTTCAGAAAAAGGATTTATGGCTTAAAATTTATCAGTGTCCACCCACTCTTCGTGATGTTCTCCGGTCCTATGTTCAGTTAATCTGACCCAAAAGCTCATCTCTCAAAAGGTTTACGATCCTTAAGGAACCCATACCACTAATGGTTTGACACCTAAGGAAGTTTTGGAATGACAGTCACCTCTTTTTATCTTTTGTGTCTGTAATCACACAAATTTGTTCTTATCGGGGATTTTCTTTTGTAACGCCTTTCGCTTTTCTTTCCTTTGCTTTTTTGATCCCTAATTTTTGTCTGGACTGACTCTTTTGAGTTTTTTCGATTTTGAAGTCCAGCGGGATGCCCTAACTTTTGCCTAAGTCGCTTGCTTTCAAGTTTCGACTTAGCGGGCTTTCTTTCTTTTTTATTCCCCCTTTTGAACAAATTGTGTGACACCGGTTGTCTTACTTGCTTGACAGGGTTGTGACTGCCTCACTCCTTGGTTGTTGACGGCTAACCGAATCTCTGGACCTCTCGACGGTGGGATAGAAGGTAATGGATCCTCAGATGCACACTCTCCTTAAAGGCATATAGCTATTTTTAAAAAAATAAAAATGAACGCAAACAATTAAATAAAATAAAAACTAAGAAAAATGCAAGGGGGGTGTGCTCAGTAAATAATTCACGTTAGAATGATAATAGGCTGGAAAAAGGGGGTGTCATTAGCAGCCCAATCCAACAACACTCAGCGGAAAAAAATAAAAAAGGAACAATGGATCCAGTCAACCAATTGACTCACCAACATCCCTTAGATCAATCCAACGCGCGCCACCAAGTCAACACAATCATCATGTATTCAAGATCAACGGTTTAGATCAAAAGACACATCACAATAATGATACACACACACACACGATTACCTGACACACCCTATGGACCCACGTGAGTGGCACACGCCCTCATTAATTCGTTGGCATCATGATGGCCAATGGATTCAATCAATGCACACGATTTGGTCAACAACAATCAAAGGTAATTATGATGAAAGGCAATGATCTGAGGGTTCACAATAATAAGCCTGGAAGCACGCACACACAATCATTAAATTAAAATCATAAAAAAAATAAAACATAAAACGCGTGGCGCAACGTGGACCACACGATGAAGAAAATGGATGGCTGGGAGATTATCTTCTTCGTTGAAACCCTTGCCGGCCGGACACCACAACCAGTCGCTGAAACTAGGGTTCCGGTCGACCCCTCCGTCACCTGCAACTCAAAACTTGCCCAGAAATTTCATGCGAATACACTATTTTGATCAGAAAAATGTGAGGATTCCAAATATACAATAAAAAATTTCAAATAACCAATGTACAAAAAAAACGATGAGAAATATGTTAGGGCTCAAAACTTAAAACTCACGATACAAGCAAACCACACGTCCAATTTTAAAGATAAATATATCAGGATGATCAGTGGGCATCACACGTCAATATGCATATCAAAAAGAAGAGTTTTATGATCATGAAAATCATCACTAACCTGAGATGGTGCAACACGTATCTCCACTGTTGGCTTCAAAAGGTGGTTGGTTCGTGCTTTAGAGATCCCAAGAAAAAAGATTGTGGAAGAACCTTTGGAAAAAACCTTGTGGATTGAGAGATTCAATGAGAAAAAGTTTTAGGGTTCAAGCTTTGGTTCTTCTCCAATATCACCTATTCTCCCCCAAACCAGTGCATGAATTGGTTTAAGTACATTAGGGTTTTTTACTGATAATGGTTTGGGCCTTGGTAATTCCTTGTTTAGTGAGTTTTGGGCAATTTTGGAAAATTACATAATGTTAAGTACACCCTCTTCCATGCATGGATATTCAAACATTCTATGATGGATCACTTATGTTTGAATTGCTAACCACACCCAAATTTGATTTGGGCCTTGAAACATTTTGGTTCATGAGTTTTTAATGACTTGGCAATTTTGAATAATGGAGAATAAGTGATAAATACACCATGGATTCACTTGATTCAAAGGCCTAAAATGCTCCTTAGGGGTTGTATTTTGATGTTAGAATGTGACATGAAGCAATGGAATTAATTATAGGTCACTATGTCCCAAAATGCAAAAGTTGTGAAAATGAAACCCTAAAAACCACTTTGCTTTCTTTTGATCATAACTTGAGTTTCACAAATGATATGGAGACCCACTAGTACTTGTTGGAAAGAGGAGAAAAAGATATTCAACTTTCATGTTTGAGGAAAATTCATTTGAATCATATATGATGATGAAAAGTCAAGTTGAATGTAGTGTGAGAACTTGCCCAAAAAGGAAACTTTCAAATTATAGGTCATTTCCATATTTAGTAACTTTTGTGCCAACCCTTGATTCTTGATAAATGGTGTGAAACTTGAACCTTGAAGACCATATGAGGATGTGAGACCTTGATAACCTTGGAGAGAACCTCAAAATTCCACAGTTGACTTTCCCTCTCACTGTTGACTTCTACCCAATTCACCTGATTCCCAATCCATTGGCCAATTGAACTCCTCCTGAACCAAACTGATGGACAATCTTCCATTCCTAGATACTTAGGGACCCAAGGAATACCATGGAATCAAGTCTTGCCCAAAAAATCAGAAATAAACTGACTTTATGGCAAACCCTAGTTTTGGTACCCTCAGTCTAGGAGGAAATAACACAATCTCCAAATCCAAATTCCTCTGAATATGATGGTATCCTCTCCAACAAAGATAGGATATGCCATTTGGTGATGATAAAAACCCAAGGAGCTTGCCCATTGGAGCAATAAATCCAAGAATCTCAAAACCATAATTCCTGCACTGGTTAGGAGGGTGATCCACTTGAACTCTCTTGGACAATACCAGGACTCTTGCTTGACCCTTTGAAGAACTGCGTCAGGCACCTTGACCCCATGTTAAGAACCAATGATATGCACACATGATAATGCAAAAATGCAATGCAACATAAGCCAGTTAGTAATAAAGTAAGGAGGGCAAATTTTGGGGTGCTACACAATTCATCATGGATTTTGAGTTATGGAATGATCAAAATCACAAAAAGTGAAAATGTCACTTTTTTCCAACACTTAGTGAAATTTTCACTAAGTCAGAATCTGCCTTACTTTTTCCAAATGTAGGGGCATTTTTCACTTGGATCCAAAAAGTATCAAAACCAATTATGATCAAACAGTTGTTGTATCATATGAGAGCTTTCCAAAATGGCCAAGAACTCCATCAAAGTCCACTTGAGCCATGAGATATGACAATGCCAATATCCCTTGCTGTAAACTGTCATGGCAAGGAAGATTTTGGAGTTTTGCTTGATTTGCTCAAATTTTGCAAACGGCAAGCAACTCTATCCATCTGAACACCTCAAGGGGGGGGGGGGGACCAAGGAGGAACCAACTCTAATCCCAAACCTCCCAAGTCTTTGGAACCAAAAATAGCATGCCAAACCTAGAAATGCCTAAAAGAGGGACAAGACTTCAATTTTGGATTGGAGCATTTAATGGATGCACCAAGGTGGCATGGACTGAGCCATTTCCAACTGAATTCAGTCAAGACTTATCCAAGACCAAGGGGACCAGCAGCATGTGCCCTAACCTCTAGTCAATGGCTAGAGGAGACTTGGATTCTCATTTCTCAACATTGGCCAAACCTTTGCTGTAGTTGCCAATCATTATTGCAGCCAAAACAAACTTGCTCTACTATAAATATAGCTCAATTGTGTTCAGTTTGAGTACACCAAAGCACTACAACACTTGCTTTCCTCAAAATCTCTTTCTCTAGGCAAAAATACCTTCTTTAGCAAGGTAACTCTTAGTTTTTGAGTTAGAAAGCAATTCCACCACAGCTTATGATCCAAACACATCCAATATATCATATCTAAGCTGTCCAAACTCTCACAAGTGACCTGTAACACCAAAACCACAAAGTCACCTCTCAAAACCTCAAAATAGGACTTTTGTGCATTTTTCAAGCCATGTCTTGATTCAGTCACTTTCCAAACTAGATAAAACCTTAAAAACACTCCAAATATCATCCTTGAACTGTCCCAAATGGTTCCCCCATCTAGAACACCATTTGAGAGAGTTGCTATTTTGGCCACTTTTTCCCCTTTTGCAAGAAAGAGCTCAAACTTGTTCCTGAGGTTTCCAGCTAATTCCAACCATCCTAAAAGCTTCTAAGAGATCATTTGAGGTTGTTCAAAGCATCAAATCATTTCTGGAACAAGTGGCTTGGCAGATTGCACAAAAGCTCCAAAAAGAGGTAAGCATCACAACTTGGATTCTTTGAACCATGCTTTCTTTTGATGTCCACTGATCATGCATCTCTTATACATGTTATATGTGTTGTGTTTGCACCAATTTATCATGTAATTCATGCTTATACTAAGAGATGGCATAGAAAATGCAAATCATGGCCTATTTCAAAACCATTATCGGGTTTTTCAATAGGAGCATGATCTGAAAAAAATTCCACCACCATTTGATTCCTTGTGAAACTCTAGGCAGGATAGACCTAAATTTTGTCCCAATCCATGGAGAAATGAGAAAGTTATGGCCTTCACGTTTTGAACCAAAATCTTGCCTTGCCTTGGGCCAGGCCAAAAACAAGGCAAGCCTTGTATATTTGTGGTTGTGTTTCTAACAACGGATGTATCACCACCCCAGTGGTAAGCCTTGTATTTTTTCCACTTTTTATTATTTTTCTTAGTATTTTTGTGAATAAATTCCGTTTTAATTGTTTTTAAGCATTTAAAAGTGAATATTTACTATGAAAATCAAAACTAAATGAGTTTTAATTTATCTTGTGATTAAAACCACATTTTTCAAACCCTCAACAAAAATCACAAGTGATTTATTCAAACTTATTTGGTATTTTTATCATTTTTATTTGATTTTCTTTAAATATTTCCTTTTAAAAGAAAACAAATTTAGGGTTTCCTTGATTTTCACTCAAACAAATCATTTTCAAACACTCATGGGCCTCTAATAGAGTGTAAGACCCAATCCCCTTTTAACCAAAACAATTTTGGGCCTCAGATATTGTATAAGTCCCTCTGCATTAAAAGAAAATCTCGGCGCGATCGCCAGTTCAAAAATCAAACCCTTGGGCCTACCCTCGTGTTATAAGCCCCACTCTTTAAAAATGATTGGGCCTCTAGTAGAGTGTGAGACCCAACCCTTTTTGAAAACCAAAATAATTTGGGCCTCACTTATTGTATAAGTCCCGATACCATCAAAAAGTTCGACGCGATCGTCGCCTTTTAAAACAAAACTCTTTGGGCCTCTCCTTGAGTTGTAAGCCCCAACACTTGTACAAAAATAACCCTTTGGGTCTCTTGAGAGAGTGTAAGACCCATCCCTTTGTACAGAAAACCTTTTTGGGCCTAAGTCAGTTGTATAAGTCCCTGTACAAAACAACAATGCAATCATTGATAAAACCGTGGGCCTCTCCTTGAGCTGTAAGCCCCAACAATATTTTCAAAGTACTTTCTCCTTTGATTTTGAATATAATATTGTTATCAAAACTGTCTTTGTTGAACAAACTAACCAAACAGCATGGAAGCTCTACAACCGAGTAAGTGTTTACCCGTTTTCTTTATCCGCTTTCATATATATATATATATATATATAACTGTATTGTGGGTCTGCTCACTGTAAGTCTTCTTTCACAAACTTTTATATACTTGTCAAATATCAACTGTGTAATACTAGTATAGTTATTTAGAGTTTTCCCTGGCAACTACGTCTAGAACTAGGTAAAGCCCTGTTGGTCACTCTTAAATACAAACAAAACTAGATCCCCATAGGATTACCAGACACAGTCTTCCCTCCTCTTGGGGTTAAACAATATGGAGACGTGAAAGGCAGAATTCTCGGTGAACCCTTTCTCAGACTGTCACCTTTAGAAATCGTCAAAGAAACTCTACTCCCCAGAGATGATCTTTTCTCCGTGAATGGCATCTCTTGAGTTTCTTCCAAATTCTCAGACTTTCCTGGCTTGATCTATTCTCGGTGAATGGCATGTCTTGAACTTCTCAGGGTTTGGAGACCCACAGGCTTCTTAAAAGCATCCCCGCCTCCTCTTGGGCATTGTACAAGGACCCTTCGGCTTCTTAAAAGCTCTCATGCCTTCTCTTGGGCTTAGTACAAAGACCCAGAGACCTCTACAGGTATAGGAACAGAACCTAGTCATCAATTCACTAGAGCTGTCTTTCTGAGTCAAGTGTCAGACCAGTTAATGGGTTGACTTTCATCCCTTAACATACCAGCCTTCTCTTGGGCATCATACAAAGATCATTCACTACCTGAGAATCGATTTCTCAAAACACCCGTAGACTTGGACAGTCTTAATACCCTTTGAATTTCCCATTTCCTTAAAGAACAGGAAATAACCCTGATCCTCTGATCAATCTCAAAGCACAACAATACCTTTAATCAGTCCCTTTATAAGAACTAATTTTCTCTTTTATCCAACATACTGGACCTGTCACTAAACTGAAACAGTCACCAGCACCATATCCTCATCTTGGGCTTTGTACAATGATTCTCCCCAACAGAGCTAACCTTTTTAGCCTCCATCTCGGGCTTCGTACGAGATACCAAATCACCCTCTTGTTGAGTATAAAAGGCTCGCTTGTTGAGTTAACCCCCTTTTAGCCTCCATCTCGGGCTTCGTACGAGATACAAAAACACTCTCTTGTTGAGTATAAAAGACTCTCTTGTTGAGTCAAACATTTTCAGCCTCCATCTTGGGCTTCGTACGAGGTACAAAGACTCTCTTGTTGAGTCAAATGCCTTTAGCCTCCGTCTTGGGCTTCATATAAGACACATACAAAAGCAGTCTCTTGTTGAGTCAACCCTTTTAGCCTCTATCTCGGGCTTCATACGAAACACATAAAAATACCCTCTTGTTGGGTCAATAGCCTCCTCTTAGGCTTTGTATAAGGAAACCCCGGTTGAGTCAATCAACCTGTTAGCATCAAAATCTGTGCCTCGTTCACAGTATACAAACATCAACAACTCCTTTCCCCCCATCTAATTGCTGTAAGCAGCAAGCCTCTGGATTATTTACATCCACGCCACTGTCCCTCTTTTAGCATGAGAAATTCCTAAGGAAAGATGGCATTGCTCTTAACTGAGTTAAAGTCTTCTCCTTTAGGTTAAAAATACCCTATAAAGGAAATTAAGGCATTGCTGGATTCACATATCCCAGTTAAAGTAATTCTCCTTTATAATCAGTCACCCAACAGTTGTGACAAACAGACCCCTCTTTAGAGATGACAAATTCTCTCTAAAGTCAAAACCCTTTAGCTTCACATCTTGGGCTTCGAACAAGATACAAATAGTCCCTTCAGCTTCACATCTTAGGCTTTGAACAAGATACAAACCACATTTAGCTTCACGTCTTGGGCTTTGAACAAGACACCAAAACGGCCTTTTTCCTCCCATAGAATAGGAGGAACTACGATCGCTCTGATTTTCCTGTTTTGTTAAACAGGAATACGTAGGCATAAGATTGCAAAAGAATCTTAGTGAGCACACTAATCAAAAACCCAAAATCCCGTACCTTCATACATCAATCGAAAAGTACCAGTCCTAACATCCTACCAATAGCATAGTCCCGTCATTTAATTCTTAGCGAAATAAGCAGAGAGAGGCCCACAATCTAAACCGCATCTGTAAACCAACAGTCATCTGTTTAAACTCAGTATGCAAACAGGGTAAATTGGAGACATCTATTTCCCTTCCTTCATCAGCTTCAATAGGATAAAAAATGAATCGACCTGTAGTACCCTAGAGCGACAGTGCTTAAGAACCACGTCCAAAATCGCTCGCTACAACATCTAACCGAAGAGACTTACCATTCATCAGAGTAGAAGAATCTCAACAACGAACTGTCCCGTCTAATCGAAGAGACTTACCATTCATTGGAGTAGAAGAATCTCAACAACAAACTGTCCCGTCTAACCGAAGAGACTTACCATTCATCAGAGTAACAAAAGGCATTAACTGCATCTCCTCAGGATTCTCAAATAAAGGAATGCCATGAAACAGTATTGAACCTTCTAATAGGGGAATCATACGCAGATTTCAGCTGAAGGGCGCAGAATCCTCAAAGGTGCAAAATAAATGCACTCTCAATCTAGGTTTCACAGCCTAGAGATCCAAACAAATATTGCAGGGGACCAAAGTTCAATCCAAGAACAAGATGGATAGAAACGGTCAAATAAGACTCATCCCGAGGAGGATATATCTCAACGGGGATTAATTCCATCCAGATAATGAACTGGGAAGGAAACCGAATCAAAATCTTCCACGAGAACTGTAACACCCCAATTTAAATTATTTGATCGTCGTGTTATTTTTCCGTTGTTTGGCCTTGTTAAGGGTGTGGGGTTGAGCGCGTAGGTGTGGAGTCCTTAGTGGGACGGGTAGACTAGAGATGTCGGGAGTAATTTTGAGTATGAGTAGTAATAGTATTATTATTATTAATATTATTACTAGTATTATTATAATTATTATGTGAGCATCATTACTAGTAATATTATTATTTTTATTAAATTGAAAATCTGATTTAATTAAATGGATAATGGGCTATTGGAGGAAAATAAGGACAGTTTGGTTATTAAGCAGAGATTAGTGAGGATTAGTGAGTAGGGTTATTCATAATCAGAATTTCACAAAGAGAAGGGATACGGAGAGGAAGAGCAAGGAAGAACTAGGGCTTTGCATCATCAATTTTTGCGGGAATTTTCTGAGTAATTTCGAGGTAAGGGGGAGAAAGGATTTCAATTTAGGTGTTTATATCATGAGAGGGTAGTGAGGAGTCCTTATCCTCGTAGGAATTTCGTATGTATGTTCTGTATGTGAATTTTGAATCTGATATGAGTGTATTGCTGTTGATCTGATATGAATTGGTTGCTGACTTTATGAATTTTGTGTCATGCTGCAATGATCTGTGAAATTCCCTGATGTTGTTGTTGCTGTATGAATGTGTGTGTTGCAGAACTGGTTTTTGTGCAGGTTGATTGAACGAAATTAGATCTAAGACCTGTAACTTTGGTTAGTAATGATAGGTGAAAGATGTAAGATGCATGATTAGGCTGAAAATTGATGTAGAACTAATTTTAGGACTGTATTGGAGTGAAAAAGTGAGGATCCCGTAGCAGAACTCAGACTGGTGTGGAGAAATGCAGTTTGCGTAACAGATCTGGCAATACGCGTAACAGTAAGGCGTTACGCGTAAGGCTGTGATCAATACGCGTATGGGAGGGCCAAAAGGAGGCTTTGGCACGACCCTCTGCCCGTACACGTAACAGTACGCGTATGAAAGCTTGGCATTACGTGCAAGAGATGGGGTACGCGTATTGGGATCTGAAGGTGGAATTTCTGGGAATGAAACGTCTCTTCCCATACGCGTAATAGGCTGGGCAGTACACGTATGGCAGGGTGGGAGGAGAGGCATTACGCGTATGATACGCAGCAGGATGGGCGAGCGAGATGGGCAATACGCGTACGACCCAAGGCAATACGCGTATGACCAGCGAGAGTGCAGAATTTTTCCGTTTCGCGATTTCTTTCCCGTTTTCGCGTACGAAGTTATTTCTTTTGGTTTGAGAGGTTGGGGATAGATGCCAGAACTTGAGAATTGTAGAATTGGTGATAAAAATAATCGATTTAGTAATTTGGGTGGATTAATTAGATAATTAGCTAATTGAACATTATGTGAGGAATTTCTTGTTGTGATGTGTGTGATGGTGAGCAAGTATCTCACGTGTGATCAGGAGGATCGTGAAGATGTATAATTGTTGTCATACATGTGTGTTGTATGCATATTTACTGTCATGCATTAATGGTGTCGGTGGTGATGAATCATTGCTCAGGAGGAGTGTATGTGATTCATTCAAACTCCAACGTGGAGTGTGGTGGAGATAAATCATTGCCAAGTAGGGGTGTATGTGATTTATTTGGGTTCAATTGAATGAACCATGGTGTATTGGTACCACATGCATTGTGTCGATGTCTTTGAGTCGCATTGCATTATTATGTGTTTGGTGAAATCTGAATGAAATGACAAGTATGTCGTGATGGTGTGTTTCTGATATATGATTGTGTGAGTACTACCTTTAGCATATATTATACATAGTTGTTTATTGAATATAGTTCTCGCCCCTTTGTTGTTTGTTGCGTCTGTGCTTCTTCGGAAGTACAGATAATCCAGGTACTTGAGTATGCATGTAGTGTGTGTTGCTTGATCGAGTCTTAGGAGTCGCCCTAATACGTAACACGGGAATTTTGGGGATTTTATCAGTTGTTATTCTTTATTTGTTTTGTTACGTATCATTCTTTAATTGAATATGGTGGACCACGACTGATGTGGATTTTTGGTGTTGTTGGCAAGTGGCCGTTTATTTGAATAAAACATTTATTTCCGCTGTTTACTTTATTAATGAAAAGGAATTTTTTGTTGTTGGTTTTAATGATGTGACATCCTACTGTTGGATGGGGAAAAATGGCTTTGTGGTTTAGGAGTTATGATTCTCAAAAGTTAGTACCCTTGCCACTTTATTCCATAACTTAGAAAAATTTCTAAGTTTTTATGGTTACCCCTTTTACAAGTTATCCCACTTTTCTTGATGAATGATGATTCAAATCACACATTAACATCTTTTTAGGGTTAAAAAACCATAATTGTGAAAAATCTCAAAAAGTCAAAGTTTGACTTTTGTGCACAGTTGACTTTTTGTCAGATGAATTCCAAATTGTGCGATCCTTTATGAAATCAAGTCCTTGACCTAAATCAAACTTGATGGATTGATTTCATAGGTGTTATAGGGTGTATTGAATCATGTCCTAGGGTTTGGGAGCATGTCCTAGTCAAAATTCAAAGGTACAGTTGACTTTTCTCGCGAAACCCTAATTGTGGCTCTGATGAAATTGAGACTTATTGCTCAAGTTTCTTGGATCAATCCATTGTTGAAAATGGATTAATGTGGTATGTTAAAGACCCTCAAATCATGCCTTGAGGCCTTGGCTCATGATTTGTCCCAAAAGTCAACTTAGGGGTGAATTAGGTAAAGAAACCCTAATTCCTGATTTTTGATGAATGCATCCCCTGACGCAAAATTGACTTGCTGATTGGGTTTATGATGTCCCTTGGAGCATCATAGGTTATGCTTTGAAGCATTGGCTTATGCCTAGAGGAAAATTTCCATCTGGAGGCCCTGGTCAACCAAAACCCTAATTTGGTGACACTAGCAATCTTGAGGCTTGATCCACTTAGAATGTTGCAACCTTGTGCCTGATTCTTGAAGTGGGAGTCCTCTTGATCCATTGTGGATGTTTGAGAGGTTAGAAAAGTTGAAGATCATGTCATTCCTTGATTGATCCTTTGTCTAAGGCTCTGAGAGGGCTTTAAACCCTAAGTTTGATTGTAGTGGATGCTCACCCATCTTTGGAGAGACTAATGGTTCATCTATATTGTGATGATGATTTGCACAATGATGGGAAATCTTAGTGGTCAAAATTTGGGGTATGACAGATGCCCCTATTTAATCTTCTTGGACTCGAAGGTATGAATGGCGAAGGTATTCGGGCATTCGGGGTGCAAGAGGATTAAATATCGGAATACCCAAACTTTTGATGGTAGTTATGAATGGTAGCTTACGTATTCATCTTCTTTTGCTAAGCAATGATGCTTAGAAAAGGTAAAACTTCCCCTCGATCCTGGTTGTCTACCACGGAATTGGTCTAAGTTTCTAAAATAAACTTCCCCTCGATCTTGGTTTCCTACCAAGGAATTGGTCTTAGTTTCTGAAGTAAACTTCCCCTCGATCCTGGTTTCCTACCAAGGAACTGGTCTCAGTTTCTTTTGTCAATAAACTTTCTTGACAAGGGACGCTATGTGTAGCGGTTTTCCTCAAACTTCTCGCCGAATTTTCCTGGGGAGATGCCATTTGAGTGGAAAAAGTTGTGATGTCAGACTTGTCGGGGAACCCAGTCGTCTGAGTTGTAGAAGTGTACAAACTTCTCTGTTGGAGACGCCATTTGTCGACTCTATCGGGGAAAACAAGTCTCTTGAGAGGCTGTTTCTACTTGGGGTCTTTACATCATACTTTTCTCGGGATCTTCCCGGAGAAATGCCATATGATGTGATCCAATTTTGAGGTGCTGATGACCTTTTCGTCAGCGGATTTTTCGGAGAAAAATTGTTGTATTGCCGAATCTCTGATTAAGAGGCTTTCTCTGGGGATTTTCCTTAATCCGGGAAAGCGAAAATATCATCTTCAATGGCGAAGATTGATGTTTGTCAAAGATTCTCTGGTTTCTCAGAGGTCCAAGTTATCAAAGTGGTCAAGGGCCAACTCCAATCCAAAAATAAACTGGAGGAGAGAGGTTGTTCAAACGCAACATTTCCTGGCGAGGAAAGAACTGACAACTCGATTGAGAGGACTGTTATCACTAGGGGATAAGACCGACTAGAGTGATAGTGATGCAATATGAATGCGAATGCAAATAAAAATGCATGATGTGTGTATATTTATGCTAACAAAACTGACGCGACATACAAACTAATAGACGAACACGACTGGATACTCGGCCACTGCGGGGGACGAAGAAGTATCGCAAGTTCAAGATAGTAATTCTGCCTTGCTTAGGAGAGATAGTCCCTGTGGGGAACTATGTTGGTCGGACATAAGAGATAAGAACTCGGCCGATGGTATCAGATGGGAAAGACGCATCTGATATAACTGATCCTTCATTCAGGCGTACTAGTTTAGAAGGAGTACTTTGATTCTGCACTTTGAGGCTCGAACACCTTTGGAGACGCAAATGGCGTTCTTTCGATGTTTAACAGTCAACAAAAATTGCCATCTTTATTTACAAGCAAAAACATTTTAACAAGTAAATTCATTTTTGTTTTATTTCAAGAATCGCTGATTGTGTTAAAATGTCATTCTGTAAAGCTAAAAGAAATAAGAATTACAGACAAAAGGACAAGGGATCAAATTTTATTGATAGGATGGAAATCAGCCCAACGCGTGATTCCATAGAGTATTTACAAAGTTAGAAAATGGTAATTTATAGGGAAGAGGGCTACATTAAAACATAACGACCATTATCCTTCTACCAACTTTGAATTCGGGACATCCTGAGCTTCTGTAGAAGATGACCGTGACTGGAGTTTTCTGATGGATGGCATGATCGCTAAGGAGCTGAACTGATCAGACATAGTTACTTGCCATTATCCCTAACTTTTGCCTGGATTGTACTTTGAGATTTCCAATCCACCGAGATTATTTTAGATCATGTCTTTAATTTTTTCCTGGATCGCCCTTTCGGGTTTTCAATCCACCGAGACGTTTTTTTTTTAGTTTAGGCAAAGTATTTCTTGACTACATCAACATTCGTGGGGTAGGCAAATTCTTCTCCATCCATGGTTGCAAGTCTCAAGGCGCCGCCTGAGAAAGCTTTCTTGACCACATAGGGGCCGTCATAATTCGGAGTCCATTTACCCCGAGAATCAATGAGAAATGGTTGTATCTTCTTGAGCACAAGGTCTCCTTTTCTGAAGACGCGAGGTCGAACCTTTTTGTTGAACACCTTCTTCATTCTTTGCTGATACAACTGACCGTGGCATAGTGCCGTTATTCGCTTCTCTTCGATCAGATTCAGTTTGTCGTGTCGACTTTGACACCATTCAGCTTCTGTAAGCTTAACTTCCATCAATACCCTGATTGATGGGATCTCTACTTCTATGGGGAGCACAACTTCCAGTCTTTGTAGGTTCAAACCATCTTTTAAACGATCTTCTTGATGTTCTTGTTAGCCGCTTCTACCGTGCCATTCATCTTGGGTCGGTAGGGAGATGAGTTATGGTGTTCGATCTTGAACTCAGAACACAACTCTTTCATTATCTTATGTTCAAGTTAGATCCATTATCGATAATGATCTGGTTAGGAACACCATAACGACATATGAGATTATTTTTGATAAATCGGACCACCACTTGTCAGGTTACATTAGCGTACGACGCTGCTTCGACCCACTTGGTGAAGTAATCAATGGCTACTAGGATGAACCGATGTTCGTTCGAAGCCTTAGGCTCAATCACGCCGATCATGTCGATTCCCCATATGGAAAAAGGTCATGGGGAAGAGAGAACTTTGAGATGTGTTGGCGGTACATGAATTCTGTCGGAGTATGTCTGACACTTGTGACACCTCCTCATGTACTTGTAGTAGTCGGATTCCATGGTCAACCAGTAGTACCCTGCTCTTAGGATTTTTCTCGCCATTGTGTGTCCGTTGGCATGAGTGCCAAAGGATCCTTCATGAATTTCTTTTATCAGCATGTCTGCTTCTGGTCTGTCTACGCATCGGAGCAAAACCATGTCAAAATTTCTCTTATAGAGTGTATCACTGCTCAGGAAGAAACTGCCTGCCAGCCTTATGAGGGTCTTTCCGTCCTTCCTTAGTGCCCCAGGTGGGTACTCTTATTTCTGAAGGAAACATTTGATATCGTTAAACCAAGGTTTGTCGTCAACGACTGCTTCAATCGCGAAGATGGTAAGCGGGCCGTTCAAGGCGCATTATGTCGATCTTAGGTAGGTTAGTCCATTGACCTACACTAATCATGAAAGAGAGGGTGGCTAATGCATCAGCCATGTGATTTTCATCATGAGGGATGTGATGAAACTCGATTCTGTTGAAGAAAGGCAACCTTCTTGCATAGTCTTTGTAAGGAATCAATCCTGATTGGTATGTGTTCCAATCTCCTTTGATATGATTGATAACCAGGGCTGAGTCGCCATATACATCCAAGTTCTTGATCCTAAAATCAATCACTTCCTTGAGACCCATAATACAAGCTTCGTATTCGGCCTCGTTGTTCGTACACTTGAAAGTAAGTCTGGCGGTGAAAGGCATGTGGGTACCCTGAGGGGTTATGATGATTACCCCAATCCCATTTCCGTAATGATTAACTGCTCCATCAAAGATTAGTCCCCATTGGGAACCTGGTTCTGGCCCTTCACTGGGTAGCGGTTCATCGCAATCTTTCATTTTCAAATACATGACATCTTCGTCTGGGAAGTCAAACCCGATTGATTCCTGATCATCAATCGGTTGATGAGCCAAGTGATCGGCTAAAATACTCCCCTTAACGGATTTTTGAGCGTGGTATTCGATGTCCTATTCTAATAACAGCATCTGCCAACGAGTAATCCTTCCCGTGAGAGCAGGTTTTTCGAAGACGTACTTGATTGGATACATTTCGGAGATTAACCAAGTAGTGTGACGAATCATGTACTGGCGAAGACGTTTGGCTGCCCAAGCCAAAGCGCAACAAGTTTTTTCAAGCATAGTGTACCGAGTCTCGCAGTCGGTGAATTTCTTGCTCAGATAGTAGATGGCAGACTCTTTCCTTTTGCTTTCGTCTTGTTGGCCAAGTACACAGCCCATGGAGTCTTCCAAGACTGTTAAGTAGATGATCTGTGGTCTTCCTTCCATTGGAGGTGATAGAATCGGTGGGTTCAACAGGTATTCCTTAATACTGTCGAAGGCGGTTTGACAGTCTTCTGACCAAACGCAGTCCTGGTACTTTTTGAGTAATTTGTAAATTGGCGCACACGTGGCGGTCATGAGGAATATGAATCTGGAGATATAGTTCAAACGTCCCAGGAATCCTCTGACTTGTTTTTCAGTTTTTGGAGAAGGCATTTCTCGAATGGCCTTGACCTTGTCAGGATCAACCTCAATTCCTTTCTGGCTGAAGATGAACCCTAGAAGTTTCCCTGAACGAACACCGAAGGTGCACTTATTGGGATTCAAGCAGAGTTTGTACTTTCTCAACTGCTCGAATATCTTTGACAGGTGGGTCACATGCTCCTCTTCTGTCTTAGATTTTGCAATCATATCATCGACATATACCTTGATTTCTTTGTGTATCATGTCATTAAACAGGGTAGTCATGGCCCTTTGATAGGTTTCCTCGGCGTTCCTCAAACCGAAAGGCATCACCTTGTAACAAAAGGTACCCCATGGGGTAATGAATGAAGTTTTCTCCATGTCTTTCTGCGCCATTTTGATCTGGTTATAGCCCGAGAATCCATCCATGAAGGAAAAAACTTTGAATTTTGCTGTACTGTCTACCAGCATGTCAATTTGTGGTAAAGGAAAGTCGTCCTTTGGACTAGCCTTGTTTAGATCTCTATAATCGACACACATTCTGACTTTTCCGTCCTTTTTGGGAACGGGTACGATGTTGGCTAACCATTGAGGATATTCAGATGTGGCGAGGAAACCATCATCAATCTGTTTCTGTACCTCCTCTTTGATCTTGATGGCCATGTCCGGGTGAGTCCTTCTCAACCTTTGTTTTACTGGCGGACATTCTGACCTCAACGGTAGATGATGTTTCACGATGTTGGTATCCAACCCTAGCATATCCTGATAAGACCAAGCAAATACATCGGGAAACTCTTTGAGAAGCTTTGTCAAGCTCTCTTTGGCAGTTGGACTGAGCAGTGCCCCGATCCTGATTTTTATTCTCTCTGTTTCCGAACCTAAGTTTACCGTTTCCAACGGCTCTTTGTGAGATTTAATGGACCTTTCCTCCTGTTTGAGTAGTCGGGAGATCTCTTCTGGAATTTCGTCGTCAACTTCTTCTTCTGCCCCAAATACCAGGAACTCAAAGTTGGGAGAAGGCATTGGATCGTATGTTTCAACGGGGTTTAAAACAAGCAATCTGCATGACGTGCTGATTTGTGTTTAGAAGAGATAGAGAGAATGCAAGTGTATGCAGTGTATTTTCTTTGGAAAATTGCTTGTTTTTATTATTGAGATGTTTTTTAGGATTACCATTTTCTGAAAAAGCGAAAAGAGAAAACAACAATAAATGCGGAAATTACAGAACGACATTATTTTATTAATGAACAAGTCGATTCTTGAAACTACAGCCCTATAAAACAAAACTCTGTCACTTTGGGCGAAGCGAAAAGGGATAATTACAGAAAGCGGGCCCTATCAAAACATCAGTTTCACGTGGGCAGGGTGAAAGGTTAAAGATGGCAATTACTTTGACTGATGAACGACTTTCGGAACGTCGACAACAACCCATTGGCGGAGAACTCCTTAGTGAATCACAAAGTCTGGCACCTTCCTTGATTTATCTTCAGATATAACGCTGATTTCTGGTGGAGCAGGATCGTTGGAATCTGTCTCCCAGGCAGAGTTGTCATAGGACGATTCCTCAGTTGTATTTTGCATAGCATTTGTGCTCTCAGGCAAATATCCCCATCCAGTTGACTGGATGTCTTCGAGCCTGATACGAGAGCTTTCAGGAGCAGTGTACTTGACCAAGAAGTCATATTTTCCACTTGTTTATCCCAGGTTGTCCCACACTTTTGTGGAACTGGGGGAGTCATCTCTCTCGATGACGTTGACCTCAAGAAAAGCATAGTTGATGAATTCTAGTCTGATAAGCTTTGCCAATTCATCGTCGTACTGGATATTTTCGGAATGACCTGAGTGTTGATCCTATGACATGGTGGGGACGCAGGTATTCTGTTCAACGATGCTCAGCTGATTTTCATTGTTCAGCTGATTTTCTTGCCCTAAGTCTCCTGGATACGGCTGCCAGATAAGCAGGCCATCCATTGGGCCATAATATTCGTGGTCAAAGTTGTCCTTCATTAGAGTGTCCTCCTCTAATGAGTTTGGTGGAGCACGACATCCTTCCGAATCACAATCTCCATATATCATTTCGACGTCTGACCTGGGTATAAATCTCGGACTCTATGCGGGATAACAAAATGGCATAGGCACTTCTTCCTGAGACATATATCCGTCCTTGTTAAGATAGGACTTCCACTCCTCATCTGTGTCACAGGAATCCTCCTTTTTGATAGTATGGACTGTTTGAGGCACTGGGTGAAGGAAACCTCCACTGTGGAAGAAATCTTGAATGGGATGAAAACTTTCATCGTTAGTAGCTGTCTGGGTGCAGGTTGAAGAAAAACCAAGACCCTTCTTTGTTTTTTTATCAGTAGGAATGACAAGTTGTCCCCACCCTTTTGCATTGTTATTTGTGATCACTTCGAGAGCATCTTTGTACGAGGAAATCGAGGTTCCTTTTTCTGACTGATTCTCATTGCTCACCGACAGTGATTGGAACTGAGTCCCAACAACCTCCTCGGGTTCTACACAAGTAGACGATGATAAGTTACTCACGAGCAAGGCTTGCTCTCCACAGACTGTGATGTGTTAATCGTTCTTGACGAACTTCAGTTTCTGGTGCAGTACGCTGGCTAAACCATTAGAGTGGACTTCGGCATAACGTTGATGGCCGATCCTGTGTCTACCAGTACGCTGGCTAAAGCATCGTCCTGGCAAATAATTGTGATATTGAGCACCATGTTGTGGCTTTTGCCCCCCTCTGGCAAATCCTCATCACTGAATCCTAAGTTGTTGCAGGAAGTGATGTTAGAGATGACGCTATCGAACTGTCGTATTGACACATCCTGTTCCACAAAGGCCTACTCTAAGACTTTCTGTAGAGCCTCTCTGTGGGCTTCAGAACTGAGTAAAAGTGATAGCACAAAGATCTTTGAAGGAGTTTGTAACAGTTGATCAACAACATTGTATTCACTCCTTTGGATGAGCTTCAGCATCTCATCATTGTTTTTCGAAAGGTCGGGATTACTGGATTGACCGACTGGTGGATCAGGATCTTCTGTCTGAAGTTCCTTTTCTTTGTTAGGTTCTCCAACTCCTCAGTTGAAGATTCGACCGCTCCGTGTTACTCGAATGATGTCTGCAATATTTGTAAGGGATCGCCTTAGCTGATTTATACGGTAATGGTCCTGGGAGAAAGATAACTACATGATCCTTCCGATTTTTCTTACTGTCGTAAGTAACTTCAATCAGTTATTGGCTAAGAACCTTTGATTCGTCCAGTAGAGGGATGATGGTACAAACATCCTTGTTCCTTTCAGAGTCAGAGATTACAACCATGTCTCTGATTTGATCAGTGAAGTAGTCCAGCATCCAGTCGATTAGCTCGGAACCCGGACATGGGCGAATCTCTCTACGCTCCACTTGACCTTGAAGAGATGCCCGCACAAGGTAGCGTCCTTGGTTATTCTCCGAGCAGAGTCTACAACGTTCATAGGTGTGCGGTGGCACCTGGCCACGTCCGCTTTGATTGCAATGCAACCTTACCAGGTTTGTTTCCACAGATCAGACATCCTGACTTTGGCGCCGAGTGGGGTTTCCATTAAGCACACTGATTTGTTGCTTGTTTTCATCCAGATAGATTGGAAGCCACTAGTGGTTTAACAAGTGTTGTAAAGTTCTTTGAACGAGAGCGCACCCTTGGTTGCTCTCACTGCACCCTTTACAGTCCTGATAATTATGGAAAGTGAGAAAATCGAGCTGGACCTACCTGGCATGTAACTCTAACAAGCTGGTATTCATCAGACGAATATCAAAGATTTGAATCATGTTGATCTGATAAGGATTTCTATCATGGCAGTCCTGGATCCATCTGTAGCGCAAATTTTTGCGTGGTTGCGAAGCACTATCGCTTTGGGGTACTACATCTCGATTCATTTTTTATCCTATTAAAGCTGATGAAGGAAGGGAAATAGATGTCTCCAATTAACCCTGCTTGCAAACTGAGTTTGAACAGATGACTGTTGGTTTACAGATGCTACAAAGATTGTGGGTCTCTCTTAGGTTATTTTGTTAAAATAGTGCTCGGGCGATTGGTGGGAGTTTAAGACTGATGCTTTTCGATTGATATGTGAGGGTACTGGATTTGGGTTTTGGATTAGTGTGCTCGCTAAGACTTTTCTTTCAATCTTATGCCTACGTATTCCCGTTTACCGAAACAGGGAAATCAGAGCGATCGTAGTTCCACCTATTCTATGGGAGGAAATGGTGTTTTGGTGTCTTGTTCAAAGCCCAAGACGTGAAGCTGAAAATGTGGTTTATTTGTATCTTGTTCGAAGCCCAAGATGTGAAGCTAAAAAGGTGTTGTCTTTAGAGAGAATTTGTCATCTCTAAAGGGGGTGTGTTTGTCACAACTGTTGGGTGACTGACTATAAAGGAGGATTACTTTAACCGGGATATGTGAATCCTAGCAATGCCATAATTTCCTTTATAGGGGGTTTTAACCTGAAGGAGAAGACTTTAACTCAGTGTATAGCAATGCCATCTTTCCTTAGGAATTTCTCAAGCTAAAAGAGGGACAGTGGCGTGGATGTAAATAATCCAGAGGCTTTCCGCTTACAACAATTAGATGAAAGGAGTTGTTGATGTTTGTGTCCTGTGAACGAGGCACAGTTTTGATGTTAAAAGGTTGATTGACTCAACCGGGGTTTTTCTTATACAAAGCCTAAGAGGAGGCTATTGACCCGACAAGAGGATGCTTTTGTGTCTCGTACGAAGCCCGAGAGGGAGGCTAAAAGGGATTGACTCAACAAGAGAGTCTTTTATACTCAACAAGAGAGTGATTTAGTATCTCGTATGAAGCCCGAGATGGAGGCTAAAAAATGTTTGACTTAACAAGAGAGTCTTTTTGTATCTCGTACGAAGCCCGAGATAGAGGCTAAAAGGATTATTGTTTCAGTTGAGTGACAGGTCCAGTAGGTTGGTTAAAAGAGAAAATCAGTTCTAATAAAGAGATTGATTAAAGGTAAGGCTATGCTTTGGGTTTGATCAGAGGATCAGGGTTATTTCCTATTCTTTAAGGAAATGGGGAATCCAGAGGGTATTGGAGACTGTCCGAGTCTACTGGTGTTTTTCCCTACTTGAGAATGCCTTCGAGACTCAAGGAGATTAGACTGTCTAAGTCTAGAGTTTTATCCTTTGTACTATGCTTAAAGACACAGTAGTAGTACGTTCACGGTAGAAAGATCTAGACTCTTTGAAAAACTGTTCTATTAAGATGACTAATTTATGTTCCTATACCTCTAGGAGGTCGTCGGGACCATTTGTACGAAGCCCAAGAGGAGGCTGTAAACTTTTAAGAAGCCGAGGGACAATTTGTATGAAGCCTAAGAGGAGGCTCTCTTCCTGATGGAAGAATCCTTATACAAAGCCTAAGAGGAGGCTATGAATACTTCTAAGAAGTCGTAGGGTCCTTGTACAACGCCCAAGAGGAGGCGGGGATGCTTTTAGGAATCCTGTGGGTCCCCAAACCCCGAGAAGTTCAAGACATGCCATTCACCGAGAATGGATCAAGCCAGGAAAGTATGAGAATTTGGAAGAAACTCAAGAGATGCCATTCACGGAGAAAAGATCATCTTTGGGGAGTAGAGTTTCTTTGACAACTTCTAAAGGTGACAGTCTAAGAAAGGGTTCAAAAAAGAATCTGCCTTTCACATCTCCATATTGTTTAACCCCAAGAGGAGGGAAGACTGTGTCTGGTAATCCTATGGGGATCTAGTTTTGTTTATTTAAGAGTGATCAACAGGGCTTAGTGCTAGACGTAGTTTCCGGGGAAACTCTAAATATCTATACTAGTATTACACAGTTGATATGAGTTTATGAAAGAAGTCTTAGAGTGAAACAGCCCCACAATACAGTTATATGTATATGAAAGCGGATAAAGAAAGCATATAAACACTTACTCGGTTGTAGAGCTTCCATGCTGTTTGGTTAGTTGTTCAACAAAGAAAGATTGAAAACAACAGTATATTCGAAATTAAAGGAGAAAGTATTTGGAAAAGATGTTGGGGCTTACAGCTCAAGGAGAGGCCCAAGGTTTATCAGTGATCGCACTGTCGTTTTATACAGAGGGACTTATACAAGTGACTGAGGCCCAAGAAAGGTTTTCTCTACAAGGGGATGGGTCTTACACTCTCTCAAGAGGCCCAAGTGTTTAAAGAAAAAGAATGGGGCTTACAACACGAGGGTAGGCCCAAGGGTTTGATTTTTCAACTGGTGATCGTGTCGAGGTGTTCTTTTAACGCAGAGGGACTTATACAATATCTGAGGCCCAAAAAGTTTTGTTTAAAAGGGAATTGGGTCTCACACTCTAATAGAGGCCCAAAAGATTTATTTTTGTACAAGTGGTGGGGCTTACAGCTCAAGGAGAGGCCCAGGGTCATTTGTTTGAAAATGGCGATCGCGCCGAGATTTTCGAAAATGCGGTGGGTTTTATACAATGCATTGAGGCCCAAAATGGTTTGGTTTTCAAAGGGGGTTGGGTCTTACACTCTAATAGAGGCCCAAAAGATTTTGAATGGGTCTTATAGCTCGAGGAGAGGCCCAAAATGGTTTGGTTTTCAACGGACGATGATCAAGTCGAACTTTTTGAAATACAACGGGACTTATACAATAAGTGAGGCCCAAAAATAGGTTTGTATTTACAAAGGATTGAGTCTTACACTCTATTAGAGGCCCAAAAGTGTTTGAAATTGTTTGATGAGGGTGAAAATCAAAGAAACCCTAATTTGTTATTCTTTAAAAGTAAATATTTAAAAAAAATCAAATAAAATACCAAATAAGTTTGAATAAACCATTTGTGATTTTTGTTTAAGGTTTGAGAAATAAGGGATTAATCACAAGATGAATTAAAACTCACTTGGTTTTGATTTTCAAAGTAATTATTCACTTTTAAAATATTTAAAAACATTAAAAAGGAATTTATTCACAAAAATACTAATTATATTAAATAAATAATATAAACTTAATTTTTTTGTGGAATAAAATATTTCAACATTTTTGTGATTTTTTCCAAAAAAGAACCAATAAAAAATAATTAAAATTGAAAGAGTTATTAATTTTCCAATTAATTAATAAAACATGACAATATTGGAAAAAATAGAAAAAATGTGAGAAAACACAAAATGGCATGGGTGGGGTTTGAACCCACGACCTCAAGGTTATAGGGCGCGCGCCTTACCACTGGGGTGGTGATACATCCATTGCTTGAAGTGAAACCACAAATATACAAGGCTTGCCTTGTTTTTGGACTAGCCCATGGCAAGGCAAGACAAGTTTTGGGTCAGAAACGTGAAAGTCATAATTTTCTCATTTCTCCATGGTTTGAGACAAAATTTATATGCATCTGGCCTAGAATTTCACAAGGAATCCAATGGTGGTGGTATTTTTTTTAGATCATACTCCCTCCTCAAAACCCGATAGTGGTTTTGAAAAAGGCCTATAATTGCATTTTCTAGGCTACACTTTGATACAGGCATGAATTACATGATGAATTGGTTCAAACACAACATATAAAACATGTATGAGGTGTATATGATCAGTGGACTTCAAATCAATGCATATTTTGGAAAGTTCAAGTCATGATGCTTACCTCTTTTTGAGCTTTTGGAGTTTTCTGTGTAATCTGCCAAACTTTTTGTTCCAGAAATGGTTTGATGCTTTGGACACTCTCAAATGATCCCTTAGAAGATTTGAGGATGGTTGGAATCGGCTGGAACCTGCAAAAACACAAACGGCCCCTTTCTTGCAAAAGGGGTTAAAATGACCAAAATAACAACTCTCTCAAATGGTGTTCCAGATGGGGGAACCATTTGGGACAGTTAAAGGATGTTATTTGGAGTGTGTTTGAGGTTTTATCTGGTTTGGAAAGTGACTGAATCAAGACATGGCTTGAAAAATGCACAAAAGGCCTATTTTGAGGTTTTGAGATGTGACTTTGTGATTTTGGTGTTACAGGTCACTTTTGATAGTTTGGATCACCTACATGTGATGTTTATGAGGTGTTAGGATCATGAGTTGTGATGGAAATGCTCTTTAACTCAAAAACTCATGGTTGCCTTGCTAAAGAAGGCATTTTGGCCTAAAGAGATGGATTTTGAGGAAAGCATCTGTTTGATGGCTTTGGTGTACTCAAACTGAGCACAAATGAGCTCTATTTATAGTAGAGCAAGTTTGTTTTGGGATCAATAGTGAATAGCAACTGCAGCAGAGGTTTGGCCAATGGTTGCACTTTGGAATCCAAGTCTCCTCTAGCCATTGACTAGAGGTTAGGGCACAGGGCTGTGGTTCCCTTGGTCTTGGTTAAGTCTTGACTGAATTCAATTTCAAATGTGTCAGTCCATGCCACCTTGGTGTATGTATTGAATGCTCCAATCCAAAATTGGGGTCTTGTCCCTCTTTTAGGTAATTCTAGGTTTGGCATGCTACTTCTTGTTCCAAGGTCTTTGGAGGCTTGGCTTAGTGTTTGTCCCCTTTAAATTTGATCCTCAGATGTGTCCAAAGTGATGACAACGCTTGGAATTATCTGATTGTGCTAAATCGAGCAAAAATGTAAAATTATGCCTAGCCTTGGAAGTTTTCAGCAAGGCATATTGCCATTGTCATATCTCATGGCCCAAGTGGAATTTAGTGATGTTCTTGGCCATTTTGGAAAGCCCTCATATGATACAACAACTGTTTGATCATATTTGGTTTTGATACCTTTTGAATCCAAGTGAAAAATCCCCCTACATTTGGAAAAAAGTGAAGGCAGATTCTGACTTAGTGAAAATTTCACTAAGTGTTGGAAAAAAGTGACATTTTCACTTTTTGTGATTTTGATCATTCCATAACTCAAAATCCATGAGGAATTTGGAGGGAGGTCAGTTCTAAGCTTTTGTAGAGGGTAATGAGATCTACAAATCAAGCTTTGGATGGGGAAAAATGGCTTTGTGGTTTAGGAGTTATGTTCCTCCAAAGTTGATACCCTTACCACTTTGTTCATAACTTAGAAAATTTTCTAAGTTTTTATGGTTACCCCTTTTACAAGCTATCCCATTTTTCTTGATTTATCTTGATGAATGATGATTCAAATCATACATTAACATCATTTTAGGGTTAAAAAACCATTTTTGTGAAAAATCTCAAAAAGTCAAAGTTGACTTTTGGGGAGACTGATGAGGCAAGATAGTTCATCCATATTGTGATGATGATTTTCACAATGATGGGAAATCTTAGTGGTCAAAATTTGGGGTATGACAGATGCCCCTATTTAATCTTCTTGGACCCGAAGGTGTGAATGGCGAAGGTATTCCGGCATTCAGGGTGCAAGAGGATTGAATATCGGAATACCCAAAATTTTGACGGTGATTATGAATGGTAGCTTACACATTCATCCTTTTTTGTTGCTAAGCAATGATGCTTAGAAAAGGTAAAAACTTCCCCTCGATCCTGGTTTCCTACCAAGGAACTGGTCTTAGTTTCTGATGTAAACTTCCCCTCGATCCTGGTTTCCTACCAAGGAACTGGTCTAAGTTTCTGATGTAAACTTCCCCTCGATCCTGGTTTCCTACCAAGGAACTGGTCTCAGTTTCTGATGTAAACTTCCCCTCGATCCTGGTTTCCTACCAAGGAACTGGTCTTAGTTTCTGAAGTAAACTTCCCCTCGATCCTGGTTTCCTACCAAGGACCTGGTCCTAGTTTCTTTTGTCAATAAACTTTCTTGACAAGGGACGCTATTCGTAGCGGTTTTCCTCAAACTTCTCGCCGAATTTTCCTGGGGAGATGCCATTTGATAGAAAAATTTTGATGTCAGACTCGCTGGGGAATCTATTTGCCTTAGTTGTAGAGGTGTACAAACTTCTCTGTTTGGAGACGCCATTTGCCGACTCTACTGGGGAAAACGAGTCTCTTGAGAGACTGCTTTATACTTTTCTCGGGATCTTCCCGGAGAAACGCCATATGATGTGATCCAATTTTGAGGTGCTGATGACCTTTTCATCAGCGGTTCTTTTTTCAGAGAAAAACTGCTGTATTACCGA
This sequence comes from Lathyrus tuberosus, assembly GCA_022829125.1. Taxonomy (NCBI): domain Eukaryota; kingdom Viridiplantae; phylum Streptophyta; class Magnoliopsida; order Fabales; family Fabaceae; genus Lathyrus; species Lathyrus tuberosus. The sequence goes on along the minus strand of JALAZF010000231.1, from coordinate 3,155,295 downwards.
ATCTCTGCTTAAGAGGCTTCCTCTAGGGATTTTCCCTAATCCGGGAAAGCGAAAATATCATCTTCAGTGGCGAAGAGTGACATCAGTTGAAGGTTCTCTGGACTTTCCGAGGTTCAAGTTATCAAAGTTGTCAAGGGCCAATTCTGATTCAGAAATAAACTGGAGGAGAGAGATTGTTCAGACCCAACATTTCCTAACGAGGAAAGAACTGACAACTCAATTAAGAAGACTGTTACCACTATGGGACAAGACCGACTGGAGTGATAGTGATGCAATATAAATGTGAATGCAAATCAATAGTGCATGATGTATGTATGTATATGCTGACAAAACTGACGCGACATACAAACTAACGGATGAACATGACTGGATACTCGACCACAGTGGCGCATATAGAAATATCGCTGGTTCAAGATAGCAATTCTGCCTTGCTTAGGAGAAACGGCCCCTGTTGGGAGCGAGGCTGGTCGGGCTTAGGAGATGAGAACTCGGCCGAGGAGGTCAGATGGAGCATTCGCATCTGACATAGAGGATCCTTTATTCAGGCATACTGATTTAGAAGGAGTACTTTGATTCTGCACTTTGAGGCACGAACACCTTTGGAGAAGCGATATATGTTCTTTCGGTGTTCAACCGTCAAAAGAAATTGCCATCTTTATTTTTAAAAGCAGAACAATTTTAACAAGTAAATTCATTTTTGTTTCGTTTCAAGAATCGTTGATCATGTTAAAAACATCATTCTGTAAAGCTAAAACAAATATGAATTGCAAATAAAAGCACAAGGGCTCAACTTTTATTGATAGGATGGAGATCTGCCAAACGTGTGATTCCATAGAGTATTTACAAAGTTTTGCAAATGGTAATTTACAGGGAAAAGGGCTATGTTAAAACATAACGACCACTATTCTTCTACCAACTTTGAATTTGGGGCATCCTGAGCTTCTGTCGAAGATGAACCTGACTGGAGTTTCTGATGGATGGCATGACTGATGAGGAGTTGAACTGATCAGACGTAGTTACTTGCCATTATCCCTAACTTTTTCCTGGATTGGAGTTTGAGATTTCCAATCCACCGGGATGATTTTTTGACTTTGTCTCTAATTTTTGCCTAGACCGCCCTTTCGGGTTTTCAATCCACCGAGACGTTTTTTTATTTTTTTTAGTTTAGGCGAAGTATTTCTTGACTACATCAACATTTGTGGGGTAGGCAAATTCCTCTCCGTCTATGGTTGCAAGTCTCAAGGCACCTCCTGAGAAAGCTTTCTTGACCACATAGGGGCCGTCATAATTTGGAGTCCATTTGCCCCGAGAGTCAGTGAGAAAAGATTGTATCTTATTGAGCACAAGGTGTCCTTTCCTGAAGATGCAAAGTCGAACCTTTTTGTCAAACACCTTCTTCATTCTTTGCTGATACAACTGACTATGACGTAGAGCCGTGATTCACTTCTCTTCGATCAGATTCAGTTCATCGTGTCGATTTTGACACCATTCAGCTTCTGTTATCTTAGCTTCCATCAATACCCGGATTGATGGGATCTCTATTTCAATGGGGAGCACTGCCTCCATGCCATATACTAGAGAGAAAGGGGTTGCCCCTGTTGAAGTGTGAACAGATGTGTGATAACCGTGAAGAACAAAAGGTAGCATCTCGTGCCAATCTTTGTAGGTTACAACCATCTTCTGAACAATCCTCTTGATGTTCTTGTTAGTCGCTTCTACCGCTCCGTTCATCTTTGGTCGGTAGGGAGATAAGTTATGGTGTTCGATCTTGAACTCTGCGCACAACTCTTTCATCATCTTATTGTTCAAGTTAGATCCATTATCAGTAATGATCTGGCTCGGAACACCATAACGGCAGATGATATTATTTTTGATAAATCGGACCACCACTTGTCGGGTTACATTAGCATACGACGCTGCTTCGACCCACTTGGTGAAGTAGTTAATGGCGACCAGAATGAACCGATGTCCGTTCGAAGTCTTGGGCTCAATCATGCCGATCATGTCGATTCCCCATATGGAAAAAGGCCATGGGGAAGAGAGAACTTTGAGATGCGTTGGAGGTACATGGATTTTGTCGGAGTATATCTGACACTTGTGACACCTCTTCATGTATTTGTAGCAGTCGAATTCCATGGTCAACCAGTAGTACCCTGCTCTCAGGATTTTTCTCGCCATTGTGTGTCCGTTGGCATGAGTGCCAAAGGATCCTTCGTGAATTTCTTTTATCAACATGTTTGCTTCTGGTCTGTCTACGCATTGGAGCAAGACCATGTCAAAATTTCTCTTATAGAGAGTATCACCGCTCAAGAAGAAACTGCTTGCCAGCCTACTGATGGTTTTCCTGTCCTTCTTTAATGCCCCAGGTGGGTACTCTTGTTTTTGAAGGAGGCATTTGTTATCGTGATACCAAGGTTTGTCGTCTATGACTGCTTCAATCGTGAAGATGTAAGCAGGCCATTCAAAGCGCATTATGTCGATCTTAGGTAGGTCATTCCATTGACCTACACTAATCATGGAAGAGAGAGTGGCTAATGCATCGGCCATGTGATTCTCCTCACGTGGGATGTGATGAAACTCAATTCTGTTGAAGAAGGGTAGCAACCTTCTCACGTAGTCTTTGTAAGGAATCAATCCTGATTGGTATGTGTTCCAATCTCCTTTGATTTGATTGATAACCAGGGATAATCGCCATATACGTCCAAGTTTTTGATGCTCAAATCAATCGCTTCCTCGAGACCCATAATACAAGCTTCGTATTCGACCTCGTTGTTCGTACACTTGAACGTAACTCGGGCAGCGAAAGGAATGTGGGTACCCTGAGGTGTTATGATGATTGCCCCATTTCCGTTTCCATAGTGATTGACAGCTCCGTCAAAGATAAGTCCCCATTGGGAATCTGGTTCTGGCCCTTCACTGGGTAGCGGTTCATCGCAGTCTTTCATTTTTAGATACATGACATCTTCGATTGATTCCCGATCGTCAATCGGTTGATGAGCCAAGTGATCGGCTAAAATACTCCCCTTAACGGCTTTCTGTGCATGGTACTCAATGTCCTATTCTGATAACAACATCTGCCAATGGGCAATACTTCCCGTGAGAGCAGGCTTTTCAAAGACATACTTGATTGGATCCATCTCGGAGACCAACTAAGTAGTGTGACGAATCATGTACTGGAGCAGACGTTTGGCTGCCCAAGCCAAAGCGCAGCAAGTTTTCTCAAGCATAGTGTACCGAGTCTCGCAGTCGGTGAATTTCTTGCTCAAATAGTAGATGGCAGACTTCTTCCTTTTGGTTTCGTCTTGTTGGCCAAGTACACATCCCATTGAGTCCTCTAGGACAGTGAGGTAGATAATCAGTGGTCTTCCTTCCACTGGAGGTGATAGAATCGGTGGGTTCGATAGGTATTCCTTAATACTGTCAAAGGCGGTTTGGCAGTCTTCTGTCCAAACGCAGTCCTGATTCTTTTTTAGCAGTTTGAAAATCGGCGCACATGTCGTGGTCATGAGGAATATGAATCTGGAGATGTAGTTCAAACGTCCCAGGAATCCTCTGACTTGTTTTTCAGTTTTCAGAGAAGGCATTTCTTGAATGGCCTTGACCTTATCTGGATCAACCTCAATTCCTTTCTGGAGGACAATGAATCCTAAAAGTTTTCTCGAACGGACACCGAAGGTGCACTTGTTGGGATTCAAGCGGAGTTTGTACTTTCTCAAACGCTCGAATAGTTTTGACAGATGGGTCACATGCTCCTCTTCTATCTTAGATTTTGCAATCATATCATCGACATATACCTCAATTTCTTTGTGTATCATGTCATGAAAAAGAGTAGTCATGGCCCTTTGATAGGTCGCCCTGGCGTTCTTCAAACCGAGCGGTATCACCTTGTAACAAAAGGTACCCCATGGGGTAATGAACGAAGTTTTCTCCATGTCTTTCTGCGCCATTTTGATTTGATTATAGCCCGAGAATCCATCCATGAAGGAGAAAACTTTGAACTTTGTTGTACTGTCTACCAGCATGTTGATGTGTGGTAAAGGAAAGTCATCCTTTGGACTAGCCTTGTTTAGATCTCTGTAATCGACACACATTCTGACTTTTCCGTCCTTTTTCGGAATTGGTACTATGTTGGCTAACCATTGAGGATATTCTGATGTGGCGAGGAAACCCGCGTCGATTTGTTTTTGTACCTCCTCTTTGATTTTGATGGCCATGTCCGGGTGAGTCCGTCTCAACCTCTGTTTTACTATTGGACATTCCGATCTCAACGGTAAATGATGTTCCACGATGCTGGTATCCAACCATGGCATATCCTGATAGGACTAAGCGAATACATCGGGAAATTCTTTGAGAAGCTTTACCAAACCCTCTCTGGCAGTTGGACTGAGCAGTGCCCCAATCCTGATTTCTTTTCTCTCTTTTTCCGAACCTAAGTTTACTGTTTCCAACGACTCTTTATGAGGTTCAATGGACATTTCCTCCTGTCTGAGTAATCGGGAGATCACTTCTGGAATTTCGTCGTCATTTTCTTCTTCAACCCCAAATACCGGGAACTCAAAGTTGGGAGAAGGCATCAGATCGTATGTTTCAACGGGGTTTAAAACAAGCAATCTGCATGACGGTATGATTTGTGTTTAGAAGAGATAGAGGAAATGCAAGAGTGTGTGCAGTGTATTTCTTTGGAAAACTGCTTGTTTTTTATTAATGATTTGTTCTTTAGGATTACCATTTGTTCTTTAGGATTACAAAATGACGTTATTTTATTAATGAACAAGTCGATTCTTGAAACTATAGCCCTATAAAACAAAGCTCTGTCGCTTTGGGCGAAGCGAAGAGGGAAATTTACAGAAAGTGAGCCCTATCAAAACATCCGTTTCACCTGGGCAGGGTGAAAGGTTAAAGATGGCAATTACTTTGACTTATGAACAATCTTCGGAACATCGACAGCAACCCATTGGCGGTGAACTCCTCAGTGAATCACAAAGTCTGGCACCTTCCTTGATTTGTCTTCAGAAATAACGCTGATTTCTGGTGGAGCAAGATCATTGGAATCTGTCTCCCAGGCAGAGTTGTCGTAAGAGGATTCCTCTGTTGCATTTTGCATAGCATTTGTGCTCTCAGGTAGATCTCCCCATCCAGTTGGCTGGATGTCTTCGAGCCTGATACGAGAGCTTTTGGGAGCAGTGTACTTGACCATATAGTCAAATTTCCTACTTGGTTGCCCAAGGTGTCCCACACTTCTTTGGAACTGGATAAGTCATCCTTCTCGATGACGTTGACCTTTGGAAAAGCATAGTTGATGAATTCAAGTCCTGCAAACGTTGCAAATTCATCGTCGTACTGGACGTTTTCTGAATGACCTGTTTATTGATCCCATGACATGGTGGGGACGCAGGTATTCTTTTCGATGATGCTCAGCTGATTTTCATTGTTCGGCTGATTTCCTTGCCCTAAGTCTCCTGAGTAAGGTTGCCAGATAGGCAGGTCATCCATTGGGCCATAATATTTATGGTCAAAGTTGTCCTTCATCAGAGTGTCCTCCTCTAATGAGTTTGGTGGAGCACGACATCCTTCCAAATCACAATCTTCGTATATCATTTCGACGTCTGACCTGGGTATAAATCTCGGACTCTGTGCGGGATAGCAAAAGGGCGTAGGCACCTCTTCCTGAGACCTATAACCGTCCTTGTTGAGATAGGATTTACATTCTTCATCCATATCAGAGGAATCATCTTTATTGATGGTATGCACTTCTTGAGGCACTGGGGGTAGGAAACCTCCACTGTGGAAGAAGTCTTAAATGGGATGAAGACTTTCATTGCTGGTAATAGCTATCTGGGTACAGGTTACAGAAAAACCAAGACCCTTCTTTGTTTTATTGTCAGTAGGAATGACTAGTTGTTCCCATCCTGTTGTATTGGTACTCTCGGCCGCTTTGATAGCATCTTTGTATGAGGAAATGGAAGTTCCCTCTTCGGATTGATTTTCCTTGCTCACCGACAGTGCTTGGAACTGAGTACCAATAACCTCCTCGGATTCTACACCAGTAGATGATGATAAGTTACTCATGAGTAAGGCTTGTTCTCCACGGACCGTGACGAGCTGGTTGTTCTGGACGAACTTTAACTTTTGGTGGAGGGCCGAGGTGACCGCCCCAGCATGATGTATCCAAGGTCTTCCTAATAAACAACTGTACGTTGCCCGGATGTCCATGACCTGGAAAGCGACTTGGAAAGTGTGAGGACCAATAGTTATGGGAAGGTCGACTTCGCCGATAACCGTTTTTCTGGATTCGTCAAATGCTTTGACGACGACCTCACTGGTTCTCATCGGGGGTCCTTTGAAGGATAATTTCATCAATGTGGACTTCGGCATAACATTCAAGGCTGACCCTGTGTCTACCAGTACGCTAGCTAAAGCATCGCCCTGGCAGCTGGCCGTGATATTGAGCGCCATGTTATGACGGCGACCCTATTCAAGTAATTCCTTGTTAGTTCTTGGATTGGCTGGAATTTTGGTAAAACAAAGTATATTCAATATTGATGTCAAGGGTTGATGTTGCAACATTGGGTTTTAACACTGGGCTGTGTTAAGTATGTAATTGCTGAAGTAGGATGTCTGATGTCACATAGGCGATGTTGTGACATTAGATCTACAGAAGTAATAACAACAGGTTGTGATGTTGTTAGGGTTGCGTGTTAGCTGGAATTGTGGAGAGCAAGTTGTCTCATTGGATGCGAATATCTTGGGATAGATATTTTCTGCTGCATAGGAGATCTAGTGCAGATTTGTAGGAGATTTAAAAGGTTGAAGATTTAAAAAGATTTTAGGAGAAAATCTATTTTAAATATTCAGTTTTAAATAACAAATCAGGGAGATATTGTAGCAGGTCTAAGACCAATTCAAGGAGCGATATAAAGCGCACCAGTACTAGAGAAAAGTGACGAAGAAAGAGAGCCAAAGACTGAGAGTCGTTTTGTGTCTTCGTGCATGTTTTGTAAGCCATTCGAGAGTGAATTGGCATTGTGATTTTGAGTTATTCTTGATCAAAGCTGTGAAGCAGAATCAAGTAGTGGTATTCAAAGTGTGTGATCTTTGAAGTGTTTTAGGGATTGAGTAGTGTTCTCATATCTAAGTGGGTTCTTAGGTAGAAAGTCACTAGTAGGAATTAAGTTTAGGAGATTGTCAACTGGGTTGTTGAGTCTGTAAATTAATTCTACAAGTAGTGAATTTCATCCCTGGCTTGGTAGCCCCCAGACGTAGGTAGTTAGACCGAACTGGGTGAACAATTCTTTGTGTTGCTTTGTTACTGTTATTGTTGTCCATTGTGTAGAGTGTGTTGTTGTGACATCGCACCTTAACATCACACATCTAATACCAGAATTTTAATTGGTATCAGAGCAGGCATCCTGTCTGTCTCTGGGTGAGATCTAGGGAAGTTACTTTCTGGGGTAAAGATGGACAAAGAAGTTGGAGGATTCGTCAACAGACCCCGTATTTTGGATGGATCCAATTATGACTATTGGAAACCAAGGATGACCACCTTCTTAAAATCCTTGGACAGCAGGGCTTGGAAGGCTGTTATTAAAGAGTGGAAAGCACCTGTTGTGTGTGAAAAAGATGATGCTGGAAAAGATAAAGAAGGCACCTCAAAGCAAAAGCCTGAAGAAGAATGGACCAAGGAAGAAGATGAGCTCTCCCTTGGAAATTCCAAAGCTCTAAATACAATCTTTAATGGAGTGGATAAGAATATCTTCAGGTTAATCAATACCTGTGAAGTTGCTAAGGAAGCGTGGGATATTTTGCAGGCTACAGATGAAGGAACATCTAGAGTTAAGATGTCAAGACTTCAGCTGTTAACATCAAAATTTGAAAGCCTGAAGATGAAGGAAGATGAGACTATTCATGACTTCCACATGAGTGTTCTTGAGCTGGCCAATGCATCTAGTGCTCTTGGAGAGAAAATGTCTGAAGAAAAGCTTGTAAGGAAGATTCTTAGATCCCTTCCTAAGAGGTACAAGATGAAGGTGACTGCTATTGAAGAAGCTCAAGACATCAGCAAGATGAGAGTAGATGAGCTAATTGGATCTCTTCAAACTTTTGAGCTTGGTTTGAATGAAGAAGAACCCGAAAAGAAGCCCAAGGGTATTGCTTTGGTCTCCACTTCTGCAGAAGATAAGGAAGTCAAAGATTCTCAGGAAGATTTGTCTCAAGCCATTGCAATGTTGGGAAGGTAGTTCAACAAAGTGTTAAAAAGATGGAACAATAACTACAAGCCTAGTGTCAAGAACAGTTCTTCTGACATCAGCAAGCCAAAAGAGAAAGATGAAGAGAAGACTGCCCAGGATAGAGTTGTTCAGTGCTTTGAATGTGAAGGGTATGGACATGTCAAGAAAGAATGTCCCACATTCTTGAAGAAGCAGAAGAAGGGCATGTCAGTTTCCTGGTCTGAATCTGATAGTGAAAGTGAAGGTGAGTCAGCAAGGCATGCTAGAGCCTTAACAGGAACTGTTGTGTCTGATGATGATGAAGAAATAACTTATGAGGAGCTAGCTTCTACTTATCGAGAGCTGTGTTTGAAAAGTGCTGAGATTTGTCAAGAAAACAAGTGTCACAAGCAACAGATTGCTCAGCTTGAAAATGAAAAAGCTGATCGGGAAAACGAAGTTGTACTAGTTAAGTCTCAACTGGATCAGATGACAAAATTCGTCAGGATGATGAACAGTGGTACTGCTAATCTTGATAAGATTCTTCGGTCAGAGAAAGCTGCTGGAAATAAATCAGGCATAAGATATGTGGCCAGCACTTCAGGAACAAAAAGGGAGATGTCTCAACCTTTGTCTCAACATCAACCTAAGAGACAGGGTCCTACCCCAAAGAAGGCTGTTCAGCCCCAGAATGTTGAGAAGAAGAATGGTCCTCATCAAAGGAAGATGCATCCCCAAGGAGTTAGTCAGCATACGCCTCCCCAATATCACAAGAGCTTGGAGGCTGTTGGGTCCAATCAGAACAGGTTTCATCATCAGGGTAGCTGGGATGGAAATGAATTCAACAAAGCTGTACCTTATTACTATGGAAGAAGGAAGCCTCATCACCATAGAAGATAGCCTAAGAGACAGCATCATCAGTACAGGAGAAGACAATTCAATTATGGAATAAGGAGACAACTTTATGGGTGGCAGCCACATCATTATCAAAGTGGAAGAAGATTTAACCACTTTAGAAACGACAGAGTCAGATGCTTCTATTGTGGCGGGATTGGACATATGCAGTCCTCGTGCTTCAAGCTTCACGGTTATCCTAATTCTGCTCCTCAACCCAAACAAAAAGAGGTAAGGCCTAAAGTGATGAAGCAATGGATACCTAAAGTTACCAGCTTGATAGCTCACACTTCCTTAAGGGTTTCTACCAAAGATGACTGGTATTTTGACAGTGGGTGTTCAAGACACATGACTGGAGTAAAGAATCTGCTTGTTGATGTGAAACCTCAGTCTTCTGGCTATGTTACATTTGGTGATGGGATCAAAGGAGAGATAAAGGGGATTGGTAAACTAAACTGTGCTAGTGCTCCCAGCCTGGAGAATGTTCTTCTTGTTAAAGGACTAACAACAAATTTGATTAGTATTAGTAAACTTTGTGATCAAGGATTCAAAGTAGACTTCACAAAGTCCGAATGTATGGTCAAAGATGACAAAGGAGAAGTCATCATGAAGGGAGCCAGGTCTAAGGATAATTGTTATCTTTGGGTGCCGCAAAACTCAAATTCCTCCACGTGTGTGCTTGCTAAAGAAGATGATGTCAAAATCTGGCATCAGAAGTTGGGACATCTTCACCTAAAGGGAATGAAGAGAATTATCTCCTCAGAAGCAGTCAGAGGGATTCCCAAACTTAGTATTGAGTAAGGAAAGGTGTGTGGAGACTGTAAAAAAGGAAAGAAGACAAAGATGTCTCATCCGAAGCTTCAACATGACACCACCTCCAAGGTATTGGAACTCCTTCATATGGATTTGATGAGACCTATGCAGGTTGAAAGTCTGGGTGGAAAGAAATATGCTTATGTAGTTGTGGATGACTATTCAAGATACACCTGGGTGAATTTCATCAAAGACAAATCTGAGGTATTTGATGTCTTTAAAGAACTCTGTCAAAGACTCCAAAGAGAAAAGGAGAGTAAGGTCATCAGAATAAGAAGTGATCATGGAAGAGAGTTTGAGAATAGTAAGTTTGAAGAATTTTGCTCGGCTGAAGGTATAAGTCATGAGTTTTCATCGCCTATCACCCCTCAGCAAAATGGAGTTGTTGAGAGGAAGAACAGAACTATACAAGAGTCAGCTAGAGCAATGATTCATGCCAAGAAACTTCCTTATCACTTCTGGGCTGAAGCCATGAACACTGCCTGCTACATTCACAACAGGGTTACCCTAAGAAGAGGCACTTCATCCACTCTATATGAACTATGGAAGGGAAGAAAACCTAATGTTAAGTACTTCCATGTTTTTGGTAGTAGATGTTACATCCTGGCAGATAAAGAGCAGAGAAGGAAATTGGATTCCAAAAGTGATGAAGGAATATTTTTGGGGTACTCCATCAATAGCAGAGCATATAGAGTCTTCAACTCTAGGACCAAAGTAATGATGGAGTCAATCAATGTTGTGATTGATGATGAAGATAAGCAGGAAGTTGAGGATGTCATAGAAGATGTTGGAACATCAGCTGATGAAGTTTCTGTAGAAGTTGAAGAAAGAAATCCATCTCCTGGTGCTGCTGATACTGAGCCTGAGCAACCTCAGAAAGATCCTTCTATCAAAATTCAAAAGGATCATCCAAAGGAGCTAATTATAGGTGATCCAAATTCTGGAGTAAGGACTAGGTCAAGAGAAATCATAGCTAGCTCGTACTTTGTATCCAAAGTTGAGCCAAAGAACATCAAGGAAGCTCTGACAGATAAGTGTTGGATAAATGCTATGCAAGAAGAACTGGAGCAGTTCAGAAGAAATGATGTCTGGGATCTTGTGCCAAGACCAGAAGGGGTGAATGTTATTGGAACAAAGTGGATCTACAAAAACAAGTCTGACGAGCTTGGAGTGGTTACAAGAAACAAAGCGAGACTTGTTGCACAAGGTTATACTCAAGTTGAGGGAGTTGACTTTGATGAGAAGTTTGCTCCAGTGGCCAGATTAGAATCCATCAGACTACTCTTGGGTATGGCTTGTAACCTAAGATTCAAGCTGTTCCAAATGGACGTGAAGAGTGCTTTTCTGAATGGCTATCTGAATGAAGAAGTCTATGTAGATCAACCTAAAGGATTCACTGATCCAAACTTCCCTAATCATGTGTTCAAACTGAGGAAAGCGTTGTATGGCTTGAAACAAGCTCCAAGGGCCTGGTATGAGAGGCTGACAGAATTCTTAGTAGCAAATGGTTATAGAAAATGAGGGATTGACAAAACTTTGTTTGTCAAGGAAGAAGGCGGAAAATTAATGGTAGCCCAAATTTATGTGGATGACATTGTATTTAGGGGGATGTCAGATGCTATGGTGAAACAGTTTGTTCAACAAATGCAATCAGAATTTGAAATGAGTTTGGTTGGAGAACTTAGCTACTTTCTTGGATTACAAGTCAGACAAATGGAGGATTCTATCTTTATTTCTCAAAGCAAATATGCTAAGAGCATAGTAAAGAAATTTGGCCTGGATAATGCCAATCACAAAAGGACACCTGCTCCCACCCATTTGAAGCTATCCAAGGATAAGAATTGAGTGAGTGTGGACCACAGCTTGTACAGAAGTATGATTGGGAGTCTACTGTATCTTACAGCAAGCAGACCTGACATTTCCTTTGCTATTGGAGTGTGTGCCAGATATCAATCTGATCCTAAGGTGAGTCACTTGAATCAAGTGAAGAGGATTCTGAAATATGTGAATGGCACAAGTGACTATGGGATGCTATATAGCCATGATTCTGGGACTGATTTAAGAGGATACTGTGATGCTAATTGGGCTGGAAGTGCAGATGATAGGAAAAGCACTTCAGGAGGCTGTTTCTTTCTAGGGAACAATCTGATTTCCCGGTTCAGCAAGAAGCAGAATTGTGTATCTCTCTCAACTGCTGAAGCGGAGTATATAGCAGCAGGAAGTAGTTGCTCTCAGCTGGTTTGGATGAAGCAGATGTTGAGTGAATACAATGTCAAACAAGATGTTATGACACAATACTGTGATAATCTGAGTGCCATTAATATATCTAAAAATCCTATACAGCATAGTAGGACAAAGCACATAGACATAAGGCATCACTTCATAAGGGATCTGGTTGAAGACAAAATTGTTGCCTTGGAGCATGTAGCCACAGATAACCAGCTGGCTGATATATTCACTAAATCCTTAGATGTAAACCAATTTGAAAGGTTAAGAAGCAAATTGGGAATCTGCATTTATGAAGACTAAATGTGCTAGAAAGGGGTTGTGGGCAGTTGGAGTTATCTTTGAAAATGTTTAGTCAACTGCCAGGTGAAGCTTGTCTAATTGTGGCTAAAAAGGGGGAGAAATAGCCAAGAGAGTCAAGAGTATCAAAAAATTCCAAATGCTGCTAATGTGATGCAGATATTAAGGGGGAGTAATTGGCAGCTGCTATGCTGGTTGTTGCATTGAGGGGGAGTGCTCATTGCTGCTAATAATGAAATATGTGCAGCTATAGTTGAAGATAATATGTGCAGCTGTTGAACATTGTAACTGTTGTGCAGCATAATGATACATGCTGAAGTTGAAAAGAATATGTGCAGCTGTTGAAGATTGTAACTGTTTTGAGGCATAATGATATATGCTGAAGTAAATTGAAGATGCTGCTAAGGTGCTGCAGCAGAGTTTGTGTAAAGCAAAGTATGATGAGCAGCAGAGTTTTGAAGAAAAGATGTCACTGCTGATGCTGCTGCTTGGCGTTTCAAGAGTATTAATTGAAGTTTTTTTTCCGCTGCTAAACTCTCTGAAGGTGCAGAGTGCAGAGTTTGTTTGTAGAGTGCAGAGTTTGTTTTAGCCAAAGTTAGCCAAAGGGGGAGATTGTTAGTTCTTGGATTGGCTGGAATTTTGGTAAAACAAAGTATATTCAATATTGATGTCAAGGTTTGATGTTGCAACATTGGGTTTTAACACTGGGCTGTGTTAAGTATGCTGAAGTAGGATGTCTGATGTCACATAGGCGATGTTGTGACATTAGATCTGCAGAAGTAATAACATCAGGTTGTGATGTTGTTAGGGTTGCGTGTTAGCTGGAATTGTGGAGAGCAAGTTGTCTCATTGGATGCGAATATCTTGGGATAGATATTTTCTGCTGCATAGGAGATCTGGTGCAGATTTGTAGGAGATTTAAAAGGTTGAAGATTTAAAAAGATTTTAGGAGAAAATCTGTTTTAAATATTCAGTTTTAAATAACAAATCTGGGAGATATTGTAGCAGGTCCAAGACCAATTCAAAGAGCTATATAAAGCACACCAGTACTAGAGAAAAGTGACGAAGAAAGTGAGCCAAAGACTGAGAGTCGTTTTGTGTCTTCGTGCATGTTTTGTAAGCCATTCGAGAGTGAATTGGCATTGTGATTTTGAGTTGTCCTTGATCAAAGCTGTGAAGCAGAATCAAGTAGTGGTATTCAAAGTGTGTGATCTTTGAAGTGTTTTAGGGATTGAGTAGTGTTCTCATATCTAAGTGGGTTCTTAGGTAGAAAGTCACTAGTAGGAATTAAGTTTAGGAGATTGTCAACTGGGTTGTTGAGTCTGTAAATTAATTCTACAAGTAGTGAATTTCATCCCTGGCTTTGTAGCCCCTAGACGTAGGTAGTTAGACCAAACTGGGTGAACAATTCTTTGTGTTGCTTTGTTACTGTTATTGCTGTCCATTGTGCAGAGTGTGTTGTTGTGACATCGCACCTTAACATCACACGTCTGATACCAGAATTTCATTCCTCATCACTAAATCCCAAGTTATTGCAGGAAGTGATGTTAGAGACAATGCTATCGAACTGTCTGATTGTTACATCCTGTTCCACAAAGGCTTGCTCCAAGACTTTCTGTAGAGCCTCCCTGTGCACTTCTGAACTGAGTATAAGTGACAGCACAGAGATCTTTGAAGGAGTTTGTAACAGTTGATCAACAATGTTGTATTCACTCCTTTGGATGAGCTTCAGCATCTCATCATCGTTTTTCGAAAGGTTGTGATTACTGGATTGACCGACTGGTGGATTGGGAACTTCTGTTTGAGGTTCCTTTTCTTTGTTAAGTTCTCCAACTCCTCGGTTGAAGATTCGACCACTCCGTGTTACTCGACTAATGTCTGCAATATTCACGATGGAGGGTAATGGAATTTCCTTTCCATTCTCGACTGTTGTTGCACCGTATTTGTAAGGGATAGCCTTAGTTGATTCATACGGTAATGGTCCCGGTAGATAGATGACTATGGGAGCCTTCTGATTTTTCTGACCATCGTAAGCAATTTCGATCCGTTCCTGGTTGGGAACTCTTAATTCATCAAGCTGAGGGATCAGAGATTACGACAACGTCTTCAATTTGATCAGCGAGGTAGTCCGGCGCCCAGTTGATTGGACCGGAACCCGGATATGGGTGAATCTCTCTACGATCCACCTGACCCTGAAGAGCTGCTCGCACAAGGTAACATCCTTGGTTACTTTTCGAGCAGACTCTACAACGTTCATAGTTGTGTGGTGGCACCTGGCCACGCCCTCTTTGAATATAATGTAACCTCACTAGGTCAGTTTCCACAGATCGAACGTCTCGACTTTGATGACGAGTAGGGTTCCTGTTGGTAATACTAATTTGTTGGGTGTATTCATCCATATAGATTGGTAGCCACCAGTGGTTCAACAAGTGCTGAAGGGTTTCCTGGACAAGGGCACAACCTTGATCGTTTTCGTAACCTGCCCTACAGCTCTGATAATCATGTGATACCAGGAACCCGAGCCGGACCTGTTTAGCATGTAACTCCACCAGGCTGGTAATCATCAAGCAAATATCGAAGATTTGAATCATGTTGATCTGATAGGGATTCCTATCATGGTTGTCCTGGATCCATCCAAGATCCATCTGACGCTGGAGGGCCTCTTGTACAAAAGAGCATCCCTGTTTGTTTACCGAGCAAGTTAGATAGGAACTGTAATCGTTCTGCAGCAGATTATGATACTGGCTTTGCCGGGAATGCATCACCACCAAGTTGACATTCATTGCATGGATGTCGTGGTTCTGAATGATGTTAGAATTCGTGTAAACCATGTTAACTCCTTGAACTCAGTGCTCTTGGATCCATCCGAGATCCATCTGTTCCTGTAGAGCTGATTGCACCACAGAACATCCTCGATTGCTTTTAGAGCAGATATCACACGGGTGATAGTTATGAGGTAGCACATGGCCATATCTACTCTGTCTACAATGTATCTTGACCAAATTGGTCCTTAACAAGAGTACATCAAGAATTTGATAGACGTTGTTAGTCTCTCCCTCTATCAAATTGACTGTAGCTTTCTCGTGTTGAGGCAGCGGGTTTGTGAGAACATTAGGATTTGTATCCTTGAAAGATAAGACCCCGCTCCTAACAAGCTTTTGCACGTCGGATTTTAAATTGAGATAGTTCTCTATGTTATGCCCTGGTCCCCCTTGATGGTAAGGGCAAGTCTGATCCATCTTAAACCAAAAAGGCAGATTTCCAGGTACTGTAAGAGGGGACTTAGTCTGGACATGCCCCTTAGCCAGTAGTAACAGAAATAGTTTCGCGTACAATACGGGTATAGGATCAAATCCTGGTGGCCGCGTTGTACGGTTGTTATTGTATGGAGGACTAGCCTGCTGAAGAGGCTATTGAGTCCTTTACTGATTAGGGTGGCTCATCGCAACCTGAGGTAGTTACACAGAAATAGGCGCAGGATTGATAGCAGGAGTCACAGCCGCTACTGGTTGATAACGTCGCCTTTGCTTTCCGAGAGAGATATTCCCAATATCCTGCTTTGTACTACTTGATGATCCATTGTCTTTGATTAGACGTCCCTCTCAGAAGGCTTCCTCAAGACGAACTCCCATACCAACCATCTCAGTGAAGTCACTGGGCGCACTGGCAACCATTCTGTCGTAATAAAATGTGCTTAAGGTGTTTAAGAAGATCTTTATCATCTCTTTTTCCTCAAGAGGTGGACAAATTTGAGCGGCAATTTCACGCCATCTCTGAGTGTATTCCTTAAAGGTTTCCTTGTCCTTTTCTGACATTGATCTGAGTTGATCTCTGTCAGGTGCCATGTCCAGATTATATTTATATTGTTGGACGAAGGCAGTGCCAAGATTTCTGAAAGTGCTAATCGTAGCACGGTTTAAACCCATGTACCATTTTAGTGCGGCACCGGTTAAACTATCTTGAAAGTAGTGAATCAGTAAATCATGATTCTCTGTCTGAGCTGACATTCGCCGAGCGTACATCACCAAGTGACTCTGAGGGCAAGAGTTACCCTTGTACTTTTCAAAGTCAGGCACCTGGAATTTGTGCTGGACTTTCACATTGGGGACTAAGCAGAGGTCCGCAGCGTCCTTTCCAAATAAATCCTGACGCGAAGGGCCTGCAGTTCTTTCTGCATTCCCAGGAACTGTTCCTGGAACTCATTCATTCTTTCGAACATGTTGTCGTTTCCACCAGAAGGTATTTGTGGAATCTGTCCTTCCGGGACAGTGTGTACCATGGGCGGTGGTATAGTCATTATGGTCGAGACTCTCGGTGCCTCCCGAAGTTTGTAACCTTCAGGAGTTGCTGTCATGCCCCTGGCATCTTCGCTTTCCCAAAGTTTGTAACCTTCAGGCCCAGCGGTTCCTGCTACGGTCCCCTAATCCTCATTGATCAACGGAATATATCCTTCTGGGATATAGTTAAGTGGCATGCCCCAGGGACGATCTTTCGGCATTTTGTACCTAGAATCGGACTTTTCCACTATGGGCGTTGAGGTGATCTCCAAGATCACTATCCTTTGTAGCTGAGCTTCTGCCATGGTTTGCATGTCGTTATGAAGCTTTCTCATATCCTCTCTCAGAGCGTCGATCTATTCTCTCAACTCTGTGTTCTCTTCCTCGAGATCATCCATCTTTTTCTGACGATTGGCCCGAGTATTATACGAATGAGATAGTTTGACTCTAGAACCGAGATACAAACGTGAGATTCGTAGGTAAGAAGAATACGTGACGTGAGAATGATGAATGCAATGATTATATTAAATTTTTTTTTGGTTTAATCAAAATAAACTTCGACAATTAGATTGCAAATATCAAACAATGGGGAAACCCCGTTTTATTGAATTCAAAGGATTGCGGAAATGGAAATATAGTAGATTACAAGGTGCAGAAACAAAAACCTAAGCTAAGGGGTCCCGAGTCCTCTCTGGGGAGAAACCGGGTGTTGATTCTGGTACTTTTCTTTTCTTGGACCAGGGCTCTTGGGCTGTTGTCGGGTTGTCATTCCTTTTCCAAGTGAAAGGAACGAGCAAATTCCTTTGGTCATCCTGATTATCCACAGCATGTTGCTCTAAAATCTCGATCAGAGCATCCTTATCTTTCAGCAATTGCTGTATTTTGGTACACTCTACATTGAGGGTGCGGTATTTGTTCTTCCAAGACCTCCTCTCCTGTTGAACTTTGTTGAGAGTAACCTGAAGTTTTTCCGTTTCGGTCATGAAGTACATGACAGATTCCCTCGATGGAAGAACTCCGTGATGAGGATAAGGCATCTTTAGCTTGAGAGATCTAGTTTGTACCCAGTGGAGATAAGGGTCCACCGAGACACGGTCTGGTTTTCCTAGAGACTCTCATCCTTTCTTATGAACATGTGTTCAAAGCGTGCACTATTTCCATCTTTAGTGCCCTATCATTTTCCCCTTCCTTGAAGAAAAGACCTTCCAGATGAGCATTTCGCGGGACATGCCTCATTGGGTATCCAAATTGACGACGAACAAGAACTGGATTATAGTTGATTCCTCCCTTAGTTCCTATAAGGGGTACATTGGGGAAGTTTCCACAACGGTCAATGATCCTGATCCCATCATAAATCCTATTGCACCAATCTATGTTAGAGTTGGTGAGAGACATGATTTTATGCGACCAACGCAAAGCACTCTTATGATCCCAAAAAGTAGCAGACTTAGGCAAATGGGAGATAAATCACTTATATAGCAGGGGTACACAGCACGTGATCATCCCTCCGCTGTACAAATTCCCTAAGTGTACAGAATTGATACGCGTCCGCAAGCAAAGTTGGAACAGGGTTTCCAATGAGAAAAACTTTAATGGCGTTGATATCGACGAAGCTATTAATGTTTGGAAACAGAAATAACCCGTAGGTGAGTAAAACAAAGATGTTTTTAAAAGCAATTATGTTCCCTATACTAGCAAAGTACAGAGCCTTCTTTGTCAGAAACTTGGCTGGTAAACCTGGGATTCCTCCCTTAGTGATCATGTGAGTCTTGACTTCCGACTCATCCAAATAAATTACTCTTGCAATGGTTTGATCTTTTGGAATTTATTCCAGTCTAGAAAATGGAGCTCGATCATTAATGTGTAGATCGGTCAGGTGAGAATACTCGTCCAGCGTTGGTGCAAGCTGGTAATCCGGGAATGTGAAACAGTGATAGACCGGATCGTAAAACTGAATGAGTGCCTCCATGATTCCTTCAATCACATGGACTCTTAACAGAGGTAGCAGACCTCCGTACTTGGCTCTGAAAGCTTCAGGGTTAGTGATCATCCTCGCTAATCCTCTCAAATCTTCTAGCTTTGGAACCCTAAAGGTATACTTATGAGTTCTCCTTCTACCGAAGTCCATGAGCGCAATCTTTTTCTCTCTGACATTTGCAATCATTGTCTTAGTTTAGTTTGAAAAAGAGAGACTAGAAGAGAAAATTTTTCTTTGTTTTAATGTTTTTTAGATGAATGCATGAATGCACCACACAAAAACATAGAAAAAACATGGGGTCAAAGGGTCGGTGTCATGAAGTCAAGGCTCTACCCCCCCTCCCCCCCAAGGTTTATACTAGTGATTTTTGTACCTGTCTCTCAAAATCATCAGTTCTTGTCGAGAAAACACCAGCGGGCCGGGAACCGTGCTAGGTGATGTTTTTCGAAGAACCATCAGAAGAGGGTAGTATCGCGTGACAACCATTTCCAATAGTTTCTGCACTACTAAAAGAGGTTTTTCCTAGGTGTATACTCAATCTTTCAACATGCGGCATCACACGCATTTCCATTAGCAGAAAAATAAAGACAGATATCAATTAGGAAAAGCAGTATATATATTTGTCCTAAAGTCCTAGACTTTAAAGAGCTATGAATCCTATGTTCCTGACAAAAATGGCTCCCCGGCAGAGTCGCCATTCTATGGGACCTTCCCAACTATAAAGGTTTTGACCTAAGATCCTAGTGAAGTCAAAAAAGTTATATCCCAGTGAAATCACTGTAAAAAGAAAGAAAGAAAGGACCCCACGGTGGGCGCCACTTTTCTGTGGCACTTTTTAAGGTTTCTGCTTAAGAGATGGGAAGAGAACAAGATCTCGTTGTCCCCAGTGAAGTCGCCATTCTTCTGTAGCACGAATTTTTGCGAGGTTGCGAAGCACTATCGCTTTGGGGTACTACAGCTCGATTCATTTTTTATCCTATTTAAGCTGATGAAGGAAGGGAAATAGATGTCTCCAATTAACCCTGCTTGCAAACTAAGTTTGAACAGATGACTGTTGGTTTACAGATGCTACAAAGATTGTGGGTCTCTCTTAGGTTATTTTGTTAAAATAGTGCCCGGGCGATTGGTGGGAGTTTAAGACTGATGCTTTTCGATTGATATGTGAGGGTACGGGATTTGGGTTTTGGATTAGTGTGCTCGCTAAGATTTTTCTTTCAATCTTATGCCTACGTATTCACGTTTACCGAAACAGGGAAATCAGAGTGATCGTAGTTCCTCCTATTCTATGGGAGGAAATGGTGTTTTGGTGTCTTGTTCAAAGCCCAAGACATGAAGCTGAAAAGGTGGTTTATTTGTATCTCGTTCGAAGCACAAGATGTGAAGCTAAAAAGGTGTTGTCTTTAGAGAGAATTTGTCATCTTTAAAGGGGGTCTGTTTGTCACAACTGTTGGGTGACTGACTATAAAGGAGGATTACTTTAACCGGGATATATGAATCCTAGCAATGCCATAATTTCCTTTATAGGGGGTTTTTACCTAAAGGAGAAGACTTTAACTCAGTGTAGAGCAATGCTATCTTTCCTTAGGAATTTCTCATGCTAAAAGAGGGACAGTGGCGTGGATGTAAATAATCCAGAGGCTTGCTGCTTACAGCAATTAGATGAAAGGAGGTGTTGATGTTTGTGTCTTATGAACGAGGCACAGTTTTGATGCTAAAAGGTTGATTAACTCAATCGGGGTTTTTCTTATACAAAGCCTAAGAGGAGGCTATTGACCCAATAAGAGGATGCTTTTGTGTCTCGTACGAAGCCCGAGAGGGAGGCTAAAAGGGATTGACTCAACAAGAGAGTGATTTAGTATCTCTTATGAAGCCCGAGATGGAGGCTAAAAAATGTTTGACTCAACAAGAGAGTCTTTTTGTATCTCGTACGAAGCCTGAGATAGAGGCTAAAAGGATTGCTGTTTCAGTTGAGTGACAGGTCCAGTAGGTTGGTTAAAAGAGAAAATTAGTTCTTATAAAGAGACTGATTAAAGGTAAGGCTATGCTTTGGGATTGGTCAGAGGATCAGGGTTATTTCCTGTTCTTTAAGGAAATGGGGAATCCAGAGGGTATTAGAGACTGTCTGAGTCTACTGGTGTTTTTCCCTACTTGAGAATGCCTTTGAGACTCAAGGAGATTAGACTGTCCAAGTCTAGAGTTTTATCCTTTATACTGTGCTTAAAGAAGCAGTAGTAGTATGTTCACGGTAGAAAGATATAGACTCTTTGAAAGACTATTCTATTAAGATGACTAATTTCTATTCCTATACCTCTAGGAGGTCGTCTGGACAATTTGTACGAAGCCCAAGAGGAGGCTGGAAACTTTTAAGAAGTCGAGTGACAATTTGTACGAAGCCCAAGAGGAGGCTCTCTTCCCGAAGGAAGAATCCTTATACGAAGCCTAAGAGGAGGCTGTGAATACTTCTAAGAAGTCGTAGGGTCCTTGTACAACGCCCAAGAAGAGGGGGGATGCTTTTAGGAAGCATGTGGGTCCCCAAACCCCGAGAAGTTAAAGACATGCCATTCACTGAGAATGGATCAAGCCAGGAAAGTCCGAGAATTTGGAAGAAACTCAAAAGATGCCATTCACAGAGAAAAAATCATCTCTGGGGAGTAGAGTTTCTTTGACAACTTCTAAAGGTGACAGTCTGAGAAAGGGTTCAAAAAAGAATATGCCTTTCACATCTCCATATTGTTTAACCCCAAGAGGAGGGAAGACTGTGTCTGGTAATCCTATGGGGATCTAGTTTTGTCTATTTAAAAGTGATCAACAGGGCTTAGTGCTAGACGTAGTTTGCGGGGAAACTCTAAATATCTATACTTGTATTACACAGTTGATATGAGTTTATGAAAGAAGACTTACCGTGAAACAGCCCCACAATACAATTATATGTATATGAAAGCGGATAAAGAAAGCATATAAACACTTACTCGGTTGTAGAGCTTCCATGCTATTTGGTTAGTAGTTCAACAAAGAAAGATTGAAAACAATAGTATATTAGAAATTAAAGGAGAAAGTATTTTGAAAAGATGTTGGGGCTTACAACTCAAGAAGAGGCCCAAGGTTTATCAGTGATTGCACTGTCGTTTTGTACAGAGGGACTTATACAAGTGACTGAGGCCCAAGAGAGGTTTTCTGTACAAGGGGATGGGTGTTACACTCTCTCAAGAGGCCCAAGTGTTTAAAGAAAAAGAATGGGGCTTACAACACGAGGGTAGGACCAATGATTTGATTTTTCAACTGGCGATCGTGCCGAGGTGTTCTTTTAACGCAGAGGGACTTATAAAATATCTGAGGCCCAAAAAGTTTTGGTTAAAAGGGGATTGGGTCTTACACTCTAATAGAGGCCCAAAAGATTTATTTTTGTACAAGTGGTGGGGATTACAGCTCAAGGAGAGGCCCAGGGTCATTTGTTTGAAAATGGCGATCGCGCCGAGATTTTTGAAAATGCGGTGGGTCTTATACAATGCATTGAGGCCCAAAACGGTTTGGTTTTCAAAAAGGCTTGGGTCTTACACTCTAATAGAGGCCCAAAAGATTTTGAATGAGTCTTATAGCTCGAGGAGAGGCCCAAAATGGTTTGGTTTTCAACGGACGATGCTCGCGTTGAACTTTTTGAAATACAACGGGACTTATACAATAAGTGAGGCCCAAAAATAGGTTTGTATTTAAAAAGGATTGAGTCTTACACTCTATTAGAGGCCCAAAAGTGTTTGAAATTGTTTGATATGAGGGTGAAAATCAAAGAAACCCTAATTTGTTATTCTTTAAAAGTAAATATTTTAAAAAATCAAATAAAATACCAAATAAGTTTGAATAAACCATTTGTGATTTTTGTTTAAGGTTTGAGAAATAAGGGATTAATCACAAGATAAATTAAAACTCACTTGGTTTTGATTTTCAAAGTAAATATTCACTTTTAAAATGTTTAAAAACATTAAAAAGGAATTTATTCACAAAAATACTAATTATATTAAATAAATAATATAAACTTAATTTTTTTGTGGAATAAAATATTTCAACATTTTTGTGATTTTTTGCAAAAAAGAACCAATAAAAAATAATTAAAATTGAAAAAGTTATTAATTTTCCAATTAATTAATAAAACATGACAATATTGGAAAAAATAGAAAAAATGTGAGAAAACACAAAATGGCATGGGTGGGGTTTGAACCCACGACCTCAAGGTTATAGGGTGCGTGCCTTACCACTGGGGTGGTGGTACATCCATTGCTTGAAGTGAAACCACAAATATACAAGGCTTGCCTCGTTTTTGGCCTGGCCCAAGGCAAGGCAAGACAAGTTTTGGGTCAGAAACGTGAAGGTCATAACTTTCTCATTTCTCCATGGTTTGAGACAAAATATATATGCATCTGGCCTAGAATTTCACAAGGAATCCAATGGTGGTGCTATTTTTTTCAGATCATACTCCCTTCTCAAAACCCGATAGTGGTTTTGAAAAAGGCCTATAATTGCATTTTCTATGCTACACTTTGATACAGGCATGAATTACATGATGAATTGGTTCAAACACAACATATATAACATGTATGAGATGTGTATGATCAGTGGACTTCAAAGCAATGCATATTTTGGAAAGTTCAAGTCATGATGCTTACCTCTTTTTGAGCTTTTGGAGTTTTCTATGCAATCTGCCAAACTTCTTGTTCCAAAAATGTTTTGATGCTTTGGACACTCTCAAATGATCCCTTAGAAGCTTTGAGGATGGTTGGAATCGGCTAGAACCTGCAAAAACACAAACTGGCCCTTTCTTGCAAAAGGGGTTAAAATGACCAAAATAGCAACTCTCTCAAATGGTTTTCCAGATGGGGGGAACCATTTGGGACAGTTCAAAGATGTTATTTGGAGTGTGTTTGAGGTTTTATCTGGTTTGGAAAGTGACTGAATCAAGACATGGCTTGAAAAATGCACAAAAGGCCTATTTTGAGGTTTTGAGATGTGACTTTGTGATTTTGGTGTTACAGGTCACTTTTGATAGTTTGGATCACCTACATATGATGTTTATGAGGTGTTAGGATCATGAGTTGTGATGGAAATGCTCTCTAACTCAAAAACTCAGAGTTACCTTGCTAAAGAAGGCATTTTGGCCTAAAGAGAGGGATTTTAATGAAAGCATCTGTTTGATGACTTTGGTGTACTCAAACTGAGCACAAATGAGCTCTATTTATAGTAGAGCAAGTTTGTTTTAGGATCAATAGTGAATGTCACTTGCAGCAGAGGTATGACCAATGGTTGCACCTTGGAATCCAAATCTCCTCTAGCCATTGACTAGAGGTTAGGGCACAGGGTTGTGGTTCCCTTGGCCTTGGATAAGTCTTTACTGAATTCAATTGCAAATGTATCAGTCCATGCCACCTTGTTTTATGTATTGAATGCTCCAATCCAAAACTGGAGTCTTGTCCCTCTTTTAGGCAATTCTAGGTTTGGCATGCTACTTCTTGTTCCAAGGACTTTGGAGGCTTGGCTCAGTGTTTGTCCCCTTTAAATTTGATCCTCAGATGTGTCCAAAGTGATGACAAGGCTTGGAATTATCTGATTATGCTAAATCGAGCAAAAATGCAAAATTCTGCCTAGCCTTGGCAGTTTTCAGCAAGGCATATTGCCATTGTCACATCTCATGGCCCAAGTGGAATTTGGTGATGTTCTTGGCCATTTTGGAAAGCCCTCATATGATACAGCAACTGTTTGATCATATTTGGTTTTGCTACCTTTTGGATCCAAGTGAAAAATTCCCCTACATTTGGAAAAAAGTGAAGGCAGATTCTGACTTAGTGAAAATTTCACTAAGTGTTGGAAAAAAGTGACATTTTCACTTTGGCTAAATTACCTGCAGGGTCCTTTAACTTATTTAATTGTAACGAAGTGGTCCTTTATGTTTTTTTGCTACAGTTAGGTCCTTTATGTTAACTAACGGTTGCAGCGTTGACCTTGTTCTTGCCCATATTTTGCAAACCCTTGATATCTCTCTGAATATGCAACTATTTGAGATGAAATAAAGATGAAAATCGTGTGTTTTGATCTCACGAACTCAATGGTACCATTTAATTTCATTTCTTTTTAGTGTGTAGCAAGATATATGGACATAAGTGTATGAACCCTAATTATGCAAAAGCAACCACACAGTCGTGTTTATGAGAGTTATGATTTAATTTTTTGAGGGAAAACAACTAACATATAATCATGAACAATTGGCAAAATTATTGTGCGGTAAAATATGCATGCATCATAGAGTTGGAGTTAGGAACATGTGTTAAAGGTCAACATTGCAACCGTTAGTTAACATAAAGGACCTAACTGTAGCTAAAAAAACATAAAGGACCACTTCGTTACAATTAAATAAGTTAAAGGACCCTGCAGGTAATTTAGCCTTTTCACTTTTTGTGATTTTGATCATTCCATAATTCAAAATCCATGAGGAATTTGGAGGGAGGTCAGTTCTAAGATTTTGTAGAGGGTAATGAGATCTACAAATCAAGCTTTGGATGGGGAAAATGGCTTTGTGGTTTAGGAGTTATGATCCTCCAAACTTGGTACCCTTGCCACTTTGTTCATAACTTAGAAAACTTTCTAAGTTTTTATGGTTACCCCTTTTACAAGCTATCCCACTTTTCTTGATTTTTCTTGATGAATGATGATTCAAATCATACATTAACATCATTTTAGGGTTACAAAACCATTTTTGTGAAAAATCTCAAAAAGTCAAAGTTGACTTTTGTGCACAGTTGACTTTTTGTCAGATGAATTCCAAACTGTGCGATCCTCTATGAAATCAAGTCTTTGACCTAAATCAAACTTGATGTATTGATTTCATAGGTGTTATAGGGTGGATTGAATCATGTCCTAGGGTTTGGGAGCATGTCCTGGTCAAAAGTCAAAGCTACAGTTGACTTTTCTCGCGAAACCCTAATTGTGGTACTGATGAAATTGAGACTTGCTGCTCAAGCTTCCTGGATCAATCCATTGTTACAAATGGATCAATGTGGTATGTTGGAGACCCTCAAATCATGTCTTGAGGTCTTGACTCATGATTTATCCCAAGCGTCAACTTAGGGGTGAATTAGGTCAAGAAACCCTAATTCCTGATTTTTGATGTATGCCTCCCCTGAGGTCAAATTGACTTGATGCTTGGGCCCATGAGGTTCCATGGAGTATTTTAGGATATGCTTTGAAGCATTGGCTCATGCCTAGAGGAAAATTTCCATCTGGAGGCCCTGGTCGACTAAACCCTAATTTGGTGAAACTGGCGATCTTGAGGCTTGATCCACCTGGAAGGGAGCAACCTTGTGCTTAATCCTTAAAGTGGGAGTCCTCTTGATCCATTGTATATGTTTGGGAGGTTAGACAAGTTGAAGATTATGTCATTTCTTGATTGATCCTTTGTCTAAGAACTCTGAGAGGGCTTGAAACCCTAATTTTGACTGTAGTAAGTGTTCACCCATCTTTGGGGAGACTGATGAGGCAAGATAGTTCATCCATATTGTGATGATGATTTGCACAATGATGGGAAATATTAGTGGTCAAAATTTGGGGTACGACAGATGCCCCTATTTAATCTTCATGGACCCGAAGGTGTGAATGGCGAAGGTATTCGGGCATTCAGGGTGCAAGAGGATTAAATATCAGAATACCCGAAATTTTGATGGTGATTATGAATGGTAGCTTACACATTCATCCTTTTTTGTTGCTAAGCAATGATGCTTAGAAAAGGTAAAAACTTCCCCTCGATCCTGGTTTCCTACCAAGGAACTGGTCTTAGTTTCTGATGTAAACTTCCCCTCGATCCTGGTTTCCTACCAAGGAACTGGTCTAAGTTTCTGATGTAAACTTCCCCCCGATCCTGGTTTCCTACCAAGGAACTGGTCTCAGTTTCTGATGTAAACCTCCCTTCGATCCTGGTTTCCTACCAAGGAACTGGTCTTAGTTTCTGAAGTAAACTTCCCCTCGATCCTGGTTTCCTACCAAGGACATGGTCTCAGTTTCTTTTGTCAATAAACTTTCTTGACAAGGGACGCTATTCGTAGCGGTTTTCCTCAAACTTCTCGCCGAATTTTCCTGGGGAGATGCCATTTGATAGAAAATTTTTGATGTCAGACTCGCTGGTGAACCCATTCGCCTGAGTTGTAGAGGTGTACAAACTTCTCTGTTTGGAGACGCCATTTTCCGACTCTACTGGGGAAAACAAGTCTTGCTTTCACGATTGGGGATATTACATCATAATTTTCTCGGGATCTTCCCGGAGAAACGCCATATGATGTGATCCAATTTTGAGGTGCTGATGACCTTTTCATCAGCGATTTTTTTTTTGTGGAGAAAAACTGCTGTATTGCCGAATCTCTGCTTAAGAGGCTTCCTCTAGGGATTTTCCCTAATCCAGGAAAGTAAAAATATAATCTTCAGTGGCGCAGAGTGACATCAGTTGAAGGTTCTCTGGTCTTTCCGAGGTTCAAGTTATCAAAGTGGTCAAGGGTCAATTCTGATCCAGAAATAAACTGGAGGGGAGAGATTGTTCAGATCCAACATTTCCTAACGAGGAAAGAACTGACAACTCGATTAAGAAGACTGTTACCACTACGGGACAAGACCGACTGGAGTGATAGTGATGCA
The DNA here is from genome assembly GCA_022829125.1 of Lathyrus tuberosus. Lineage (NCBI taxonomy): Eukaryota > Viridiplantae > Streptophyta > Magnoliopsida > Fabales > Fabaceae > Lathyrus > Lathyrus tuberosus. The sequence goes on along the minus strand of JALAZF010000231.1, from coordinate 3,127,936 downwards.
ATATGAATGTGAATTCAAATCAATAGTGCATGATGTATGCATGTATATGCTGACAAAACTGACGCGACATACAAACTAACAGATGAACATGACTGGATACTCGGCCACAGTGGCGCATGTAGAAATATAGCTTGTTCTAGATAGCAATTCTCTTTCTATTAAATTAACTGTAGCTTTCTCGTGTTGAGGCAGCGGGTTCGTGAGAACACTAGGATTCATATCTTTGAAAGATAAGACCCCGCTCCTAACAAGCTTTTGCACATAGGATTTGAAACTGAGACATTTCTCGATGTTATGCCCTGGTCCTCCTGGATGGTAAGGACAATCTAATCCATTTTGAACAAAAAAGGAGGATTTTCCGGTACTGTAAGAGGTGACCTGGTCTGGACGTGCCCCTTAGCCTGCAGTAACAGAAACAGTTCAGCGTACAACATGGGTATAGGGTCGAACCCTGGTGGTCGCATTGTACGGTTGTTGTTGTAGGGAGGACGAGCCTGCTGAAGATGATGTTGTGTCCTTTGCTGATATTGTTGTTGATTAGGTTGGCTCTGCGCAACCTGAGGTTGATACGTTGGAACAGGCACAATATTGATAGCAGGAGTTACAGCTGCTACTGGTTGGTAACGTCGCCTTTGCTTTCCGAGAAAGATATTCCCAATATCTTGCTCTTTTTTCTTAGGGAGAGCAGTACCGTGTCATTTTGTACTACTTGATGATCCAGCGTCTTTAACCAACGTCCTTCTCGGACAACTTCCTCAAGACGAACCCCCATGCCCACCATCTCGGTGAAGTCATTGGGCGCACTGTCAACCATTCTGTCGTAGTAAAATGAGCTTAAGGTCTTTAATAATATCTTTGTCATCTCTTTTTCCTCAAGAGGTGGACAAATCTGAGCGACAATTTCATGCCATCTCTGAGCGTACTCTTTAAAGGTTTCTTTGTCCTTTTGTGACATATATCTGAGTTGATCTCTGTCCGGTGCGATGTCCAGATTATATTTGTACTGCTGAACGAAGGCAGTGCCAAGATCCCTGAATGTGTCGATCGTGGCGCGGTTTAAACCCATGTACCATTTTAATGCGGCACCAGTTAAACTATCTTGAAAGTAGTGAATTAGTAGCTCCTGGTTCTTATTCTGAGCAGAAATTCGCCGAGCGTACATCACTAAATGGCTCTGAAGGCAAGAGTTACCCTTGTACTTTTCAAAGTCGGGCACTTGAAACTTGTGCGGGACTTTCACATTAGGGACCAAGCAGAGGTCCACGACGTCTTTTCCAAATAAATCCTGACCGTGAAGGGCTTGCAGTTCTTTCTGCATTTCTAGGAACTGTTCCTAGAACTCGTTCATTCTATCGAACATGCTGTCATTTTCACCAGAAGGTATCTGGGGAATCTGTCCTTCCGGGACAGTGTGTACCACGGGTGGTGGTATAGTCATTATGGCCGAGACTCTCGGTGTCTCCCTAAGTTTGTAACCTTCAGGAGTTATTGTCATGCCCTTGGCATCTTCGCTTTCCCGAAGTTTGTAACCTTCAGGCCCGACAGTTCCTACTGCGGTTCCCTGATCTTTATTGATCAACGGGACATATCCTTCCGGGATATAGTTGAGTGGCATGCCCCAGGGACGATCTTTCGGCATCTTGTACCTAGGATCGGATTTCTCCACTATGGGCGTCGATGTGATCTCTGAGATCACAGTCCTTTGTTGCTGTATTTGAGCCTATGCTAGAGCTTGTATGTCATTATGAAGCTTTCTCAGATCCTCTTTCAGAGTGTCGATCTCCTCTCTCAACTCTCTGTTCTCTTCCTCAAGATCATCCATCTTTTTCTGACGATTGGCCTGAGTATTGTATGAATGAGACAATTTGACTCTAGAATCGAGACGCAAACGTGAGATTCATAGGTATGAGAATGATGAATGCAATGATTATTAATTATTTTTGTTTATTCAAAGTAAACTTCGACAATTAGATTGCAAATATCAAACAATGGGGAAACCCCGTTTTATTGAATTCAAAGGATTGCGGAAATGAAAATACAGTAGATTACAAAGTGCTGAAAAAGGAAACCTAAACTAATGGATCCTGAGTCCTCTCTGAAGAGAACTCAGGTGTTGGTTCTGGTGCTTTCCTCTTCTTTGACCGGGGCTCTTGGGCCGTTGTCGGGTTGTCATTCCTTTCCCAAGTGAAAGGAGCGAGCAAATTCCTCTGGTCATCCTGATTCTCTACAGCATGTTTCTCTAAAATCTCAATCAGGGCATCTTTTTCTCTTAACAGTTGCTGTAGTTTCTTGCACTCCACATTGAGAATACGGTACTTGTTCCTCCAAGACCTCTTCTCCTGCTGTACTTTGCTGAGAGTAACCTGAAGTTTTTCCGTCTCAGACATGAATAAAACGGCAGAGTCCCTTAATGGAAGAACTTCATGACGAGGGTAAGGCATCCTCAGCTTGAGAGCTCTACTTTGTACCCAGTGGAAATACGGCTCCACCGAGACACAGTCTGGTTTTCCTAGAGACTCTCGTCCTTTCTTATGAATGTGTTTCCAAGCATGCACTATTTTCGTCTTTAGTGCCCTGTCATTTTATCCTTCCTTGAAGAAAAGACCTTCCAGATGAGCATTCTGTGGGACATGCCTCATTGGGTATCCAAATTGACGACGAACCAATATCAGATGATAGTTGATTCCTCCCTTAGTTCCTATAAGGGGTACATTTGGGAAATTTCCACAACGGTCAATAATCTGATCCTGTCGTAGATTCGATTGTACCAATCGATGTTAGAGTTGGTAAGAGACATGATTCTCTGTGACCAACGTAAAGTATTCTTTTGATCCCAAAATGCAGTAGACTTGGGCAAATGGGAAGTGAACCATTTGTAAAGCAAGGGTACACAACATGTGATCATTCCTCTGTTGTATAAATTCCTTAGGTGTACCGAATGATACGCATCTGCGAGTAAGGTCGGTACATGGTTTCCGATCAGGAAAATATTAATGGCATTGATATCTACGAAGTTATCAATGTTGGGAAACAAAAATAACCTGTAGGTAAGAAAAACAAAGATGCCCTCGAAAGCGTCCACGTTCCCTATACCGGCAAAGTACAGGGCTTTCTTTATCAAGAATTGGGCTGGCAAACCTTGGATGCCACCCTTAGTGGTCATGTGAGACCTGACTTCTGACCCGTCCAAATAAATTGCTCTTGCAATAGTTTGACCCTTTGGAATTTCTTCCAGTCCAGAAAATGGAGCTTGATCAGTAATATGTAAATCAGTCAGGTGAGAGTACTCCTCCAGCGTTGGTGCTAGCTGATAATCCGGGAATGTGAAACAGTGATAAACCGGATCGTAGAACTGAATGAGCGTAGCAAGGATTACTTCGATTACATGAACCCTTAATAGAGACAGGAGTCCTCCGTACTTGGCTCTGAAAGCCTCGTGGTTGGTGATCATTCTCGCCAAACCTCTCAAATCCTCTAACTTTGGAACCTTAAAGGTGTACTTATGAGTTTTCCTTCTACCGAAATCCATTAACGCAATCTCTGTATCTAACATTTGCAATCATTTTCTCAGTTTAATTTGAAAAAATAGAGACTAAAAGAGAAGATTTTTTTTTGTGTTAATGTTTTTTAGATGAATGTATGAACGCAGCACACGAAAACATAGAAAAAACATGGGGTTAAAGGTTCGGTGTCATGAAGTCAAGGCTCTACCCCCCCCCAAAGGTTTTATACTGGTGATTTTTTGTACCTGTCCGCAAAATCATTGACCCCTCCGGGATAACAACATCAAGCAGATCGCCAGCGAGCTGATGTATCCTGGAGTGATCTCAGATGAGGGTAGTATCGCGTGACAACTATTTCCGATAGATTCCGCACTACAAAATGGCTTAAGTCTGCTAAAAACCTCAGATTCTCAGATAATCCAGTTGACCACACTACTTTCAACAACCGAATTCGTATAGGCAATGTATCTTCAAAGGGAGTCTCCACTGAGTTTGATGGTCGATCGGGGGCTCTTAACTGGAATTCACTCCCAGTAAGATTACCCGCATTGCCATCACCTATCTTAGGTGTATACTCAATCTTTCCACATGAGGCATCACACGCATTCCCATTAGAAGAAAAATAAACACAGATAGAAATTAGGAAAAGCAGTATATATTTGTCTTAATCATCCTAGACCTCTAGTCTTATGATCCTATACAGACAATGACACCCCAACAGAGCTGTCATTTCTGTGACATGAATGTGAACTCAAGGTCTCTGCCTAAGAGATGGGAAAAGATAATACAATGAATATGATTCTCCCCAGCAGAGTCGCCATTTTTCTATAGTGCGAGTTTTATGTGTGGTTGCGAAGCACTATCGCTTTGGGGTACTACAACTCGATTCATTTTTTATCCTATTGAAGCTGATGAAGGAAGGGAAATAGATGTCTCCAATTAACCCTGCTTGCATACTGAGTTTGAACAGCGGTCTGTTGGTTTACAGATGCTACAAAGATTGTGGGTCTCTCTTAGGTTATGTTGTTATAAACACTAGGTCTAGACTATTGGTAGGATGTTAGGACTGATGCTTTTCGATTGATGTTTGAAGATATAGGATTTTGGGTTTTTGATTAGTGTGCTCGCTAAGATTTTTCAATCTTATGCCTACGTATTCCCTTTTAAAGAAACAGGGAAATCAGAGCGATCGTAGTTCCTCCTATTCTATGGGAGGAAAAAGGTGTTTTGGTGTCTTGTTCGAAGCCCAAGACGTGAAACTAAAGGTGATTTGTATCTTGTTCAAAGCCCATGATGTGAAGCTGAAGGGTCTATTTGTATCTTATTCGAAGCCCAAGATGTGAAGCTAAAGCGTTTTGACTTTAGAGAGAATTTGTCATCTCTAAAGAGGAATTGTTGAAGTTTGTATGCTGTGAGCAAAGCATGTTTTGTGCTAAAAGGTTGATTGACTCAACCGAGGTTTCCTTATACAAAGCCTAAGAGGAGGCTATTGACCCAACAAGAGGGTGTTTTCATGTGTCACGAAGCCCGAGAGAGAGGCTAAAAGAGAGATTAACTCAACAAGAGAGTCTTTTATACTCAACAAGAGAGTGTTTTTTGTATCTCGTACGAAGCCCGAGATGGAGGCTAAAAGGTGTGACTCAACAGGAGAGTCTTTTATACTCAACAAGAGAGTGATTTCTATCTCGTACGAAGCCCGAGATGGAGGCTAAGGATTTGACTCAACAAGAGAGTCTTTTATACTCAACAAGAGAGTATTTTTGTATCTCGTACGCAGCTCGAGATGGAGGCTAAAAGGTATGACTCAACAAGAGAGTCTTTTATACTCAACAAGAGAGTGATTTTGTATCTCGTATGAAGCCCGAGATGGAGGATAAAAGTTTTGACTCAACAAGAGAGTCTTTTATACTCAACAAAAGACTAATTTCTATCTCGTACGATGCCCGAGATGGAGGCTAAGGATTTGACTCAACGAGAGAGTCTTTTATACTCAACAAGAGAATGTTTTTTGTATCTCGTACGAAGCCTGAGATGGAGGCTAAAAAGGTTAGCTCCGCAGGGGAGAATCATTGCACAAAGCCCAAGAGGAGGCTAACTTCTCTGAGGAAGGATCATTATACAAAGCCTAAGAGGTGGCTAAAGTGCTGGTGACTATTTCAGTTTAGTGACAGGTCCAGTATATTGGATAAAAGAGAAAATTCGTTCTTATAAAGAGACTAATTAATGGTAAGGCTGTACTTTGGGTACTGATCAGAGGATCAGGGTTATTTCCTGTTATTTAAGGAAGCGGGAAATCCAAAGGGTATTGAGACTGTCCAAGTATACGGGTGTTGTGAGAAATTGATTCTCAGATTGTGAATGATCTTTGTATGATGCCCAAGAGAAGGCTGGTATGTTAAGGGATGAAGGTCAACCCATTAACTGGTCTGACACTTGACTCATAAAGACAGCTCTAGCAAATTGATGACTAGGTTCTGTTCCTATACCTGTAGAGGTCTCTGGGTCCTTGTACTAAGCCCAAGAGGAGGCATGGGAGCTTCTAAGAAGCCGACGGGTCCTTCTACAACGCCCAAGAGGAGGAGGGGATGGTATTAGGAAGCCTGTGGGTCCCCAAACCCCGAGAAATTCAAGACATGCCATTCACTAAGAATAGATCAAGCCAGGAAAATTTGAGATTTGGAAGAAACTCAAGAGATGCCATTCACGGAGAAAAGATCATCTCTGGGGAGTAGTGTTTCGTTGACAAGTTTTAAGGGTGCTTTTAAGAAGCCCGTGGGTCCCCAAACGCCGAGAAGTTAAAGACATGCCATTCACTGAGAATAGATCAAGCCAGGAAAGTTCGAGAATTTGGAAGAAACTGAAGAGATGCCATTCACGGAGAAAAGATCATCTCTGGGGAGTAGAGTCTCTTTGACAACTTCTAAGGGTGACAGTCTGTGAAAGGGTTCACCGAGAATGCTGCCTTTCCCTTTGTTCCATATTGATTAACCCCAAGAGAAGGGAAGACTGTGTCTGGTAATCCTATGGGGGATCTAGTTTTGACAGTATTTAAGAGTGATCGACGAGGCTTTACCTAGTGCTAGACGTAGTTGTCAGGGAAAAATCTAAATATCTATACTAGTATTACACAGTTGATATTTGACGAGTATATAAGAGTTTGTGAAAGGAGACTTACAGTGAGCAGCCACACAATACAGTTATATATATATATATATATATATATGAAAGCGAATAAAGAAAGCGGATAAACACTTACTCGGTTGTAGAGCTTCCATGCTGTTTGGTTAGTTGTTCAACAAAGAAAACTTTGATAACAATATTATATTAAAAATCAAAGGAGAAAGTACCTTGAAAAGATTGTTGGGGCTTACAGCTCAAGGAGAGGCCCAGGGTTTTATCAGTGATTGCACCGTTGTTTTAAATTTGTACAGAGGGACTTATACAAGTCACTGGGGCCCAAAAAAAGGTTTTCTGTACAAAGGGATGGGTCTTACACTCTCTCAAGAGGCCCAAAAGTGTTTAAAGAAAATAATGGGGCTTATAACACGAGGGTAGGCCCAGATGATTTATTTTTGAATTGGCGATCGCGCCGAGATTTTTGAAAATGCAGTGGGATTTATACAATGACTGAGGCCCAAAAAGGTTTAGGTTTCCAAAGGGGTTGGGTCTTACACTCTAATGGAGGCCTAAAAGTTTAAGGAATGGGTCTTATAGCTCAAGGAGAGGTCCAATTGATTTTTGTTAAAAAGGCGGTAATCGCGCCGTTGTTTTTGAAAATACAGTGGGACTTATACAATGACTCAGGCCCAAAAAGGTTTGTATTTTCAAAGGATTGGGTCTTACACTCTACCAAGAAGCCCAAAGGTTGAAAATGTTTTGTGAGGGTGAAAATCAAAGAAACCCTAATTTTTGCTTTTCTTTAAAAGTAAATATTTAAAGAAAATCCAATAAAAATACCAAATAAGTTTGAATAAACTATTTGTGATTTTTTTTTAAGGTTTGAAAAATGAGGGATTAATCACAAGATGAATTAAAACTCATTTGGTTTTGATTTTCCAAGTAAATATTCACGTTTAAATGTTAAAAAACAATTAAAAAGGAATTTAGTCACAAAAATACTAATTATATTAAATAAATAATATAAATCTGACTTTTTTGTGGAATAAAATATTTTAACATTTTTGTGATTTTTTGAAAAAAGAACCAATAAAAAATAATTAAAATTGAAGGAGTTATTAATTTTCCAATTAATTAACAAAACATGAAAATATTGGAAAAAATAGCAAAATGTGAGAAAACACAAAATGGTCTGGGTGGGGTTTGATCCCACGACCTCAAGGTTATAAGGCGCGCGCCTTACCACTGGGGTGGTGATACATCCGTTGATTGAAACAAACCAACAAATACACAAGGCTTGCCTTGTGTCCTAGGACTGGCCAAGGCAAAGCATGGCAAGTTTTGGCTCAGAAATGTGAAGGCCATAACTTTCTCATTTCTCCATGGATTGAGACAAAATTTAGGTCTATCCTGCCTAGAATTTCACAAAGAATCCAATGGTGGTGGTGTTTTTTCAGGTCATATCCCTATTTTAAAACCCGATAGTGGTTTTGAAATAGGGCTCTAATTGCATTTTCTGTGCTATCTCATGATACAGGCAAGGATTACATGACAATTTGGTGCAAACACAACACATGTAACATGTACAAGATGGGCATGATTGGTGGACCTCAAAGCAATGCATATTTCAAAGAGTTCAAGTTGTGATGCTTACCTCTTTTTGGAGTTTTTGTGCAATCTGCCAAGCCAATTGTTCCAGAAATGATTTGATGCTTTTGACACTCTCAAATGATCTCTTAGAAGCTTTTAGGATGGTTGGAATCAGCTGGAAATCTCAGGGATGAGTTTCAGCTCTTTCTTGCAAAAGGGGCAAAAATGGCCAAAATAGCAACACCCTCAAATGGTGTTCCAGATGTGTGGAACCATTTGGGACAGTTCAAGGATGATATTTGGAGTGTGTTTGAGGTTTTATCTGGTTTGGAAAGTGACTGATTCAAGACATGGCTTGAAAAATGCACAAAAAAGCCTATTTTGAGGTTTTGAGAGGTGACTTTGTGATTTTGGTGTTACATGTCATTTGTGAGAGTTTGGATAGCTTATATATGACATATTTGATGTGTTTGGATCATAAGCTGTGGTGGAATTGCTCTCTAACTCAAAAACTCAGAGTTACCTTGCTAAAGAAGGTATTTTTGCTTAGAGAAAGAGATTTTGAGGAAATCATCTATTTGATGGCTTTGGTGTACTCAAACTGATCACAAATGAGCTCTATTTATAGTAGAGCAAGTTTGTTTTGCAAGGAATAGTGAATGGCAACTGCTGAATAGGTTTGGCCAATGTTGAGCAATGAGAATCCAAGTCTCCTCTAGCCATTGACTAGAGGTTAGGGCACAGGCTGCTGGTCCCCTTGGTCTTGGATAAGTCTTGACTGAATTCAGTTAGAAATGGCTCAGTCCATGCCACCTTGGTGTATGTATTGAATGCTCCAATCCAAAATTGGAGTCTTGTCCCTCTTTTAGGAAATTCTAGGTTTGGCATGCTATTTTTGGTTCCAAAGACTTGGGAGGCTTGGGATCTGAGTTGGTTCCTCCTTGGTCCCCCCTTGAGGTGTTCAGATGGATTGAGTTGCTTGGAATTGTACAAATTTGGTAAATCAAGCAAAACTCCAAAATCTGCCTTGCCTTGGCAGTTTTCAGCAAGGCAGGTTGCCATTGTCATAACTCATGGCTCAAGTTGAGTTTGGTGATGTTCTTGGCCATTTTGGAAAGCCCTCATGTGATACAACAACTGTTTGATCATATTTGGTTTTGATACTTTTTGGATCCAAGTGAAAAATGCCCCTACAGATGGATAAAGTGAAGGCAGATTCTGACTTAATGAAAATTTCACCAAGTGTTGGAAAAAAGTGACACTTTCACTTTTTATGATTTTGCTCATTCCATAACTCAAAATCCATAATGAATTGGAAGGAGGTGTGTTTAAAGCTTTTGTAGAGGGCCATGATATCTACAAATCCAGCTTTGGATGGGGAAAAATGGCTTTGTGGTTTAGGAGTTATGATCCTCCAAAGTTGGTACCCTTGCCACTTTATTCCATAACTTAGATAAATTTCTAAGTTTTTATGGTTACCCCTTTTACAAGTATGCCCACTTTTCTTGATTTTTCTTGATGAATGATGATTCAAATCCCACATTAACATCATTTTAGGGTTAAAACCCCATTTTTGTGAAAAATCTCAAAAAGTCAAAGTTGACTTTTGTGCACAGTTGACTTTTTGTCAAATGAATTCCAAACTATGCGATCCTTTATGAAATCAAGTCCTTGACCTAAATCAAACTTGATGGATTGATTTCATAGGTGTTATAGGGTGTATTGAATCATGTCCTAGGGTTTGGGAGCATGTCCTGGTCAAAAGTCAAAGGCACAGTTGACTATTTATGCGAAACCCTAATTATGGCTCTGATGAAATTTGGACTTGTTGCTCAAGTTTCTTGGATTAATCCATTGTTGTAAATGGATCAATGTGGTATGTTATAGACCCTCAAATCCTCCCTTGAGGTTTTGGCTCATGATTTGTCCCAAAAGTCAACTTAGGGGTGAATTAGGTCAAGAAACCCTAATTCTTGATTTTTTATGAATGCATCCCCTGAGGAAAAATTGACTTGATGATTGGGTCCATGAGTTTCCATGGAGTAATTTAGATTATGCTTTAAAGCATTGGCTCATGCCTAGAGGAAAATTTCCATCTGGAGACTCTGGTCGACCAAAACCCTAATTTGGTGACACTGGCGATCTTGAGGCTTGATCCACTTAGAATGCTGCAACCATGTGCCTGATTCTTGAAGTGGGAGTCCTCTTGATCCTTTGTGGATGTTTGAGAAGTTAGACAAGTTGAAGATCATGTCATTTCTTGATTGATCCTTTGTCTAAGGCTCTGAGAGGGCTTAAAACCCTAAGTTTGATTATAGTGGATGCTCACCCATCTTTGGGGAGACTAATGGTTCATCCATATTGTGATGATGATTTGCACAATGATGGGAAATCTTAGTGGTCAATATTTGGGGTATGACAGATGCCCCTATTTAATCTTCTTGGACCCGAAGGTATGAATGGCGAAGGTATTCAGGCATTCGAGGTGCAAGAGGATTAAATATTGGAATACCCAAAATTTTGATGGTGGTTATGAATGGTAGTTTACACATTCATCTTCTTTTGCTAAGCAATGATGCTTAGAAAAGGTAAAACTTCCCCTCGATCCTGGTTGTCTAACACGAAACTGGTCTCAGTTTCTCATGTGAACTTCCCCTCGATCCTGGTTTCCTACCGAGGAACTGGTCTAAGTTTCTGAAATAAACTTCCCCTCCATCCTGGTTTCCTACCAAGGAACTGGTCTAAGTTTCTGATGTAAACTTCCCCTCGATCCTAGTTTCCTACCAAAGAACGGGTCTAAGTTTCTGAAATAAACTTCCCCTCGATCCTGGTTTCCTACCAAGGAACTAGTCTCAGTTTCTTTTGTCAATAAACTTTCTTGACAAGGGACACTATGTGTAGCGGTTTTCCTCAAACTTCTCGTCGAATTTTCCTGGGGAGATTTGATTTGATGGAAAAAAGTTGGATGTCAGACTTGCTGGGGAACCCATCCGTCTGAGTTGTAGAAGTGTACATACTTCTCTACTGGAGACGCCATTTGTCGACTCTACTGGGGAAAACGAGTCTCTTGAGAGACTGCTTTCTTTTGGGGCATTACATCATACTTTTCTCGGGATCTTCTCGGAGAATTGCCATATGATGTGATCCAATTTTGAGGTGCTGATGACCTTTTCGTCAGCGGGTTTTTTTGGAGAAAAACTGCTGTATTGTCGAATCTCCGATTAAGAGGCTTTCTCTGGGGATTTTCCTTAATCTGGGAAAGCGAAGATATCATCTTCGATGGCAAAGAGTGATGTTCGTCGAAGATTCTCTGGTTTTTCAGAGGTTCAAGTTATCAAAGTGGTCAAGGGCCAATTCTAATCCAGAAATAAACTAGAGGAGAGAGATTATTTAGACGCTACATTTCCTGGAGAGGAAAGAATTGACAACTCAATTGAGAGGACTTTTATCACTTAGGGGACAAGACCGACTAGAGTGATAGTGATGCAATATGAATACGAATGCAAATAAAAATGCATGATGTATGTATGTTTATGCTGACAAAACTGACACGAAATACAACTAATAGACGAACACGACTGGATACTCGGCCACTGCGGGGGATGTAAAGTATCGCTGGTTCAAGATAGCAATTCTGCCTTGCTTAGGAGAGATAGTCCATGCGGGTAACTATGTTGGTCCGACATAGGAGATAAGAACTCGGCCGAGGATGTCAGACGGAGCATTCACATCGGACATAGCTGATCCTTCATTCAGGCGTACTGGTTTTGAAGTAGTACTTTGATTATGTACTTTGAGGCTCGAATACCTTTGGAGGCGCAATCGATGTTCTTTCGATGTTCAACAGTCAAAAGAAATTGCCATCTTTATTTACAAGCAGAAAAATTTTAACAAGCAAATTTGTTTCTGTTTTATTTCAAGAATTGTTAATCATATTAAAACGTCATTCTGTAAAGCTAAAACAAATAAGAATTGCAAACAAAAGCACAAGGGCTCAAATTTTATTGATAGGATGGAAATCAGCCAAACGCGTGATTCCATAGAGTATTTACAAAGTTAGAAAATGGTAATTTACAGGGAAGAGGGCTACATTAAAACATAACGACCACTATCCTTCTACCAACTTTGAATTCGGGAGATCCTGAGCTTCTGTCGAAGATGACCTTGACAGGAGTTTTCTGATGCATGGCATGAATGCTGAGGAGCTGAACTGATCAGACGTAGTTACTTGCCATTATCCCTAACTTTTTCCTGGATTGTACTTTGAGATTTCCAATCCATCAGGATGATTTTTGATCATGTCTCTAATTTTTTCCTGGACCGCCCTTTCGGGTTTTCAATCCACCGAGACATTTTTTTTAGTTTAGGCGAAGTATTTCTTGACTACATCAACATTCTTGGGGTAGGAAAATTCTTCTCCATCCATGGTTGCAAGTCTCAAGGCGCCGCCTGAGAAAGCTTTCTTGACCACATAGGGGCCGTCATAATTCGGAGTCCATTTGCCCCGAGAATTAGTGAGAAATGATTTTATCTTCTTGAGCACAAGGTCTCCTTTCCTGAAGACGCGAGGTCGGACCTTTTTGTCAAACGCCTTCTTCATTCTCTGTTGATACAACTGACCATGGCACAAAGCAGTTATCCGATTTTCTTCTATTAGATTCAGTTCGTCGTGCCGACTTTGACACCATTCAGCCTCTGTAAGCTTAGCTTCCATCAATACCCATATTGATGGGATCTCTACCTCTATGGGAAGCACTGCCTCCATGCCATATACTAGAGAGAAAGAGGTGGCCCCTGTTGAAGTGCGGATAGATGTGCGATAATCGTGAAGAGCAAAGGGTAGCATCTTGTGCCAATCTTTGTAGGTTACGACCATCTTTTGAACAATCTTCTTGATGTTCTTGTTAGCCGCTTCTACCGCTCCATTCATCTTAGGTCGGTAGGGAGATGAGTTATGGTGTTCGATCTTGAACTCAGCATACAACTCTTTCATCATCTTATTGTTCAAGTTAGATCCATTATCGGTAATGATCTGGCTTGGAACACCATAACGACAGATGAGGTTATTTTTGATAAATCGGACCACCACTTGTGGGGTTACATTAGTGTACGACGATGCTTTGACCCACTTGGTGAAGTAATCAATGGCCACCAGGATGAAACAATGTTCGTTCGAAGCTTTAGGTTCAATCAAGCCAATTATGTTGATTCCGCATATGGAAAAAGGCCATGGAGAAAAAAGAACTTTGAGATACGTTGGCGGTACATGAATTCTGTCGGAGTATATCTGACACTTGTGACACCTCCTCATGTACTTGTAGCAATTGGATTCCATGGTCAACCAGTAGTACCCTGCTCTTAGGATTTTTTTCGCCATTGGTGTCCATTGGCATGAGTGCCAAAGGATCCTTCATGAACTTCTTTTATTAGTATGTCTGTTTCTGGTTTGTCTACGCATCGGAGTAAGACCATGTCAAAATTTCTCTTATAGAGTGTATCACCGCTTAGGAAGAAACTGTCTTCCAGCCTTCTGAGGGTCTTTCTGTCCTTCCTTGGTGCCCCAGGTGGGTACTCTTGTTTCTGAAGGAAACATTTGATATCGTGATACCAAGGTTTGTCGTCTATGACTGCTTCAATCGTGAAGATGTAAGCGGGCCGTTCAAGGTGCATTATGTCGATCTTAGGTAAGTCAGTCCATTGACCTACACTAATCATCGAAGAGAGAGTGGCTAAAGCATCAGCCATGTGATTCTCATCACGAGGGATGTGATGAAACTCGATTCTGTTGAAGAAAGGTAGCAACCTTCTTGCGTAGTCTTTGTAAGGAATCAATCCTGATTGGTATGTGTTCCAATTTCCTTTAATCTGATTGATAACCAGGGCTGAGTTGCCATATACATCCAAGTTTTTGATCCTTAAATCGATCGCTTCCTCGAGACCCATAATACAAGCTTCGTATTCGGCCTTGTTGTCTGTGCACTTGAATGTAAGTCTGGCATTGAAAGGAATGTGGGTACCCTAAGGGGTTATAATGATTGCCCCAATTCCATTTCCGTAATGATTAACTGCTCTGTCAAAGATTAGTCCCCATTGGGAACCTGGTTCTGGCCCTTCACTGGGTAGCGGTTCATCGCAGTCTTTCATTTTCAAATACATGACATCTTCGTTTGGGAAGTCAAACCCGATTGTCAATCGGTTGATGAGCCAAGAGATAGGCTAAAATACTTCCTTTAATGGCTTTCTGAGCGTGGTATTCGATGTCGTATTCTGATAGCAACATCTGCCAACGGGCGATTCTTCCCGTGAGAGCAGGTTTCTCAAAGACATATTTGATTGGATCCATTTCGGAGACCAACCAAGTAGTGTGACGAATCATGTACTGGCAAAGACATTTGGCTGCCCAAGCCAAAGCGCAGTAAGTTTTCTCAAGCATAGTGTACCGAGTCTCGCAGTCGGTGAATTTCTTGCTCAAATAGTAGATGGAAGACTCTTTCCGCTTGGTTTTGTCTTGTTGGCCAAGTACACAGCCCATGGAGTCTTCCAAGACTGTTAGGTAGATGATCAGTGGTCTTTCTTCCACTGGAGATGATAGAATCGGTGGGTTCAACATGTATTCCTTAATACTGTCGAAGGCGGTTTGGCAGTCATCTTACCAAACGCAATCCTGGTTCTTTTTGAGTAATTTGAAAATCGGCGCACATGTCGCGGTCATGAGGAATATGAATCTGGAAATATAGTTCAAACGTCCCAGGAATCCTCTGACTTTTTTTTTAGTTTTCGGAGAAGGCATTTCTTGAATGACCTTGACCTTGTCAGGATCAACCTCAATTCTTTTCTGGCTGACGATGAACCCTAAGAGTTTCCCTGAACGGACACTAAAAGTGCACTTGTTGGGATTCAAGCGGAGTTTGTACTTTCTCAGACGCTCGAATAGTTTTGACAGGTGGGTCACATGTTCCTCTTCTGTCTTAGATTTTGCAATCATATCATCGACATATAACTCGATTTCTTTGTGTATCATGTCCTGAAAAAGAGTAGTCATGGCCCTTTGATAGGTTGTCCCGGCGTTCTTCAAACCGAACGGCATTACCTTGTAACAAAAGGTACCCTATGGGTTAATGAATGAAGTTTTCTCCATGTCTTTCGGCGCCATTTTGATCAGGTTATAGCCCGAGAATCCATCCATGAAGGAAAAAACTTTGAATTTTGCTGTACTGTCTACCAGCATGTCAATGTGTGATAAAGAAAAGTCGTCCTTTGGACTAGCCTTGTTTATATCTCTCTAATCGACACACATTCTGACCTTTCCGTCCTTTTTGGGAACGGGTACAATGTTGGCTAACCATTGAGAATATTCAGACGTGGCGAGGAAGCCCGCGTCAATCTGTTTCTGTACTTCCTCTTTGATTTTGATGGCTATGTCCGGGTGAGTCCTTCTCAACCTTTGTTTTACTGGCGGAAATTCTGACTTCAATGGTTGATGATGTTCCACGATGTTGGTATCCAACCCTGGCATATCCTGATAGGACCAAACGAATACATCGGGAAACTCTTTGAGAAGCTTTGTCAAGCTCTCTTTGGCAGTTGGACTGAGCAGTGCCTCGATCCTGATTTCTTTTCTCTCTTTTTCTGAACCCAAGTTTACCGTTTCCAACAGCTCTTTGTGAGGTTCAATGGACCTTTCCTCCTGTCTGAGTAATCGGGAGATCTCTTCTGGAATTTCGTCGTCAACTTCTTCTTCTTCCCCAAATACCGGGAACTCAAAGTTGGGAGAAGGCATCAGATCGTATGTTTCAACGGGGTTTAAAACAAGAAATCTGCATGACGTGATGATATGTGTTTAGAAGAGATAGAGAGAATGCAAGTGTGTGCAGTGTATTTTTTTTTTGAAAAAAACTGCTTGTTTTTATTATTTGTTGTTTTTTAGGATTACCATTTTCTGAAAAAAAGCGAAAAGAGAAAACAGCAATTAATGCGGAAATTACAGAACGACATTATTTTATTAATGAACAAGTCGATTCTTGAAACTACAGCCCTATAAAACAAAACTCTGTCGCTTTGGGCAAAGCGAAGAGGGAAAATTACAGAAAGTGAGCCCTATCAAAACAGCCGTTTCACCTGGGCAGGGTGAAAGGTTAAAGATGGCAATTACTTTGACTGATGAACGACCTTCGGAACATCGACAGCAACCCATTGGCGGCAAACTCCTTGGTGATTCACAAAGTCTGGCACCTTCCTTGATTTGTCTTCAGAAATAACGCTGATTTCTGGTGGAGCAGGATCGTTGGAATCTGTCTCCCAAACAGAGTTGTCGTAGGAGGATTCCTCAGTTGCATTTTGCATAGTATTTGTGCTCTCAGGTAAATCTTCCCATCTAGTCGGCTGGACATCTTCGAACCTGATACGAGAGCTTTCGGGAGTAGTGTACTTGACCATATAGTCGTATTTTCCACTTGGTTATCCCAGGGTGTCCCACACTGTGGAATAGGAGGAGTCATCTCTCTCGATGACGTTGACCTCAGGAAAAGCATAGTTGATGAATTCTAGTCCGGCAAGCTTTGCCAATTCATCGTCGTACTGGATATTTTTGGAATGACCTGAGTGTTGATCCCATGACATGGTGGGGACTCAAGTATTCTGTTCAATGATGCTCAGCTGATTTTCATTGTTCGGCTGATTTTCTTGCCCCTAGTCTCCTGGATACGACTGCCAGATAGGCAGGCCATCCATTGGGCCATAATAGTCGTGGTCAAAGTTTTCCTTCATTAGAGTGTCCTCCTCTAATGAGTTTGGTGGAGCACGACATCCTTCCGGATCGCAATCCCCATATATCATTTCGACGTCTGACCTGAGTATAAATCTCGGACTCTGTGCGGGATAGAAAAATGGTGTAGGCACCTCTTCCTGAGACATATAACCGTCTTTGTTGAGATAGGACTTCCATTCCTCATCCGTATCGGAGGGATCCTCCTCGTTGATAGTATGGATTACTTGAGGCACTGGGTGAAGGAAACCTCCACTGTGGAAGAAATCCTGAATGGGATGAAAACTTTCATCGTTAGTAGCAGTCTGGGTACAGGTTGAAGAAAAACCAAGACCCTTCTTTATTTTGTTATCGGTAGGAGTGACAAGCTGTCCCCACCCTTTTGCATTGTTACTTGCGATCACTTCGAGAGAATCTCTGTATGAGGAAATCAAGGTTCCCTTCTCTGATTGATTCTTGTTGCTCACCGATAGTGCTTGGAATGAGTCCCAACAACCTCTTCGGGTTCTACACAAGTAGACGATGATAAGTTACTCACGAGCAAGGCTTGCTCTCCACAAACTGTGACGAGTTGATCGTTCTTGACGAACTTCAGTTTCTGGTGCAGTGTCGAAGTGATTGCCCCAGCCTGGTGTATCCAAGGTCTTCCTAATAAACAACTGTATGCTGCCCGGACGTCCATGACCTGGAAAGTGATTAGGAAAGTGTAAGGACTGATAGTTATGGGAAGGTCGACTTCGCCGATAACTGCTTTTCGAGATCCGTCAAAGGCTTTGACGATGACCTCACTGCCCCTCATCGGGGATCCTTTGAATGATAGTCGCATTAAAGTGGACTTCGGCATAACGTTGATGGTCGATCATGTGTCTACCAGTACGCTGGCCAGAGATTGTCCTGGCTGTTAACTGTGATATTGAGCGCCATGTTGTGGCTTTTGCCCCCCTCTAGCAAATCCTTATCACTGAATCCTAAGTTGTTGTAGGAAGTGATGTTAGAGATGATGCTATCGAATTGTCGTATTGACACATCCTGTTCCACAAAGGCCTGCTCTAAGACTTTCTGTAGAGCCTCTCTGTGGGCTTCAGAACTGAGTAAAAGTGATAGCACAGAGATCTTTGAAGGAGTTTGTAACAGTTGATCAACAATGTTGTATTCACTCCTTTGGATGAGCTTCAGCATCTCATCATTGTTTTTTGAAAGGTCGGGATTACTGGATTGACCGACTGGTGGATCAAGAGCTTCTGTTTGAAGTTCCTTTTCTTTGTTAAGTTCTCCAACTCCTCGGTTGAAGATTCGACCGCTCCGTGTTACTCGACTGATGTCTGAAATATTCACGACGGAGGGTAATGGAATTTCCTTTCCATTCTCAAGTATTGTTGCACCGTATTTGTAAGGGATCGCCTTAGCTGATTCATACGGTAATGGTCCCGGCAGATAGATAGCTACAGGAGCCTTCTGATTTTTCTGACTGTCGTAAGTAACTTCAATCAGTTCTTGGCTAAGAACCTTTGATTTGTCTAGTAGAGGGATGATGGTACAAACATCCATGTTCCTTTTAGGGTCATAGATTACAACCACGTCTCTGATTTGATCAGCGAAGTAGTTCGGTATCCAGTCGATTGGCTCGGAACCCGGACATGGGCGAATCTCTCTATGATCCACTTAACCTTGAAGAGCTGCCCGCACAAGGTAGCATCCTTGGTTATTCTCTGAGCAGACTCTACAGTGTTCATAATTATGTGGTGTCACCTGGCCACGCCCGCTTTGAATGTAATGCAACCTTACCAGGTGTGTTTCCACAGATTGGACATCCTGACTTTGACGCCGAGTGGGGTTTCCATTAAGCACGCTGACTTGTTGCGTGTCTTCATCCAGATAGGTTGGAAGCCACCAGTGATTTAACAAGTGTTGTAAAGTTCTTTGAACGGGAGCGCACCCTTGGCTACTTTCACAACATCCTTTACCGTTATGATAATTATGAAAAGTGAGAAAACCAAGTTGGACTTGCTTGGCATGTAACTCCACCAAGCTGGTATTCATCAGACGAATATCAAAGATTTGAATCATGTTGATCTGATAGGGATTTCTATCATGGTAGTCCTGGATCCATCCAAGATCCATCTGACTCTGGAGGGCCTCTTGCACAAAAGAGCATCCTTGTTTGTTTACCGAGCAAGTCAGACAGGAATTGTAACCGTGCCGCGGCAGATTATGATACTGGCTTTGCCTGGAGTGCATCGCCACCAAGTTGACATTCATCGCACGGATGTCATAGTTCTGAATGATGTTGGAATTCGTATAGGTCATGTTGACTCCACGAACTCGATGCTCTTGGATCCATCCGAGATCCAATTGTTCCTGTAGAGTTGATTGCACCACAGAACATCCTTGATTGTTTTTAGAGCAGATATCACACTGGTGATAATTATGAGGTGGCACATGGCCGTACCCGCTCTGTCTACAATGCATCTTGACCAGATTGGTCCTCAATAAGAGTACATCATGAATTTGATAGTTGTCGTTAGACTCTCCTTCTATCAAATTGACTGCAGCTTTCTCGTGTTGAGGGAGCGGGTTCGTGAGAACATTCAGATTCGTATCTTTGAAAGACAAGACCCCGCTCCTAACAAGCTTTTGCACATTGAATTTGAAACTGAGACAGTTCTCGATGCTACCTTGATGGTAAGGACAGGTCTAATCCATTTTGAACCAAAAAGGCGGATATTCTGGTACTGTAAGAGGTGACCTGGTCTGGACGTGCCCTTTGACCAGTAATAACGGAAACAATTCTGCATACAACATGGGTATAGGGTCAAACCCTGGTGGTCGCGTTGTACGGTTGTTGTTGTACGGAGGACGTGCCTGTTGAAGAGACTGTTGTGTCCTTTGCAAATATTGTTATTGAGTAGGTTGGCTCTACACAACCTGAGGTTGATACGTAGAAACAGGCGCCGTATTGATAGCAGGAGTTACAACTGCTACTGATTGATATCATCGCTTTTGCTTTCCGAGAGTGATATTCCCAATATCCTGCTCTTTTTTCTTAGGGAGAGCACTACCGTATCGTTTTGTACTGCTTGATGATCCAGCGTCTTTAACTAAACGTCCTTCTCGGACGGCTTCCTCAAGACGAACTCCCATGCCCACCATCTCGGTGAAGTCACTGGGCGCACTGGCGACCATTCTGTTGTAGTAAAATGAGCTCAATGTTTTTAGGAAGATATTTGTCATCTCCATTTCCTCCAAAGATGGAGAAATCTGAGCGGCGATTTCATGCTACCTCTGAGTGTACTCTTTAAAGGTTTCTTTGTCCTTTTGTGACATCGATCTGAGTTGATCTCTGTCCGGTGCCATGTCCAGATTATATTTGTACTGCTAAATGAAGGCAGCGCCAAGATCTCTGAATGTGCCGATCGTAGCACAGTTTTAACCCATGTGCCATTTTAATGCGGCACCGGTTAAACTATCTTGAAAGTAGTGAATCAGTAGCTCCTGGTTCTTTGTCTGAGCTGACATTCGCCGAGCGTACATCACTAAATGGCTCTGAGGGCAAGAGGTTCCCTTCTACTTTTCAAAATCGGGCACTTGAAACTTGTGCGGGACTTTCACATTAGGGACCAAGCAGAGGTCCGCGGCGTCCTTTCCAAATAAATCCTGACCGCGAAGGGCTCGCAGTTCTTTCTGCATTTCTAGGAACTGTTCCTGGAATTCATTCATTCTATCGAACATGCTGTCATTTCCACCAGAAGGTATCTAGGGAATCTGTCCTTCCGGGATAGTGTGTACCACAGGCGGTGGTATAGTCATTATGGCTGAGACTCTCGGTGCCTCCCGAAGTTTGTAACCTTCAGGAGTTGCTGTCATGCCCCTGGCATCTTCTCTTTCCCAGAGTTTGTAGCCTTCAGGCCCAGCAGTTCCTGCTGCGGTTCCCTAATCCTTAGTGATCAGCGAAACATATCCTTCTGGGATATAGTTGATAGGCATGCCCCAGGGACGATCTTTTGGCATCTTGTACCTAGGATCAGACTTCTCCACGGGCGTCGATGTGATCTCTGAGATCACAGTCCTTTGTTGCTGTATTTGAGCCTCTGCTAGAGCTTGCATGTCGTTATGAAGCTTTCTCAGATCCTTTTTCAGAGTGTCGATCTCTTCTCTCAACTCTTTGTTCTCTTCCTCGAGATCAACTATCTTTTTCTGACGATTGGCCCGAGTATTGTACGAATGAGACAGTTTGACTCTAGAATCGAGACGCAGACGTGAGATTCGTAGGTAAGAAGAATACATTTATGAGAATGATGAATGCAATGATTATTAATTATTTTTGTTTATTCAAAGTAAACTTCGACAATTAGATTGCAAATATCAAACAGTGGGGAAACCCTCTTTTATTGAATTTGAAAGATTTCAGAAACGGAAATACAGTAGATTACATAGTGCTGTAAAACAAAACCTAAACTAATGGATCTTGAGTCCTCTCTGAAGAGAGCTCAGGTGCTGGTTCTGGTGCTTTCCTTTTCTTTGACCGGGGCTCTTGGGCCGTTGTCGGGTTGTCATTCCTTTGCCAAGTAAAAGGAGCGAGCAAATTCCTTTGGTCATCCTGATTTTCTACAGCATGTTGCTCTAAAATCTTAATCAGAGCATCTTTTTCTCTTAATAGCTGCTGTAGTTTATTGCACTCCACATTGAGAATACGGTACTTGTTCCTCCAAGACCTCTTCTCCTGCTGAACTTTGCTGAGAGTAACCTGAAGCTTTTCCGTCTTAGACATGAAATAAAGGGCAGAGTCCCTTAATAGAATAACTTCCTGATGAGGGCAAGGCATCCTCAGCTTAAGAGCTCTAGTTTGTACCCAGTGGAGATAAGGCTCCACTGAGACACAGTCTGGTTTTCCTAGAGACTCTCGTCCTTTCCTATGAACGTGTTTCCAAGCATGCACTATTTCTGTCTTTAGTGCCCTGTCATTTTCTCCTTCCTTGAAGAAAAGACCTTCCAGATGAGCATTCCGAGGGACATGCCTCATTGGGTATCCAAATTGTCGACGAACCAATACCGGATGATAGTTGATTCCTCCCTTAGTTCCTATAAGTGGTACATTTGGGAAATTTCCACAACGGTCAATAATTTTGATCCCGTCGTAGATTAGATTGGACCAATCGAGGCCTGAGTTGGTGAGAGACATGATTCTCTGCGACCAACATAAATTATTCTTTTGATCCCAAAATGCAGCAGATTTGGGCAAATGGGAATTGAACCATTTGTAAAGCAAGGGTACACAACACGTGATTATTCCTCCACTGTATAAATTCCTTAAGTGCACCGAATGATATGCATCTGCGAGTAAGGTCGGTACAGGGTTTCTGATCAGGAAAATCTTAATGGCGTTGATATCTACGAAGTTATCAATGTTGGGAAACAAAAATAACCCGTAGGTGAGCAAAACAAAGATGCTCTCGAAAGCTGCCACGTTCCCTATACTGGCAAAGTATAGGGCTTTCTTTATCAAGAACTAGGCTGGCAAACCTTGGATGCCACCCTTAGTGGTCATGTGAGTCCTGTCTTCTGACTCGTCCAAATGAATTGCTCGTGCAATGGTCTGATTCTTTGGAAATTCTTCCAATCCAGAAAATGGAGCTTGATCAGTAATGTGTAAATCAGTCAGGTGAGATTATTCCTCCAGCGTTGGTGCAAGCTGATAATCTGGAAATGTGAAGCAGTGATAAACAGGATCGTAGAACTGAATGAGCTTAGCAAGGATTCCTTCGATTACAGGGACCCTTAATAAGGACAGTAGTCTTCCATACTTAGCTCTGAAAGCCTTGTGGTTGGTGATCATTCTCGCCAAACCTCTCAAATCCTCTAACTTTGGAACCTTGAAGGTGTACTTATGAGTTTTCCTTCTACCGAAATCCATTAAGGCAATCTTTGTATCTGACATTTGCAATCATTGTCTTAGTTTAATTTGAAAAAGAGAGAGACTAAAAGAGAAGATTTTTTTAATTTTTTTTTAAATGAATGTATGAATGTAGCACACAAAAACATAGAAAAAACATGGGGTCAAAGGTTCGGTGTCATGAAGTCAAGGCTCTACGCCCCCCCCCCCCCCCCAAAGGTTTTATACTGGTGATTTTTTGTACCTGTCCGCAAAATCATTGACCCCTCCGGGATAACAATAGCAAGCAGATCGCCAGTGAGCTGATGTATCCTAGAGTGATCTCAGATGAGAGTAGTACCGCATGACAACTATTTCTGATAGCTTCCGCACTACAAAATGGCTTAAGTCTGCTAAAATCCTCAACTTCTCAGATAATTCAGTCGACCACACTACTTTCAACAACCGAAGTCGTATAGGCAATGTATCTGCAAAGGGAGTCTCCACTAAGTTTGGTGGTCGATCGGGGGCTCTTAACTGGAATTCACTCCCAGTAAAATTACCCGCATTGCCATCACCTATCTTAGGTGTATACTCAATCTTTCCACATGCGGCATCACACACATTCCCATTAGCAGAAAAATAAACATAGATAGCAATTAGGAAAAGCAGTGTATATATATTTGTCTTAATCATCCTAGACCTCTAGTTTTATGATCCTAGACAAACAATGACACCCCAGCAGAGCTGTCATTTCTATGGTATCTACTCAAGGAATCTACCTGAGAGATAAGAGGGACAAGATGTCCTAAGGGACCCCACGGTGGGCGCCATTTTTTCTGTAGCGAGCGATTTTGGACGTGGTTCTTAAAAACTGTCGCTCTGGGGTACCACAGATTCGATTCATTTTTTATCCTATTGAAGCTGATGAAGGAAGGGAAATAGATGTCTCCAATTAAACCTGCTTGCATGCTGAGTTCGAATAGTGGTCTGTTAGGTTACAGATGCGGTTTAGATTATGGGCCTCTCTCTGGTGATTTTGTTGAGAACACAGTGTGAAGGGATCATTGGTAGGATGTTAAGACTGGTGCTTTTCGATTGATGTGTGGAGGTACGGGGTTTTGGGTTTTTGATTAGTGTGCTCGCTAAGATTTTTTCAATCTTATGCCTACGTATTCCCATTTAATGAAACATGGAAATCAGAGTGATCGTAGTTCCTCCTATTCTATGGGAGGAAAAAGGTGTTTTGGTGTCTTGTTCAAAGCCCGAGACGTGAAGCTAAAGGTGATTTGTATCTTGTACAAAGCCCAAGATGTGAAGCTGATGGGTTTTGACTTTAGAGAGAGTTTGTCATCCCTAAAGAGGAGTTGTTGATGTTTGTATGCTATGAACAAGGCACAACTTTGATGCTAAAAGGTTGATTGACTCAACCGAGATTTTCCTTATACAAAGCCTAAGAAGAGGCTATTGACCCAACAAGAGGGTATTTGTATCTGTCTCGTATGAAGCCCGAGCTAGAGGCTGAAAGGGTTGTGACTCAACAAGAGAGCCTTTTATACTCAATAAGAGAGTGTTTTTGTATCTCATACGAAGCCCGAGACGGAGGCTAAAAGGTGTGACTCAACAAGAGAGTCTTTTATACTCAACAAGAGAGTGATTTTATATGTGTCTTGTACGAAGCCCAAGACGGAGGCTAAAAGGAGATTGACTCAACAAGAGAATCTTTTATACTCAACAAGAGAGTGTTCTGTATCTCGTACGAAGCCCGAGATGGAGGCTGAAGTAGGCTTGACTCAACAAGAGAGTCTTTTATACTCAATAAGAGAGTGTTTTTATCTGTGTTATACGAAGCCTAAGACGGAGGCTAAAAAGGTTTGACTCAACAAGAAAGTCTTTTATACTCAACAAGAGAGTACTTTTTGTATCTCATATGAAGCCCGAGATGGAGGCTAAAAGGGGTTTGACTCAACAAGAGAGTATTTTATACTCAACAAGAGAGTCTGAAAAGGTTAGCTCCGCAGGGGAGAATCATTGCACAAAGCCCAAGAGGAGGCTAACTTCTCTGAGGAAGGATCATTATATAAAGCCTAAGAGGAGGCTAATGTGCTGGTGACTGTTTCAGTTTAGTGACAGGTCCAGTATGTTGGATAAAAGAGAAAATCAGTTCTTATAAAGAGACTGATTAAAGGTAAAGTTGTGTTTTGGGATTGATCAGAGGATCAGGGTTATTTCCTGTTCTTTAAGGAAGCGAGAAATCCAAAGGGTATTGAGACTGTCCAAGTCTACTGGTGTTTTGAGAAGTCGATTCTCAGATAGTGATCGATCCTTGTATGATGCCCAAGAGAAGGCTGGTATGTTAAGGGATGAAGGTCAACCCATTAACTGGTCTAACACTTGACTCAGAAAGACAGCTCTAGCAAATTGATGACTAGGTTCTGTTCCTATACCTGTAGAGGTCTCTGGGTCCTTGTACTAAGCCCAAGAGAAGGCATGAGAACTTCAAAGAAGCCGACGAGTCCTTGTACAACGCCCAAGAGGAGGCGAGGATACTTTTAAGAAGCATGTGGGTCCCCAAACCCAGAGAAATTCAAGACATGCCATTCACTGAGAATAGATCAAGCTAGGAAAATTTGAGAATTTGGAAGAAACTCAAGAGATGCAATTCATGGAGAAAAGATCATCTCTGGGGAGTAGAGTTTCTTTGACAAGTTCTAAGGGTACTTTTAAGAAGCCCGTGGGTCCCCAAACCCCGAGAAGTTCAAGACATGCCATTCACTGAGAATAGATCAAGCCAGGAAAGTTCGAGAATTTGGAAGAAACTCAAGAGATGCCATTCACGGAGAAAAGATTATCTCTGGGGAGTAGAGTCTCTTTGACAACTTCTAAGGGTGACAGACTATGAAAGGGTTCACCGAGAATGCTACCTTTCACTTTGTTCCATATTGATTAACCCCAAGAGAATGGAAGACTGTGTCTGGTAATCCTATGGGGGATTTGGTTTTGACAATATTTAAGAGTGATCGACGAGGCTTTACCTAGTGCTAGACGTAGTTGCCGGGGAAAACTCTAAATAATTATACTAGTATTACACAGTTGATTTTTGACAAGTATATAAGAGTTTGTGAAAGGAGACTTACAGTGAGCAGCCCCACAATACAGTTATATATATATGAAAGCGAATAAAGAAAGCGGATAAACACTTACTCGGTTGTAGAGCTTCCATGCTGTTTGGTTAGTTGTTCAACAAAGAAAACTTTGATAACAATATTATATTAAAAATCAAAGGAGAAAGTACCTTGAAAAGATGGTTGGGGCTTACAGCTCAAGGAGAGGCCCAGGGTTTTATCAATGATTGCACCGTTGTTTTGAATTTGTACAGAGGGACTTATACAAGTGACTGCGGCCCAAAAAAAGGGTTTCTGTACAAAGGGATGGGTCTTACACTCTCTCAAGAGGCCCAAAAGTGTTTAAAGAAAAGAATGGGGCTTATAACACGAGGGTAGGCCCAAATGATTTGTTTTTGAATTGGCGATCACGCCGAGGTTTTTGAAAACGCAGTGGGACTTATACAATGACTGAGACCCAAAAAGGTTTAGGTTTCCAAAGGGGTTGGGTCTTACACTCTAATAGAGGCCCAAAAGTTTAAGGAATGGGTCTTATAGCTCAAGGAGAGGCCCAATTGATTTTTGTTAAAAGGGCGGTAATCGCGCCGTTGTTTTTGAAAATACAGTGAGACTTATACAATGACTGAGGCCCAAAAAGGTTTGTATTTTCAAAGGATTGGGTCTTACACTCTACCAAGAGGCCCAAAGGTCGAAAATGTTTTGTGAGGGTGAAAATCAAAGAAACCCTAATTTTTGCTTTTCTTTAAAAGTAAATATTTAAAGAAAATCCATTAAAAATACCAAATAAGTTTGAATAAACTATTTGTGATTTTTGTTTAAGGTTTGAAAAATGAGGGATTAATCACAAGATGAATTAAAATCATTTGGTTTTGATTTTCCATGTAAATATTCACTTTTAAATGTTAAAAAACAATTAAAAAGGAATTTATTCAAAAAAATACTAATTATATTAAATAAATAATATAAATCTGACTTTTTTGTGGAATAAAATATTTTAACATTTTGGTGATTTTTTTTCAAAAAGAACCAATAAAAAATAATTAAAATTGAAGGAGTTATTAATTTTCCAATTAATTAACAAAACATGAAAATATTGGAAAAAAATAGCAAAATGTGAGAAAACACAAAATGGTCTGGGTGGGGTTTGAACCCACGACATCAAGGTTATTGGGCGCGCGCCTTACCACTGGGGTGGTGATACATCCGTTGATTGAAACAAACCAACAAATACACAAGGCTTGCCTTGTGTCCTAGGTCTGGCCAAGGCAAGGCAAGGCAAGTTTTGGCTCAGAAACGTGAATGCCATAACTTTCTCATTTCTCCATGGATTGAGACAAAATTTAGGTCTATCCTGCCTAGAATTTCACAAGGAATCCAATGGTGGTGGTGTTTTTTTTTTCAGATCATGTCCCTATTTTAAAACCCGATAATGGTTTTGAAATAGGCCTCTAATTGCATTTTCTGTGCTATCTCATGATACACGCAAGGATTGCATGACAATTTGGTGCAAACACAACACATATAACATGTACAAGATGTGCATGATCAGTGGACCTCAAAGCAATGCATATTTCAAAGAGTTCAAGTTGTGATGCTTACCTCTTTTTGGAGTTTTTGTGCAATCTGCCAAGCCAATTGTTCCAAAAATGATTTGATGCTTTGGACACCCTTAAATGACCTCTTAGAAGCTTTTAGGATGGTTGGAATCAGCGGGAAACCTCAAGGATGAGTTCGAGCTCTTTCTTGCAAAAGGGGAAAAAGTGGCCAAAATAGCAACTCCCTCAAATGGTGTTCCAGATGTGTGGAACCATTTGGGACATTTCAAGGATGATATTTGGAGTGTGTTTGAGGTTTTATCTGGTTTGAAAAGTGACTGATTCAAGACATGGCTTGAAAAATGCATAAAAAGGCCTATTTTGAGGTTTTGAGAGGTGACTTTGTGATTTTGGTGTTACAGGTCACTTGTGAGAGTTTGGATAGCTTAGATGTGACATATTGGATGTGTTTGGATCATAAGCTGTGGTGGAATTGCTCTCTAACTCAAAAACTCAGAGTTACGTTGCTAAAGAAGGTATTTTTGCCTAGAGAAAGAGATTTTGAGGAAAGCATCTGTTTGATGGCTTTGGTGTACTCAAACTGATCACAAATGAGCTCTATTTATAGAAGAGCAAGATTGTTTTGCAAGGAATAGTGAATGGCAACTGTTGAATAGGTTTGGCCAATGTTGAGCAATGAGAATCCAAGTCTCCTCTAGCCATTGACTAGAGGTTAGGGCACAGGCTGCTGGTCCCCTTGGTCTTGGATAAGTCTTGACTGAATTTAGTTGGAAATGGCCTAGTCCATGCCACCTTGGTGTATGCATTGAATGCTCCAATCCAAAATTGGAGTCTTGTCCCTCTTTTAGGCAATTCTAGGATTGTCATGCTATTTTTGGTTCCAAAGACTTGGGAGGCTTGGGATCAGAGTTGGTTCCTCCTTAGTCCCCCCTTGAGGTGTTTAGATGGATAGAGTTGCTTGGAATTGCACGAATTTGGAAAATCGAGCAAAACTCCAAAATCTGCCTTGCCTTGGCAGTTTTCAGCAAGGCATGTTGTCATTGTCATAACTCATGGCTCAAGTTGAGTTTGGCGATTTTCTTGGCCATTTTGGAAAGCCCTCATATGATACAACAACTGTTTGATCATATTTGGTTTTGATACTTTTTGGATCCAAGTGAAAAATGCCCCTACATTTGGAAAAAAGTGAAGGCAGATTCTGACTTAGTGAAAATTTCACTAAGTGTTGGAAAAAAGTGACACTTTCACTTTTTGTGATTTTGCTCATTCCATAACTCAAAATCCATAATGAATTGGAAGGAGGTGTGTTTGAAGCTTTTGTAGAGGGCCATGAGATCTACAAATCCATCTTTGGATGGGGAAAATAGCTTTGTGGTTTAGGAGTTATGATCCTCCAAAGTTGGTACCCTTGCCACTTTATTCCATAATTTAGAAAAAATTCTAAGTTTTTATGGATACCCCTTTTACAAGTTATCCCACTTTTCTTGATTTTTCTTGATAAATGATGATTCAAATCACACATTAACATCATTTTAGGATTAAAAACCCATTTTTGTGAAAAATCTCAAAAAGTCAAAGTTGACTTTTGTGCACAGTTGACTTTTTGTCAGATGAATTCCAAACTGTGCGATCCTTTATGAAATCAAGTCCTTGACCTAAATCAACTTGATGGATTGATTTCATAGGTGTTATAGGGTGTATTGAATCATGTCCTAGGGTTTGGGAGCATGTCTTGGTCAAAAGTCAAAGGCACAGTTGACTTTTTTCTACGAAACCCTAATTATGGCTCTGATGAAATTGAGACTTGTTGCTCAAGTTTCTTGGATTAATCCATTGTTGTAAATGGATCAATGTGGTATGTTAGAGACCCTCAAATCCTCCCTTGAGGTCTTGGCTCATGATTTGTCCCAAAAGTTAACTTAGGGGTGAATTAGGTCAAGAAACCCTAATTCCTGATTTTTGATGAATGCATCCCCTGAGGCAAAATTGACTTGATGATTGGGTCCATGAGGTTCCATGGAGTAATTTAGGTTATGCTTTGAAGCATTGGCTCATTCCCAGAGAAAAATTTCCATCTGGAGGCCCTGGTCGACCAAAACCCTAATTTGGTGACACTAGCGATCTTGAGGCTTGATCCACTTAGAATGCTGCAACCTTGTGCCTGATTCTTGAAGTGGGAGTCCTCTTGATCCTTTGTGGATGTTTGAGAAGTTAGACAAGTTGAAGATCATGTCATTTCTTGATTGATCCTTTGTCTAAGGCTCTGAGAGGGCTTGAAACCCTAAGTTTGATTATAGTAGATGCTCACCCATCTTTGGGGAGACTAATGGTTCATCCATATTGTGATGATGATTTGCACAATGATGGGAAATCTTAGTGGTCAAAATTTGGGGTATGACACAAAGTCCATTGAAATTGAAGAGAAACTAATCTCAACAATGTATTTCAAGGCTAAAACAAGAAGAAAAGGGAAGAAGGAGGAAGAAAAACCAAAACATCCCCAAAAACAAGGCAAAAACTGCATTCTGACTTAGAGTAATCGATTACTCTAATTTAGTAATCTGTTACTCTGCACACAGAGCCAAAAAAAGAAAATCTGTCTCTAAGTAATCTGTTACTCTAATTGAGTAACCGATTACTCTGCACGTAGCAGCAAAAAATAGTGCAAAATTCAGCATGATCAACTTTCAAAATTTTTGCAAACACCTTGTGATCATGGAACTGAAATTGCACAAAATTTAGAGTAAAACAACAGCAAAAAACAACAATTAAACACAATTACAAGATCCAAAAGATCAAGTAACAAGGATCTCCAAAGATCTACATTATGGAAAATGAAGGTGAAGCTTCAACAAGGGTGAAAGATGAATTACCACTTCAAATCTGAAAATTCCTTCAAGTTGCTTCAAGATCCAAACACCAAAGCCTTGATCTATGAGAATTGATGAAGAAAACAAGTTTGGAAGAAGGTTTAGCTCAAAGTTGAACAATATTCAATGTGAATTCTTGTTAACTTTCAAAAGAAGAATGGTGATTAGTGGAGGTGCATGGTAGGAATTAATTATGATGCATTTGCAAGAGGTTTGTTGGCTATCAAAAGCTTGTGAAATGAATGAAATGAAGCCTTTATTTATAGAATTTAGGCTTGGAAAATTTGGTGGTTTGGAATTTTTCTTTGGAAATGAAAATTAGGCTTGGAATTTGAATTTGGAGGGAAATTATCAAAAGAGTGGTGATTAGTGGAGGTGTATGGTAGGAATTAATTATGATGATGTGGAGAATTAAAATGAGATGGTCTAGAATATTCCATATGTGATGAAAATTGGTGCCAATTGCTGAATTTGAATTTTCTGCCATTTTTTCAAATTTCCACGAGGATAATCGATTACCCTAATCGAGTAACCGATTACTTAGTGCAAATTTTGAAAAATTACCTTTTTTGAGTGCACTGTTGTGGTTTGGCTCGATTCTTTTGCTTGTCAAAGAAGGCATGAAAATAAACTCATGAACCTTGGAATTCCTTGGATAATAATCAATTAAAACTTGAGGAATCCTTGATTGGATAAAATTTGACATGATTACGGATCAACTTCGACTTTGTACATATGAAATTCATTCGAGCTGCGGGGCTGTTGTTTTGGTATTTTTAACCTGTTCTTCCCCCTGAAAATGTTAGTGAAAGAAAACAAAATATTTTTGGATTTTGATTAATGGTTAGTAAACATAAACAAATTAAGCAATAAAATAAAAAAATAAAATAAAAAACTGACAAACACACACATAGTCAAAGATCCCTGCAAGGCACAATCCTACAAAAGAGGGAACCAATGTGTGATCTTGTTTGTGGCAAGAAATGCAAAAAGACATGTGGGATCTTAGGGGTAAAAATTAGGGTATTACAGACACCCCTTTTAATACAAACACTGCAAGAAAAAGGAGATTTACGACACTTGAGTTGTGACAGTTATCACAAAACCGTCCTTATTCCTGAATTGTGACGGTTGTCACGACAGTTAGGGTCAACTGTCGCATATTTTTTGCGACAGTTATCACAAAACCGGCCTTATTCCTAGACTGCGACGATTGTCATGACAGTTAAGGACTGGATTGCGACGGTTGTCACGGCAGTTATCACAAAACTGTCCTGATTATGTTTTTTACTTAACTTTTTTTAATAAAATAATTTTTTTGATTGAGCAAAAGGGAAAATTTGTTCCTCCCAATTCATAAAAAAAATTCTTATCGACTCCTGAACTGGAAACTCAATTTACTTCAATATATTATAAATATTTTTTATATAATTGTTTTGATAAATACATTATTATATATATATATATATATATATATATATATATATATATATATATATATATATATATATATATATATATATATATTTCACTTTTTTAAATGTGATTTAAATGATAAAATGTTTTGAATATTTTTCTCAAAATTTTATTTAACAATTTTTTTTAAAATCCATTGTTCTAAATAAATATCAAATAAATTAAATTTATTTTAAAATTATTATAAAATTATTAAAATTATTATTTTAAATTTAATAATTTACCAAAACTATTAAAGTTTATTAATAATTGGAAAAATTGTTTCCCTTAAAACATTACCCAAAAACGTTTAGTTAAAACAATAACTTCACCAAAATCATTCACCTTGTATATCCATTTCTCTAGAACACCTCTTGCAAAGCACCCCCTTTAGTCAGGTATACTTCACCTAACAACCACCGCCATGATATGTCGTCACAAATTTACGATGAAGTTATCCCAGTTTCCTCTGCTCCTGTCGTCAGTCTCTCTCCTCCCGATACCAACCAAGATTTTTTCGCACTCCACCGGAGAACCCATTGCTTAACTCTTCCAACATTGATGTTCCTCATTGTACTATTAATCAGACGGTCGACGTTGATGTGGAGTCTCAGGTGTTCGCTGATTTTGATGGATTTTCCGAATTAGGGTTTTCGGAGAACTCACAATGTGTTGTGGAGACGGACTGGCCGAGATACGTTCTAATGAATTTAGGGTTATGGAAAGGGAAATTTCTGAATTAGGTCAAGCTGTGAAAAACACATCATTGAATTTTTGTGGTTTTTTTTATTTAGGGATTTAGGTTTTATTCAATTTAAAATCTCTCTTACAATGAATTTAATAACAATTTTGTAGGTTTGTGTACACAAAACTTCTTGTAGTTCTTGGGAAGGAAATAAGAAGGCCAAAGGAAGCTCTTCAAATTTTCAATTTGATGCGTGTAAGATCAATTGCTTAGTTTTCTTTTTTTCCATCTAAAGACTCGTTTTGAATTGTTGTTGTACGTCGCTAGATTAATTTACTCGCAACTTGTTCAGGGAAACATTCATGTATATCCTGATATGGGTGCATATCACAGCATTGTTGTCACACTTGGTCAAAGTGGTCTTTTAAAAGATTTGCTGAATATCGTGGAATGCATGAGGCAGAAACCCGAAACATTTAAATATAGGTATCACAAGACCTGGGATCCAATTTTTGAACCTGATGTGGTTATATATAATGCTGTAAAAAAGCAATGTCATGTAACTTTCTTTAGAATAACATTTTGCAGATTGATTAAATCTTCGGGTTTCTTCAATTACTGTTAGGTACTTAATGCTTGTGTTCCATCAAAACAATGGAAAGCCATGTCTTGGGTTTTTTAGCAATTGAGGGAAAGTGGTCTGAAACCTAACAGAGCTACTTATGGACTTGCGATGGAGGTAATTGCAGGATTACGACATCTGACACCATGTAACTTATCTTGAAAAAAATAGATACTCAATAGACACTATATGAGCTGTTTTGGGAGAACCAAGCAGAGGAAAAGAGTGAAGTCCCCCCAAAATGAGGTGAATTTGATCTTTCTATCCTCCCTCTCATTTTTCTTTCCTGTTAAGTTTGATGGAGTATGGTTAGTAAAAGCGGTTAGGGCGGTTAGGAAATCTTAGGAGTTATGAAGGTTAGTTAAGTAAATGTGTAAGAGTGAAAAATTTTGTTAACTCTAGTTAGTTAGGGAACTAAGATTCATTTAGGATTTTGATGCTATAAAGTAAGTTATGAAGTGACAAAGTTGTTATATGCTAGTTATTCTGTTATTGGATTAGTTAATTTATGTTAATGTGTGAATCAGTTAGAGTTATCAGCTAGCAATGTTGTTAGCTAATTTATTTTTCAAGTTAGTTGCAGTCAGTTTACAAAATCTTGGTTTTCTGTTTTATGCTATTGAAGCCGCGTAGATTGGAAAAAAGTTGTTATGAATCTGTGTATTTTGATATTTGTAGGAGTTTGATTAATGTTACGAGATAGCTCATTGTTACACCCTAATGACAAAGCTATGTTAGTTGTTAATTCCAATAACTGTTGGGTGTAAACTGTTAACTTAGTTATGAGGTCAATTTTGAAGTTTGAAATTCTGGTACATGTGCAGAGTTCAGATGTCCTATAACATGCCATTCGACATCTGGTCTGACATGAACATAAATGGCAAGGTATATAGCAATAGTCATGGTACTGAAAAGATAAAAGCAAGACACACAGAATTGTTAACCCAGTTCGGTTTAACACACCTACTCTGGGGACTACCAAGCTAGGGATGAAGTCCACTATTAGTAGTATCAATTCAAAGCTAAACTCTCCTTTTATAGCTTATCACTCAATCACTACCCAATGACCCTTCTACCTAGATCCTCTCTAGCTATGAGAAACTCTTCTCACTCCCAATCATCGCAATGATGTCTAGCAGTCGACTATCCGCCACTGCATCAACGACTCTTTACCTATACAACAGTTCAACACGGAAGACACCCTTCCAAGACACAACTTAGAGTTACTTAAAAGCTTCCTCCAAGAACAATACTTCACTTACTTAATAGCTTCAAGGATCACACTTACAAACTGTCCAAATTACATGTCGAGTGGTACAGGAACCAACCCTAATACTAGTACTTTTACATCTTTGGTTGCGTTACAATTCTAGGTTACAATGTATCTATATATAACCTATTCCCAACTGGATTTGGGCCTTCAAAAACACAGCAAATGAGCTGCTACAAATCAGCAGAGACTTCTGCTACATAATAGGACTTCAATCTTTAACTTCCTAAAATATCTCCAGATTTAGAAAGTGTATATTTTCCAATATTCATCTCAATTTCAGACTTGAATCTTCAGACCTTTTAATTCAGCGCCACATAGAATTTGCATATTATTTCCTGAATCTTCTGCATCTGTTAAGACATAACAGAATTCTAACTTCTCTTCAGTTCTAGCGCGATGTCAAATGAACCTGCATGGGACATCTTGATATGACATGTTGTTCCAGATGTTGAAACTACTTCAGCTCAACATGTTCCATTGCACACTAGGACTTCTTGCTCAACCTATTCTTCTTTAGCAAGATAAACTATCCTATCTAACATATTGCTGCTATTATTTGTTTTACAAAATTAATGCCAACCCTTAAAATTAAAGAACTAACAAAGTTAGTTAAAGCATAGTCATCATGTTAAAATGTTGATGCCTTGGTGAAATTTAAAGCTTGAAATTCTGTTGTGTAATAGTAGTAATGTGATGTTTCCATGAACTATTTGTTAACTTAAAATTATGATGATGCACGTTTACATGTTGGAATCATCTTTGGATTCGATTATGCTAGCTAGAGTAATTATTACCGTTGGTTTGAAGCTACTACTACGCTGCATTAGTTTGAAGTACGAAGAAATTGAACATGAAATTAATTAGTTAATTTGTTTTAAATTAGAATGTTAATTGGTATGCTAAGTAATCTAACTAGTAGAGATTATGCAACCTGTTATGTTAGTAGGTTAGTGTTCGACTTAAATTTAGTTGGAGTTAGTTTGATAGTTGTTTAACAGTGAAAAGGTGAATTGGTTTTTAACAGGTTTTTGTTTGTTTATCTGCAGTACCTGCTGCAAATAAAATAGTCATCCTGAAGGTTCAGTGAAGGAAAATGCCCCATATAAGCTATGAATAGCTTTGGCAAACATTCAGAATGTTTCAAGTGTTACTCTGTAACTGGTGCATCGGTATAAATTTCTAGCGAGACATTTTTCTATTCGTTCTTTAGTAAGTGGCTTTCTTTGTGTGTTGTTGTCATCAAATGGATTTATGGACCACAATATTATTATACTGCATTGAGATGCTCATGCCAAGATTCACGTACAAACCTTGAACCGGAGCAGAGGAGGAAAAGAGTTTTGTAGTGAACAAATCTTCAGAAAGTTCTGTTCTTCCACTTAGTTTTTCCGGGTGCAATGATGCTTGATGTTTGAAGTTGAAGTTCTTCTTAGTCAATAAGGTTTGCCTACCCATCCAGACAACAATTTCAATATTACACTCTCACATATAACACTTGTCTGACTCTAACATTTCCTTGTCGAATGTATTGCATTAAATTGGACAAATTTTCCCTGTAGACTTATCCAAAATGGCTTTGCAGATGGAGCCACGGATTCCTGACTAGCAGGCGGTTCTTGAGGAATCAGAGCATAACCACCAAATAAACTCCAAAACTCTCCCACATTAGAATCTACAATAAAATGTCCATCTTCTATTGCGGCCACCTCACATCAGAATTCACCAGAATGATTAGGTCATCAATGGATGGTGGGCACATTGATGATTGTGTATCTATATTTGAATTCATGAAAGACCACTGTGCTCCTATTGTAGGGACGATAAATATCATGCTGAAAGTTTACAGCCAGAATGACATGTTTTCTAAAGCTAAAGTTTTATTTGAGGAGGTTAAGGTTGCAAAACAAATTGTGATTTTGGATTAATGCTTCAAAAATTAAGTATTGACCTACAAAATAATTAGAAAGCATTAAAAGTTGCAAAATCAATGTAGAAAAAATATTTAAAATGTCAAAAACAATTAAAATATTAATTCTTTGTAAAAATATCAATTATATGAAATAAATAATATTTTTGGGATTTTTTGATAAAATAAAATATTTTAACATTTTTGTGAATTATTAAAAAAAAGAATCAACTCAAAATCATTAAAACTCAGAGAGAAATTAATTTTTGAATCAATTAAACAAACTCACAAAATTCAAATATTTGAATTTGTGAAAAAGGCGCCAAGAACACAAGCAAGAACACGCGCGTTTTTCTGGGTTTGGCTGATTTGCGTTTTCCATCCAATCTCACTGAATACGTAATTATATCATGCAATCCACATATCATTATGCTCGTCTCAACCTCACAATCATGTCTATAACACTTAATTTCATTTAAATTAAACATAAAACATGAAATCACGAAGAAACCTCAAGAACCCTAATTTCTGCATGAAGGCTAGGATTTTTGATACACGATTCAAACAATGCAATTAATTGAGGGGAAACATTCCATGCATGATTATGAACATATGGCCAAATTATTGTGTGAGGAAATATGCATAGATTGAGAGATGACCAAGTATGTGCTTACCTCTAGGCCGTGACAGCAAGTGCAATGTGATTTTTGATTTGGAGGTGTTACAGATGAATGGTGATGATCTGAACAGCTTCCCTACACCCTATGGAGTGTGTTTGAATGGTTGGACTTGATTGAAATTGGCTGGATCAATTTGTGGTACCTCAACTGCAACTTGATTGAAAATTTGAGCAACCAGCTGGTGATTTTGTGAAATTGGTGTTTCAGAAGTGATCTAAGTGTTTGATCAGCTCATATGTGATGTATATGAGGTGTGTGAGTGATTGGTTTGATCTCTTTTGATTCCAAGTGAAAAATCCCTCTACATTTGGCAAAAAGTGAAGCAAAATCTGACTTAGTGAAATTTTCACTAAGTGTTGGAACAAAGTGTGATTTCTTGATTTTGATCACTCCAAAACTCAAAATCCTTAATGAATTGGCCTTAGGTCTAGTTGAAGTTTTTGTAGAGGGTAATGAGGGCTACAAATCCATATTTGGATGAGAAAAAATGGCCATGTGGTTTAGGAGTTATGATCCTCCAAAGTTAGTGTATTAGTGGTACTTTTTTCATAACTTAGAAAAATTTGTAAGTTTTATGGTTACCCCTTTTACAAGTTATCCAACTTTCTTTGATTTTTCTTGATGAATGATGATTCAAATCATACATTAACATCATTTTAGGGTTAAAAATCCATTTTGGTGAAAAATCTCAAAAAGTCAAAGTTGACTTTTGTGCACAGTTGACTTTTTATCAGATGAATTCCAAACTGTGCAATTCTTCAGGAAATCATGTCCTTGACCTAAATCAAACTTGATGGACATGTTCCATGGGTGTCATAGGGTATATTGGGGCATGCCCTAGGGTTTGGGAGCATGTCCTGGTCAAAAGTCAAAGTTACAGTTGACTTTCCTCGCGAAACCCTAATTGTGGTGCAGATGAAAATGAGACTTGTTGCTCAAGCTTCTTGGATTAATCCATTGTTCCAAATGGATCAATATAGTTTATTAGAGACCCCCGAATCATGTCTTGAGGTCTTGGCTCTTGATTTGCCCTAAAAGTCAACTTAGGGGTGAATTAGGTCAAGAAACCCTAATTCTTGATTTTTTGTGAATGCATCCCCTGAGGCAAAATTGACTTGATGATTGGGTCCATGAGGTTCCATGGAGTATATTAGGTTATTTTTTGGATCTTTGGCTTGTGTCCAGATGAAAAATTTCCATCTGGAGGCCCTGGTTGACCAAAACCCTAATTTGGTGATACTGGCGATCTCGAGACTTTATCCACCTAGAAGGGAGCAGCCTTGTGCTTATTCCTTGATGTGGGAGTCCTTTTGATCCATTGTGGATGTTTGAGAGGTTAGACAAGTTGAAGATCATGTCATTCCTTGATTGATCCTTTGTCTAAGGCTCTGAGAGGGCTTAAAACCCTAATTTTGATTGTAGTGAATGCTCAATACTCCTTGAGGCATTTGATGAGGCATGATGGTTCATCCACATTGTGATGATGATTTGCACAATGATGGGAAATCTTAGTGGTCAAAATTTGGGGTATGACAGATGCCCCTATTTAATCTTCTTGGACCCGAAGGTGCGAATGACGAAGGTATTCGGGCATTCGGGGTGCAAGAGGATTAAATATCGGAATACCCGAAATTTTGATGGCGGTTATGAATGG
The DNA here is from genome assembly GCA_022829125.1 of Lathyrus tuberosus. NCBI lineage: Eukaryota > Viridiplantae > Streptophyta > Magnoliopsida > Fabales > Fabaceae > Lathyrus > Lathyrus tuberosus. The sequence goes on along the minus strand of JALAZF010000231.1, from coordinate 3,089,267 downwards.
CAGATCGCATTCATCTTCTTTTGCTAAGCAATGATGCTTAGAAAAGGTAAACTTCCCCTCGATCCTAGTCTTCAGCCAAGGAACTGGTCTTAGTTTCCGATGTCAACTTCCCCTCGATCCTGGTTTCCTACCAAGGAACTGGTCTTAGTTTCTGATGTCAACTTCCCCTCGATCCTGGTTTCCTACCAAGGAACTGGTCTTAGTTTCCGATGTAAACTTCCCCTCGATCCTGGTTTCCTATCGAGGAATTGGTCTTAGTTTCCTTCGTCAATAAACTTTACTGACAAGGGACGCTATTCGTAGCGGCTTTCCTTCAAACTTCTCGCCGAATTTTCCTGGGGAGATGCCATTTGAGTGGAAAAAGTTTTGATGTTAGACTTGCTGGGGAACCCAGTCGTCTGAGTTGTAGAGGTGTACAAACTTCTCTGTTGGAGATGCCATTTGTTGACTATACTTGGGGAATGCGAGTCTCTTGAGAGATTGCCTTCGTTCGTTTGGGGTCTTTACATCATACTTTTCTCGGGATCTTCCCGGAGAAATTCCATATGATGGGGTCCAATTTTGAGGTGCCGATGTCCTTTTCATCAGCGATCTTTTCGGAGCGAAACTGGCATGCCGCCGAATCTCTGATTATGAGGCTTTCTCCGTGGATTTTCCTTAATCCGAGAAAGCAAGGATATCATCTTCAATGGAGAAGAGTGATGTTAACTGAGGGCTCTCTGGCTTTCAGAGGTTCAAGTTATCAAAGTGGTCAAGGGCCAACTTCAATCCAGAAATAAACTAGAGGAGAGATTGTTCAAACGCAGCGTTTCCTAACGAGGCAAGAACTAACAACTCGATTGAGAGGACTCCTATCACTAAGGGACAAGACCGTCTAGAGTGATAGCGATGCAATATGAAATGTGAATGCAAATCAATAATGCATGACGTACGTATGTATATGCGGACAAAACTGACGCGACATACAAACTAAAAGATGAACATGACCGGATACTCTGCCATCGCGGGGCGAAGAAGTACCGTTGGTTCAGAATAGCAATTCCACCTTGCTTAGGAGAGATAGTCCCTGTTGGGAGCTATGTTGGTCGGGCTTAGGAGATAAGAACTCAGTCGTGGGTATCAGATGGGAAAGCCACATCTGATACAGTTGATCCTTCATTCAGGCGCACTGGCTTAGAAGGAGTACTTTGATTCTGCACTTTGAAGTTCGATTACTTCTGGAGAAGCGATTGATGTTCTTTTGAGGTTTAACAGTCAAAAGAAATTGCCGTCTTTATTTTAAAAGCAAAATTTTTTTTTAACAAGTAAATTCATTTTTGTTTTATTTCAAGAATCGTTATTCATGTTAACAACATCGTTCTGTAAAGCTAAAACAAATAAGAATTACAAACAAAAGCACAAGGGCTCAAATTTTATTGATAAGATGGAGATCAGCCAAGCGCGTGATTCCAAGGAGTATATACAAAGTTTGAAAATGGTAATTTACAGGGAAAAGGGCTACGTTGAAACATAACGACCATTATCCTTCTACCAACTTGGAATTCGGGGCATCCTGAGCTTTTGTCGAAGATGACCTTGACTGGAGTTTTCTGACAGATGATGTAACTGCTGCTGCTGAGGGACTTGCCTCTGTTGAACATAGTTACTTGCCATTATCCCTAACTTTTTCCTGGATTGTACTATGATGTTTCCAATCCATCGGGATGATTTTTTTTTTGTCTCTAACTTTTGCCTGGACCGCCCTTTCGGGTTTTTAATCCACCGAGACATTTTTTTTTTGGTTCAGGCGAAGTATTTCTTGACTACATCAACATTCGTGGGGTAGGCAAATTCCTCTCCGTCCATGGTTGCGAGTCTCAAGGCGCCGCCTGAGAAAGCCTTCATGACCACATAGGGGCCATCATAATTCGGAGTCCACTTGCCCCGGGAGTCAGTGAGAAATGATTGTATCTTCTTGAGCACGAGGTCTCCTTTTCTGAAGACACGAGGTCGAACCTTTTTGTCGAACGCCCTCTTCATTCTTTGTTGATACAGTTGACTGTGGCATAATGCTGTGATTCACTTTTCTTCGATCAGATTCAGTTCGTCGTGTCGATTTTGACACCATTCAGCTTCGGTGAGCTTAGCTTCCATCAATGCCCTGATTGATGGGATCTCTACTTCTATGGGGAGCACTGCTTCCATGCCATATACTAGAGAGAAAGGGGTTGTCCCTGTTGAAGTGCGGACAAATGTGCGATAACCGTGAAGAGCAAAGGGTAGCATCTCGTGCCAATCTTTGTAGGTTACAACCATCTTTTGAACGATCTTCTTGATGTTCTTGTTAGCCGCTTCTACCGCTCCGTTCATCTTGGGTCGGTAGGGAGATGAGTTATGGTGTTCGATCTTGAACTCTGCACACAACTCTTTCATCATCTTATTGTTCAAGTTAGATCCATTATCAGTAATGATCTCGCTTGGAACGCCATAACGGCAGATGATATTGTTTTTGATAAATCGGACCACCACTTGTCGGGTCACATTAGCGTATGACGCTGCTTCGACCCACTTGGTGAAATAGTCAATGGCTACCAGGATGGACCGATGTCCGTTTGAAGCCTTAGGTTCGATCAAGCCAATCATGTCGATTCCCCATATGGAAAAAGGCCACGGGGAAGAAAGCACTTTGAGATATGATGGCGGTACATGAATTTTGTCGGAGTATATCTGACACTGGTGACACCTCCTCATGTACTTGTAGCAGTCAGATTCCATGGTCAACCAATAGTACCCTGCTCTTAGAATTTTTCTCGCCATTGTGTGTCCGTTGGCATGAGTGCCAAAGGATCCTTCATGAATTTCTTTCATAAGCACGTCTGCTTCGGGTCTGTCTACGCATCGGAGCAAGACCATGTCAAAATTTCTCTTATAGAGAGTGTCACCGCTCAGGAAGAAACTGCCTGCCAGCATTCTGAGGGTTTTTTTGTCTTTTCTTAGTACCCCAGGTGGGTACTCTTGTTTCTGAAGGAAGCATTTGATATCGTGATACCAAGGTCTGTCATCTATGACTGCTTCAATCGTGAAGACGTAAGCGGGTCGTTCAAGGCGCATTATGTCTATCTTAGGTATGTCATTCCATTGACCTACACTAATCATGGAAGAGAGAGTGGCTAATGCATCCTCCATGTGATTCTCATCACGAGGGATGTGATGAAACTCGACTCTGTTAAAGAAGGGTAACAACCTTCTTGCATAGTCTTTGTAAGGAATCAATCCTGATTGGTATGTGTTCTAATCTCCTTTTATCTGGTTAATAACCAAGGCTGAGTCACCATATACGTCCAAGTTTTTGATCCTTAAATCAATCGCTTCCTCGAGACCCATAATACAAGCTTCGTATTCGGCCTCGTTGTTCGTACACTTGAACGTGAGTCTAGCAGTGAAAGGAATGTGGGTACCCTGAGGGGTAACAATGATTGCCCCAATTCCATTTCCATAATGATTAACCGCTCCATCAAAGATAAGTCCCCATTGGGAACCTGGTTCTGGCCCTTCACTGGGTAACGGTTCATCGCAATCTTTCATTTTTAGATACATGACATCTTCGTATGGGAAGTCAAACCCGATTGATTCTTGATTGTCAATCGGTTGATGAGCCAAATGATCGGCTAAAATACTTCCTTTAACGGCTTTCTGAGCGTGGTACTCTATGTCATATTCTGATAACAGCATCTGCCAACGGGCAATCCTTCCCGTAAGAGCAGGCTTTTCGAAAACATACTTGATTGGATCCATTTCGGAGATTAACCAAGTAGTGTGACGAATCATGTACTGGCGAAGACGTTTGGCTGCCTAAGCCAAAGCACAACAAGTTTTCTCAAGCATCGTGTACCGAGTTTCGCAGTCGGTAAATTTCTTGCTCAAATAGTAAATGGCAGACTCTTTCCTTTTGGTTTCATCTTGTTGGCCAAGTACACATCCCATTAAGTCCTCTAGGACTGTGAGGTAAATGATCAGTGGTCTTCCTTCCACTGGAGGTGATAGAATCGAGGGATTCAACAGATATACCTTGATACTGTCGAATGCGGTTTGGCAATATTCTGACCAAACGCAATCCTGGTTCTTTTTGAGTAATTTGAAAATCGGCGCACAGGTCGCGGTCATAAGGAATATGAATCTGGAGATGTAGTTCAAACGTCCCAAGAATCCTCTGACTTGTTTTTCAGTTTTCGGAGAAGGCATTTCTTGAATGGCCTTGACCTTGTCAGGATCAACCTCAATTCCTTTCTGGCTGACGATGAACCCTAGTAGTTTCCCTGAACGGACACCGAAGGTGCACTTGTTGGGATTCAAGCGGAGCTTGAATTTTCTTAGACGTTCGAACAATTTTGACAGATGTTCAACGTGCTCACTCTCTATTTTTGATTTTGCAATCATATCATCGACATACACTTCGATTTCTTTGTGTATCATGTCATGAAATAGAGTAGTCATGGCCCTTTGATAGGTTGCCCCGGCGTTCTTCAAACCGAACGGCATTACCTTGTAACAAAAGGTGCCCCATGGGGTAATGAACGAAGTTTTCTCCATGTCTTTCGGCGCCATTTTAATCTGATTATAGCCCGAGAATCCATCCATGAAGGAGAAGACTTTGAACTTTGTTGTGGTGTCTACCAGCATGTCAATGTGTGGTAAAGGAAAGTCATCCTTTGGACTAGCCTTGTTCAGATCTCGGTAGTCAACACACATTCTGACCTTTCCGTCCTTTTTGGGAACGGGTACGATGTTGGCTAACCATTGAGGATATTCAAACGTAGCGAGGAAACCCGCGTCAATCTGTTTCTGTACCTCCTCTTTGATTTTGATGGCCATGTCCGGGTGAGTGCGTCTCAACCTTTGCTTTACTGGCGGACATTCCGACCTCAACGGTAAGTGATGTTCCACGATGCTGGTATCCAAACCTGGCATATCCTGATAGGACCAAGCGAATACATCGGGAAATTCTTTGAGAAGCTTTATCAAACCCTCTCTGGTAGTTGGACTGAGCAGTGCCCCAATCCTGATTTCTTTTCTCTCTTGCTCTGAACCCAAGTTTACCGTTTCCAACGGTTCTTTATGAGGTTCAATGGACCTTTCGTCTTGTCAGAGTAATCGGGAGATCTCTTCTGGAATTTCATTGTCATTTTCTTCTTCAGCCTCGAATACCGAGAACTCAAAGTTGGGAGAAGGCATCGGATCGTATGTTTCAACTGGGTTTAAAACAAGCAATCTGCATGACGTGATGATTCGTGTTTAGAAGAGATAGAGAAAATGCAAGTGTGTGCAGTGTATTTATTTTACTGCTTGTTTTTATTTGAATTGTTTTTTAGGATTACCATTTTCTGAAAAAGCAAAAAAGAGAAAACAGCAATTAATGCGGAAATTACAGAACGACGTTATTTTGTTAATGAACAAGTCGAATCTTGAAACTACAACCCTATAAAACATAACTCTGTCGCTTTGGGCAAAGCGAAGAGGGAAATTTACAGAAAGCGAGCCCTATCAAAACATCTGTTTCACCTGGGCAGGGTGAAAGGTTAAAGGACGGCAATTACTTTGACCGATGAACGACCTTCGGAACCTCGACGGCAACCCATTGGCGGCGAACTCCTCAATGAATCACAAAGTTTGGCACCTTCCTTGATTTATCTTCAGAAATAACGCTAATTTCTGGTGGAGCGGGATCATTGGAATCTGTCTCCCAGGCAGAATTGTCGTAGGAGAATTCCTCTGTTGCATTTTGCATAGTATTTGTGCTCTCAGCTGTATCTCCCCATCCAGTTGGCTGGATGTCTTCGAGCCTGATATGAGAGCTTTCGGGAGCGGTGTACTTGACCATGAAGTCGTATTTTCCACTCGGTTGTCCCAAGGTGTCCCACACTTCTTTTGAACGGGAGGAGTCATTTCTCTCGATGACGTTGACCTCGGGAAAAGCATAGTTGATGAATTCAAGTCCTGCAAACGTTGCGAATTCATCTTCATGTTGATTAGTTTCAGGATGACCTGAGTGTTGATCCCATAACATGGTGGGGACACAGGTATTCTGTTCGATGACGGTCAGCTGATTTTCATTGTTCGGCTGACTTTCTTGCCCCAAGTTTCCTGGGTAAGGTTGCCACATTGGCAAACCATCCATTGGGCCATAGTAGGTGTAGTCAAGATTGTCTTTCATCAGAGTGTCCTCCTCTAATGAATTTGGTGGAGCGCGGCATCCTTCCGGATCACAATCCCCGTAGATCATTTCGACATCTGATCTTGGTATAAATCTCGAACTTTCTGTAGGAAAGCAAAAAGGCATAGGTACCTCTTCCTGAGACATATAATCGTCCTCATTAAGATAGGACTTCCATTCTTCATCTGGGTCAGAGGGATCTTCCTCATTGATAGCATGAACCGCTTGAGACACTGGGTGAAGGAAACCTCCACTGTGGAAGAAATTTTGAAGGGGATGAAGACTTTCATCTTTAGCAACTGTCTGGGTACAGGTTACAGAAAAACCAAGACCCTTCTTTGTTTTATTGTCAATAGGAATGACAAGCTGTCCCCATCCAGTTGTGTCGGTACTCTCGACCGCTTTGATAGCATCTTTGTATGAGGAAATCGAGGTTCCTCCTTGGGATTGATTGTCCTTGCTCATCGACAATGCTTGGAACTGAGTTCCAATAACCTCCTCGGGTTTTATACCAGTAGATGATGACAAGTTGCTTACAAGCAAGGCTTGTTCCCCACAAACCTTGACAAGTTGATCGTCCTTGACGAACTTTAGCTTTTGGTGGAGGGTCAAAGTGACCGCTCCAGCCTGATGTATCCAAGGTATTCCTAATAAACAACTGTATGTTGCCCGAATATCCATGACCTGGAAAGTGACTTGGAAAGTGTGAGGACCGATAGTTATGGGAAGATCAACTTCGCCGATAACTATTTTTCTGGATCCGTCGAATGCTTTGACGACAACCTCACTAACTCTCATCGGAGGTCCTTTGAATGATAATTGTGTCAAAGTGGACTTCGGCATAACATTCAGGGCTGACCCTGTGTCTACCAGTACGTTGGCTAAAGCATCGTCCTGGCAGTTAACTGTGATATTGAGCACCATGTTATGACGACGACCCTCTTCAGGTAATTCCTCATCACTAAATCCCAAGTTGTTGCAGGAAGTGATGTTAGAGACAATACTATCAAACTGTCTGATTGTTACATCCTGTTCCACAAAGGCTTGCTCCAAGACTTTCTGTAGAGCCTCCCTATGTGCTTCTGAACTGAGTAACAGTGATAATACCGAGATCTTTGAAGGAGTTTGTAACAGTTGATCAATAATGTTATATTCACTCCTTTGGATGAGCTTCAGCATCTCATCATCATTTTTCGAAAGGTAGGGATTACTGGATTGACCGACTGATAGATCGGGAGCTTCTGTCTGAAGTTCCTTTTCCTTGTTAACTTCCCCAACCCCTCGGTTGAAGATTCTACCACTCCGTGTTACTCGACTGATGTCTGCAATGTTCACAACGGAGGGTAATGGAATTTCCTTTCCATTTTCAACTGTCGTTGCACCGTATTTGTAAGGGATCGCTTTAGCTGATTCATATGGTAGAGGTCCTGGTAGATAGATGATTACAGGAGCCTTCTGATTTTTCTGACCGTCGTAAGCAATCTCGATCCGTTCCCGGTTGGGAACTTTAGATTCGTCAAGTAGAGGAATAATGGCAAAAACATCCCTGGTCCTGTGATGACCAGAGATCGTGACAACATCCTCAACTTGCTCGGCAAGGTAGTTCGGCATCCAGTTGATGGGTCCAGAACCCAAATATGGACGAATTTCTCCACGATCGACCTGACCCTGAAGAGCTGCTCTCACAAGGTAACACCCTTGGTTACTTTCCAAACAGACGCTACAACTGTCATAGTTGTGTGGCGGCACCTGGCCACGCCCACTTTGAATACAATGTAACCTTACTAGGTTAGCTTCCACTGATCGGACATCCTGACTTTGACGCCGAGTGGGGTTTCTATTACTGATACTAATCTGCTGAGTATCTTCGTCCATGTAGATCGGCATCCACCAGTGATTTAACAAGTGTTGAAGTGCCTCCTGGACAAGGGTACAACCTCGATCGTTTTCGCAACTCGCTTTGCAGCTTTGATAGTCATGTGATATTAAGAATCCGAGTCGGACCTGCTCAGCATGTAACTCTACTAAGTTGGTATTCATCACGCGAATATCGAAGATCTGAACCATGTTGATTTGACAGGAGTTCCTATCATGGTAGTCTTGGATCCATCCAAGATCCATCTGACGCTGGAGGGCCTCTTGTATGAAAGAGCATCCCTGTTTGTTTACCGAGCAAGTCAGACAGGAACTGTAATCGTGCTGCGGCAGATTATGATACTGGCTTTGCCTTGAGTGCATCGCCACCAAGTTGGCATTCATCGTACGGATGTCGTGGTTTTGAATGACGTTAGAATTCGTATAGACCATGTTAACTCCACGAACTCGGTGCTCTTGGATCCATCTGAGATCCATTTGTTCCTATGGAGCTGCTTGCACCACAGAACATCCTTGATTGTCTTTAGAGCAGATATCACACTGATGATAGTTATGAGGTGGCACATGGCCATATCCACTCTGTCTACAATGCATCTTGACCAAATTGGTTTTCAACGAGAGTACATCGTGAATTTGATAGACATTGTTAGTCTCTCCTTCTATCAAATTGACTGCAGCCTTCTCATGTTGAGGCAGCGTGTTCGTAAGAACATTGGGATTCGTATCCTTGAAGGATAAGACCCCGCTCCTAACAAGTTTTTGCACGTCGGACTTGAAATTGAGACAAGTCTCAATGTTATGCCCTGAACCTCCTTGATGATAAGGGCATGTTTGATCCACCTTAAACCAAAAAGGCAGATTTTCCGGTACTGTAAGAGGAGATTTAGTCTGAATGTGCCCCTTAGCCAGTAGTAATGGAAACAGCTCTGTGTACGTTACGGGTATAGGATCAAATCCTGATGGTCGTGTTGTACGGTTGTTGTTATATGGAGGACGAGCCTACTGAAGAGGTTGTTGTGTCCTTTGCTGATCAGGTTGGCTCTGTGCAACCTGAGGTTGATACGTAGGAATAGGCGCAGGGTTGATAGCAGGAGTCACAGCTGCTACCGGTTGATAACGTCGTATTTGCTTTCCGAGAGAGATATTCCCAATATCTTGCTATTTTTTCTTAGGGAGAGCACTACCATATTTTTTAGTACCGCTCGTCGATCCAGTGTCTTTTACCAAACGTCCTTCTCGGACGGCTTCCTCAAGACGTACGCCCATGCCCACCATCTCGGTGAAATCACTGGGTGCACTGGCAACCATTCGGTCATAGTAAAATGAGCTTAAGGTTTTTAAGAAGATCTTTGTCATCTCTTTTTCCTCAAGAGGTGGAAAAATTTGAGCGGCAATTTCACGCCACCTTTGAGCGTACTCCTTAAAGGTTTCCTTGTCCTTTTGTGACATTGACCTGAGTTGATCTCTGTCGGGTGCCATGTCCAAATTGTATTTGTATTGTTGGACGAAGGCAGTACCAAGATCTCTAAATGTACTGATCATAGTATGGTTTAAACCCATGTACCATTTGAGTGCGGCACCGGTTAAACTATCCTGGAAGTAGTGAATCAGCAGATCCTGATTCTTTGTCTGAGCTGACATTTGCCGAGCGTACATCACCAGATGGCTTTGAGGGCAAGAGTTACCCTTGTATTTTTCAAAGTCGGGCACTTGAAATTTGTGCGGAACTTTCACATTTGGGACCAAGCAGAGATCTGCGGCGTCTTTTCCAAATAGATCCTGACCGCGAATGGCTTGCAGTTCCTTCTGCATTTCCAAGAACTGTTCCTGGAATTCATCCATTCTATCGAACATAGTTTCCTTCTTACCAGACGGTATTGGTGGAATCTGTCCTTCTGGGACAGTGTGCACCACAGGGGGTGGTACCGTGACTACGGCAGTGAGTCTTGGCGTTTCCCGAAGTTTGTAACCTTTAGGAGTCTTCAGTATGCCCCTGACATCTTCGCTTTCCCGAAGTTTGTAACCTTCAGGCCCAGCGGCTTCTGTTGTGATTCCCTAATCCTCAGTGATCGGCGGAACATATCCTTCAGAGATATAGTTAACCGGCATGCCCCAAGGACGATCTTTCGGTATCTGATACCTAGGATCATACCTCTCCACTATGGGCGTTGAGGTAATCTCTGAGATCACAGTTCTTTGTAGCTGAGCTTCTGCCATGGCTTGCATGTCGTTACGAAGCTTTCTCATATCCTCTCTCAGAGCGTCGATCTCTTCTTTCAACTCTCTGTTTTCTTCCTCAAGATCATCCATCCTTTTCTGACGATTGGCCCAAGTATTGTACGAATGAGACAGTTTGACTCTAGAATAGAGACACAAACGTGAGATTCGTAGGTAAGCAAAATTCGCGATGTGAGAATGATGAATGCAATGATTATATTAATTGTTTAAGGTTTAATCAAAATAAACTTCGACAATTAGATTGCAAATATCAAACAGTGGGGAAACCCCTTTTTATTGAATTCAACGGATTACAGAAATGGAAATACAGTAGATTACAAAGTGCAGAAACAGAAACCTAAACTAATGGGTCCCGAGTCCTCTCTGAAGAGAAATCAGGTGTTGTTTCTGGTATCTTCCTTTTCTTTGACCGGGGCTCTTGGGCCGTTGTCGGGTTTTCGTTCCTTTGCCAGGTGAAAGGAGCGAGCAAATTCCTTTGGCCATCTTGATTATCTACAGCACGTTGCTCTAAAATTTCAATCAGAGCATCTTTCTCTTTCAGTAATTACTGTATTCTGATGCACTCTACGTCGAGGGTGCGGTACTTGTTCTTCCAAGACCTCCTTTCCTTTTAAACTTTGTTGAGAGTAACCTGAAGCTTTTCAGTTTCCATCATGAAGTACATGATAGATTCCCTCGGCGGAAGAATTCCGTAACGAGGATAAGGCATTTGCAGCTTAAGAGCTCTAGTTTGTACCCAATGGAGATAAGGCTCCAATGAGACACAGTCTGGTTTTCCCAGAGACTCTCGTCCTTTCTTATGAACATGCTTCCAAGCGTGCACTATTTCCATCTTTAGTGCTTTGTCACTTTCTCCTTCCTTGAAGAAAAGACCTTCCAGATGAACACCCAGTGGGATGTGTCTCATCGGGTATCCAAATTGACGAAGAACCAATACCGGATGGTAGTTGATTCCTCCCTTAGTTCCTATGAGGGGTACGTTGGGGAAGTTTCCACAACGGTCAATGATCCTGATTCCATCATAAATCGTATTACACCAATCTATATCAGAGTTGGTAAGAGACATGATCTTCTGCGACCAACGTAAGGCACTCTTGCAATCCCAAAAAGCAGCAGACTTGGGCAAGTGGGAAATAAACCATTTATAAAGCAGAGGTACACGACATGTGATCTCCCCTCCACTGTACAAATTCCCCAAGTGTACAGAATGATACGCATCTGCGAGCAAAGTCGGCACAGGATTTCCAATGAGAAAAACCTTAATGGATTTAATATCGACGAAGTTATTAATGTTGGGAAACAAAAATAACCCGTAGGTGAGCAAGACAAAGATGCTTTCAAAAGCAGTTATGTTTCCTATACTAGCAAAATATAGGGCTTTCTTCGTCAAGAACTGGGCTGGCAAACCTTAGATGCCACCCTTAGTGGTTAGGTGAGTCCTAACTTCATACTCGTCCAAATGAATTGCTCTTGCAATAGTCTGATTCTTTGGAATTTCTTCCAGTCCAGAAAATGGAGCTCGATCTGTAATGTGTAGATCAATCAGATGAGAATACTCCTCCAGCGTTGGTGCGAGCTGGTAATCCGGGAATGTGAAACAGTGATAAATCGGATCATAAAACTGAATGAGTGCATCCAGAATTCCCTCAATCAAATGGACTCTTAACAGTGGTAGCAAACCTCCGTGCTTGGCTCTGAAAGCCTCTTGGTTAGTGATCATCCTTGCTAACCTTCTCAAATCCTCTAGTTTTGGAACCTTGAAGGTATACTGGTGAGTTCTCCTTCTACTGAAATCCATTAGTGCAATCCTTTTCTCTGATATTTGCAATCACAGTCTTAGTTTAATTTGAAAAAATAGAGAGACTAGAAGAGAATATTTTTTTGAATATTTTAATGTTTTATTAAATGAATGCATGAATGCAGCACACAAAAACATAGAAAAAACATGGGGTCAAAGGGTCGTTGTCATGAAGTCAAGGCTCTACCCATCCCCCAAAGGTTTATACTAGGGTGATTTTTGTACCTGTACTCATTATCATCAGCTCCTCCCATGAAAGTAAAACAACAAGCGGATCGCCAGCGAGTTGTAGTGCAATCTTAAAGTAAGTTCCATTCACCAAGAATAGATCACCAGCCTCAAATGAGGGTAGTATCGCGTAACAACTATTTCCGATAGTTTCCACACTACGAAAGGGTTTGGCTCCTCAGCTTCTCAGACTTAACAACCGGCCCATTGTCTAGGTGAGAGAATGGGTTGCGTTGGTCAGCCTCCACTGAGGTTGATGGTCGACCCCGTCGCCATCACTTATCTTAAGTGTATACTCATTCTTTCCACATACGGCATCACCCGCATTCCCATTAGCAGAAAAATAAACATGTATAGAAATTAGGAAAAGCAGTATATATATTTGTCCTAAACATCCTAGACCTTTAAAGCTATGAATCTTAAGTTCCTGACAGAAAATGGGTTCCCCGGCGGAAGCCCCAATCTGTGGTATTCACACAAGAGGTGAAAAAGAAATCAGAATTTGGCCCCACGGTGGGCGCCATTTTTCTGTAGCGAGCAATTTTGGACGCGGTTCTTAAGCGCTGGTCGCTCTCTGCGGTTGAGCTTAAAACTACAGGTAGATTCATTTTTTATCCTATTGTGAGCTGAATAAGGAAGGGAAATAGATGTCTCCAATTAACCCTGCTTGCATACTGAGTTTAAACAGCGGTCTGTTAGGTTACGAATGCTATCAATGTGAGGGGGCCTTTCTTGTGTTATTTTGATAGACAGGTTTCTGGCGGGGAACAAGGATTAGGATGTTAGGACTGATGTTTTCGAATTACTGCTTTTGATATGGGATTTTGGGTTTTTGTTTAGTGTGCTCGCTAAGATCTTCTCTTTCGATCTTATGCCTACGTATTCCCGTTTACCGAAACGGGGAAATCAGAGCGTTCGTAGTTCCTCCTATTCTATGGGAGGAAATGGTTGTTTTGGTGTCTTGTTCAAAGCCCAAGACGTGAAACGAAAGGTGATTTGTATCTTGTTCAAAGCCCAAGATGTGAAGCTAAAGGTGTTTTGTATCTTGTTCAAAGCCCAAGATATGAAGCTAAAAGGGTTCAACTTTAGAGAGAATTTGTCATCTCTAAAGAGGGGGTTGTATGTCACAACTGTTTATAAAGGAGAATTACTTTAACTAGGATTTGTGAACCCGGCAATGCCATAATTTCCATTATAGGGGGTTTTAACCTGAAGGAGAAGACTTTAACTCAATGTAGAGTAATGCCATCTTTCCTTAGGATTTTCTCACTCTAAAAGAGGGACAGTGGCATGGATGTAGATGATCTAGAGGCTTGCCGCTTACAGCGATTAGATGAAGAAGAAGGAGTTATTGATGTTTGTGTACTGTGAACGAGGCACAACTTTGATGCTAAAAGGTTAATTGGATCAACCAGTGGTTTTCTTATACAAAGCCTAAGAGGAGGCTATTATGTGTCTCGTACAAAGCCCGAGAGAGAGGCTAAAAGGTTTTGACTCAATGATGGAATCTTTTGGTATCTCGTATAAAGCCCGAGATGGAGGCTATTTGACTCAACAAGGGAGTTTTTTTGTATCTCATATAAAGCCCGAGATGGAGGCGAAAGGGGTGATTGACTCAATGAGGGAGTCTCTTATGTGTCTCGTACAAAGCCCGAGAGAGAGGCTAAATGTTGTTTGACTCCGCTGGGGAGAATCATTGTACAAAGCCCAAGAGGAGGCTAACTTCACTGGAGAAGGATCATTATACAAAGCTTAAGAGGAGGCTATGGTAACTATTTCAGTCAAGCGATAGGTCCAGTATACTGATTTTAAAGAGAAAATCAGTTCTTATATGAGAAATACTATACTCATGGATTTGATTCAAGGATCCGGGTTATTCCTGTTCTTTAAGGAAGCGAGGAATCCGAAGGGTATTGAGACTGTCCGAGTCTGCGGGTTTCCTTCCTATTTAACGAAGGGGTCACTTGAGAATGTCTTTGAGACTCAAGGAAGTTAGACTGTCCAAGTCTAGAGTTTTATCCTTTGGACTATGCTTTGAGAAACAGTAGTAGACTCTATGAAAGGACGGTTCTATGCAAATGACTAAGTTCTGTTCCTATACCTCTAGGAGGTCGTCGGGATAATTTGTACGAAGCCCAAGAGGAGGCGGGAAACTTTTAAGAAGCCGACGGGTCCTTGTACTAAGCCCAAGAGAAGGCTATCATTCCCGGAGGAAGAGATCATTATACGAAGCCTAAGAGGAGGCTGTGAATACTTCTAAGAAGCCGTAGGGTCCTTGTACTAAGCCCAAGAGGAGGCGGGGTTGCTTTTAGGAAGCCTGTGGGTCCTTGTACGATGCCCAAGAGGAGGCCGATGCTTTTAAGAAGCCCGTGGGTCCCCAAACCCCGAGAAATTCAAGGCAATGCTATTCACCGAGAATAGATCAAAGTCAGGAAAGTTCGAGAATTTGGAAGAAACTCAAAGATGCCATTCACGGAGAATACATTCATCTCTGGGAGTAGAGTTTCTTGACAATTCCTAATGAGGACAGCCTGAGAGAAGACTGTGTTTGGTGATCCTATTGGGGATCTAGTTGTCTATTTCTATGACTAAACGAAACGGCGTCACTTAGTTCTAGACATAGTTGTCGGGGAAACTCAAAATATCTATACTATTATTACACAGTTGATATGAGTTTATGAAAGAAGACTTACAGTGAAACAACCCCACAATACAGTTATATGTATATGAAAGCGGTAAATGAAAGCGATAACCACTTACTCGGTTGTAGAGCTTCCATGCTGTTTGGTTAGTTGTTCAACAAAGAAAGATTGAAAACAACAGTATATTCAAAATCAAAGGAGAAAATGCTTTGAAAAAGAAAGATTTGGGGCTTACAGCTCAAGGAGAGGCCCAGGGTTTTGCACTGTTTGGATTTGTACAGAGGGACTTATACAAGTGACTGAGGCCCAAAATGTTTTCTGTACAAAGGGATGGGTCTTACACTCCAATGGAGGCCCAAATGAGTTTTAAGGAAAATAGTGGGGCTTATAACACAAGGGTAGGCCCAGATGATTTTTCCGTTTAAAATGGCAATCGTGCCGAGGTTTTCTTTTAACGCGGAGGGACTTGTACAATAAGTGAGGCCCAAAATGGTTTGGTTAAAAGGGGATTGGGTCTTACACTCTATTAGAGGCCTAAAGTGTTTTTGAATGGGTCTTATAGCTCAAGGAGAGGCCCAGGGTTATTTTTCAAAAGGCGATGAACGTGCTGTTTATTTGAAAATGTACAGAGGGACTTATACAACGAATGAGGCCCAAAATATTTCTGTACAAGTGGGTTGGGTCTTACACTCTCTCAAGAGGCCCAAAGTGATTTAAAGAAAAGAAATGGGTCTTACTACTCGAGGGTAGGCCCAGTGTTATTTTGAAAAGGCGACGATCGCGCCGTTTGTTTTTTGACGGTATCGGGACTTATACAATACACTGAGGCCCAAAAATGATTTGGTCAAAAATAGGATTGGGTCTTACACTCTATTAGAGGCCAAAAGTGTTTTTGAAAATGATTTATGAGGGTTGAATTAATCCAAAACCCTAATTTGTTTTAAAAAATGCATTTAATTGAATAAAAATTCAATTAAAAATGATCAAAATTGTTTAACATGTGGAAAACAAATTGTGATTTTGGATTAATGCTTCAAAAACTAAGTATTGACCTACAAAATAATTAGAAAGCATTAAAAGTTGCAAAATCAATGTAGAAAAAATATTTAAAATGTCAAAAACAATTAAAATATTAATTCTTTGCAAAAATATCAATTATATGAAATAAATAATATTTTTGGGATTTTTTGATAAAATAAAATATTTTAACATTTTTGTGAATTATTAAAAAAAAGAATCAAGTCAAAATCATTAAAACTCAGAGAGAAATTAATTTTTGAATCAATTAAACAAACTCACAAAATTCAAATATTTGAATTTGTGAAAAAGGCGCCAAGAACACAAGCAAGAACACGCGCGTTTTTCTGGGTTTGGCTGATTTGCGTTTTCCATCCAATCTCACTGAATACGTAATTATATCATGCAATCCACATATCATTATGCTCGTATCAACCTCACGATCATGTGTATAACACTTAATTTCATTTAAATTAAACATAAAACATGAAATCACGAAGAAACCTCAAGAACCCTAATTTCTGCATGAAGGCTAGGATTTTTGATACACAATTCAAACAATGCAATTAATTGAGGGGAAACATTCCATGCATGATTATGAACATATGGCCAAATTATTGTGCGAGGAAATATGCATAGATTGAGAGATGACCAATTATGTGCTTACCTCTAGGCCGTGACAGCAAGTGCAATGTGATTTTTGATTTGGAGGTGTTACAGATGGGTGGTGATGATCTGAACAGCTTCCCTACACCCTATGGAGTGTGTTTGAATGGTTGGACTTGATTGAAATTGGCTGGATCAATTTGTGGTACCTCAACTGCAACTTGATTGAAAATTTGAGCAACCAGCTGGTGATTTTGTGAAATTGGTGTTTCAGAAGTGATCTAAGTGTTTGATCAGCTCATATGTGATGTATGTGAGGTGTGTGAGTGATTGGTTTGATCTCGTTTGATTCCAAGTGAAAAATCCCTCTACATTTGGTAAAAAGTGAAGCAAAATCTGACTTAGTGAAATTTTCACTAAATGTTGGAACAAAGTGTGATTTCTTGATTTTGATCACTCCATAACTCAAAATCCTTAATGAATTGGCATTAGGTCTAGTTGAAGTTTTTGTAGAGGGTAATGAGGGCTACAAATCCATCTTTGGATGAGAAAAAATGGCCATGTGGTTTAGGAGTTATGATCCTCCAAAGTTAGTGCATTAGTGATAATTTTTTCATAACTTGGAAAAATTTCTAAGTTTTATGGTTACCCCTTTTACAAGTTATCCAACTTTCTTTGATTTTTCTTGATGAATGATGATTCAAATCATACATTAACATCATTTTAGGGTTAAAAATCCATTTTGGTGAAAAATCTCAAAAAGTCAAAGTTGACTTTTGTGCACAGTTGACTTTTTATCAGATGAATTCCAAACTGTGCAATTCTTCAGGAAATCATGTCCTTGACCTAAATCAAACTTGATGGACATGTTCCATGGGTGTCATAGGGTATATTAGGGCATGTCCTAGGGTTTGGGAGCATGTCCTGGTCAAAAGTCAAAGTTATAGTTGACTTTCCTTGCGAAACCCTAATTGTGGTGCAGATGAAAATGAGACTTGTTGCTCAAGCTTCTTGGATTAATCCATTGTTCCAAATGGATCAATATAGTTTATTAGAGACCCCCGAATCATGTCTTGAGGTCTTGGCTCTTGATTTGCCCTAAAAGTCAACTTAGGGGTGAATTAGGTCAAGAAACCCTAATTCTTGATTTTTTGTGAATGCATCCCCTGAGGCAAAATTGACTTGATGATTGGGTCCATGAGGTTCCATGGAGTATATTAGGTTATTTTTTGGATCTTTGGCTTGTGTCCAGATGAAAAATTTCCATCTGGAGGCCCTGGTCGACCAAAACCTAATTTGGTGATACTGGCGATCTCGAGACTTGATCCACCTAGAAGGGAGCATCCTTGTGCTTAATCCTTGAAGTGGGAGTCCTTTTGATCCATTGTGGATGTTTGAGAGGTTAGACAAGTTGAAGATCATGTCATTCCTTGATTGATCCTTTGTCTAAGGCTCTGAGAGGGCTTAAAACCCTAATTTTGATTGTAGTGAATGCTCAATACTCCTTGAGGCATTTGATGAGGCATGATGGTTCATCCATATTGTGATGATGATTTGCACAATGATGGGAAATCTTAGTGGTCAAAATTTGGGGTATGACACTATAATGTCTCTGTTTCTTTCCTGTTAGTTATTACTAGTGGCCACGGTTAGCCAATGGAACGCCAAAAATCTCTCTTCACTTCTTAATATTGAATTTGACGACATATTATGGTTTCAATGCATTTGCATTTACTGGAGCATGCATTTGACATGATTTTGGAGGCCGGAGAAATACTTCACCATCGTTTATTTTAGGATAGCAGTTGCATTTACTGGTGTATCTCATCGCGGCTCCAGAGAGGATGTTTGTCCATCTATTGCAGTAGTAAGCATTTCCAAACTCCTATAATGATAGCGCCTATCCTAAGTTTGATCTATCGTGATTATTGTTTTTCAGGTTGTAGCCTCTCAAGATTGGTCAGAAGTGAGCAAATATGCAGGAAAGTAATAGAAATAGTATGTCTACTTACTATTATTCATGATTAATTTACATTGATGTTTTAGCTTATTGGTTGGGCTAGACTGCTGGACTAATAGATGAAACAGGAAACACAACTGGAGGGTTGTTTCTAGATCTAATAGGTTTAAAACCTTGTCTACAACTAATAAAGAACTTTACTTTGACATGTAGGAAAATCTTATGACAGAGACCAAAGAGAAACTGGTGTTGATGAATGCTTTTGAGCTTATTTCTAGATCACAAAGCTTTAATCTGGAAAATTTATTCGAGAGGCTAAAGGTGTAAGAAAGTTAGTATATGATTTTATTTCAACATTTTAAAATGGTATGCATTGTTAAATATACTTGGTTCCAGTATAGTAGTAATTAGCTTTAATTTTCTGACAGGTTTCTATTAAGCTTGAGGTCTTTCATGGCATATGAAGAAGCAATCAAGTATGATGGTAGGGTGATATTCGACAACCGCCTTGTACAAGTTGGATAATTTATTAATAAAGAAAAGCCATTGATATTTCATATGTATAATGTAATGTACTATCCATTGTATATGCTATCTCATAACTGTTGTAAGCAAAAAGGTTGTTGTGGATCTTGATAGATTTTTTGTTTAATAAAATTATAATTTTTCATGGTATTTTGTTTTGCTAAAATTTAATATAGTAATAGTATTGGTATTCTACTAACATGAAGATAGGAGATAATGTAGTAATTTTTAATTTTTTTTAAAAAAATAATATAATTAACAGCAGTTCTAAACCGTCACTATTTTAATAAAATATATATTATATGATTATGGCGGTTACAACCGTCGTAATTTTAAATGAAATATATATTATTTAATTATGGCGGTTACAACCGTCGTAATTTTAAATGAAATATATATTATTTAATTATGGCGGTTAAAACCGTCGTAATAATATATTGGAGGCAGTTTCAAAACCGTCGCAGAATGTTACGGTAGTTGGAGCGGCAGTTTTACAAACCGTCGTAAAACAGCCTCGCGACACACGTTTCTACGATAGAAGAGGAACTGTCGTGACTTGCAATTTGCGTCGGTTGTAACCGTCGTAATATACCAAAATTAACCATCGTAATTTGCCAATTTTCTTGTAGTGAAAGTTGAGTCAAGCATCCTTGACTAACAAGTTAACTTGGATTTGCTTAAAAGCTTCATCCAAGAACAATACACGATTCATTACCTACGAGTTTCTGAATCTGTACAAGTACCTATGTCTTCCACAATGTATCAAATCGATATAGAGGGAGACTTACAAGAAAGCATACGACTCTTAAAACCCTAAACCCTATTTTATACTTTACAAAAGTGTTACAATAGGTTCAGTTCTTCAGCCCTAGGTCTTGGTCTTCTTTTATAATCTTCTGCTTCCTTGGGTTTTGAATCTTCTGTTTATTTCTTCCTTTATCCATGTTCTGATTGCTCCTTAAATCTTTGACCAGATTAGCAACAACCTGTTATATTAGGTCAAGATGTCGAAACATTCATTAGGACATCATGTGTGACAAGTCTTCTTTCACCTGACTTCTTCATGTTGGAACCTTGTGTTTGACATCTTGTTTTACCAAAAATTTGCTCAAATCTGCAGAGCCTTCCATCTCCCCCTTTTGACAAATTTTTGGTTAAAACTCCTTCGGTAGAAAAAGAAAGTCGGCATTTGGTGGATATGATTGGAACACTTCTGAGATTCCTTCTTACCCCTGAATTTCCTAGCTGTCTGTTGGTGTACATGAGGAAGAGTGTGTAACACACCCCCCTCAAACCTTTACTTTCCACGGAGGGATAAATCTTCCTCTTAAGGGGTATAAGAGAACACATAAGAAGATCCAGAAAGAGCTTAAGAAGAAACAAATGTATCACACGCAACAAAGATTCCATTGAGAATGTAACTCAGGTCACAAGACACAACATGCTACATAACTCAGATCACAAGGCACAAGGGAAAGACTCAAGGATGTTCGAAAATCTCATCCAACATCCTTGCAAAACACAACATACAAGAATGAGTATGTGTTGTAAAATCCAACACACAACTGAGATGAATACATACCCCCTCTCCCCTTTTTTAGCCAAAAATTGGAAAAAGTGGCCAGCACAATTCCATACCCACATGGTACTAATCCAGACCCTAACAAAAGCCATGATGAACTCACCCATAACACTAACTTGGAAAACCAAAAGCAGACTCCACCTTTAAATACCCAAATACTTTTTTTCTTGAAAATTATGGTTCATAGAAGTTATCGCTGAGCAATTCAAATGAAGACATAAATTTAGGTAGGTAAGCATAAATGACTATGCACTGTCCAGCTAGAGTTTGACTGTTTCAACTTTATGAGAGACCGTCTAAAGAATGCACTTGCATTAAGACACATGCTTAACACATCTACACTCTCTACCGTCTAAAACAACTAATTAGGACGTACCCATAATATCCCGACCCCTTGTCAGACTTTGTTTAGTCCACCTGAAGCATAGTTACCGTTCCTTTTAACAGGTCTTAAGGATAATCCTTTCAACCTGAAGACCAAGAGTAATTGACCAAGATGTTAAGACATTTCTTCAAACATCTTCCTGTTAGCAGGAAAGACTCTCAAGATACTTGTATTCCTCCTGATTCAATTCATTGACACCCGATGATAGAATCAAAACACCTGATAAGTCCACCTAGAACTTATACTAATAGAGAAATTTCATGACATCTCGTCTGACATATCAACCTCACCTGAGGCAATCTATCACAAATTTCTTGAAATCACAAACAATCTTGATAAACAACTGCACTACTGCAGTAACTTATCCAAAATAGAAGTCTAACTCCCCCTGTCGTAGATACCCAGTGCTCCTTCGCAAGACAAACACCCTAAATGAATGGAAAACATAAGACGCATCTTCATGTCTTCAAGAGCGCACCCTCTGTTCAACACACCTGCTGAACGCATTCACTTAAAGCCTGATCCTCAAGCAATCCATGTACCGCACTAGTACATTCGATAGACAGAAGTTCTCCCCCTATCTTTCTCAAATGATGCTTCTTCAACAAGAAACGCCCCAAAATCACCACATGATATCACATGACAACTTCATGATCATATAGTGAGAGTACCAGGAACACATCCTTGTACCACAACCAATAAACTCTTGGATTGAGACCAAAATCACCATTGATCCCTCTCATCCAGAAACCATCCATACACCATACGATTTCCCCCTGAATTCTCATGTATAGGTATCCTTGTTCCCTGAGATATAATCCAATTGAATCTAGAATGCTTCACATTCCTCAAAGAGACATACAGAGCCACATAGTTTGCTACCTCGCCTAGATGTTCTTCACACTTGAAGGACATCAAACACATGCTCTAGAAATCCTCAACTTATTTGCTCCATAAGCACCAAACTGATCCACTTCTCTCTAGCATGACTTGTAGCAAAGGAAACCACCTCTCCACAAGCATTCTAACCTCAGCAAGAGTCAGTCTTCTAGATAACCACCCCATGATCCAAGATAGTCTTCAATTTATCATTCTCCCTTTGATAAGATAGAACACTTATGATTCAACTGGTGAATATCAGATTCCACAATCTGAACTCCAAGTTCAGAAACCATGATGATGTTCTAACATCATTTAGGACATCATGATCATATCGCAGACACCATACACTATGGTTCTTGATACAATTACTACTGGACTTACTATCAGCATTGTAATCCAGCTGAAGATCTTCAGAAAACACTGCGCCACTAG
The DNA here is from genome assembly GCA_022829125.1 of Lathyrus tuberosus. Taxonomy (NCBI): domain Eukaryota; kingdom Viridiplantae; phylum Streptophyta; class Magnoliopsida; order Fabales; family Fabaceae; genus Lathyrus; species Lathyrus tuberosus. The sequence continues at coordinate 3,066,907 of JALAZF010000231.1, read as the reverse complement.
CTTGATCAATAAGAACTCCAGATACCCAAAGAGAGAAATAAACTCTCATTCAACTCCCAAAAGAAGATAATCGTCCATCAGCAACTTAGGGCTTCTACCACAAGCTCTAAGATATAAACAGAACAAGAACCTCCTTTGATTTCCAACCAACTACCCTTCTGCCCAAGAGCAATTAGTTCCAAGCACCCTGCTTGAATGCACGATAAAGATCAGCCAAATGCCACTATTTGGTTAATCTTAGTTTTTTTCCAATTTCAGAAAACCTTTTGATCCACCAATGAAACCTAATCTCCAAGTTACATAATCCACTTACTTCATAGCAAGCCATCTTGGATACACCAAGCCTTAGACATGTAACATCTACTCCTTCTTGTAGCTCCTGCAAACTGCATGAGATAGACCCTTTAGAAGCATTAATTCCATTTGTTTATGAGAAGATCAACTTATCTTTCGATGATGTGCCACAACATCAACTAAGACCCTGAAGTTTCTGCTTGATGTCACAACATATGTTCAGACATCCAGCTGAAGAATTCAGCTCTTCCTTCTACCACTTAAAAGAACTTCCTCCCTATAACTGAACAAGAGTTCCATGTTCTCACAGACTTAATTTAGCAACCAAGTTTAAGTAGAGAACCTCCATCCTGCTTAATCATATCAGAGGTATTCAATTCAACCTCACACCTTGATGAATATCTGCTTCACAACTCCAAAGAACTCAAACGTGCCAAGTCTGATTCTTCAGAAAAGAAGTAATCATAGACTACACCACAACTATACCAAAGGAATGCCATTTTCCTTAAGTAGAGCAATCTGCAGAAAGTCAGAGATAACTGCCACTTATTCTTGACTTACAAAATGAACAAGATCACAAGCTCCTATGTACTTAGATCAGAAATAAACTGACCCAAGCTGTGCCATCACCAGCACCATATTCTAGACAAGTCTCTTGCCAGGACACTTTCCAGATAAGCATCAGATGCTTCTAGTAACAACTGGAACACACCTGCTGCACTCCAATACTCTTAGATCAGAAATAAACTGATCCAAGAAATATTCATCAAGATTATGATGTCTTCTTCTTCATCTTCAACAGCACCATCTTCTAGACCAGTTTCTTGCCAGGAAACTCTCCAGAGATTAGATGCTTCTTCCACACATGACTGAAGCAGATTCTTAGGTTAACACCCAATAGATCCAAAAGCGTATGCAGTACACCTCCCATGATTCTGCACGAACTCTGATGAAGAGATGTTTCAACATCTTGTTGAACATCAGCAATCTTGAACTTCAAATACAAGAATAATCAATAAAATACTTGTGAATTTCACAAATAGCAATTGATCTTAAATCCTTGTTCAATAACCATGTTTCACTATTGAAGCCATACTCCAACAGATCACTCTATGAACACTTATCAAGTATTCAATCTTTGCAAGTATCTCCCTTGACAAACAAAGTGTTGAGATACCAAGGCTACAACCCTTGACTCAAGTAACTAAGATTCTCTCTGAACGAACCCTATTTACCTCAACAGTTCTGAAATCTACATTCAGATTGGATTCATCCTTAGGATTAAGAGAGATGAATCATTCCTTGCACTTTTGGATAGTGAAAATAAATCACCTCCACTTTCTTCAGATTTATGTTTCACATGAACACCCTCTAGTCAGAAGAGTAACTAGAAAACTCCAGATGCACGACTGAGATGCCTTTTTTAGTGTACTTGAGCGCATTCTCAAGTATATTTGACAACTTAGCCGAAAAAAATTTATCAAATTCCTTGAGCAATAACTTGATAAACCTAATCTTAACTCACCTTTTCTTCAATTGACTTCAAGATACACAATGGAACCAAGTTTCCAAGTACCAAGTCACCATGACAGACATCAACCAAAAACTCTCTCCATCTCATCGATCCCGACTTTGGAATGAAAAGATGTAGATATCTTCAAATATAGAAGCCAACAATTAAGATCTTCCACCATCTTTCTTCAGTCACAACTCCAGAATCCCATAAATACTAGAGTTCTTCCATAAGAAACATATGCAGCGGAACCACCCCGAAACATCTTCAACATGCCCTAATAAGATGTCAGAACATCTTATAAGACATATCAACAAGAGAATTAGCCACTTCTCCTGCAGTTGTTGTTGCAGCTCCTCAGAAAACATGAACAACCAACAGTAGTTGTTACCTTCGATCCAGAACATCTATCCCATCCATTAATACCCTTGAGTATGCCTGAGTTAATGATCTGATATCCAAAACTCCTCCTTGTTTAAAGCGCCGGAAAGTATCTCCCAAGATCTCATCCCAAAACAAACAGGATGACTGCTCTGATACCAATTGAATTCTGGCATACAGATAACAGATTTCCTAACACAGGTCAAGACATTGTTCTCCGCACAACTTTAAAACATGAACTGAACTGTACGCTGATATTCAGAATATTGTTGCACCCCAAAATTTGCCCTCCTTACTTTAATACTAACTGGCTTATGTTTCATCTCATTTTGCATTATCATGTGTGCATATCATTGGTTCTTAGCATGGGGTCAAGGTGCCTGAGGCAGTTCTTTAAAGGGTCAGGCAAGAGTCCTTGTATTGTCCAAGAGAGCTCAGGTGGATCACTCTCCTATCCAGTGCAGAAATTAGGGTTTTGAGATTCTTGGGTTTATTGTTCCAATGGGCAAGCTGATTGGGTTTTTATCATCACCAAGTGGCATATCTTATCTTTGTTAGAGAGGATACACATCATATTCAGAGGAATTTGGATTTGGAGACTGTGTTATTTCCTCATAGACTGAGGGCACCAAGATTAGGGTTTGCTATAAAGTCAGTTTATTTCTGATTTTTTGGGCAAGACTTGATTCCATGGTATTCCTTGGGTCCCTAAGTATCTAGTAATGGAAGATTGTCAATCAGTTTGGTTCATGGGAGGTTCAATTGGCCAATGGATTGGGAATCAAGAGAATTAGGAGAAAAGTCAACAGTGAGAGGGAAAGTCAACTGTGAAATTTTGAGGTTCTCTCCAAGGTTTTCAAGGTCACACATCCTCATATGGTCTTCAAAAGTCAAGTTTCATACCATTTATCAAGAATCAAGGGTTGGTACAAAAGTTACTAAATATGGAAATGACCTATAATTTGAAAGTTTTCTTTTTGGGCAAGTTCCTACACTACATTCAACTTGACTTTTCATCATCAAAGAAGCTTCAAATGAATTTTCCTCAAACATGAAAGTTGAAGATCTTTTTCTCCTCTTTCAACAAGTACTAGCGGGTCTCCATACCATTGGTGAAACTCAAGTTATGACCAAAGGAAGGCAAAGTGGTTTTTTAGGGTTTTCTCATGGTTCCATTTGCATTTTGGGACATAGTGACCTATAATTAATTCCATTGTTTCATGTCATATTCCAACATCAAAGAACAATCCCTAAGGAGCATTGTTGGCCTTTAAATCAAGAAATTCCATGGTTTATTCTTCACTTATTTTCCATTATTCAAAATTGCCAAATTATTCAAAACTCATGAATCAAAATGTTTCAAGGCCTAAATCAAATTCAGGTGTGATTAGCAATTGAAACTTAAGTGATCCATCATGAAATATTTGGATATCCATGCATGGAGGAAGGTGTATTTCACATTATTCAAATTTCCAAATTTGTCCAAAACTCATTAAGTGGAGAATTACCAAGGCCCAAATCATTATCAGTGGGATGACCTAATCTATTTAAACCAACTCATGCTAGGGTTAGAGTTTTTAACACGTGATATTGGAGGAGAACAAAGCTTGAACCCTAAAAACTTTTCTTCATTGAATCTCTCAATCCACAAGGTTTTTTTCCAAAGGTTCTTCCACAATCTTCTTTCTTGGGATCTCTAGAGCACGAAACAACCACCCTTTGAAGCTAACAGTGGAGATACGTGTTGCACCATCTCAGGTTAGTGATGGTTTTCATGATCATAAAACTCTCTTTTTAAATATGCATAATGATTTGTGGTGTGTACTAATCATTCTAGTATGTTTTGTTTTGAATGTGGACGTGTAATATAGTTGCTACGTGAGTTTAAAGTTTTGAACCCTAACCTTATTTCATTCATTTTTCATTATGCGTTGGTTATTTGTGAATTTTGATTGCATATTTGAGATCCTGGCGAAATTCTGGTCAGAATGGTGTACCCCTTTGTGTTTTCAGGAAAAATTTTTGTTGCAGGTGGCCGTGGGTGGCGGTCGGAGCTAGGGCTCCGGCGACTGGTGTAAGCTCCGGCGAAGGAAGGGTTTCAACGAAGAAGACATAATCCTGGCCCTTGATTCTTTTCATCGCACAGTCCATATTGTGCCACGTTTTTTATTTTTGAATTTTTATTCTGATGATTGTGTGTTTATCACCTCACAGTTGTTATCGTGTGCACCCAATAATGTTCTCTCTTTTTATTTACTTTTTGTTTAGTTGACTTAATCATGTGCATTGGATGAATCGTATGGATGAAACTGCGCCAACCCATTAAAAAAGACATGTGTCTGGCACATGGGAGTGTATTGTGTGCTGACCAATTGTGTGCGTGCGTGCATATCATTACTATGGTGTGTTGTGAATCTAGGCCCCTCATCATGATTATTTTTTTATTTCGTTTGACTTAGTAAGGACCGTGGGATCAATCCAAAGGTAAGCATGCAGTCAACTGGGTTGACTGAGCCCACGTGTGCCCCTTTTTGTTTTATTTTATTTTTCTGATGGATTTTGATTTGGGCTTCCTATTCGCACCCCTCTCCTTCTAGCCCAGGTTCATTCTCAACATGTTTTATTACTAAACGCACCCCCCTTGCATATTCCATATATTTATTTTTATTTAACTATTACATTTCATTTTATTTTATTTTTAGTTTTTTAAATAGTTAATTGCATTAAAAAATTACCAAAAAATTCATGCATCATATTTATCATTTTATAAAAATTTTCCAAATTTTATCTTATTATTTTATTTTATTTTTGGCGTCTGAAATAATTATTTGTTTATTTTATTTTTGAATTGTTCATATCATGCATACCTAAACTGGTAGAATTTTTTTCTCATAGCATATAAAACCTATTGCACTCATTCTTTTTGCATTTTTTCACCAATACATTGAATTGCATAAAAATATTTTTCTCTCATTTTTAAAATTATTTCATATTGCATTGTAGTCCTCCTTTTTTGCATATTGAACCATATTTCTCATCTGACTTTACATGAGTGTTTGAGTGACTTATATTTTGAATTTTGACATGAATTTTGGACACGTTGTTTGCTTCTGGCTGGGATATGTTGATAATTAATTTGGTGATTTTAGAAGTTGTTTGGATAATTATGTGATTGCTCTTTGTTTGGGATCCTCTTGTGTGCACATCTTTGACCATGTCTGATCACTTGTTTGAAAAGGCACTTGTGCCATCATTTGGGTTTGCTCCTTTGACTTCACAATTCATGTTTAGGTCATTCACTTTCTGTCTTGGTTGATTTCATTTGGTTTATAATCATTCCTCTTTGGTTTGTGATTTATTTGAGTTTCATTTGCAATATTGTCACTCATATTTGTTTGTACTAACCTTTTATGCCGGGGTTGAGGTAAGTTCTTTGAGGGTGTGGATAGCTATCCATGTCCACTCTCACTCTCTCTGTCTCTCATCTTTTCTTTTCTTTAGGCTTAGGTTGTCGTCAAACCTCACTAACCGTAGGTCACCCATGCATGATAACATTAGGACTCTTAGTTTCCCTTTAGAGTTTCCTTCGTGTCTTCTCTCTTCTCATCTCAAAACTTCTTGAAAACACTTAATAAGAATAAAGTGCATTGCGCACGAGCCTTAAGCGTGGGGAATGAGAAATGAGGGGCTTCCTCTCATCTTTTTAGAGTGCTTAGCGAGCGTCCTGTCTTGGGACGATTCGTTAAGTATTCGTCCCTGTGCCCTAGACTTTGGTGCAATGCAAGTTATGAACTAACTTAAGTCACTTCTGTCCTAAAAAAAATACAAACAAACTTCAAACCTTTTCGTCCTTCGGGATTATCAAACTAAAGGCTATTTTCAAAAAGGGCACGTTACTTTTCATCTGAGTCGCAAACAGGCATCGACCCTAACTGCCGGACGCGAACTTAACGTCGCTCATAAAAAACACAAAAAAGAACTTGGTCCGAACTACGTTGACTTTGAATTCCCCATTGCACAAAGGGGGCACGTAGGCCTAGGACGTCGACATCCTACCGAGTCTGTCGTTGTTTTCCCCTTTCCCGTCTTAGTACAGCCATAGATGATAGGATAACTCACCCTTAGAATAGACAACAAGCATGGATCCCATCGAGTACGATGGACGCGTGGGGTGCTAGCACCTTCCCCTCGCGCAACCGACTCTTGAACCCAGGTTATGGTTGCGATGACCATTCCTTTCCCTTTTCCTCAGGTTTATGCGGTGTTCCCTTTCCCTCTCTTGGGATAAATTTACACGGCTGGAGACTCTGTTTTTCCGCGCCACTCTCGCGTTTGTACCTGGATGAAAATCCTGGGAGCGACAGCTGGCGACTCTACTGGGGAATATGGTTGACCTATGTTGGTCCATCCCTAAGCGAGTCGATCCTAGCGCTTGCATGTCTTTGTTCTCTTTGGGTGTTTTTGTGTTTGTTTTGCTTTATTTGTTGTATTTTATTTTTACCGCATTTTTTGCATTGCATTTCATTTTTATTACTGTCATACTGGATATTGCTGTGTTGTGCTGGCTGTTTCTGTTTTGCAGGTTGGGTTGTTCTGAGAGATAAGCCCAATACCCAGGCTTAAGTACACCCTAGGACTAGAGTGGAGAGTAGTGGGACCTACGTGCCCGCTTGGTACGTTTGTGTGTTCACGAAATTCACAACCAGACGAAGCTATCTTTGGACGCATTCTAACGTGTGTGTCTTGCGCATGTTAGGATGTCGATCTAGAGAGCTGTCGACTCTGGTGACCGATCATCGAGGACCTTAGTGGAAACATCCCTCTTTAGTGGTGACAGTGGCAGACCACATCCAGTGGCAAACCCATTTGCACCCGAGGGCCCACTTTGGAACTCGCATAGCATAGCCCCTATCTTTTGAAGAGAATCAGTGGAGGCACTCCTCGATTGACGATAGTACTGTACCCCGAGGGATGAATGTACTATTGTTTCTCAACCTCAGTGCCAGAAGCTGAGGACCTTCCATTTTGGAGAATCAGTTGAGGCCTCCTCAATTGATGATGATGCCAAACCAGAAATGGTGAACGTATCATCATTTCTCGACCTGAGAGCCCGGGATACTGAACATCCTAGTACCCCCACGTGAGAGAGGGGATGGGTGTTTGCAGGTTTGCAGGTAACCGAAACCTTAAACCTACCTGGTTTTTTTGGATTTCTCATCAATGTTTGATTATCTGGGTCCCTGGTTATCTTAGTGGTTTGGTATTTTGGAATTCTGGTTTTCTGGGTTGTGGTTCTCGTTCAGTTAACAGCACAGCACATCCAGCAGTGTTGCCTTGATCCCATGTTTGCATGAGCATATCATTTCTTGCATTCTGACATGTTTGACATTTTTCAGGGCTTGCATCTTACTCTTGATTCCGGTTTTCTGAGGTTACCTTGGCATGGATGTCCAGAGAAAGAAGATTGTTGCCTATTCGTTCCAAGATCCAACCTTGACGTTGATTCACAAGCTGATTAGTATGGCTGTTCCCGGAGTTCATACAGAGTTCAGTGGAGGGTATGGGAGACTTCTGAAGTTTGTCTACAACATCTCCGAGTATGAGAAGGATGCCATTTATACACTTCTTCAATTTTACGATCCGTCTTTGCGTTGCTTCACTTTCCCAGACTACATCTTGGCCCCAACGTTGGAGGAGTTCTCATTTATTTTGGGAATCCCCATCAGGCGTGACATAGTATTCTTTTCTGAAGAACACCCCGGGGTAAAAGAAATGGCCATTGCTCTTCATATTGGTGAATCCATTATGAGCTGTAATATTGAGGAAAAACAAGGAGCTAAGGGTTTCTTATTGAAGTTCTTGTTTGATCAAGCTTGCATACATGTTAAGGAGAAGAATTGGACTGCTTTCCAAGCTATTCTGGCTATGTGCATCTATGGGATTGTCCTGTTTCCCAATGTTCCTGATCTGGTGGATATGCATGCTGTCAGAATGTTTATTTCAAAGAATCCTATACCTACCTTGCTAGGTGATGTGTATCACTCAGTTCACTACAAGAATGAAAATAGGCGTGGAAAAACTGTGGGTTGCTGTGCACCACTCTTATCTACTTGGTTTCTGAGTCATCTCCCTGAAGCTGGCGCTTTCGTTGATACGAGAGATTCTCTGAAGTGGTCAAGAGGTTAATGGGCTTGACTGCTGACAACATTGTTTGGTTCAATCATGACTTGCTAGGAATGGAGATTATTTGCAAGTGCGGAGAATTCCCTAATGTACCCTTGATAGGGAGAAGAGGTGGAATTAACTATAATTCTTCCCTTGTTATCAGGCAGTTTGGTTATCCTTTGAAAGGTCCACCTGAAGAGCGAGATGTCAGAGAGTCCTTATTCTTCAATAGTACTGGTGATCAAGAGATGATAAGGAAGATTGTGAATGCTTGGAAGCAGGTGACCAAGAGGGGAAAAACTTCATTCGGGAAATGTAACAACCGGGCTTTCCCTTCCTATAAAGAATGGATTAAGAAGAGAGAAGAAGAGGAGTTTTTTCCCTTCCCGGTAGAACCACCATCTTACCCCTTGCAGATTGAGCCTCCTACCACAATTGAGATAGAGAAGTTTAACAAGTTGTGGGCTGAAAAGGAAAAGCTGCGAGAAGAAAACAGTGAGCTACTAAGGGAGATTTATCTGTTGAAACATGAGCGGGGTGAAGCTGTTCATACCGCTAAGTTGAAGACAGAGCTTTTTGCTAAGGCAGAAAAAGAGCTAGCTGACATGGTCACATCCAGACAAAGGATGAAGCAAGCTTTAGATGGTATTAGTCAGGTTCTCGAGTCTAAGAAGGAGGAATTAGACAAGGCTTTGTTAAAGATTCACAGGTTCAATGCTCACCGAGAAACTGCAATGGCTGAGAATAAGAGAAAGGCAGACGATTACCTAGCTCAGATTGATCAATTGAAGTCGCAGCTCAAGAAGAAAGGCGCTGAGATCTTATCAGGGGTATTCCAGAGACAAGCAGTCGAGGGTCGACTCAATGAAGCCATAGCCTCCATAGAGGAACTGAAGGTCCAAGCTGAAGTGAAGAGACCTAGACATGAGGGACCTAGCATGGATGGTGTTTCTGGAGAAGACGCTTGGGAGTTGCATTGCCGATACTTGGAGGGGGTCATGCACAGGAGAGACCTTCTCATTCAAGAGCTAATTCAGAGACCGAAGCATCCCGACACCAGAAAGTTGTTCAAGGAAATTCAAGACTGGAGCAGAAAGCATAATGGATGGGGGGGATTGACACTTGTGAACTTTGATGATATGCCATAGTTTTCTGTTTTCTTTCATTATTCGGACCACCGCCAGACTTGTTGGTTGGGATCTGCGATTATTGTATTCAGAATTGTTGTCTTGGATTTGTGATTGTTGACATTTGGTTTTCCTCTGGTTTTCTTAATATATGAGCAGAAGTTCCGTTCTATCTTGTTGTTAAACTGGAATCAAGGGGTGGATCGCCCTGCGAATGTTCAAATATGTTCATTTACATTTGCATATTCATAATCATTTTGCATAATCATTTGGCATGACAGGTGTTTATCTCCGGTATACTTATCTTGTTCTAATCTCAGGATTGCAGATCAGCACATTCACCGGTATCCTACCAGACAAAATCAGAAGAGATTCATGGATCAGCTACAAAATGAGATCATTGAGATGCGGACTCGCATGAACCAATTCATGGAATTAATGCAAGGTGTTGCTCAAAGCCAAGAGCAGTTGAGGACTCTCGTTCAGCCACTGATTGCAAGGAATGATGAAGACGCTAATAATGTTCAGAATGGGCCTCCGGGCGGAGGTATTCCTGTTGCTGGTGTTGTGATCCCTCCGGGCGGGGCTGAAAATGTTGAGGGAAGAGGTAACGGTGCAGGTGCAGTTCATAGCCGTCAGTATGATGATGTTCAAGATGATGCATTTTCTGTGCCAGGTGGGGATGCTGGTCCCCAGATTGACAATGATCAGAGGTTCAGGTTGATTGAAGAGCAGCTAAGGGGTGTTGTGAATCAGGATGCTTTGGGTATGGATCTAGAGGATTTGGGGCTGGTTCCAGGCGTCGTTATTCCGCACAAGTTTCAGACTCCTACTTTTGAGACGTATAATGGTATGACTTGTCCAAGGACCCACGTGAGAGCATACGCAAGCAAAATGGCTGCGCATGCAAAGAATGAGAAGCTGATGATGCATTGCTTTCAGGATAGCCTATCTGGGGCATCCCTGGAGTGGTACATGCAACTAGAGAGGAAGGATGTGCGTAGTTGGAGAGATCTGGCAGGGGCATTTATTAGGCACTATCAATATAACACTGACATGGCTCCGAACAGAACGCAGCTACAGAATTTGTCACAGAAGAACAATGAGAGTTTCAAGGAGTACGCCCAGAGATGGCCTGAACTGGCAGCAAGGGTCCAACCTCCCATGTTGGAACGTGAAATGATAACTATGTTTATGGCCACCTTGCAGGGTCATTACTATGAAAAGCTGGTACCGTGTATGACTGGAAAGTTTGTTGTTTTGATCTTAGTAGGAGAGATGGTGGAAAGCGGAATTAAGGCGGGAAAAATATCAGGCGGTGATGGGTCCTTATCTGGAGGAAATAAGAAGCCTTACGTCAGTGGTAATAAGAAGAAGGAGGGAGATACAAACTCTGTGTCATCATATCGTGGTAGAGAAGGACCTCGTCAGAACTTCAATCAGCAGGTGGCTTCTGTAACCATCCCAGCAGCACCTCAACAGCCAGCAGTGTCCTAACAACAAAATCAGGCACCTCGCCAGTCGCAGCCTTTGACTAGGCAGGATAGGCATTTTGACACTCCACCTCTTCCCTACGCTCAATTATTTCAGTACTTGTTAAAGCTACAGTTAATTCAGAAGAGAACATTGGCTCCACCTACTGGTAATCCACCTCCCGGCTATGACGCCAACGCCCACTGTGAGTTTCATTCTGGGGCACCCGGACATTATATTGAGAACTGTAAAGCTTTTATACATCAGGTTCAAGATTTGGTGGATTCCAAGGCCATCAATTTCTCCAATGATGTTCCAAATGTGAATCAGAACCCGATGCCGAATCACGGTGAGCCGAGGGTCAATGCTATTATTAAAGACTGTGAAGACTTGAGTTTGATTTTAGATGTGAACGAAGTTCAAACTCCCTTGGGTGTGGTGAAGGAAAGACTGTTGAAGGGAGGGGTATTTCCCGGCTGTGATGAAGGTTGTGTAGAATGCGTGTCGCAGCCAGGCGGTTGTGATTTATTGAAAGTAGGTATTCAGAGAATGATCAGTGAAGGGATATTACAGTTTGACAGAGGTTGTAAGCAGAGTAATGTTACTAACAGAGAGATTGATGTTGCCACGATAACAATTCCATTCAAGACAATAACTATATCAGCACTGGCGAGACCAGCGCCAGTCACTATCACTGTTCCTGGACCAGTCCCGTATGAGAGTACCAAGGCCATCCCATGGAACTATGGGGCCGAGGTGTTTGTTAATGGTAAGAAGCTGGAATTGGAAGAGACATCAGCTGTGAATACAGGGGTTGAAAATCTTGTTGAAGCAGGGGCTATCACTAGGAGTGGTAGAGTCTTTATTCCGTCTGAGAATCAAGCTGGCAGTTCAAGACAAGACAAAGGTAAACAGATGATGGATGAGTCTGTACAGAGGCAGGAAGCAAATAATTCTATGACGAAGCCAGTTGGGGATACTTTCTCATAAGACGTAGAAGAGTTAATGAGGTTGATCAGGAAAAGTGATTACAAGATTGTTAACCAACTTCACCAAACTCCATCGAAGATTTCCATTCTATCCTTACTGTTGTGCTCTGAGGCACACCGAAATGCATTGCTGAAGGTTCTGAATATGGCTTATGTACCGCAGGAAATATCTGTCAACTAGTTAGAAGGGGTTGTGGCTCATGTGAATGCTGGTAATGGTTTGGGTTTCACCGATTTAGATCTGACTCTGGCTGGGAGGAATCACAACAACGCTCTGCATATTTCAGTGGAATGCCGTGGTTCTTTAATGTCGCATGTGTTAGTTGATACTGGGTCGTCTTTGAATATGTTACCAAAGAAGGCTTTGATGAAACTGGATACTTGTGGGTTGATTTGTACACCAAGTGACTTGGTGGTACGTGCTTTTAATGGCTCCAAGAGGTCAGTTTTTGGAGAGTTAGTTCTGCCAATCAAGGTGGGTCCTGAGATTTTTAACACCACCTTTTACATAATGGATATTCATCCAGCCTATAGTTGTTTGTTGGGTCGCCCTTGGATCCATAGCGCTGGGGCAGTAACTTCTACGCTGCAACAGAAGTTGAAGTATATGGTGGATGGCCACGTTGTGACTGTTTGTGGTGAAGAAGATATCATGGTGAGTCACCTATCGACCTTCAAGTATGTAGAGGTAGATGGTGAAGTACAGGAAACTTTATGCGAAGCCTTTGAAGCTGTGAAAATTCCCGAGGAACCCCCAAAGGCAGCCAGTAAGCCTGAGGTGGTAGCCCAACCTAAAGTTGTCAGACAACCAGACATCCCAATGTCTTCTTTCAAAGAGGCGCGCACTATAGTTGAAGCTGGTGGTTCTCAGAAGTGGGGCAGTGTCGTTGATGTTCAAAGGAAGCAAGATACTCATGGACTGGGTTACAAGCCACCTAGGCATTCTGAAGAGCCTCCCAAGTTCTATGGTCCAGTCCGTTTCACCAGTGCCGGTGTTTTCTTCGACAGAGTAAACGCTATTGAGGATTAAGGAGATAGTGATTGTGACATGGATGAATGGATCCGTCCCTGCACCCCTGGTCAGAGTTTAGGCAACTGGTCCTCCGAGAAAGTCATCTAAGTGACGCGCCCGAAGTAATTTACTTTTGTTTTCTGTTATGTTGAGTCCTACGTTCTGCCCAAGACGTAGTGATATTTATTTGTAGGGCTTGGATATTTTATTTGCTACTTTTATCATCAATAAAGGACGTTTTTTCATTCAAATATTTTTGATCCCTGTCTTTCTGTTTTTACTTTTTGCATTAACCCACATCAAAATGGCAATGTGTTTTCTTGTTTGTTGCACTCATAATAAACATAAAACATCCATCATGCAAGTTCCTTTGTTCAGATTCCACCCATGACTTAGCTATGGCTCGATATGACTTCGACAATCCCATCTATCAGGCCGAAGAAGAGACTGACGAAGACTGTGACTTACCAGAAGAATTAGCCAGACTACTGAAACAAGAGGAAATGGTTATTTTACCTCATCAGGAGGAAGTTGATATTGTTAATCTGGGAACTGAGGATGTTAAACGAGAAGTAAAGTTGGGGCTGCCCTGGAAGACACTGTTAAGAGAAGATTGGTTGAGTTACTTCGAGAATATGTGGATATCTTCAACTGGTCTTACCAAGACATGCCCGGGCTTGACACTGACATTGTTTCACACAGACTGCCGCTTAAAGAGGGTTGTACTCCAGTCAAGCAGAAACTAAGAGGGACGTAACCATATATGGCTGTCAAGATCAAGGAAGAGGTTCAGAAACAGTTAGACGCCGGATTTCTAGCTGTGACAAATTATCCTCCGTGGGTTGCTAATATTGTACCTGTACCTAAGAAGGATGGGAAGGTCAGGATGTGTGTTGATTACCGAGATTTGAACAGGGCGAGCCCGAAGGATGATTTCCCGCTCCCCCACATTGACGTGTTAGTAGACAATACTGCTCAATATTCTGTGTTTTCCTTCATGGATGGCTTCTCTGGGTATAACCAAATCAAAATGGCCCCAGAGGACATGGAGAAGACTACGTTCATAACACCGTGGGGAACATTTTGCTACAAGGTAATGCCCTTCGGATTGAAGAATGCTGGAGTAACCTATCAGCGGGCAATGGTGACTCTCTTTCATGATATGATTCACAAGGAGATTGAAGTCTATGTTGATGACATGATTGCGAAGTCACAGACAGAGGAAGAACACTTGGTGAACCTCCAGAAGTTGTTTGAAAGGTTGAGGAAGTTCAGATTGAGATTGAATCCGAATAAGTGCACTTTCGGCGTGAGGTCTGGTAAATTGCTGGGATTCATTGTTAGTGAAAGAGGTATCGAGGTTGTTCCTGCAAAGATAAAAGCCATACAGGAGATGCCTGAGCCAAGGACAGAGAAAGAGGTTCGTGGTTTCTTGGGAAGGTTGAATTACATTGCTAGGTTCATCTCTCATCTGACAGCCACGTGTGAACCAATTTTCAAGTTGTTAAGAAAGGATCAAGAAGTCAGGTGGAATGAAAATTGTCGAGAGGCGTTTGAAAGGATAAAGACGTATTTGTAGGAACCTCCAGTCCTTATGCCACCGGTGTCCGGGAGACCGTTGATTATGTACCTTACGGTTCTTGAGAATTCGATGGGTTGTGTGCTCGGTCAACACGATGAGATCGGTAGGAAAGAGCACGCCATTTACTACCTGAGTAAGAAGTTCACTGATTGCGAATCAAGATACTCTATGCTGGAAAAGACATGTTGTGCGCTCGCTTGGGCAGCCAAGCGCCTGAGGCAGTATATGTTAAACCACACAACCTTGTTGATTTCGAAGATGGATCCGATTGAGTATGTATTTGAGAAGCAGGCACTTTCTGGAAGGATAGCCCGTTGGCAGATGGTTTTGACAGAGTACGATATTCAGTATGTTTCTTAGAAGGCCATTAAGGGAAGTGTTCTATCAGAATACCTTGTTGAATAGACGGTCGAAGATTATCAGCCAATGAAGTTTGAGTTTCCAGACGAGCATGTTATGTTTCTGAAAATGAAAGATTGTGAAGAGCCTCTGCCTGACGAAGGACCTGAGATTGGGTCACAGTGGAAGATGATCTTTGATGGGGCTGTCAACTCATATGGTAATGGAATTGGGGCAATCATTACGACCCCGAAGGGTTCTCATATACCTTTCACTGCCCGGTTAGCATTCGTGTGTACCAACAACGAGGCGGAGTATGAAGCATGCATCATGGGGTTAGAGGAAGCAATTGATTTGAGAATTAAGAACCTCGATGTCTATGGTGATTCCGCATTGGTAGTTAATCAGATTACAGGAGAATGGGAGACTCGTCAGGCGAATTTGGTGCCTTATAACAACTATGCCAGAAGGTTGTTACCTTTCTTTGATAGGGTGGATTTTCATCATGTGCCCCGAGCTGAGAATCAGATAGCTGATGCGTTGGCGACATTGGCATCCATGTATAAGGTTAACCGTTGGAATGAAACTCCGTCGATTAGGATCATGCGTCTGGATAGACCAGCTTTTGTGTTTGCACTTGAAGATGTGTCTCATGGCAAACCGTGGTATCATGATATTAAGGTTTTTCTGAAGAGACAAGAGTATCCAGAGGGTGCCTCCACCAAGGATAAGAAGACTCTGAGAAGGTTGGCAGGAAACTTATTTCTGAACAAGGATGATGTGTTGTATAAGAGGAACTTCGATATGGTCTTGCTACGTTGTGTTGATGAGCACGAGGCAAGTTCATTGATGGAGGAAGTTCACGAGGGTTCTTTCGGTACACATTCCAGTGGACACACCATGGCTAGAAAGTTGTTGAGGGCAGGATATTATTGGATGACTATGGAGTCTGATTGTTTCAAGTACGCCCGAAAGTGCCACAAATGCCAGATTTATGCAGATAAGATGCATGTACCGCCTACGCCTCTAAACGTGTTATCATCTCCTTGGCCTTTTGCAATGCGGAGCATATATATGATTGGGAAGATTGAGCCCACTGCTTCCAATGGGCATCGTTTCATTTTGGTTGCCATTGACTATTTCACAAAGTGGGTGGAAGCAGCCTCGTACGCCAACGTCACCAAGCAAGTGGTAGCCCGGTTTATAAAGAAGGACATCATCTGTCGTTATGGGGTCTCGGAGAGAATCATTACTGATAATGGCTCGAATTTGAACAACAAGATGATGAAAGAACTATGTCAGAGTTTCAAGATCGAGCATCACAATTCTTCTCCATATCGTCCGAAGATGAATGGTGTTATTGAGGCGGAAAATAAGAATATCAAGAAGATTGTGCAGAAGATGGTGGTAACATATAAAGACTGGCATGAAATGCTACCTTATGCCCTACATGGTTATCGTACTTCGGTGCGTACGTCAACTGGGGCAACCCCTTTTTCATTGGTATATGGTATGGAAGCAGTTTTACCCTTAGAGGTCGAGATTCCGTCTTTGAGAGTTCTGGCAGATGTGAAGCTTGATGAAGCTGAGTGGGTGTGTTCCAGGTTGGATCAGTTGAACCTTATTGAAGAAAATAGATTGGCAGCCATCGCACATGGTCGTTTGTATCAGAGCAGGATGAAGTACGCCTTTGACCAGAAAGTGCGTCCTCGGAGTTTTCAGACAGGTGAATTGGTGTTGAAAAGGATCCTTCCTTCTTAGACAGATCACAGGGGCAAATGGACTCCAAACTACGAAGGGCCATATGTAGTAAGAAAGGTTTTTTCTGGTGGAGCCTTACTACTTTCAACTATGGATGGCGAAGATTTTACATCTCCTGTGAACGCAGACGTAGTCAAAAAATACTTCGCATAAAAGAGACCCGCTGGACATAAAAAGAAAGTCCAGGCAAAAAAGGGCATCCCGGCGAACCATAAAAAGGAAAAGGTTCGGGCAAAAATTAGGGATAAAATGTAAAAAGAAATGTGTAAACCCGCAAAGTTGAAAACCGGTAAAGGCAGCTTTGGAAAAAATGGGTATCCCGATGGATTGAAAACCCGAAAAGGGCGATCCAAGCAAAAGTTAGGGATTTATAAGCAAAAGGCTATGGTCTGCGTTCGATCTATGAGCACTCTCAATACCTAGAAGTTCTGAAAGAAAGGAATCAGTACAGTTAGTCTCTTCGAAGATCAAGACATTTGTGGATAAGCAAGACATATGGGTCATAGTTGAGTCGAATCATGGTGGATATCTGTTCCCACATTGCCGACATGTGTATTTTCTTTTTGCTTTTGTGCAATTACCTCTTTTTAGGAATTTCTTCCTATTGTAAATGCCTATTTACAGTCCACTTTTCTCAATAAAATATTCATTTCACTCAAAGAGCTTTCCAGTGTTTGTTTTACTTTTACTGTTTTGTTTGCAAAAACGTCCGATATTTTTGATAAACATTGCATATAAAATTTCGAGCTTTGCGGAGCATAACGAGAAGTAGTAGAAATTACTTAGGCGTTAACGGTGATAGTCATGTTGTGGCATATTCTATTTGTTGTTATTTGACTTGCAGGGCAGACTTTCCCCAGCATTGAGATTGCACTTTCCTCAGCAGAGCAGACTTTCCCCAGCAGGAGACTTGGGAAGTATTTTCTCCGGATCAAGACGTTATTTCCCCACAGAATCAGGGTGTTCACCTTCCCCATCCAGTCAGGACGCGTGCTCGCACCGACAATATCATATTCTAATCCCCAGCAAGGTAGGAGTAAAGTCATTCTCCCCATCAGCAGGCTAAGTTCAGCAGTATCCCAAAGCAAGATGGTATTATGGACTGTTTTCCCCAGCGGGTTCTGAGCCCATTGGTTATTAGCAATCTTCAGTAACAGACTTCCGGTTCCGTTATTGGCATTCATTCTCAACTCCCCCAGCAGAGGAGAAATCTCAGGTTCAATGTCACACTCAGTAAAGGACATATGCAATCCCCGGTAGAGTGTATATGCTTTGGATTTCATCCCCGGCAGAAGTTGTGGATCCAAAGAGTCGGTCAGTGTGATCCTTCTCAGCCGAGTTCCTGGATTCAGACGACAATTTATTTTTGTCATCCCCAGCTGAATTGATCTTTTCTCTCCGGCATTTATTTTGCTGGAGAGACCCTTTTTGCATATCATAAGCATTCATATTACATCCTTAAACGCGTAGCATTTCCATTTTGTGTGGAGCATTACGGCAAAATTCAAACATTTGCATTTGAAGCATAAGTCAAGTTTGATACTTTCTTTGCCAGTTCTCTTTCTCAGCAGAGATGGCATGACTCAGGAGATTTTGGAGGGATGCGTTCCTCATACTTGGGCTCCCCGGCAGAGTCTTTTATTTAGACTTCTCCTTCCCCGGCGGAGTCATCTTATCTGTGGATCGTGAGTCCGTTAAAAGTTTGCCTTTGTTTGGCCTTTCTCTTTTGTGAAATCCAGTTCTCGCCTGGTAGTCAGTTCTCGCCTGACGTACTTTGTTTGCCAGTCTCCGTTTCCCAGTAGGGGTGGTTTAAACCAGAAGTTTTGTTTCACGTTATCCCCAGCAAAGTCCACTTTATGTTGGTAATCCTTTACGGGTACAATTCAGGTTGTATTCATTTTGTGGGTACGATTGAGGTCGTATTCGTGTTTTCTTTGTAGGTAGAGTGATTAAGGTCAGTCTTCCTTTGCGGGTATAATTGAGGTTGTATTCGTTTTATGTGTGCGATTGAGGTCGTATTAGTATTTTCTTTGTGGGTAGAGTGATTGAGGTCAGTCTTCCTTTGCGGGTATAATTGAGGTTGTATTTGTTTTATGGGTGCGATTGAGGTCGTATTCGTGTTTTTCTTTGTGGGTAGAGTGATTGTGGCCAGTCTTCCTTTGCGGGTATAATTGAGGTTGTATTCGTTTTATGGGTGCGATTGAGGTCGTATTCGTGTTTTTCTTTGTGGGTAGAGTGATTGAGGTCATTCTTCCTTTGCGGGTATAATTGAGGTTGTATTCGTTTTGTGGGTGCGATTGAGGTCGTATTCGTATTTTCTTTGTGGGTAGGGTGATTGAGGTCAGTCTTCCTTTGCGGGTATAATTGAGGTTGTATTCGTTTTATGGGTGCGATTGAGGTCGTATTCGTGTTTTTCTTTGTGGGTAGAGTGATTGAGGTCAGTCTTCCTTTGCGGGTACAATTGAGGTTGTATTCGTTTTATGGGTGCGATTGAGGTCGTATTCGTGTTTTTCTTTATGGGTAGAGTGATTGAGGTCAGTCTTCCTTTGCGGGTAATTGAGGTTGTATTCGTTTTTGTGGGTGCGATTGAGGTCGTATTCATATTTTCTTTGTGGGTAGAGTGATTGAGGTCAGTCTTCCTTCGTGGGTGTAATTGAGGTTGTATTCGTTTTGTGGGTACGATTGAGGTCATATTCGTCCTTTTCTTTGCGGGTAGAGTGATTGAGGTCAGTCTTCCTTTGAGGGTACAATTGAGGTTGTATTCGTTTTGTGGGTGCAATTGAGGTCGTATTCATATTTTTCTTGTGGATATGGTTGAGGTCATATTTTTCAGCACGCTCCATCTCGTTATTCTCACCATTAGCAAATTTCTAGGGCTCTTTCGGTATTCAACCCCCGTGTATCCTGGAATGTCTGAGAGTCGTCGCTATCATACCTTCAGGACCAAGTTAATTGAATAGGGACAGCTGTAGCACCCCAAAATTTGCCCTCCTTACTTTAGTACTAACTGGCTTATGTTTCATCTCATTTTGCATAGTCATGTGTGCATATCATTGGTTCTTAGCATGGGGTCAAGGTGCCTGAGGCAATTCTTTAAAGGGTCAGGCAAGAGTCCTTGTATTGTCCAAGAGAGCTCAGGTGGATCACTCTCCTAACCAGTGCAGAAATTAGGGTTTTGAGATTCTAGGGTTTATTGCTCCAATGGGTAAGCTGATTGGGTTTTTATCATCACCAAGTGGCATATCTTATCTTTGTTGGAGAGGATACACATCATATTCAGAGGAATTTGGATTTGGAGACTGTGCTATTTCCTCCTAGACTGAGGGCACCAAGATTAGGGTTTGCTATAAAGTCAGTTTATTTTTGATTTTTTGGGCAAGACTTGATTCCATGGTATTCCTTGGGTCCCTAAGTATCTAGGAATGGAAGATTGTCAATCAGTTTGGTTCATGAGAGGTTCAATTGGCCAATGGATTGGGAATCAGGAGAATCAGGAGAAAAGTCAACAGTGAGAGGGAAAGTCAACGGTGAAATTTTGAGGTTCTCTTCAAGGTTTTCAAGGTCACACATCCTCATATGGTCTTCAAAAGTCAAGTTTCATACCATTTATCAAGAATCAAGGGTTGGTACAAAAGTTACTAAATATGGAAATGACCTATAATTTGAAAGTTTCCTTTTTGGGCAAGTTCCTACACTACATTCAACTTGACTTTTCATCATCAAAGAAGCTTCAAATGAATTTTCCTCAAACATGAAAGTTGAAGATATTTTTCTCCTATTTCTAAAAATTACTAGTGGGTTTCCATGCCATTGGTGAAACTCAAGTTATGACCAAAAGAAGGCAAAGTGGTTTTTTAGGGTTTTCTCATGGTTCCATTTGCATTTTGGGACATAGTGACCTATAATTAATTCCATTGTTTCATGTCATATTCCAACATCAAAGAACAATCCCTAAGGAGCATTGTTGGCCTTTAAATCAAGAAATTCCATGGTTTATTCTTCACTTATTTTCCATTATTCAAAATTGCCAAATTATTCAAAACTCATGAATCAAAATGTTTCAAGGCCCAAATCAAATTCAGGTGTGATTAGAAATTGAAACTTAAGTGATCCATCATGAAATATTTGGATAACCATGCATGGAGGAGGGTGTATTTCACATTATTCAAATTTCCATATTTGTCCAAAACTCATTAAGTGGAGAATTACCAAGGCCCAAATCATTATCAGTGGGATGACCTAATTTATTTAAACCAACTCATGCTAGGGTTAGAGTTTTTAACACGTGATATTGGAGGAGAACAAAGCTTGAACCCTAAAAACTTTTCTTCATTGAATCTCTCAATCCACAAGGTTTTTTTCCAAAGGTTCTTCCACAATCTTCTTTCTTGGGATCTCTAGAGCACGAACCAAACACCCTTTGAAGCTAACAGAGGAGATACGTGTTGCACCATTTCAGGTTAGTGATGGTTTTCATGATCATAAAACTCTCTTTTTAAATATGCATAATGATTTGTGGTGTGTACTGATCATTCTGGTATGTTTTGTTTTGAATGTGGACGTGTAATATAGTTGCTACGTGAGTTTAAAGTTTTGAACCCTAACCTTATTTCATTCGTTTTTCATTATGCGTTGGTTATTTGTGAATTTTGATTGCATATTTGAGATCCTGACGAAATTCTGGTCAGAATGGTGTACCCTTTGTGTTTTTTGGAAAATTTTTTGTTGCAGGTGGTCGTGGGTGGCGGCCGGAGCTACGGCTCCGGCGACTGGTGTGAGCTTCGGCGAAGGAAGGGTTTCAACAAAGAAGACATAATCCTGGCCCTTGATTCTTTTCATCGCACGGTCCATATTGTGCCATGTTTTTTATTTTTGAATTTTTATTCTGATGATTGTGTGTTTATCACCCCACAGTTGTTATCGTGTGCACCCAATCATGTTCTCTCTTTTTATTTACTTTTTATTTAGTTGACTTAATCATGTGCATTGGATGAATCATATGGATGAAACTGCGCCAACCCATTAAAAAAGGCATGTGCCTGGCACATGGGAGTGTATTGTGTGCTGACCAATTGTGTGCGTGCGTGCATATCTTTACTATGGTGTGTTGTGAATCTAGGCCCCTCATCATGATTATTTTTTTATTTCGTTTGACTTAGTAAGGACCGTGGGATCAATCAAAAGGTAAGCATGCAGTCAACTGGGTTGACTGAGCCCACGTGTGCCCCTCTTTGTTTTATTTTATTTTTCTGATGGATTTTGATTTGGGCTTCCTATTCGCACCCCTCTCCTTCCAGCCCAGGTTCATTCTCAACATGTTTTATTACTAAACGCACCCCCCTTGCATATTCCATATTTTTATTTTTATTTAACTATTACATTTCATTTTATTAGTTTTTTTTTTAAAATAGTTAATTGCATTAAAAAATTACCAAAAAATTCATGCATCTTATTTATCATTTTATAAAATTTTATAAAATTTTATCTTATTATTTTATTTTATTTTTGGTGTCTGAAATAATTATTTATTTATTTTATTTTTGAATTGTTCATATCATGCATACTTAAACTTGTAGAATTTTTTTCTCATAGCATACAAAACCTATTGCACTCATTCTTTTTGAATTTTTTCACCAATACATTGAATTGCATAAAAATATTTTTCTCTCATTTTTAAAATTATTTCATATTGCATTGTAGTCCTCCTTTTTTGCATATTGAACCATATTTCTCATCTGACTTTGCATGAGTGTCTGAGTGACTTATATTTTGAATTTTGACATGAATTTTGGACATGTTGTTTGCTTCTGGTTGAGATATATTGATAATTAATTTGGTGATTTTAGAAGTTGTTTGGCTAATTATGTGATTGCTCTTTGTTTGGGATCCTCTTGTGTGCACATCTTTGACCATGTCTGATCACTTGTTTGAAAAGGCACTTGTGCCATCATTTGGGTTTGCTCCTTTGACTTCACAATTCATGTTTAGGTCATTCACTTTCTGTCTAGGTTGATTTCATTTGGTTTATAATCATTCCTCTTTGGTTTGTGATTTATTTGAGTTTCATTTGCAATATTGTCACTCATATCTGTTTGTACTAACCTTTTATACAGGGGTTGAGGTAAGTTCTTTGAGGGTGTGGATAGCTATCCATGTCCACTCTCACTCTCTTTGTCTCTCATCTTTTATTTTCTTTAGGCTTAGGTTGTCGTCAAACCTCACTAACCGTAGGTCACCCATGCATGATAACATTAGGACTCTTAGTTTCCCTTTAGAGTTTCCTTCGTGTCTTCTCTCTTCTCATCTCAAAACTTCTTGAAAACACTTAATAAGAATAAAGTGTATTGCGCACGAGCCTTAAGCGTGGGGAATGAGAAATGAGGGGCTTCCTCTCGTCTTTCTAGAGTGCTTAGCGAGCGTCCTGTCTTGGGACAATTCATTAAGTATTCGTCCCTGTGCCCTAGACTTTGGTGCAATGCAAGTTATGAACTAACTTAAGTAACTTCTGTCCTAAAAAAAATACAAACAAACTTCAAACCTTTTCGTCCTTCGGGATTGTCAAACTAAAGGCTATTTTCAAAAACGGCACGTTACTTTCCGTCTGATTCGCAAACAGGTATCGACCCTAACTGCCAGACCCGAACTTAACGTCGCTCATAAAAAACACAAAAAGAACTTGGTCCGAACTACGTTGACTCTAAATTCCCCATTGCACAAAGGGGGTACGTAGGCCTAGGACGTCAACGTCCTACCGAGTCTGTCATTGTTTTCCCCTTTCCCATCTTAGTACAAACATAGATGATAGGATAACTTACCCTTAGAATAGACAACAAGCGTGGATCCCATCGAGTATGATGGACGCGTGGGGTGCTAGCACCTTCCCCTCGCGTAACCGACTCCCGAACCCAGGTTATGGTTGCGATGACCATTCCTTTCCCTTTTCCTCAGGTTTATGCGGTGTTCCCTTTCCCTCTCTTGGGATAAATTTACACGGCTGAAGACTCTGTTTTTCCGCGCCACTCTCGCGTTTGTACCTGGATGAAAATCCTGGGAGCGACAAATATCAGTAACAGCAACAAGACAAATGTTACGACATCTGTTCCAACATGTTAATCAAAACTGAACTGTAAATTGCAGAATGATAAACAACACAGAATATGATAACCTAGTTCGGTTCAAATCACCTACATCTGGGGGCATACCAAGCCAGGAAGAAGAATTCACTATTAGTAGTATAGTTTTATGTAAACAACCTCTGTTCGGGGAGTAATGAAGTTGTGCGTAACGGACAGTAATTTCGAGGAGGAATGTTGTATTCCTTGCCCGGTTAGAGGGGCAGAAAGGTCACTTTTGCCCCTCCGTGGATTGGACTTAGGCAATTTGGGCCGCTCTGGAGCAGAAGCGGATTGGGCCAATTCTAGCTATTGGTCCAGTCTAGAACAGGAGCCCCCCAATTCGTTGCTCCCGAGCATGGGAGTGATGACTTAAAGACTGCTCGTTACTCCGGGGAGCTAGCATAGAGTCGCCGTTTGTAGGCGAGGAAGGTTGTCTCAAAGTGCCCGTGGCCCCAGGTGTTCGTGAGATTCGTAGTCGTGACCATGTTGCCCGGTGTGCGGGGAGACTAATGTTTAGACAGAATTTGAAACGTTGGGGTGCCACGTGTACCTAGAGCTCCGTGTAGCAGTTAATAGGTAATGATGGCTAGCGGGTAGTCATGATGGCCTACGGGCGTGTGGTTGCACGCGCCCCCTTGTATAAAAGGGGGGGAAACCGTTTCATTTGAAACTTTTCCTTTCTGATTTCTCTCCGTCTCTTTCAGTTCTTGCCTGTCACCGTCTTCAGGCTTTTCGACCACCGTCACCAGTTTCGAGCAACTTCTACCCTCTTCCAAAATCAAGTAAGTTTTCTGATCTGTAGCTTGTTTTATTTCCTTTTGTTGTTAGTGGTAGATTGTATGCGGTTAGGGTTAGCTTTAGGTGATAAAATAGGTGGAGTCCTGGCGAATGTTGGTGGTGGACGGTGGTTATACCATTTTTCCGCCTTCAGCACTTCACCGGAGTATGTAGTACATTTAGCGAGGAGGGTGGTCCACGTCGTGGTTGCGGTAGTTGTGCACGTGTGACCATCGTGTTTGTTCATCTTCTGATAGGGCGACGAGTTTTCTGGTAGAACGTTTCCAGATTCCGGTGAAGCTTTACGGTTTCCGGCGGCGCTTCAAACGGAATCTGGGCATGAGTGCGGGGAGGTTCCTCGCAGGAAGATGGTATGTCTCGTGCATCTCCTCGCGGGGAGGTTTTTCATTCGATGTTAGGGCTTAGGCCTGGCATGTTGTCCTCAGCCTTTTACGTGCCCTTTCACTTGACTTGGCAGTGGAAGGGTGGATTTGATTTTCTGTCGAATTCACTGTCTTTCTCTGCTTTTCAGGTGATCGTAATGGCGATGGGGCCAGACAGAGAAGTTATTCTAGACACGTCCGAGGAGGAAACTGGCTCCGATGAAAATAGTAGCTCAACGGCTTCGAGCTCTGCGGCTTCGAGCTCGACGGCCTCAAGTTTGTCCAGCAATGTCGGGGAGGAAGAAGAGGTTCGGGATGATATGGAGGACGATGACATCGAAGGGTTCTCCATGGAGGAGTAGGAGGTGGACGAACATTCCGAGCATATTTCTACGTTCGCAAAGTCTTTGGCGAACGTCTTTACGGAGGTAAGACCAGAGGGGAGTGGAAGGTGCACTTCACTACTGTGAACGAGCGGGTCTGCTCGGATTTCGAGGACCGCTTTACTATATATGAGTACGCCTTCAAAGAGCTGGGACTGAGGCTGCCTTTCACTGATTTCCAGCGGTCGGTGTTCGAGCATCTGAAGCTGGCCCCCTCTCAACTTCACCCTAATTTGCTGGCCTTCATCCGGGCTTTTGAATTGGTGTACGAGCATCTCTCTCTGGGGACTACTCTCCCTCTGTTATTCGCTGTCTTCCATCTTCAAAGGCAGCTGAAGGGGAAGAAGTACGGATGGGTTTCTTTGAAGCAGCCCAGAAAGCTATTTAAGTCGTTCTCGGAGTCAATCCGGACTTTCAAGGAGCGGTACTTCGTTGTTGAACCTGTGTCTGAGGTGGCCCAGGACAGCACATACGTCTGGGAAATCGAGGTTGACGAGGATGGAAATGAGCTTCTTAACGAGGAGGGGAAATATATTGGGCAGAGGCTCTACAGGTTCTCCATCCGCTGGGCACCTGACCATTTCTCCAAGAAGCCCAGCGATTATGTCTTTCAGCCGAGCGATCTGCGCGGGCAGGACGCCGTGGCGTACGAGAGGCTGGTGAACTGGGTTAACTCCTTCAGTCTTGCAAGCTACTGAACGAGCAAGGGTAGCCCTATCTTCGAGGAGGATGGGAGCCAGAGAGTTGAGCGCAGATTCGTCAGTGTTAAGGCACTGCTGGAGTGCTAGACTCTCGCGGACGTCGATAAGCTGCTCGGTAGTCTTGGTTATTTAGATTTTGTTTGTGTTATCTCTTTTCCACGTAGCTAACGTACTCGTTTTTTCTTTATTTGTGCAGGTGAGATGCCCCAGGCTCGCGATCGCGTGGTGCGGAATGCTATGGCGAGGAATAAAGCTGGAGCGGCTCCTCCTAAATCTCAGCCCGCTGGTGCCCGTGCTCCTCCTCCTATTCAAACTATCGCGGGGGCCTCTTCTTCTCCCTCTCCTGCTCCACGGGGATCTCCTCTGCCCTTGACCAGGCGGTCGAAGCGGCCAAGGACATCAGACGCTGTGGACCTTACCCGTGTTCCGGAGAAAGGGAAGTTTGAGCTCCCTCCATGCATCCTTGATAGGAGTTTCTTTGAAGGTAACTCCTTGGTCGTCCCCCGGGCGGAATCCCTCTGCTTGGAAGGCATGGATCGCCCGAGCAAGAGGGCACTGGTGGCCCAAGATGCTTCTGCCCTGGTCAGGATGCTGGAGATGGCTGTTGTTTACGCAGAAGGGGACTCCGCACTTGAGTCCGAACTTAAGGCTTCCCGGGCTTCTGAGGCGGCCCTCAAGGAGGAAGTTAAGAATGCCCGCAAGGCTGGGGGAAGGCCGAAGAGGAGACGGCCAGGCTGAAAGAGGAAGTATCCAAGCTGGCGGCGGAGAAAAAGGCTGCTGAGGAGCTGAACAAAGAGTTGATGGTGGCCAGCGCCCCGGGTGCCGACGAACCGGATGAGATAAAAGAGTTAAAGACTAGGTCTGAGCTGGTTGCCCGCATCCTGCTGGCCGAAGATGACGGCATCACCGTGGCAGAGGAGTCTTTTCAAAGCGTCGTGGCTCAATTGCGGGTGGTGAACCCTGGGCTTGAGATCTCTGCTGAGGGTACTCACTATCTTGCGCGTGTTAAGGATGGTCGCATTGTCTTGCCCGCAAGCCTTGTTCTAGACACCCCGAGGTTCAGCCTGAGGACCTGCCCGAGGAGGACCAGAGACCTGAGTCGGCATCAACCGAGCATGCGGATGGATGAGGAGTTTCGTTATTTTGATGTTGTTGTATCTTATCCGGCCTGCGTGGCATTGAATTATTTGTAATTTTATTTTGTGGGGGGGGCATGGCCCCGTTTTATGTTATAACGCACAATCGTGGCCCTCGTGGCCACCTGTTATGTTAATTATGTTTCTGCCTTCTTCGCGTGCATGATTTTACTTACGTTTATTTTGCTAAGTGTTGTATGCATGCTTGCCGTGAATGTATGCCTGCCCGTGTTTGGGAGCTTTTGACTTGTGTGAATATTTATGGGGGATTGCTCGTTGTAGATGTGTTTGACAGTGTGGGGAACTGGTCGAATGGTCAGGGAATATCCTGGCTGGGGAGCGGAGCTCAGGTCGCGTTTGAGACCTGAGTTCGCGGCGTGAACGTCCCATCGCGAGTTGGGGTTCTACCAATCATGGTACTTTGACGACGGCGATGCTCGATCGAGGACCGCTATCGAGCAACTACCCAGCTCGTTACTGAGCGGGGTTGTGCTTTAATCGTATGGGACGCTTGTACCTAGACACGCATAGTGGTCGGTAGTTAACGTTCGTCATTGCGACGAGTCAAACCGAGCATTTAGCTGTAGTATTGCTTTAGCTTTTAGGCGTTCCATGGTCGAGCGAGTTCCTCCCCAGTGAGATGTTCTAGGTAGTAGGCCCCATTTTCCATTTTTTCCCGGATGCGATAGGGTCCCTCCTAATTGGCTGCTAGCTTGCCTTCGCGAGAGTCTTTGTGGTTTCTTCTTAGGACAAGGCTTCCCACGTAGAACTCTCGTCGTATCACTTTGGCGTTGTGCCTAATGGTGATCTTTTGTTTCAGTGAGGCCTCGCGGAGAGCTGCCCCGCTTCTGATTTCCTCGACAAGGTTGAGCTCTTCCCTTAAAGATTCGTCGTTCATCTCCTCGTCTAGGGACGACTCTGTGGCCTAGAGGGCACGTGAACTTCGACGGGAATTACAGCCTCGGTTCCGTATGCTAAACGGAAAGGTGTTTCCCCGGTCATAGAATGGGGAGTTGTGCGGTAGGCCCAGAGCACGCTGTGTAGCTCCTCGACCCACGCCCTCTTTGTTTTGTCTAGCCTTCGCTTGAGGCCTCGAAGGATGACTCGGTTAGCTGCCTCAACCTGCCCATTTGTGTGGGGGTGTTCGACGGATGCGAAGTGTTGCTTCGTGCCCAGTTGGGCGACGAAGTCCTGAAACTTCCTGTCCATGAACTGTGTTTCGTTGTCCGTTACTATTGCTTGGGGAATACCGAAACGTGCAAGGATGTTTCGTTTGTAGAAACGCAGGATTTTGAGGGCAGTTATTTTGGCTAGAGGTTCTGCTTCTATCCACTTTGTGAAATAATCCACGCCCACTATGAGGTACTTGTTCTGACTTGATCCTACCACGAAGGGTCCTAGGATGTCCAGGCCTTACCAGGCGAATGGCCACAGGGAGGACATAGCCTTGAGCTCGTTAGGTGGGGCTAGGTGCATGTCCTCGTGCCGTTGGAATTTATCGCACTTCTTTACGTGCTCTTTTGCGTCGTTTTTCATAGTTGGCCAGTAGTATCCTGCTCGGAGGGCCTTTCGAGCAAGGGACCTTCCACCGAGATGTTGGGTGTTGATTCCTTCGTGGATTTCGTGCAGGATGTGCATGACCATTTCTTCCTCGACACATTTGAGCAGCGGAATGGAGAATCCCCGTCTGTATAGTTTGTCTTCGACCAGGACATAAGAGCAGGCCCTTCGCCTGACTATGCCGACCTTCTTTGGGTAGGACAGGAGTTCGTCCTTGGCGAGGTAGTTATAGACTGGGGTCATCCAGCAGTTGTTGTCGCCTATCACCTGCACGTCGAGTGTCGGGGAAGCCTTCTCGATGCTGGGTCGAGGAAGTACTTCTTGTATGACGGATTTGTTTCCGCCTTTCTTCTTCGTGCTGGCCAGTTTAGACAGCACGTCCGCTCGTACGTTATGTTCGCGGGGAACGTGTTTCACTTATACTATTGTGAACTTTTCCATTTCCTTCTTTACCAGGGCCAGGTATTCGGTCAGGTTGTCGTTTTTGGCTTGGTATTCGCCTCGGACCTGGAGGGCCACGAGTTGTGAATCCGTGCAAATGACGACTTCTTCTGTTCCCAGATCCTCGGCAAGGCGTAGCCCAGCGAGGAAGGCTTCGTATTCAGCCTGGTTATTGGAAGTTGGGAAAGACAGTGTGAGTGATACCTCGACGATAGTCCCTTCGTTGCTTTCCAGTATAATGCTCGCGCCGCTACCTGCCGAGCTTGAGGCACCGTCGACGAAGATGGTCCACTTACGTGTCTCGCTCGCGGGGGGGTCCGCGAACGTCATCTCTGCGACGAAATCGGCTGTTAGATGTCAAACATGTTATATATTTGTATGGAATATTTGGAATTTTTCATTTCTTTCTAACGGTATAGTGTGAATTTAAGCGGTAAATGGAGTTGTTAAGCTTACATCGGAATATATGTGTGGAGCGTGTAATTTGTGCGTTAATGTGAAGGTATAGGCATGAAAGGAGCAAAATGGTGAACACATGGAACCAATGCAAGTTCCACTGAGTTTTGATTGCTGCAACAGGGTGTTCGCAGTGCGAACAATCTGGCGAAGTCCCAGCGAATGTTCGCACTGCGAGGGACCAGCGAGGAGCCAGCGAATGGAGGCGGTGAGTTCAAGATTTTCAATTACCTTGTGTTCGCACTGCGAACTCCTAGCGAGGGTCCAGCGAATGTTCGCTGGCTGGTTTGCAGTGCGAAGGTGCTGGCGAAGAGAGGCAGTAAGTTCCAGTTTTGAGAATTCTGGCTCGCTAGTTTATTCGCAGTGCGAATGAAGCTAGCGAATGATTCGCAATGCGAATGAATGGTTCACAGTGCGAACCCACGATTTCTGCTTGGGGCGGATTAAATCTCAGAGGCACTTAAAGTGCCATTTTTCCTCATTCGCAGTGCGAATGGATTGCTCGCAGTGCGAATCATGCAGAATTCTGCTATGTATAAATAGAATTTCACTTGTTGTAAAGAGGATCTTTTGTTCATTTTGATCCAAAATCATAGTTTTCAGTCTTTTTACCATTGGAGCTTGTATTTTCACTTGGAGAAGCTGATTTTGCATCCATTCTTGATTATTTAGAGTGGATGTTTACTCATCTCCTCTCTTTACTTGTTATCCAATCTACCATGAGAAGTGGTAGCTAAACCCTCTATGTTGA
Source organism: Lathyrus tuberosus (assembly GCA_022829125.1). Taxonomy (NCBI): domain Eukaryota; kingdom Viridiplantae; phylum Streptophyta; class Magnoliopsida; order Fabales; family Fabaceae; genus Lathyrus; species Lathyrus tuberosus. Next base: position 3,036,568 of record JALAZF010000231.1, on the reverse strand, counting down.
GGTTAGAAGTAGTTGATTCTATTTTTATGTATTGCTTTTGATCTATTGTATATGAACAAAGTCTTTGATCAATATAGATGAAGTTGTTTTCCCTTAATGCTTTAAGTTTGATTTGTTTTACTCTAGACATAGATTCCACAAATCTTGACCTAACAATTTCATCTCTTAAAAACCAAACTCTAGACATTGATTTGGGATTTGCTATTCGCATTGTATTGATCTTAATGATCGTTGTTTAGATTGTTAGCGTGAGACATCATCTAACGGTTTAAACAACGATACTCATGATTTCGCTTTAGACATAAACGTAGTCGGGAGGATACGCGGTTATATTTGTCGGAAACCGAGTTCATGTGCTTGATTAATCATTTATACATGGAAAGGATTAGCGAAACCTAACCTTAACATGCTTTTATAAAACCTTTTACAAAAATCTTTGTCACAATTTAATCTTTGCTACAAGTAAATGATAACAACAATTGAAACTTTTGAAACCGTTAACTTAGAATATCGCAACTATTGAAAGGCAAGCATCAAATATCAAACAGTCCCTGTGGATACGATAACAAAAACCCACACTAATATTCTTCTAACAAACTGGCGCCGTTGTCGGGGACTGTTAGGTGATATTGCAAGCATTGCGATAGTTGAGTTATTTTAAGCTGTTACCACTTTATCTTGAGCTTGTTAATCTGTTTTGTTTAGTGTGCAAACTTAGTTTATGCGGGGGAAACTACCGGCGGACCAACTTCTTTTCGATCCTGGGATTGAGAGAACCGCTCGTAGAATCAACAGCAGGACTAGACGAAGGAGGCAGCTAGCGAGACAGAGGCTAGAACAAGAGGAAAGTAATTCTACACCGCCACCTGTTCCACAAATACTTCCAATTATGGAGGGAGATCCACCACCACCACCACCACCTGCTTCTAGGCCATGTACAAATAGTCCTAGACACAATGCTCAGTTCGCCCGTCATGCACACAACGGTCGTCATGCTGAAATGAAGACCGGGATTCTCCAACTGTTATATCAGAGTCCATTTACGGGTATGGATCATGAAGATCCTTTCACCCATTTGACAAAATTTTATGAAATAGCGGGAGCGACTGATGCACCGGAAGCAGAAGAGGAATCTTTGTTCAAGAGAATATTCCCGCATTCCCTCATTGGGAAGGCCAAGGAATGGTACCTTGATCAGTCAACTGCCATAATGACTGATTGGAATGCTTTGGAAGAAAAAAATTTTGGAAAGATTTTTTCCGCACACTCGGTTTATGGAAGCAAAGACCGCCATAGCGGTATTCACACAAGGAGCTAATGAATCTCTCAACGAAGCTTGGGAGAGGTTCAAATCAATGTTACGAAAGTGCAAAGGCCATGGTTTTGATGAATTGTCACAAATTCATATCTTTAGAAATGGGCTGCAACTCGTACACAAAACCTTGTTGGATGCCAACGCCGGTGGATCTTTGTTAAGCAAAACTGCAGCGGAAGCCACAGCTATCATTGATAAGATGGCCTTGAACGATCATCAAGGTAGTCACAATCGTGGACCTGCTCAACGAACACCGGGAGTGTTGGAATTAGGAACAAGCGATGATATCCTTGTGCAGAACAAATTGTTATCACAACAGGTTGAGCTGTTAACGAAGCAAATGTCTAAGCTGCCTCAACAATTCAAGGAGATGCATGAATCTTCAAGTAAAAATGTGCAAGTGTTAGTGTGTGAGTTATGTTGAGGTGACCATCCGACCGGTTATTGTCCTCCTGCTGTGGAGGAAGCAAATTACGCGGGAAATCAAGGGTACCAACCCCGACCTCCGTATCAACAAGCCAACCAAGGTTACCAATAAAGGCCTAATCAAGGTTATCAACAACAATGGAGACCGCAAGAAGCCGGACCATCAAACCGCCAACAATAGCAGAATTACACTCAACCTCCGCAAGCCCCCGTTGGAAATACAAAGATGGAAGACACTCTTACACAATTTATGCAAATGGCAATCTCAAACCAAAAGAACATCGATGTCGCCATAAGGAATCTGGAAACACAAGTCGGGCAATTATCAAAACAATTGGCCGACCAACAAAAAGGGCCCTTTACGGAAAATACGCTTCCAAATCCTAAGGATTGTAAAGCTATTCTCACAAGAAGTGGTAGAGAGATTGACATGGGTGTAGGTAAAAAGAGAGTGGAGGAGGAGGTTGTAGTTGAAAATGAAAAAAATTGGGAAGAGATTAAAGTAGAAAAAAATGTGGAGGGTGTGTTAGTTGAAAATGAGATAGAAAAAAATGAGAAAGAAAAAAATGAGAATGAGAAAAAAATAGAGAGTGAAGAAAGAGTAAAGAGAAACAAGAAGGGAAAAGAGCCGATGAACAATATTCCAATTCAACATCTACCATATCCACATGCTCCTACAAAGAAAGATAGTGCGCGGCACTATTCTCGGTTTATGGATATCTTCAAGCAATTACAAATAAATATTCTATTTTCCGAGGCTTTGGAGCAGATGCCTAAATATGCGAAATTCATGAAAGATATCCTCACGAAGAAGAAAAGGTATACTGATCAGGAGACGATTATGGTGGATGCAAGCTGTAGTGCAATCATTCAACGGACGCTCCCACGAAAAGAGTGTGATCCGGGACGAGTTACATTGCCGGTTACGATAGGAAACATGTATGTGGGAAATGGGTTAATTGATTTGGGTTCTAGCATCAACTTGATACCATTGTCGATTGTGAAACGGCTAGGCCACATGGAATTAAGGTCCACGCAAATGACGTTGCAACTCGCCGATAAATCCATTACCCGTCCTCACAGTGTAGCGGAAGACGTGTTGGTCAAAGTGGACAAATTTTTGTTTCCAATTGATTTCGTTGTCATTGAAATGGAAGAGGACGATGATGCACCTTTGATTCTTGGAAGGCCTTTCATGAAAACTTCCCGTATGGCAATTGACATGGACGATGGTCTCATGAAAGTGAGAGTCCAAGATGAAGAGGTGTGTTTTAATCTTTATGATGCAATGAAGCACAAGAAAGATAAGGGGGATTGTTTCCGAATCGATGCAACGGAGAAAGCAAGTTTCGAAGTTACACAACAAATTCATGTAATTGATCCGTTACAAAGAGCTTTGGATGATTCCTTGGAAGTGTTCTCGGTTGAAGAAGAGAAAGCTCTTGAAGAGTGTTTGTTAGAGCTTGAAGCTTTGGAAGAATTGCAACCTTGGGAGTATGAAGAGGAAGTTCTAAAAAAAGAGGTGATTGAGGAAAAATCCCAACTTGAGCTGAAAGTGTTACCGCCAACCTTGAAGTATGCTTTTCTTGATGATAGTGATAATAAACCGGTGATCATAAGTAGTGTTTTATCTGAAGTGGAGGAAAGCCGCTTAATTCAAGTGTTGAAGAAAAATCAGGGTGCAATGGGATGGACATTGTCCGATCTCAAAGGCATAAGCCCTTCGTATTGCATGCACAAGATATTCATGGAGGAGGACTTTAAGCCGGTTGCTCAACCTCAACGCCGCTTGAATCCTATCATGAAGGAAGTGGTCCGGAAGGAAGTGGTGAAAATGTTGGATGCCAGAATGATTTATCCTATTTCCGAAAGCCCGTGGGTTAGTCCCGTGCATGTGGTACCAAAAAAAGGAGGATTAACAGTGGTCCGAAACGAGAAAAATGAGCTTATACCAACCAAGGTCGTAACCGGGTGGAGAATGTGTATCGACTACCGTAGGTTGAACAAAGCTACGAGAAAAGATCATTTTCCTCTACCTTTTATGGATCAAATGCTCGAGAGGCTTTCCGGTCAACAATACTACTGTTTTTTGGATGGTTATTCGGGTTACAACCAAATAATTGTGAACCCGGATGATCATGAAAAAACAGCTTTTACATGTCCGTTTGGAATCTTCGCTTATAGGAGGATGCCTTTTGGATTATGTAATGCACCGACGACTTTTCAGCGGTGTATGCAAGCTATCTTCTCGGATTTGATCGAAAAGACTATCGAGGTTTTTATGGATGATTTCTCCATTTTTGGACAATCATTTGATTTGTGCTTGAAAAATTTGGATACGGTGTTGGAGCGGTGTGTGGAAACTAATTTGGTGCTTAATTGGGAAAAATGCAACTTCATGGTGAACGAGGGAATTGTGCTCGGTCACAAGGTTTCTGCAAAAGGCCTTGAAGTTGATAAAGCCAAAGTGGATGTTATCGAGAAATTACCACCGCCGATGAATGTCAAAGGTATAAGAAGCTTTCTTGGACACGCCGGGTTCTACCGGAGATTTATCAAGGACTTCGCCAAAGTCGCAAAGCCGTTGAGCAACTTGCTTGTCCAAGGTAAGGTTTTTGACTTTGACGAGTCTTGTCTTTTCGCATTTAATTGTTTGAAACAAAGTTTAACCACCCCACCAATAATCGTTGCACCAAACTGGAAAATAGATTTTGAATTAATGTGCGATGCAAGCGATTATGCGGTTGGGGCTGTTTTGGGTCAGAGAAAAATGAAAGTTTTCCACGCTATACATTATGCGAGCAAAGTTTTAAACGAGGCTCAGATTAACTATGCCACAACTGAAAAAGAGTTGCTCGCCATAGTGTATGTGTTGGAGAAATTTCGTGCATATTTGATTGGTTCACGTGTCATCGCTTACACGGACCATTCGGCTATAAGGTATCTGCTCACCAAGCCTGATTCAAAATAGAGGCTGATTCGGTGGATCCTTTTGTTACAAGAATTTGATCTTGAAATTCGTGACAAGAGGGGTTCCGAGAATTTGGTGGCGGATCACTTATCCCGCCTGGTCAACATTGACGTGACCAAAAATGAATTTGAGGTAAAAGAGGAGTTCCCAGATGAAAAACTTTTTAGAATGCAGGTTAGACCGTGGTTCGCCGACATGGCTAACCACAAAGCCACCAGATTGATACCGGACGGTCTAACGCACCACCAAAAACGGAAATTTTTGTCTGATGCCAAGTCATTTGTATGGGATGAACCCCATTTATTTAAACTTGGTGTCGACAACCTCCTCAGAAGGTGTGTGTCAGTGGAGGAAGCCACGGATATTCTGTGGCATTGTCATAACTCTCCTTACAGAGGTCACTTCAATGGGTTAAGAACGGCCACTAAAGTCCTTCAGTCGGGCTTTTATTGGTCGTCCTTATTCAAAGATGCGCATGCGCATGCCCTTAGTTGTGACAAGTGCCAGAGAAGCGGCGATATTTCACAGCGGCAAGAAATGCCATTACAAAATATGTTAGAAATCGAAGTTTTTGACTGTTGGGGGATCGACTTTGCCGGTCCATTCCCATCTTCTTTTTCTAATGAATATATTTTGGTCGTTGTGGATTACGTTTCCAAGTGGGTTAAGGCGATAGCATGTGCTAAAGCCGACGGAAAAACGGTGGTGAAGTTTTTGAAAAGAAATATTTTTGCGCGTTTTGGTACACCTCGAGTGTTAATAAGTGATAGAGGATCTCACTTCTGTAACACTCAGCTTGACAAAGCTCTTGAGCAATATGGTGTGAAGCACAAAGTTACTACACCATATCATCCTCAAGCTAACGGTCAAGCAGATGTATCCAATCGTGAGATTAAGCGTATCTTAGAGAAAATTTTTTCGGCCTCGAGAAAGGATTGGGCGAACAAACTGGATGATGCATTGTGGGCGTATCGGACCGCTTTTAAGGCTCCGATCGGTCTCACACCGTTTAAAATGGTTTATGGTAAGAATTCTCACTTGCCGGTAGAGTTGGAGCACAAGGCGTTTTGGGCCTTAAAATTTTTGAATTTTGATCCAACTCTAAGCGGCGAAAAAAGAAAAGTGTAATTACACGAGTTGGATGAAGTGCGCCTTTAGGCGTACGATTCCAATAAATTGTATAAGGAACGTGTAAAGTCTTACCATGACAGAAAAATTGTCATCAAACAGTTTGAGGTCGGACAGCTGGTCTTATTGTTCAATTCTCGATTGAAATTGTTTTCCGGAAAATTAAGATCCAAATGGTCCGGTCCGTTTCGGATTGTGGAAATCAAACCCTATGGAGCAATCGTAATTGAGGACACAACGTCAAAGGAAAATTTGACAGTTAATGGCCAGAGGCTGAAAGTGTATCTCGGAGGAGGTTTCGAGCGGAATCCCGCAGTTGTGCCTTTCCGCGATCCGTGAGGTCGCGCTGGACCGTCGAGCTTAGCCGACGTTAAACAAGCGCTTGTTGGGAGGCACCCCAACATTGTAAGTATTTTTGCTTTAATTTGATGTTTTAAGTCATTTTCACATTTTGGACATTTGGAAGTGTGGCAGCTGTCATACCCCAAATTTTGACCACTAAGATTTCCCATCATTGTGCAAATCATCAGCACAATATGGATGTACCTTTGTACCTCATTAGTCTCCCCAAAGGTGGGTAAGCATTCACTACAAACAGGATTTAGGGTTTCAAGCCCTCGCAGAGCTCTTAGACAAAGGATCAATCAAGGAATGACATGATCTTCAACTTGTCTAGCCTCTCAAATATCCACAATGGATCAAGAGGACTCCCACTTCAAGGATTAAGCACAAGTTTGCTCCCTTCTAGGTGGATCAAGCCTCAGGATCGCCAGTGTCACCAAATTAGGGTTTGGTCGATTAGGGCCTCCAGATGGAAATTTTCCTCTGGGCATGAGCCAATGCTTCAAAGCATAACCTAAAATGCTCCATGAAACATCATAAACCCCATCATCAAGTCAATTTAGCCTCAGGGGATGCATACATAAAAAATCAGGAATTAGGGTTTCTTGACCTAATTCACCCCTAAGTTGACTTTTGGGACAAATCATGAGCCAAGACCTCAAGACGTGATTTGAGGGTCTCCAACATACCACGTTGATCCATTTGCAACAATGGATTGACCCAAGAAGCTTGAGCAACAAGTTTCAATTTCATCTGAACCACAATTGGGGTTTCGCGGGAAAAGTCAACTGTAGCTTTGACTTTTGACCAGAACATGCTCCCAAGTCGTGGGACACAATTAAATACACCCTATAACACCCATGGAACATGTCCATCAATTTTGATTTAGGTCAAGGACATGATTTCCTGAAGAATCGCACGGTTTGGAATTCATCTGATAAAAAGTCAACTGTGCACAAAAGTCAAACTTTGACTTTTTGAGATTTTTCATAAAAATGGTTTTTTAACCCTAAAATGATGTTAATGTATGATTGGAATCATCATTCATCAAGAAAAATCAAAGAAAGTGGGATAACTTGTAAAAGGGGTAACCATAAAAACTTAGAAATTTTTCTAAGTTATGAAAAAAAGTGGCAAGGGTACCAACTTTGGAGGATCATAACTCCTAAACCACAAAGCCATTTTTCTCCATCCAAAACTTGATTTGTAGCCCTCATTACCCTCTACAAAAACTTCAACTAGACCTAAGTCCAATTCATTAAGGATTTTGAGTTATGCTTGGATCAAAATGGCTAAAAAGTTAAAATTGACATTTTTCAGCACAATGTCCCAACTTCAAGGCTGTTTTTCTCCCTGATCCAAGTTGAACCAGGTCTAATGTTAAACATCAAAGTTGAAGTACGTCATCTAAGCTTTTCGAAAAGTCCTAGAACGTCCATATAGCATACTCGAGCAGGGAGTTATGGATCTTACAAAATGGCTTGCTGAAGCTAAATTTTACAAGGCAGATTTGCACATTTTTTGTGCCACACGAATTTTCAAGCCTTGTCATCAGTTTGGACACATCTAAGGATCAAATCCAAGTGGGATGATCTGATCCATGAACCTCCCAAGTCCAAGGAACAAAGAAAAGCATGCCAAAGCCTAGAAATCCCTAAAAGAGGGACAAAACTCCAATTTTGGTTTGGAGCATTTAATGGATGCTTAGAGGTGGCATGTACTGAGCCATTCTCATATGAAATTAGTCAAGACTTATCCAAGACCAAGGGAACCAGCAGCCTGTGCCCTAACCTCTAGTCAATGGCTAGAGGAGACTTGCATTTCCATTGGCCAACATGGAACAAACACCTGCTGCAGCCACCATTCACTGTGGATCCCAAAACAAACTTGCTCCACTATAAATAGAGCTCATTTGTGCTCAGTTTGAGTACACCAAAGCCATCAAACAGTTGCTTTCCTCAAATTCTCTCTTTCACTCCAAAATGCCTTCATTAGTAAGAAAATTCTGAGTTTTTGAGCTAGAGAGCAATTCCACTCAAACTAATCACACACACGCCTCATATATATCATATGTAAGCTGTGCAAACCATCAAAAGTGACCTGTAATCACAACATCACAAAGTCACCTCAAAATGGCACTTTTTTGCATTTTTCAAGCCATGTCTTGATTCAGTCACTTTCCAAGCCAGATAAAACCTCAAACACACTCTAAATATCATCCTTGAACTATCCCAAATGGTGCCACACATCTGGAACACCATTTGAGAGAGTTGGCATTTTGGCCGTTTTTGACCATTTCGCGAGAAAGTGCACAAACTTGCTCCAGAGGTTTCCAGCCAATTCCAACCATCCTAAAAGCTTCTAAGAGGTCATTTGAGGTTGTCCAAAGCATCAAATCATTTCTGGAACAAAGCACTTAGAAGGTTGCCCAAAATCTCCAAAAAAGAGGTAAAATCCACAACTTGAATTCTTTGAATCATGCTTTCCTTTGTTGTCCACATACATGCATCATATTGAACAATTCTTAAGGTAAAAATGTAGTCCTTAATGTGTATGTTGTGATCCTCCCACTGTTTGCATTTTGACACGTTTTTATGTGGAATTTTGGTTGTTTAGAAACCATGTACAGTTCTGTCTTGTTTTCATTGGTGTGTTCTATACATTAAGTTTCCGTGTGCGTGAGTGATACCATTGGATTCCTTGCGAAAAATCAGTCTAGATAGGTTTTTACGGATTTCAATTCCGAAGAAAATTGAGAGAGTTACGCGCGTCGGAAATTTTACGCGAAACGGCGTCGAATTAACGATAGCGGTTCTGTTTTTTCGCTTTGTACAGTGAGTTTCCAAGTGCGTGAATAATACCATTGGATTCCTTGCGAAAAATCGGTCAAGATAGGTTTTTACGGATTTCAATTCCGATGAAAATTGAGAGAGTCACGCGCGTTGGAAATTTTACGCGAAACGGCGTCGAATTAATGATAGCGGTTCTATTTTTTTCACTTTGTACAGTGAGTTTCCGTATGCGTGAGTGATACCATTGGATTCCTTGCGAAAAATCGGTCAAGATAGGTTTTTACGGATTTCAATTCCGATGAAAATTGAGAGAGTTACGCGCGTTGGAAATTTTGCGCGAAACGGCGTCGAAAACAACGATAGCAGTTTTTGTTTTTTAATTTCTGCGTTTTGTACGTCGATTTTCTGTGTGCCTGAGTAATACCATTGGATTCCTTGCGAAAAATCGGTCAAGATAGGCTCTTGCGGATCTTGATTCGGTTAAAAATCGAGAGAGTTACGCGCGTTGGAAATTTTACGCGAAACGATGTTTTTACACGCAGCAGCTCTGGTTTTTTTATCGCTGCGTTTTGTACGTTGAGTTTCGGCGTGCGTGAGCGATACCATTCGATTCCTTGCGAAAAATCGGTCAGGATAGGCTTTCGCGGATCTTGATTCGGTTAAAAATCGAGAGAGTTACGCGTGTTTGAAATTCAACGCGGAATGATGTTTTTAATCGATAGCAGTTTTTGTTTTTTAATTTCTGCGTTTTATACGTCGATTTTCCATGTGCGTGAGTAATACCATCGGATTCCTTGCGAAAAATCAGTCAGGTAGGTACTTCCGGATTTTGATTCCGATAAAAATCGAGAGAGTTACGCGTGTTGGAAATTCGGCGCGGAACGATATTTTCAAAACGATAGCAGTTTTTTCTGCATTTTGTGCGTCGATTTTCCTTGCGCGTGAGTAATACCATCGGATTCCTTGCGAAAAATCAGTCAGGTAGGTACTTCCGGATTTTTATTCCGATAAAAATTGAGAGAGTTATGAGTGTTTGAAATTTGATAAAAACGTGTTGAAAATTAAAGTTTCGGTAATCGTTTTTACCCCAAAAAATGTCGAAAATGATATTTTGATATCTTTTTTCTTTTTCTTACTTTTTATTTTCAAAACTCAACCAATTTTTTTCACATAGCAAAAAATCATCATTTTCCAATTCGTACCCCATAATATTTTAATCCAAAAAAAATCAAAAAAAAGTATTTTTTTTAATATATTTAAAAATAGTGTTTTAAATTGTTTTAAATGCTTTTAAAATGATTTTTTTTTCTTGATTTTTAAAACTAAAATGATTTTAAATATTTATGCTGATAAAATATTTTTTTTCATAAACTTTAATCATTATTTAATGATTTTATTTGATATTTTTATCATTTTTTACTTAATTTTTCTTGAAAAAATGCCTAAAAAATGAAATTGGGGTTTTCTTTGATTTTCACCCTAACAAATCTTTTTTAAACCCTTGGGCCTCTAATAGAGTGTAAGACCCAATCCTTTTTTGACCAAATCATTTTTGGGCCTCATTCATTGTATAAGCCCCGATACCGTCAAAAACAAACAGCGCGACCGTCGCCTTTTTAAAAAATAACCTTGGGCCTCTCCTCGAGCTATAAGACCCATTCAAAACAATTTTAGGCCTCATTCATTGTATAAGCCCCGATACCGTCAAAAACAAACGGCGCGATCGTCACTTTTTTAAGAAATAACCTTGGGCCTCTCCTCGAGCTATAAGACTCATTCAAAACTTTTGGGCCACTATTAGAGTGTAAGACCCAACCCTTTTTTAACGAAACAATTTTGGGCCTCAGCTATTATATAAGTCCCGATACGTTAAAAATCTCGGCGCGATCGCCATTTTCAAACTGAAAATATTTTGGGCCTCTCCCTGAGTTGTAAGCCCCATCTTTTGTACAAAAATACACTTTGGGCCTCTAATAGAGTGTAAGACTCAACCCCTCTTTTTTATATTTTCTTATTATCTTTTAATAATTTGGAAAATTAATAACTCCTTCAATTTTGATTATTTTTTATTGGTTCTTTTTCTGAAAAATCACAAAAATAGTAAAATATTTTATTCTACAAAAAAATCAAATTTATATTATTTATTTAATATAGTTGGTATTTTTGTGAATAAATTCATTTTTAATTATTTTTAAGCATTTTAAAAGTGAATATTCATCTTGAAAATAAAGACTATGGGCATCCCCTCGTGTTGTAAGCCCCATTTCTTTTCTTTAAACTTTTTGGGCCTCTAATAGAGTGTAAGACCCAATCCCTTTGTAAATACCAAAATTTTGGGCCTCAGTCACTTGTATAAGTCCCACAGTGTTTACAAAACCTCGGCGCGACCGTCGCCCTTTTCAAAATTAACCATTGGGCCTACCCTCGAGTAGTAAGACCCATTTCTTTTCTTAAAACTCACTTGGGCCTCTTGATAGAGTGTAAGACCTATCCCTTTGTACATAAAACCTTTCTTGGGCCTCAGTCACTTGTATAAGTCCCTCTGTACAAATTCAACAGTGCGCTCACTGATAAAACCCTGGGCCTCTCCTAGAGCTGTAAGCCCTAAATCTTTCTTTTTCAAAGCACTTTCTCCTTTGATTTTGAATATACTGTTGTTTTCAATTTTTCTTTGTTGAACAACTAACCAAACAGCATGGAAGCTCTACAACCGAGGAAGTGTTTACCCGCTTTCTTTTACCGTTTTCATATGTATATAACTATATTGTGGGGCTGTTTCACTGTAAGTCTCCTTTCACAAACTCATATATATATAACTGTATTGTGGGGCTGTTTCACTGTAAGTCTTCTTTCATAAACTCATATCAACTGTGTAATAATAGTATAGATATTTAGAGTTTCCCCGGCAACTACGTCAAGAACTAGGTGACGCCGTTTCATTTATTCATAGAAATAGACAACTAGATCCCCAATAGGATCACCAGATACAGTCTTCTCTTCGGCTGTCCTCATTAGGAATTGCCAAGAAACTCTACTCCCCAGGATGAATGTCTTCTCCGTGAATGGCATCTTTGAGTTTCTTCCAAATTCTCGAACTTTCCTGACTTGACCTATTCCTTGTGAATAGCTTGCCTTGAATTTCTCAGGGTTTGGGGACCCACGGACTTCCTAAAAGCATCGGCCTCCTCTTGGGCATCGTACAAGGACCCACGGGCTTCTTAAAAGCAACCCCGCCTCCTCTTGGGCTTCGTACAAGGACCCTACGGCTTCTTAGAAGTATTCACAGCCTCCTTTTAGGCTTCGTATAATGATCTCTTCCTTCGGGAATGATAGCCTCCTCTTGGGCTTAGTACAAGGACCCGTCAGCTTCTTAAAAGTTTCCAGCCTCCTCTTGGGCTTCGTACAAATTGTCCCGACGACCTCCTAGAGGTATAGGAACAGAACCTAGTCATTCTCATAGAACAGTCCTTTCATAGAGTCTACTATTGTTTCTCAAAGCATAGTACCAAAGATAAAAACTCTAGACTTGGACAGTCTAATCTCCTTGAGTCTCAAAGACATTCTCAAGTGACCCCTTCGTTAAATAGGAAGGAAACCCGTAGACTCGGACAGTCTCAATACCCTTTGGATTTCCCGTTTCCTCAAAGAGAGGGAAATATCCCTGATCCTCAAATCAAATCCCTGAGTACAGTATTACTCATATAAGAACTGATTTTCTCTTTTAAAATCAGTACATTGGACCTGTCACTTAACTGAAACAGTTACAATAGCCTCCATCTCGGGCTTCGTACGAGATACAAAGACTCTCTTGTTGAGTCAAACCTTTTAGCCTCTCTCTCGGGCTTTGTACGAGATACAAAGACTCTCTTGTTGAGTCAAACTTTTAGCCTCCATCTCGGGCTTCGTACGAGATACAAAAACACTCTCTTGTTGAGTATAAAAGATTCTCCTGTTGAGTCAACCCTTTTAGCCTCTCTCTTGGGCTTCGTACGAGACACATAAAAACTCCCTCTTGTTGGGCCAATAGCCTCCTCTTAGGCTTTGTATAAGAAAACCACTGGTTGATCCAATCAACCTTTTAGCATCAAAGCTGTGTCTCGTTCACAGTACACAAACATCAACAACTCCTTCCCCTTCATCTAATCGCTGTAAGCGGCAAGCCTCTGGATCATCTACATCCATGCCACTGTCCCTCTTTTAGCATGAGAAATTCCTAAGGAAAGATAGCATTGCTCTATACTGAGTTAAAGTCTTCTCCTTCAGGTTAAAATCCCCTATAAAGGAAATTATGGCATTGCTAGGATCCGCGTATCCCGGTTAAAGTAATTCTCCTTTATAACCAGTCACCCAATAGTTGTGACAGACAAACCCTTCTTTAGAGATGACAAATTCTCTCTAAAGTCGAGGTCCTTCAGCTTCACGTCTTGGGCTTTGAACAAGACACAAATGGACTTTTCAGCTTCACATCTTGGGCTTTGAACAAGATATAAATCACCTTCAGCTTCACATCTTGGGCTTTGAACAAGATACAAACCACCTTTTTCGCTTCACGTCTTGGGCTTTGAACAAGACACCAAAAACACCCATTTCCTCCCATAGAATAGGAGGAACTACGAACGCTCTGATTTCCCTGTTTCGGTAAACGGGAATACGTAGGCATAAGATCGAAAGAAAAGATCTTAGCGAGCACAATCAACAAAAAACCCAAATCCCATATCTCCATCAATCAAAAGCAGTAATTCAAAAGCATCAGTCCTAACATCCTAATCCTTGTTCCCCACCAGAAACCTTCTGCCCAGGTAAAAAGAAAGAAAACAGTATTGGCGAAAATACAAATAACCAGTACAAGGCCCCCCCACATTAATAGCATTCGTAACCTAACAGACCGCTGTTTAAACTCAGTATGCAAAGCAGGGTTAATTGGAGACATCTATTTCCCTTCCTTATTTAGCTCACAATAGGATAAAAAATGAATCGACCTGTAGTCAAAGCTCAAACCGCAGAGAGCGACCAGCGCTTAAGAACCGCGTCCAAAATCGCTCGCTACAGCAGCAAGACAGACCTGTAATTTTGAAAAAACTGTCTTCTCCGCTGGCTCATTCGCAGTGCGAATGTGGGGCGAGCATTCGCCAGCAATTCGCACTGCGAAGCTGGGGCGAGAATTCACTGTACATTCGCACTGCGAACGTCAGCGTACCTGTCTGGGTTGTTTTGCTGCCACATCATTAAATTGGAGGGTTTTATGATGGGTGGGCCTGTACGTAGGCCCAAGACCCATGTTGAAAGTCTGATTGACTTGGGGGGACCAAACCCTAGTCTCTCACTCTCACTTTCAACCATTAACCAAAAAGAGAAAAAGACATTATCCTCTCCCCTCTCACGTGCAAGTTTCTGCCATTCTCTCAAGTTCTTTTTCCTCAATTGCCAACTCTAAACAAGGTTTGAATTTAGTTTCTATGTTTTTTCTGTTATTTTGATGTTGTTTGGATATTTACATGGAAAATGTGTAGGAAGTTTGGGGTTTGAATTCTGAGTTTGGTTATTCAATGCATGTCAAAATTTTTGCTGGATTTTAAGTTGAGAATACCTGTAGAATGTTGTTATGTGTGAAATCTGGGGGCTGCATAAATTTTTCAACATTTTCATGCATTCGCTGGCTTGTTCGCACTGCGAACCTGGGGCGAGCGTTCGCCAGGCTTCGCAGTGCGAATGATCTAGCGAGCAGCCCAGATGTTTGATTTTCTGATAATGCATTCTGTTGCTTGTCTGTCTTTAATTCTAATGATCTGTCTTGGTGTTTTTGTGTGGACTTGTTTGTTATTGGTGCAGATGGGTCCTAAAACCTTGATAAGGAAAAGAAAGACATCCACATCAAGACAAGCGCCGGTCCGTTTTGATGAGACCCGGTTCCGAGGTATTAGACAAGCTCAGAGGTATGAAGTGTTAGAAGGAAGGACCATCCTTGCGGAAAGGAGGTTTGTTCTGAATGAGCAGGGAAGTTATCGTGCCATTGCTGCCCTGTTAACTGCGAAAAAGTGGGATACGCTGATTAACCCTGTTGATTCTTACGACGTTGAAATGGTTCGTCAGTTTTACGCCAACGCCCTTCCTGATGAGGGAGATTTGTTTACTTGGACTACTTTTGTTGGCTGGAAAACGGTAAGGTTCGACAGAAGAACTATTAACAGAGTTCTTGGAGATCCCCTTCCACTACGGGCTAGCGAAGAGGATAGGTATCATGAGACGTTGTGTAATTATCCTGATATTGCCACAATGACTCGTGATCTCCTACGCCCAGGTAAAAATGTAAAGTTTAATCATTCAGGGGTGGTTGTTCGATATCACCGGGAGGATATGGTGCCTTTGGCTCAACTTGTTTTACTTTTGGTTGTGACCAATATTACGTCAAAGTCACACTCCTCCACAGCTTCGATTCGTTTGGCTCGCCTTGTCCACAGTATCCTTACTAACGTGGAAATTGCCGTCGCAAGGATCATTGCTGATGAAATAAGGGCCATCGTTGAGAGTGGGTTTGGTGGGACTGCTTCGAGGAAGAATGCCCCTCTTGCTTTCCCTTGTTTGATTATGACCTTATGTGCTGATGCTGGAGTGACTTTGCCTTCGCACCGTCAAGTTACTGTGCCGTCGACTATTGATGATCAATATGTCGATAAATTATGCAAACCGAAGGGTGCTCGGGCTGAATCTTCTGGGGCTGGTGCTGGTGCTGAGACCGGTACAAGTGAGGGTGCTGCTTCTGGATCTCACAGCTTCTATCCATATCAGCAGGAGATCTGCCAATATAATTGGGATTGGATGGCTGCTCAGCAGCGTGCCATGACTGATATTCATGATTCTTTGCAGGTTCTCCAATTGCAGATCCGCGACCCTTCTACGCACCACACTATGATGTCGAGGGAGCAGTTCCTCGCGCATGCTGCATGGCCTGAGGCCAGGCCTGTTTTCAGTTGGGGAGAGGATGCTGCTGAGCATGATGCTGAGGAGAGGGGAGATGGCGACGGTATTATGATGTCTGATGATGATGATAAGGGGCAGAGGACGGATGTAATCGGGGATGAGCCTGAGGATGATCCGGGTACTGATATTGTCGAGACGGAGTCCGAGGAGGATTGATTTTTGGATCTTAGAGTTGTACACTTCCTTTGGTCATCAAAGTGAAGTTTCTTGTATTTTGTTTTTTCAGCTTTTACTAGTCTAATATTGATGTACTCGTACTAGTGTGGTACTTTTTGGATTATGTAGGTGTTTTATACACCAGGCACTTTTTGATTATTATTAGTAATGAGTATGGTTTGCAGTAAAATTTTTTGTTTCACTTTACTAATAAATTGTTGGTTTTTAATTTTCATATTAAGTGTTGAGTTCTTCAGTTTACGAATGCTCAACACTTCAGTATTTTTTTTTTGTTGTTAAGTGTTAGTAAGAGTTGAATTCTTCAGTTGACGAATGTTTAACTCTTACACTGTGCATATGTGTTATTTTGATGTTCCTTCTTTTAGGATGAATTTGGGGAAGTAGGTTGGAGACTCTTGATTTTAAAGGTAGATTCCTCCAAGATGTGAGGGCTATGATAGTACCGTAAGCATTGTGTTGCGACAAGGTATATTGTTACCTAGTTCGAGAATTTTTTATGTTTTTGAACTTTGTGTCTTGGTGAGATTGAGAATGTTGTTTCATGTTACAACTTCCTTTGAATGCATGTGTCATTTTAGGATCAAAACCATTAAAGTGAGAAGCCTCCAAGGTTACTATATGCTAAGGATTGTGATGAATGTTGTCTTTACTTTTAATTCATGCCTTATCTTGTGACCATGTGATTTTGTGGAAGTATGTGAAGTGATCAAGGTACTTGTTTGAATTTGAGCACAACTATGTCCATATATTAATTCACCCGTGAGTAGTGAGCATTTGGTAGCCCCTTTGAGCCTAAATAGTTTAGAACTCAATTGAATGATGGACTTGTTTTATGTACATAATTTGCAAGTTTGGTTCATCATTGAATTTGGTGAGTTTCTAACATTTTCTTCTTGAGACCCTTGAAAACCATATACTTTGACTTCCTTGCCTTAAAAAGCAAGGAACATTCACTTTAGGTTGAGTTGAAAATGAGTTGGGGAGAATAAAAAGAAGATGGGTGCATTACTCCAAATTTTGAAAAATTTTCAAGCAAGCATGTAAAAAAAAAAGAGTATGAATATGTTGTACAAAAGAGAAAATGCTTGCTTGAATAAAAAAATAATAGAATCAATAAGTGTGCACGGTAGTTTGTGAAGGTGGAATGAAAAATTGGTGAAATGAAGTGTGTTGTGTGAATATGTATATAGTGAATGTTCTTTTGCTTCGGCAATTTCGTTTCAATGGCCATTAGAAATGTCCCTTTTTTGTTCACCCGACCAAACTACAACCTTGAAGTCCTTAGTGATCTTTTACTTCCATGATTTCTGTTATGATCATTGAGATATGGTATGAATTGCTTAGTATTGCATCATTTGTCATTTGAGTGTAATTGTCCCCTGTTTGTATGCACGTTTGCCTTCAATCCTTTTTCGAAGAGGAGTGTAGAATGACATATGCAGGATGAGTTAGTTGTTTCTTGAAACATTGTTTGAAATTGTTTAAGTTGCAAGTTCTTTTTCATATCAAATTCTTGAATTGTGTAATTGTCCATTGTTGTGATCGTTGTTTAGTTGAGCCGTTTTTCGCGTCTTGGTTGAATTGGGTGCTCGAGCAAATCCTCGTGAGAGGCATACTTTGTTTGAGGACAAACAAAGAGTTAGTTGGGGAGAGTTTGTTAGATGTCAAACATGTTATATATTTGTATGGAATATTTGGCATTTTTCATTTCTTTCTAACGGTATAGTGTGAATTTAAGCGGTAAATGGAGTTGTTATGCTTACATCGGAATATATGTGTGGAGCGTGTAATTTGTGCGTTAATGTGCAGGTATAGGCATGAAAGGAGCAAAATGGTGAACACATGGAACCAATGCAAGTTCCACTGAGTTTTTATTGCTGCAACAGGGTGTTCGCAGTGCGAACAATCTGGCGAAGTCCCAGCGAATGTTCGCACTGCGAGGGACCAGCGAGGAGCCAGCGAATGGAGGCAGTGAGTTCAAGGTTTTCAATTACCTTGTGTTTGCACTGCGAACTCCTAGCGAGGGTCCAGCGAATGTTTGCTGGCTGGTTCGCAGTGCGAAGGTGCTGGCGAAGAGAGGCAGTAAGTTCCAGTTTTGAGAATTCTGGCTCGCTAGTTTATTCGCAGTGCGAATGAAGCTAGCGAATGATTCGCAGTGCAAATGAATGGTTCGCAGTGCGAACCCATGATTTCTGCTTGGGGCGGTTTAAGTCTCAGAGGCACTTAAAGTGCCATTTTTCCTCATTCGCAGTGCGAATGGATTGCTCGCAGTGCGAATCATGCAGAATTCTGCTATGTATAAATAGAATTTCACTTGTTGTAAAAAGGATCTTTTGTTCATTTTGATCCAAAATCATAGTTTTCAGTCTTTTTACCATTGGAGCTTGTATTTTCACTTGGAGAAGCTGATTTTGCATCCATTCTTGATTATTTGGAGTGGATGTTTACTCATCTCCTCTCTTTACTTGTTATCCAATCTACCATGAGAAGTGGTAGCTAAACCCTCTATGTTGAGGTTAGAAGTAGTTGATTCTATTTTTATGTATTGATTTTGATCTATTGTATATGAACAAAGTCTTTGATCAATATAGATGAAGTTGTTTTCCCTTAATGCTTTAAGTTTGATTTGTTTTACTCTAGACATAGATTCCACAAATCTTGACCTAACAATTTCATCTCTTAAAAACCAAACTCTAGACATAGATTTGGGATTTGCTATTCGCATTGTATTGATCTTAATGATCGTTGTTTAGATTGTTAGCGTGAGACATCATCTAACGGTTTAAACAACGATACTCACGATTTCGCTTTAGACATAAACGTAGTCGAGAGGATACGCAGTTATATTGGTCGGAAACCGAGTTCATGTGCTTGATTAATCGTTTATACATGGAAAGGATTAGCGAAACCTAACCTTAACATGCTTTTATAAAACCTTTTACAAAAATCTTTGTCACAATTTAATCTTTGCTACAAGTAAATGATAACAACAATTGAAAATTTTGAAACCGTTAACTTAGAATATCGCAACTATTGAAAGGCAAGCATCAAATATCAAACAGTCCCTGTGGATACGATAACAAAAACCCACACTAATATTCTTCTAACATCGGCCAGAGCTTGGGCCTTAAGGGCTTTTCTGCCTTCGTACCGGATGTCAAATTCGGACAGTTCAAGCGACCATTTAAGCATTCGTCCGGCCATATCTGGTCGTCCAAGCAGCTGCTTTATGGGCTGATCCGTTCGAACCACGATCGTGTGGGCTAGGAAGTAGTGCCTTAATCTCCTGGGAGTATTGATGAGGGGCAATGCCACCTTCTCTATCTGCTGGTATCGTAACTCTGGTCCTTGTAGCGCCTTGCTCGTGAAATATATGGGCTTCTGCCCGTCAGGTGTCTCGCGGATGAGAGCGGCGCTCACTGCTTCGGCTGCTATGGCTATGTATAGGTATAGTGTTTCGCCATTGTCCGGGCGAGAGAGAACCGGTGGCTCTGAGAGTGCTCGTTTCAGATGGAGAAGGGCCTTGTCACACTCCTCGGTCCATTCGAACGCGGCCTCTTTGCGGAGGAGCTTGAAGAATGGTAGGGCGTGCTGGGCGGACGTGGCCACGAAACGAGATAGCGCGCATCCCGTTGAGGGACTGGATGGATTTTTTGGACTTGGATGTAGGAAACTCGGAGAATGCCCGGCATTTGTCGGGATTGGCTTGGATTCCTCATTCCGTTAAGTAGAAGCCGAGGAATTTGCCTGCCCGGACGCCGAACGTGCACTTCTCCGGATTAAAACGCATTTTGTATTTCCTGGCCTGTTCGAAGACCTTTTGCAAGTGGGCGGTATGATCGGTTTCCTCGTGGGACTTTACGATCATGTCGTCCATGTATACTTCGAGCATGTCGCCTATTTCTCCCCGAAATACTTTATTCATCATTCGTTGGTATGTTGCTCCCGCGTTCTTCAGGCCGAAGGGCATTACGTTGTAGTAATAATTCCCTGATTCGGTCATGAAGGTCGTATATTTTAGTCGGACATTGCCATTGGGATTTGATTGTAGCCCAAGTAGGCGTCCATGAACGATAAAAGTTTAAAACCAGCGGAATTATCAACAAGTTTATCAATATTGGGGAGGGGGTAGGCATCCTTCGGGCATGCCTTATTGAGATCGGTATAATCAATGCACATGCGCCATTTTCCATTAGATTTTTTAACCAATACAACGTTGGACAGCCAAGTGGTGTACTTGGCCTCCGAAATGAATTTGGCCTCGAGGAGGTCCTTTACAGCTTTTTCAGCAGCCTCCGTTTTCTCCGGAGACTGCTTTCTCCTATGTTGCGCTACGACCTTGATGGCCGGGTCAATGGTCAGCTGGTGACATGCGACGGATGGATCCAAGCTGGGCATTTCCGCGGTGCTCCAGGCGAAGAGGTCAGCATTCTCTCGGAGGCACGCTTTGAGCTGCTTCCTCGCGATGTCAGGCAGGTCCGCTCCGATCTTTACTCCCCGTTGGGGGTCTTCGTCGAACAGGACTACCTCGAAGTTGCCATCTGAGATTGGGCGCATTGGATGGGAGCTGCCGCTGGATGATGTGGATGGGCCGGCTGAAGCTGCTCGTTCCTCCTGTTGGTCCTCGGGGAAGCGACTGTCGAGGTCGATAGAGTTGACCTAGGGCAGAGGCTTGGCCTCCTCGGAGCTGCTTGGCAGAGCTGGCTTGCTCGATGCTTTAGGCTTGGGAGCAATGGCGTTGAGCCCCTTTGTAGCTACTTCAAAACATCGTCGGGAAGCTTCTATGTCCCTGTGAAGGGTGGCGATCATCCCCCGATTGACGGCTCTGCTACCAGCTCGGCTAGAGTTGGCCTTCCGAAAATGCATTGGTAAAGTGACGGGCAGTCGATTACCATAAATTGCACCTTGATGGATCTGGCCGTTTCGGCTCCTCCGAAGGTCACAATCAGCTCAAGGTAACCCCACGGCTTGGTCACGGACCCATTGAATCCCTGTAAATCGGACCCTACGTAGGGGGTAAGGTGCGATTCGTCCAGCTGCAGCATTGAGAACACTGGGAGTACATGATGTCGACCGAACTGCCCTGGTCGACTAAGATTCGGCGAACGTCGAAGTTCACCATTTGGGCTCTGACAGCAATGGAATGCTTGAGTTTGGGGAGTAGCCGAGGAGTTCCTCCTTGTAGAAGGAGATGGGGATGGAACTCTTTGGGGCCTGATCAAGCGTGGTCACTTTGTTGGAGCTGGTGTTGATCAGGTGGTCGAACTTCCGTTTCACGAAACCCACAGTGACTTTGTTGAATCCCCCGCCAGAAATGACTATGGCGGAAGGAAAAGTCTCCCACGAGCTGTGGGCCGCGAAATAAACAGGGGCGTTGAGCCCGTCTGGGACGTAGAAGTCCTCTGGCTACGAGATGGACATTGCAACCTATACGGTGGCTTTGTCCGAGGAGGGTATCTCTTCCTCGACCTTCTTGGACTCCTGGGCGTCCTGCTGAGGAGTGTCCTTCTTCTTCGCGAACTGTTTCAGGTGCCCGTCCCTGATCAGTATCTCTATGGCATCCTTCAGATGGATGCAGTCCTCCGTGGTATGGTCGTGACTTTTGTGGAAGCGGCAGTATTTTGACTTGTCCACGTTTGGTCTGTTTGGTAGCTATTTAGGGAAACGAACCCCGGCTTGTTTGAACTCCGAATTGGCACATTCGGACAGAATCTTTTCCCTGGAAATGGTCAGGGGAGTATAATCATGGAAACTCCCGGAGGGCTCTTTGCTGTCACGGGAGTCGCGAGGACGGTCCTCGTGCCTTCGTTCACCCCGACGGGATGTCGAGGCTTCTTCTCCTTTGGAGGCCCGTGCATTCTCCTGGCGGCGCGATGCCCGGATGTTGCAGGCCGCAATCTTCTCCTCGTATTGGATATGAGATTGGGCTTTGAGGAGGAGGGCTTCTAAATTCCTCGGTGGGGCGAGGCCGATGGCTTTAGCGAAATCGGAGTCTGGGAGGACTCCTTGCTCGAGCAGGAACTTCTTCATTTTGTCCGTCGCCGGAACCTGCACTGCTTCCTTGTTGAACCTCTCGATGTATGCTCAGAGAGGTTCGTCTTTCCTCTGGATTATGGCTCCGAGGGAGGCCTCAGTTTTGGGGTGGCGGCGAGATGCTGTGAAGTGCCGCGAGAACATCCTGCCGAGCTGTTTCCACGAGGTAATGGACTCCTCGGGCAGTTGTTTATACCATGTCATTGCTCCTTTCCGAAGCGTGATTGGGAACAGTCTGCATTTGATGGCGCCCCGTACGCCACGGTAGTCTAAGAGGGCATCGATATTCTCGATGTGCTCGTCTGGGTCAGTGGTCCCGTCGTATGTGCCAAGTGACGGGGGTTTCTCCAAGCCTTTTGGGAGGCGGGTGGCCAGGATCTACTGGGACAACGTGCCGCGAGGCTCGTCGTCGTCACTGGAACTGGTGTATGATGATGACCGGACGGGCTGCTCGCATCGGCGATTCCTTCGTGGAGAAGGTGAGCGGTTCCTTCGAGGAGAAGGTGGGCGGTTCCTTCGCAGGGAAGGTGAGCGTGTTCGTCCTTTGGACTTGACTAGAGACTCCTCGTTACTTCGAGTCCTTTTGTGGTCATGAGCGTGCTGGTCACGCAGGGAGATCTGGTCGCGCTTTCGGGCTACGCGAGGAATGTGCTCTTGGTACAGTCTTCGGTTGATTTCTCTCCGTGGCTGCGGGCTTCTAGATCGTCGCTGGTTCCTCCGCGTAGGAGGGGATCTTGGAAGGCAAGACTCTTCCAGTGCCCCGATTCTCTCGTTTTACTGCAGGATCATGATGTTGGTCTTGTTGAGGGCCTCCAAGAGGGCTGCCACGGCCGGGTCGGCACTGGACGGAACAGGAACGGGCTGGAGGTCGAGAGACGGTTGATCGTTGTTGCGATCAGCAGGAGTTGGGGAAGGAGAGGCGGTGGCTCCATCCCTAAGGAAACAGGTATCTCGGAGGAGAGATGACTGGCCGTCAACGTCAGATTTGTTGACGGGGAGGATGGTGGAATGAAGAGCATCCTGGGTGCGATCTTGGGAGGCCATAATCGTGATGATGTTCGAAAGTTGTTTTGATCTTCGGTTAAAGAAAGAAGGGGAGAACAAATATTCCCACAGACGGCGGCACTGATCGTGAAGGCTGGATCAGATCCTGTAGAATCAGGCCGCCAAGTGTGTCAGGGATGCTGGTCGTATGGAGAGGAGGAGGGGGTGTACCTGTAAGGCACTACGACTCTCAAGTAAGTAAAGGTCAGAGAAAAAGGGGCAAGTACAAAGAGTGTTCTTCGGGCGAATATTAGGACCTGACCCTCTCAAGCGAGAGGGTTTATATAGAACCCCCAGCGCGTGGCCAACGGTCCTATTTTCGGGGCGAAATAACCGTTTTCCCCAAAGAATAGGTAACTACCCAAACTAGCCGTTATGTCGGGCAGGGTGCCCAAAACTAGTCATTATGTCAGGCATAGGCATGGTTCCAGGCACCTGTCCACAGCTGTTCGGGGAGTAATGAAGTCGTGCGTAACGGGCAGTAATTCTGGGGAGGAATGTTGCATTCCTTTCCCGGTTGGAGGGGCAGAAAGGTCACTTTTGCCCCTCCGTGGATTGGACTTAGGCAATTTGGGCCGCTCTGGAGCAGAGGCGGATTGGGCCAATTCTAGCCATTGGTCCAGTCCAGAACACTACCCAATGAAGACATTATCTAAGAACTTCATCCTAGATTAAGAGAAACCCATCTTACTCCCTAAATCACAACCTGTGATTATCTAACAGTTATAAACAAAATAATTATATCATCCTATTGAAAGACACCCCTTTCAATACAAAGTTCAGTCAAGCATCCTTGACTAACAAGTTAACATGGATTTGCTTAAAAGCTTCATCCAAGAACAATACATGATTCATTACCTACGGATTTTTGAATCTGTACAAGTACCTATTTCTTCCACAATGTATCAAATCGATACAGAGGGAGACTTACAAGAAAGCCTATGACTCTCAAGACCCTAAACCCTATTTTCTACTTTACAAAAGTGTTACAATAGGTTCAGATCTTCAGTCCTAGGTCTTGGTCTTCTTTTATAATCTTATGCTTCCTTGGGCTTCGAATCTTCTGTTTATTCACTACTACGAAAAACCCATTTAACGACGCCAGGTTTACCACGGTTTCGTATCCCACCGTTGTAATAGGTTAAAAAATTTGCTGATTTATAACGCCATATTTAACGATGGTTGTACTAAATAACCATTGTAATACAAGCTGTGTAACAAGCTTTGATTCCCAGATACTACATTTTTTTTCATATTTTTACATTTTAAACACACTTGTATTAAAACACCGTTGTAATACATGTATCAAGCTTCGATTCCCAGCAACTATATTTTTTGTCATATTTTTAGATATTAAACATATATTTTATTTCTTTTAAACATATATTTTATTTCTTTTGTTATTATTTTTAAGTGCAAGAGAATAGTATATATAACTTTAAAAATAAAACTGTAAGAGATGAGCATGTATAAAATAAAATTTTATTAAGATTCCATTAAGAAGAGTACATTGATAATCATATTACATATATTTATCAATGTCAGAGCCCATAGCTGCAAATGCATCTTCATAATCCAGAAATCTCTCCTCACTCCTCTCATCGGAATCATAATAAACAGTCCTCATTTTCTTCTTTAACTTTTTCTTCTTCGGCTTCGGCTTCATCTTCGGCTTCGACTTCATCTTCTTCTTATTCTTCCTCACCCTAAGGCATCCCTGACGTTGGCCGCTGGTTGGACCTCCTCAATTGGCGCCTGACGTTCCTCATTGGTGATGTTTCTAGCATTCTCATTTGTAGAACTCATTGTTACGAAGAATATATTATGAAGAAATGTAAAGTTGTCTATTTATAGATGAGGTTGAAGATGAAAAGTTTGTTAGTTTAATGCTTGCAATGATGATAACTTGTAAACCGTTCATATTCTGGAACGATATTTTTTGAAAAACGGAGAAAATTTTAAATTATTCCAGATTGTTCTCTATTCCGGGAAGAGCAACCGTTATTATATTACAACGGTTAGTAATATTAACCGTAGCGATACCCCTTATACTCCAGGCAACAATATTTTTCTATTTTACGTAATTATAGAAAAATGTTGTTGCCTGGAGTCGAACCTTGTATCAAGTATAAGGGGTATCGCTACGGTTAATATAACTAATCGTTGTGATATAACTAAAATAATATATACTTATCATTACGGTTTTTTTAGAAAACCGTTGTGAAATATTTACCTATATAAGGAATTTAACTTTCCCTTATTGACAATAGCGCCGTTTCCTTCACAGCGAAACCCTAGCACCCATTTGTTCTCTACATTTTTGGCAACAAACTTCATCTTTTTTTAGAATCCGCGAAAAGAAATAAAAGAAGTACGCAGCTTTTGATTTAAGCTTCTACCTCATTTTATTCCTTCTTGCAAAGTCTAAAACTATATGAACATGGTGATGATAAGGTATTCTTCTACTTCAATCTTTTTGTTAGATAGTTCCCATTATCTCTTTTTGTTGATTGTTCTCATTTTGTGCAGATTCGACTTCAATGCTTTACAAGCAAGGTGAACTTTTGCTAGTTTTGTTTCCATTAGGGTTTTGTTTCAACTTTTGCTTGTTTTGTTTTGAATACTGACTAATTTTCTTCATTGTTTCCCACTCTTAGGGTTTGTTTCACATGGTGATGATGATGGTGGTACATATATATGAATTCATTCTAAAAAGGTACATATATATGAATTCATTCTGATATTGTATATAAAATTTAGTTTATTATATACTATGTATATTGTTTGTTTCACTATCCTTTTATTGAAAAGGTACATATATTCTTGAAAATGCAAGGTGAACTTAATTGTAATGGTACAGTCCCACTTCTTAGGGTTTTGTTTCAACTTTTGCTTGTTTTGTTTTGAATACTAACTAATTTTCTTCATTGTTTCCCACTTATTAGGGTTTGTTTCACATGGTGGTACATATATATGAATTCATTCTGAAAAGGTACATATATATGAATTCATTCTGATATTGTATATATATGAAATTTAGTTTATTATATACTATGTATATTGTTTGTTTCACTATCCTTTTATTGAAAATGCAATCAGTTAAATTGATATAGAAACTTATAATATGAAAATTAAGATGTATTTGAAAACCAACCTTTATCATGTCAATGTTTTTCGAATTGCATCCATTTTATTACGCACATTTTATTTTCCTTAACACATAATATACGATTCAATGGTCTAATTCCCTCTACTCATCGATATCTTTTATTATATATAGTTTACCTCTTCATCGCAAAAAATCATCGTGGTTTTTATGATCATGATTGTTATGAAGATAAAATCGCGATGATTTTTTACGATGGAGAGGTAAACTATATAATAAAAGGTATCGATAAGTAGAGTGAATCAGACCATTGAATCGTATATTATGTGTTAAGGAACATAAAATGTGCGGAATAAAATGGATGCAATTCGGAAAACAGTGGTGTGTTTAAGTTGGTTTTCAAAAACAGTTTAATTTTCAGATTATATATTTCTTTACCAATTTTAATGGTTGTATTTCTTTAATAAGGTGTATGGTAAAACAAGCAATATACATTTGTATTTATTAAACAAAGGGTACATTCCACAACGGTTGAGACTAATAGCCGTTGTGATAGTTATTATATATTACAACGGTTGAAATACCTAACCGTTGCAATATAATGCGCACTTTCCAGAATACAACAACGGTTTCCAGACCGTTGTAGAAACAACGAACTTACAACGACAATCTACATAATAACGCCTTCGCCCGCATCATTATATATCATTCCCAACCGTTGTTAAATGGGTTTTTCGTAGTAGTGATTTCTTCCTTGATCTATGTTCTGATTGCTCCTTAAATCTTGAACCAGATTAGCAACAACCTACTATATTACACTTCAAGAAAACACAGTATTAGCGTCGGCCAAAGAGCCCTCGCTAACACCTAAAAAACGACACTATAGGGGTTTAGCGTTGGAGTCGGGGTGGCCTTTCCATAGCTGGAAGTTAATTAAATTAGTGGCGGCATTTCAGTGACACTATGGTAGCGTCGGCCAAAAGCTCCCACTAACTCGTCTCTACTTCTTGGCCTAAATTGCGCAGCTGATTACTGAGGTAGCGTCGGTTTTGGAGCGACGCTACGGAATGCCAGGTGTCATATTTTGATTGGTTGACTATCATAATCAGTCAGCTTATTATTTTATGATCGCGTCAGTCATTTGGCCGCCACTGGTAGTTTAGTCAGCCTATTATTTGTTGTTAGCGTCGGCCATTTGGCCGCCACTGAAATAATTAGTCAGCCTATTATTTGATGTTAGCGTCGGCGTCTAGGCCGCCACAGAAATAATTAGTTAGCATGTTATTTGATGGTAGCGTCGGCCACGTGGCTGCCACTAAAATTATTAGGCAGCAAATTACTTGGTGATAGCGTCGGTCACGTGACCGCCGCTATGATTTTTAGACAAGGAATTCTTTTATTCTGGCGTCGGTGTCGTGGCCGCCACTAGTTGAGTAAAATTGTAAATTTGTGTAGCGTCGGTCTAATGGCCGACACTAGTGGATTTAATCGTCAACGCATTTTTTTGGTTTTATTTGAAATCGTCACCTTCACTTTATACAATCGCCACTCAAACCACCTGTTCTAATCAAGACCTGTTTATTATTAATTAAATCAAACTTAATTCAAACTTGTTTATTATTTTAACTCTAACAGACCAATGGCATTTCAAAAAAGATTCATCAATCAATAATTCAGGTGTTCCAAAATACACCATGTCATTCTAATTAGTTCTAAGATACATCAACATGTCATTCTAATGATTTCTAATATATACCAACATGTCATTCTAATGAGTTCTAAAATACACCAACATCAAAATACTAATGAGTTACAAAATACTGATGATCTCCTAAACGATCTATGTACTAATCATGATAACCAACATCAACTTCCTCATCATCATCCTCATAATCCTCCGACTCCTCCTGCAACATCCAAAATATAGTATAATCAGCTTAAAACATATATATATAGTATAATCAGCTTAAAACATATATATAATCGAAGTATAACAAAATGAGCACATCCACTAATTCTAACACTGAATCTTGCCGTGACGAAGCACTTCTTACTTGCCGTGACTTTCATTCAATATACAACCAGAAAAACTACCAATCCTAAGCGATGTTCGCAAAATGGTCTGAACAAATAACACTCATTTGTACGCTTGAAATATTCCATTACGAAGCACTTCCAATATTAATAATACATGAGTTATCTTTCTAACACAATTTATCTAATCCAATTTCGAGTTTCCAATAAGTACAATTTATCATAAAAGGTCACACATGTTACAAAAACAGACACCAACTTTTTTATCTAACTTGTAACAGGTTTTTAGGTTTGCATTCTTTGTCAACCATGATCAAATTTATGCTCAAACTGAAGGTAATTGAGTCTAGTTTCCAGAAATAAAACTAAAATCTGAAAATGATACATATAGAAAACGTTATGGCTAAAATACTACAGCTATGTCCTGCAAAAATTAAGCTGACAGCAACATATTTCAACATCATTTTCATGTTTTGCATGCTCAAATACCAAATCATTCACGCTACATGTTTTGCATTTTCAGAATTTATAAAATAAAAACAGTGATTGTTCTACACTACACAGTTAAGTACAACAAGTGATTGTTCTACACTACACAGTTAAGTACAACAATGTTGTGAAAATAGAACGTACCGAATCGTTATAATCAGGATGACCACTCGCAGGAGCACTAGAAGTACCCGCTTAAAGAGAATGCAACATATCAAATTTCTTTGACAGTTCTTCAAATTTCCTTGCCAAATCATCTGTCCGCGCATTAGCCCGTGCAGCCTCTTCACGTGCAGCAGCAGCTTCAGCTCTGGCAGCCTCAATGGCCTGGTTATCTGCTTCTCTATGTGGGTTTGTAATTGACACCTGAGTCAAGAAGTTTACTCCATATCTTATGTTACGTGCCAATTGTCCAGTGCCATAACACCGCCCCCGTGTTTTACCCCCTGCAACTTCTTTCCAAATTTGTATTCTTGTTGATCCTTCCACTTCATCACCAACTTGTGTCAAGCTACTGTAGAATTTTTCCTATACACAAGTATTTAAGAAACAAGATAAAACAAATCAGATTATTTCCCTTTCAAATTCATTAAAGCTAAAAAAAACTTAAACAAGATAAACTAATATAATCCACAATGATTTGTTTATAGAAAGCAAAAGATTTGTATATAGAAAGAAGGAATATGACAAGAGTGCAAATAGAAAATAAAGTTTAGCATCAAAATGCAATTCAAATCATGGACACTCCATTTCAGAGGAAACAGGACACAATGCTTAGGGAATGAAGCCAACTAATTCACAGCAGCAAGAACATGTCAACCTGTGTCAACAAATGGACACCTCTCAGGGAAGGGTTCCAACCAATGAACACCAGCAACAAATACAAGTCACACTGACTCAACACCCAACAAACTCGCAGGCTCAGCAACAAGGGCAGCAGCAAACAAGCAATATGAGGAAGCATGATAATGTTAATAGAGTTGTGCATAATTCATTGAATTCAAAGACTCAAAATTATATGCAGCAACAACCAACTCATCATGATACCAAACATGAACTTATGTTTCCTCTCTTGACATTTATGTTAGTTACAAAGGTTTCCTTGTTTATATATATTCATGTTAACTTATGTCAAGAATAAGCTCAACTAACATCATGTTAACTTACTAATTCACTTCAACTAACATCAACTAATTCACTAACAACCTTTACTAATTCACTTCAATTAACATCAACTAACATGCTAATTCAGAATAATAACATCAACTTACATGTGTTGCCGCTGCACGAGCGTCAACCCACTCCCCATTCTTCTTTTTATGGGTGGCAATGAAAATCTCATCTGGATGTGCGGGTCGATTGAGTTTTTTAGCCTATCATTAGAGGTAATATATATGGTCACAATGTATATCAAATATAATTATATTAACGCATTGTAATTACAAAGTATATATATACCAATTCAAGTGCAACATCATGGTGAGCTCTACGACCTGTTGTATGGACTGCCCCACCTTTGTTAGATGATCGATTAATCTTATTTTGTTGGGATACATCTTTGAATTCATCTGTCTTCCACTTGTCTAGAAGATACGTCCATGTATCTACACCCATCCAACCCGGCTTCCGCCCCTTTTCTCTAGCCTTTCGTTGTATATCAGACAATCGTTTTCCACATTTCTGATGAAACAATTCTTCCATATTTGTATCATCACAACTGTCCCAACACACAAGCCTCTGACAAAATAAACAAATAATAAATAAAACTCAATAGTATACATCATCATCAAACTACTAAAAAACAAATTTCATGTCTTACTTTAAATTCATTGAACCATTCCTTTCTCACGTCATCTCTTCCGTCACGTTTAAGCTCACCATAATTAACGAAGGTTCCTCGATAATTCTTTTCAATAACTTTTCGAACCATTGCGGCAACAAGATCACCTGGATGTAACCTACATATAAACAGAAATATTATTAGATGATATCTAAGGAACAACAGGTTTTGGAAAACATGGACATGATAATACCAACAAACTATATTTAATTGGAGTTTGTAGTGAAATCAGTGTTTGTGAGCTATAAAACAGTCTCAGTTTCAGTTTGTGAGCAGTGTTTGTGAGCTATAAAGCAGTGTTTGTGAGCTATAAAGCAGTGTTTGTAACCTGTCTTAAAACAGTCTCAGTTTGTAAGCTATATTGAATACTAATAACAGTCTCAGTTTGTAACCTGTCTTAAAACAGTTTGTGAGCTATATTGAATACTAATAACAGTCTCAGTTTGTAACCTGTCTTAAAACAGTCTCAGTTTGTAACCTGTCTTAAAACAGTCAGTTTGTAATCACTAAAAAATCACTAAGAACCTGTCCCAGCACTAATAAGAGATCCTCTTTGCTCCATATTCAACTGGGGACCCTGCCTCATGGCCTCAATATCTATGTGCTGAAGATTATTACCTTCCTTCCCCATAAGCTGACTATAGAAATCCAAGATCTCTCTTTCTATGTCCTCGTGATTCTGCATCATAGTGCCATCAGTAGTTTGAATACCTCTCATACTTTTAAGACTTTGTTTAGCTTTAATAGAGGCATAGAAGTATGTGTTGTTTCCATCTCCCTTATTAAACCAATCCACTTTAGATCTTTGCAAAAGAATTTTCTCCTCAAGATCATTAAGTTTGATCACCTCTTCAGTGCAGGTTCTTAAGCTCATCTCTAGCCTTTACCATGTTCTGCTTTAGATTGTTCAGAGGTCTACTAAACTTTCTTGAAACAGGTTGAAGTCTTTTGAGTTTCCTCCAAAGAACAACCATAGGATCCCCCCTGATAGGTTGCTCCCAGCTGCTCCTCACCACTTCCATTTATATCAACAAGGCAGCTACTGAACCTGAACTGTCTTTTTGGCCTTTTCTCAGCATTGTTGTCAGTCACATGCAGTAGAGCATGATCAGACACATTTGGAGGGAGGATGTGCATCCTAGTATGAAGATGATGTTGGAACCAGTCCACATTAGCTATCAATCTGTCTATCCTGGAGTAAATTGCCCCAAATGTGTGCTTATTGAACCATGTGAAGTAATCTCCACAACTATCCATTTCACTGAGTCCTGTAGTAACCATCATAGAATGAACTGAACCTCCACCCTATTATTTCCCAACCTATCCATATTCTTCCATTATCATGAGCACTATAATTGTCCACATAGTGATCAGTCAAGTGAAGTTTTCCACGGATACTACTAGCTTTTCTTTTTTTCACCCTTGTTTCTATCAATATCATAATAGTAGGCTTCAGCTCTTGGAGACGGGAGCTAATCCCCTTTAATTTGCCTACCTTGTTTAGCCCCCTAGTGTTCCAAGACACTATCAATCTGTATATGATGAATAAATGGTTTTATACAACTGTTTTAAAATACAGTTTGTGAGCTATATTGAATCACTTAATCATGATAACTGTTACTTTCTTTAGGAAAACTGATGCTGGGTGTTTCATGCTTTTTCTGCCAGGGAAAACTAATGAACAATTAGTTTTGATTGAAGATATGTGCATATTATCAGTCTGAAACTAAAATGTAGTTTGAATTTTCATTCTAGAGGTGCCATTTTAACGAACATGATTTTGTTCCCTAATAGGATGGAATTCTCGTCTTTCAGAGATATTATATTTAGAAATGTTACTGACACACATTAAACCTGAATTTCAAAACAGTTGTATAATATGAAATGTTCTACTCAAAATTAGTTATGGTAGATCCTAGTAAATATCCTATCACAGCAATAAAAAAACTCATATATACTTACGCATTAGTTGTTTCCACAATACAGATCTTCGGTTTTTGCCCTCCGTCGTGTTGTTGCTCTTCATTAGAAAGTGTTTGGTCCCTCTGCACTTCCTCGTCTGTGGTGTGACGGGGAGGACTTTGCGGCTGCGGCTGCGGCTGAGTATGAGGCTGAGTATATCCTGGAGTAGGAATGAATATGAACTCCTCAGAAGTCGGTTGAGGCTGAATAGGTGGTGGTGTTAGGTTTATTAGAATCGGTGGTGGTGTTGGGTTTGTTAGAATTGGTGCTGGAGGCTGAGTAAGTGCCGAATCTGGAGTAGGTGGTGGAGGTTGAGTATCTGATGGTGTTGGATTTGTTTGAATCGGTGGAGGCTGAGTGGTCAGTGGTGGGTTTCTCTTAGTAGGTAGTGGTGGGTTTCTTTGAGTAGGTTGTGGTGGGTTTGTTGAACCAGGTTTGCTATGGACCTTACGAGAGTTGTTTATAGCAAGAGTCCCAGGTGGAATCTGTCTTTGACGGCATAACCTATCAACAACTCTTTTACAAAGAAACCATTAAAAAAATAAGTCCAAATCCAAAAATAAATAAGTCTAAATACAAAAAAACCAAATAGGTGAAAAGGTTTAGTCATCTTACTTAGATGTGCTCGATGGTGCTTTTCTCTTTCCGTTTTGTCCAGTCATCTCAAAGCTGCCAATTACACTAAGCAAAAGAAATGTTCATACATGAGATATGATGGAAAGGTACAAAACAAGCTGACATTCTAATTCATACATGAGAAATGTTCACTCATTAATGCTAAAGGTTATTCTAATTCACATGGCATTCAAAACCTCATAACATGGCATTCACAAATTAGTGTAGAATAGTTATTTCTATCAATCAAAAGACGTGCATGTGCTTTTACAAAACATCAAATACAACCCCATTACACAAGCATGATAGTCAAAAAAACATAACAGATAGTCGAATTAAACATGATAGTGCACCTCCATTTGCTGATAATCGAATTAAACATAACAGATCACCTACATTTGTTGATTGTCAAAACCTCATAACATGAGAAATGTTCACTCATCAGCAAAAATAGAAATATAACATGGTTTTTTTATAACATGAAAGTGCATATCTAAAAATATGTTACAAGAGTAATTGAATTGAATTATTTATAACCTTAGGAATTATGTTACAACACACATTTAAAGAAGTGCATAAAAGTCTAGAATGCTTGGGGATATACTTAATATGATGGATAAGAGGAAAGTCCCGATAAATCAGATTTCTTCAATGATCTATCCTTTACTAGCATAGAGCCTCGTGTCTGATTTATACGATCTCTCGTAAATTCTTTGTTTTAGTATTTCTATATTGATTCTGAGAGCTTATACTTATTGATTTGTTATTTTCTTCACTAGTATTACAGAAGAGGTGTTTTCCTCGGTTCTATCTTCCTCTTTTTTCCTTGGTTACTATGGTCTCTAAGTCTTTTGATATTGAAGTTAGTTTTGGTTATTGTGCTTTCCTCTTAAATATAAATTTTCAATTCTTTTTGATTATTTGCTTAGATATTTGATATAATTCTTTAACAATCTCTACTGCAAATTATTTGAGGCACAACGCAATATTAACGTTCCTCAATTTATCACATTCATCTCTTAAGTTCTACATTGGATTTAAGTATGGTCTCTAGCTAGAACTATCACAGTCCAAATTCCATAATAGTTCTACCAATTCAAACTAACATCTACTTATAATTA
This sequence comes from Lathyrus tuberosus, assembly GCA_022829125.1. Lineage (NCBI taxonomy): Eukaryota > Viridiplantae > Streptophyta > Magnoliopsida > Fabales > Fabaceae > Lathyrus > Lathyrus tuberosus. The sequence continues at coordinate 3,002,195 of JALAZF010000231.1, read as the reverse complement.
ACCAATAACTAACTGTTTTGCAAACCTCTAACTGTCAATTTTTTTACTAACAAGATATCAACTAACAGCTAACAGTCCTAACTGTTTTTCAAATTACAAACTAACCAAATGGCCAATCCCTAACTTCTAACTTCCAACATAATCCATTAACAGTTTAACAGTCCAACCTACACTACTAATTGCCAAATTTCAACTGACTAACACTTCATACTAACTCTGTTAAGACTAATTTCAACCTACACTACTAATTGTCAAATCCAATCTGTACAGAATTTCAATCTAGTTATATTCACATAAAAGCACAAAACTAATTTCATCACACAATTGCATCACGATTAAATGCCACTTTCAACTCAGAATGCATACAATAGGATAACAGATTTTCAAACTAATATCATTGCCAAACAAAATTTCAGCATATCCCTAGAATCATAACAAGCACACACAATACATTCACACTGCAACATTCATAAATTGTAAATATACCATCCAACATTAATATATAAAGCTTACTTTGATGATATGCCTCAACAACAACTCTTGCCAAGATGCTTCCACCAATCACAATTAAGTTAAAGTTGAGTTGATTATATCAATACCCTATCTGCATACATGTATTGAAAAAATAAGTAAGGACACATACCTAAACTAATGTGCACATGAATGCAATTACTTAGAATCACAATAACAGAAGAAAATGGCATTCAATCATTAGAAAGTGTAGAACCAATCCATTATATTTACAATAACAGGGTGAGATACTGAAGAAAGTGTAGAACCAACTTCAATGGCATATCAAACAAGAAAAAATTGTTGGTTTATGCTAGTTTTCATAACAAAACCAAACTCACACAGACACACTTATATCATCTGTTTGAAAGAGAGAAAATCAATCTCAATAATAACAAAGACAATAATTTCTTTTATAAAACTGAACCATACAAGATGAAAGTAATGGTTTAATTAATAAAAAAACGAATCGAAACGTCGAATCGAAACAGAGAATCCGAACAATGAATCGGTTCGACAAATCGAAACGACGAATCAAAAAGACAAATAAAGGGAGTAAACAAACGGAGATTCGAACCTGAAAATTGATTTCTTTGATGAAGAGAATCTCAATAAATCCTTGAGAAGAACTGAAACGAGAACCTGAAACAATGAGAAACAGCGAGTATGAGAAGAACTGAAACGAGAATCTGAAACAATGACAAAACTCAAAATCAAATAACATTACCCTAAGAGATTATTGTGAATGATTTGGGAATGATTTTTGGGTTTGATTTGGGAATGATTTTTGGGTTTGTGAAATGAGGTTGAGGTTGAAGGTGAGTTGAGGATGGAGACGAAAGAAAGAAAGGAATTTGTGAAATAAAAATACTTTATAATTTTTATTTTATAAAAACTTTATAACTTTAGTTTATTAATTTGGTGGGGTTAACTACAATTTTTTCGCACCAATAGTAGCGTCGGCCATGGCCGACGCAACTGTTAAAAAATAAATAATTATTTATAACAATATAGAAAAGGAGGCAAATGAAAATGGGGCGGGGAAATGAAATTTTTTGGCATCAAAGATAGCGTCGGCCCTAGCCGACGCTACTATAAACATATCACAAAAAATAAATAATTATTTAAAACAATATAGAAAAGGAGGCAAATGAAAATGGTGGGGGAAAATGAAATTATTTCGTACCAATAATAGCGTCGGCCCTAGCCGACGCCATGTTTAAAATATTTAAAAAATATATAAACTTTCAAGCGAATGATGCTTAGCGTCGGCTACAACCGACGCTACTATTAATGATCTATTAAAAAAATAAAGCAAAATGATTTGCTCTCCTAGCGTCGGCTTATGGGGACACTTAACCGCCACTAATAGCGTCGGAGTCGTGGCCGACGCTATATTGTTGATGCTAAAACGTGATTTTCTTGTAGTGTTAGGTCAAGATGCCAAGACATTCGTTAGGACATCATGTGTGACAAGTCTTCTTTCACCAGACTTCTTCATGTTGGAACTTTGTGTTTGACATCTTGTTTTATCAAAAACTTGCTCAAATCTGGAGAGCCTTCAAGTAGTATTATTATATCGGTTTAAAATAATAATTGAGGGGAAAACATTGTTTTTTTCTTCTATATTTTGGTTTGAATCTGTATTATAGGACCATATTTTGGCCATTTCTAAAACATATATATTACTCCCTCCGTCTTATAAAAAGTGTCATATTTGAGCAATGCGCGGTTCTTAAGAAAATGATTAGATGTGTTGGTTTATAGTGAAAAAGTTAATGTCATTTACTAAAATACCCCTATTAAATGTAGTTGATAAAGTAGTTGAATAAAGTGAAATTTAATGAATAGGGGTATAGTAGTGGAAAAATAATAATAATTCCAACATTGGTAATGTAAATGGACAATTATTTTGAGACAAAGAAAAAGTGCAAATGAGACACTTTTTATGAGACGGAGGGAGTATTATAGAACCATATCCCCTATTGATGACAAATAACATGCACATCATCATCAGAATCATTTTCTTCTGATGTGAGACGTACATGTGTTGGGAAATAGAGGGTACCTATTGGAGGTTAATTGCCATCCTACTGTCATGCGAGTTATTATAGGAGATATTATAGGATCTGCATTATTGTTTTAAACAGTGGAGGATTTATAGGAATCTGTAATTATTACCTATTTTACTAGCTTTCTTTACATAAATTCCTTTGATTGCGGTTTATTCATGTTTAAATTCTATGTTTTATGGACATATAGAAAAAATACATACTTTCTCAATATGGCAGCAGGGCGTAATAATAAAGAGAAAACAGAATTGGACAAGAAATCTCATACCTCTGGTAACGACAAATACTCATCAGTCCTTACACCAAGCTCGCCATAATGCCTTAGTTCCTCAGATAACCCAGGAAGACCCTTAGTAATAGCCTTGATCAATGACGTAAACTACTAAACATGGTCACATTCGATGAAGACGGCACTCCGTGCAAAGATAAAACTGGGTTTCATTGACGGAACAGTCACAAATCTAAGAAAGTAGAATGCAAATGACCAAAGCTGGGAGAGAGCATATTCCATGGTGATGATGTGGATCATAGACGCAAAAGATGCAAAAATCCATGGAAGCATCTCACATGCAGTCACTGCAAGGGACATCTAGATGGATCTCGAAGAACATTTTTCTCAAGAAGATGCACCTAGGATTCACCAACTATGGCATAATATGTGTCTAATGTAAAATAATGTTTATTCTAGTGTGATTGAATTTTACACTCAATTCAAAAGCATCTTTGATGAATTAAGTAAGCTTCAACAGCGCACCCCTCTAGCACATGTGGAGCTTCGAAAGAATTGATGAAAAAATAAGAAGAACAACGATTCCATCTATTTCTAGGAGATGTAGACAGTGAGCAATACGGTCATGTCAAACCCACAATTTTGAATTCTGATCCACTCCCCTCACTTGGGCGTGCTCTCAATCATATCTTGAGAGAAGAGGCATGTTGCACCACTGAGAGGGAGAAAGGAAATATAAAAGTAGATGTAAGGAGCTGTATTTTATTCGAATGGTGGGAATAAGCAGATAATAGATGGACCAAAATCCAGTTACAATCATTGTGGAAAGATATGTCATGTCAAAGCTAAATTTTTTGAAATAGTTCGGTACCCTAGACATTGGGACACTCAAAAAACACAACACGGGAACATCAAGCTTCAAGGAAAAGTTGTCACAGTTCATACAAATCAAAATCGAAGGTTTGAAGATATAGAAGTGGCAAGCACGGACCTTGCTCTACATGAAATGCGACTCAAGGACACTGGGGCATCTTATCACATGACCCTTTCTTCCTTCATACTAGAAGATATAAGACCATTTGAGAAACCCTTTTACATCAATGTTCCAATGGGGGAAGCAATGCTTGTAGAAAGAGTTGGGAATCATAACCTCGATAAACATATTAAGACAGTCAATGTGTTAATTGTTCCCAAATTTAGTTGCAAGCTTATTTCTTATTTAAATACATAGACTTACACATGATTTGAAACATGTGTTTACTTATCATTCTGATTCTTGACCTAGCCATGAGGAGCATGATTCGTTTGGGTAGCTTGCAAAATGGGGTTTATTTGTTTAAAAGGGGGAACAAGGAATGGCTTATGCGAGGAATCAACATGACGCCACTGCCCTTTGGCACATATAAATAGGGCATCCCTTGACTTAGTCTTTTTAGCAACTTTCTAGTTTAATTAAATGTAATTTTGATTTCGAAGAAATAAATTGTGTCATATGTCACAAATCCAAGCCGTGTAGACTTTCTTTTTCATAGAGTACGAATAAAGTTGGGAGACCTTTTAATTTGATTCACTGTGGTTTTTGGGGAAAGTAAAATATCACTTCGAGTGATGGATCACACTATTTTCCAATATTGGCTGATGATCTTACTTGTGGAACATGGGTGTATCTATTGAAGCTTAAATATCAGACTACCAATATACTTGTGAACCTTTTCAAAATGATAATGACACAATTTAATATAAAAATCAAGAGGTTTCGAAAGCATAACGGAAATGAAATGACCAACTCAAAGGTACAATCTTTCCTCATGGACAAAGGGATACTTCATGAGACTTCATGTGTAGTCACGCCGCAAAAAATGCACATGTAGATAGAAAGCACAAACACATTTTAAATGTTGCATGAGCTTTGATGTTTGAAGCAAATCTTCATATTTCTCACATAATTATCAAGACAACTATTGTGGCAAACAAGGTTCTCAAGCCTTTTAAGATGTTGTTTGGAAAACCAATAACTTATGATCACCTCAAAGTACCTGGGTACGTTATTTTAGAACACGTTTGAAATCAAGAGACAAGTTTAACTCTAGAGCCGAGAGGTGTGTCTTCGTGGGTTATCTGTAAGGACGGAAAGGATGGAAAGTCTACAATCTAAAGACTCATGAGTTCTACACCACACCTCGCGTGATGTGATATTTTATGAGAACATTATTCCATACATGCAACACACTCAAACAAATAAAATCAAAGAAGCACACACTCAAAATTTTCATGACGTCTTTGAACCACACGAAGATGTCAAAATAACCATATGTAAACATGGTATTGGAATCTCGTTGTTATATTTAAATGTGACGATTATATTAATTTTTATTTATTTCTTATAAAAAATTAATTATAGTGAAAATTTTGTTTTACCATCATAGTAAATAAATTGATAGTGTGATAATTTTTGGGAACTACTTCTTATAATTATTTTATTTTAAAAAATAAATATGTTGTTGGGTGTGGTGTTATTAGTTAAGCTTTGGTTTTAGTATATTATAATAAACTAAATAAAATAATTTAATTTTTTGAAAGAAAAATATGATATGAATTAGATACAAATAAGGGCATTTTATTTAAAAGTAAAATATTTGATGGATACATAAAAGAGATATATGTCATTACTCGTCATTTGTTTTGATTTTTATGTTTTGTTATATTTTAAGATGTTTAATATTAAGTGCATAAAAATTGACAACATTTAAATTATCCTTTAATAAATTGAAGATAGTTGGTCTAATGTGGCATGTTACTAATGAAATTAAGTTAAAGAAATGTTCTAGTATACTAGGAGAGAAACTCATTTATATGTTCTAGTATGAAGTCATTTATATGTTCTAGTATGAAATCATTTATATGTTTTCATTAATATGATGAGAGAGAAACTCTGCCCTCTCTCTATAATCGTTTCAACTTCTCGTTTTCATCTTTTATTTTGAAGTTTGTCATCGTCAACTTGGATGTTTGGTTTCGATTCAGTGAAGCTTCAGATTATCTTCGGCTTAAATTTCTAGCTTTCGAGTTTAGGGGCCTTGGTATTCTTTTAGCTTCGTCCGGGTCGGGATTGAGGCTCGTCTAAGTTTTCTTTTTGGTAGTCTTCTTCGCTCTGTTATGGTTCTTATGTTTAGCTGCGGTTGTTGTCTTGTTTGTTGCTTGAACTTTCTATGGATTGGGTAAGGGTAGATAGGAAATCCAGAAAGGTATCTATAAGTGGTTTTTCTGTGTGGAAGGAGAACAATGGTAAAGGAGCATTACAAGGGAAACCTACGACCTCTTTTTTCATAACTGAGTTTCCTGAGAAAATGAATGTCAAAGATCTGTTTGAGGTGTTTAAGGTCCATGGTGTCATATATGAAGTTTTCATATCAACTAGGAGCTGATTGTGCTGAACTGCTGGAGGTTTTATGGAAGTCGATCATTCCGATGAAAGTCCAAATTTTTAGTTGGAGGTTGGCATTAGATAGATTGTCAACTAGATCTAATTTGCGGACTAGAAGGTTAATCGTTAATGAGCACGATAAGGTGTGTGTGTTTTGTTTCCGCCACTTAGAGGATGTCTCTCATTTATTCTTCTCTTGTCCTAAATCTATCGTGGTTTGGAACAAGATTTGTGAGTGGGCGGATATTAGGAGTATTTCGGAATCTAGTAGTAGCAGTCATGCTAAGGTTTGGAATATGTGTCTTAGAGGTCGTTGTAAAGCGGATAAAGCTAGTTCTATTTGGTTCATAGCTTGTTGGATTATTTGGAGGGCTAGGAACAATATATTGTTCAATGATTCTTTGCTTGATGTTGATGATATTGTTAACGATATCAAAATTTATTTGTGGAATTGGTTGATTCTCGGTAAAGAGGATAGTAAGAAGTGTAGGTTGTATGATTGGTTTAAATTCCCGTTTGATTTTCTGTAATTGTTTTGTTTCTATTGGAGGTTGTGGTTCTTTGGTCTGAGATTTGCTTAATCTCCTTTTAATGAATTTGCTTATAAAAAAAAAAGAAATAGAAATGTTTTATGTTTTTCATTTAGATAAATTTAAGTTTTAGATCTAAACAATAGAGCTTGGGGTCTAATTTGATTATAATTTGAGATGAGTGGGGGATTAGATTAAACCATAAAATTGAGTTTGAAATTTATAATTATTGAAATGTATTGAGCTCACTCTCATCAAACTTGTAAGAATTCTCTAATTGTTTGGATAAATGAAAAATCTTCTTAGTCTTTTTTTCTATCTAGAATTTTCAAAACAATTAAGAGAAATTTTTTTAGAGTTTATTTGGCCAAGAGCATTATCGAGTATTCTCGAAAGAAGAAACGAAGATAAAATATTATAATCAAATTAACCAAAGCATGGTTTAAAATTATAGTTCTTGTGCGAAATTTCGAGCTCAAAGCTTCAATGTAAGATCAATGCCATCGTTACTTGATTCTGCATCTTGATCCTTGACTTCTAAGAAGTTAAAGAAAGGTTTACCATCAGAATAAACACTTGGAGACGAAGGCATAGGAGGTGGAGGAACTTCAGAAACAACAAATTCTGAAAAATTTGCATGACCAGTGCCATCATTCTCAGAATTGAATCTTGTGTTATTGAGCTCCAATGTACTGCCCCAGTTTATATCACTGAATAAGACATGAAAAATATTTAGTATGACAAATGATACTAACAACTTTACTTTCTCTGAACGGAAAAAAAAAAAGATTAAAAAAAATGAAAAAATTACGTAGTGATGAAAAAAAAAACAGTAATTTATAATTAAGAGATTATTACCTGTAATAAGACTCGTTGGTGTGATTGTAGCTCTACTAACACCATCACTTTCATTAAACTGTGGGATCAGAGAAATGAATAAGTAAAGAGAAAAACTACAGAAAAACACAAATAAAAAAATTTTAGATTTTTTTTAAATACTTTTTTATTCGAATTTGAAATATGTGTAACATCAAAGTGTTAAAAACTTTGAATTAACAAACAATATTGGTACTATCAAGGTTTTAAATTGTAATCTGCAACTTCGGTTTTAGTCGTATTAAAACCTGCATCATATAGACTTCAATTGTAGCAAACTCTTAAGTAAATTCTCACCATATCAGCAGACAGGTTCTTAGGTGTAGAACTTCCAGAACCATCAGATTGGACTTCATCAACCATTTCATTAAAACTTGATTCAGGCTCCCATGTAGCATGACTCATAGGAAATAGTTCTCGTTCACTAGATTCTCCACCACTATTCCATCCTAATGAACTATTCATACCGTTTCCATACATAGATCCAATGGCTGGGGGTAATGATGGAACATGAGAATGGAAAACGCTCGAATTCGGACACGGCCATGACAACGAAATTGAAAATCCTTCATTGTTTCCTCTTTGTGTTGCTGGTAAATCAGTTGTCCCTTGTTCTTTCAAGATCTTCTCAAGCTGAGCAACACCGGGACCCCTTTTCGGAATCTTAAAATGTTTTTGCTGCTGCTGCTGTTTCTTTGAACCAGAAGTCCACATGGTAACATCAGCATTACTATTACCTCCACCACACTCACAAACCCTAGAACCATCACATTTGCTACAAATTTTCATAATTAATATTAGATTGTTTCTGATAACATTAATAAAAATCGAATGTTCATATAAATATACATATATATGAATTTACGGAAAATTTAAGAAAGGAAGAAAAATAATTATAGAATCATTGAATCTAATCTAAAACAAGTATAAGAAAATACTCACCAAAAATAAAAGATAGTGTAGTATAAATAAAGAAAATATGTATAATATACTATTATAATATATAGTATAATATAAAAGAGAATCACGAGGTGAGACTATTACATTGGTGTCTAACGAAGAAGAGTATCAAAACTTAATATATTTTCCTTTCTCATATCCATTCCAATGTTTTTTTTTTTATCAGCAAATTTTCAATTTCATCAAACGTACTAGGGTATCCCAAACCAATTACAATCCACAAGCAACAAAAGTTACAATCAAGTCCATAGTCTAGATGAACTAACAAAAGGACATTTATACCAATCATAGTAATTACAAGTAATGTTATGATTAGCTCTCTGCACTACTATCTCCGAATCTCCAACCATTACTAAAAAACAAAATTTAGAGAGGGTAGAAATTTGTCACAAATGTATTGAAATTCCGTCACAAACTATTTTAGTGATGGAATTCGAAAGATTCAAAAACCCGTAACTAATTTCGATGTCGCAAACTATTTGTGAGGGAATATGTCATCCGTCACAAATTAAGACAGAATTAAACCGTCACTTTCACTCTTCACTTTAAATCTCTCATATTTCACACTAAAATTCAAAGCTCAAAACTCAAACTGGTTGCTGGATTCAAATTTGCTATCTAAATTTTTATCAAATTCGTTTATAAGGTAGACATATGAATAAAATTTTTTGTATGATATTTGTTTAGATTTGTTTAGTTTGTATTATAGAAAAATATGAATATTTACTTGTTTAGATTTGTTTGGTTTGTATGATAGATTGGTTTATATGTATATATAACATGATATTTAGTTTGTTAATATGTTTTAAGATTGATATAAAAAAATTAAACTACTAAATAATCTAAATAATCTGTTTATAAATATGTTAAAAATATTTTTTTTCATTTTTTTATAAATTAGTAAATAAATAATATTTAAAATATAGTTTATTACTTTTGTAAATAAATAATAGATTTAGATTTAGTTTAAGATTTAGATTTAGATTTAGTAAATAAATAATATATTTGGATTTAGTTTATTATTAAAACCAAAATTAATATAAATATGTATAATATAATTTTTAAACTAAATATTATATTTTTAAAAGTAAAATACTATTACTTTTTTATAAACAGAAAAATATAATTTATTTAAAACAGAATATTATTATTATTATTTAGTAAAACAGATATAGATTTAGTTTATTATTAATATTATATTTATATTATTATTTTCATAAATAGGATGTTAGTAATATTATATTTATAATATTATTTATATAACAGAATACTATTATTTTTAATAGATTTAGCTTTAGTTTATTATTAATATTATATTTATGAAAAATAATATTTTATTAAAAACAGAATATTAAAATAAAAAAAAACAGAATATTATTTAAAGAAATAACAGATTATTATTTTTATTTTTATAAATAGGATGTTATTAATATTTGTGAAAACAAATTTTTTTATTTATTAAACAGAATAATTTTTTCTTTTATAAAACAGAATATTTTTTTATTATAAAAAACAGAATATTATTATTATTATTTAGTAAAACAGAATATTATCATTTATTTAAAAAACAGATTATTGTTATTTTTAAAAACAGAATATATTTTAAATAGTTAATTCTAAAAAAACAGAATATTTATTATAAAACAAAATATTATTAAATAGTATAATATAGTTAATTATAAAACAGAATATTATTATAGTTAATTTTATAAAACAGAATATTTAGTAAAATAGTTAATTCGTAAAAAATAGAATGCTAAACATAATTATTATAAATTTATATTTTGTAGTAACATTGATACAATGCTAAACATAATTAGCACATAAACATATATTATAGTAACATTAATTAATATTGTATTTACATTTTGTTACTATTTTTTAATATATTGTTATTATATGATAGTTATAATATATTTTTAAAATAGCATTATGCCATGATTTTATAATAGCATGATTATTTTGTAAATAGTATGGTATACTTTAATTTTGAAATGAAATGTTATTTATAATAACATAATTATAGTATTTTCTATGTTTTTAACATAGAAATTTATGTGTATTAGTTATTTAATATAATTGATCAAAATTTCCGAATTGGTCAATTGATTAAAATGTTTATGTGATCATAATGGTTACGATATTGTAAATGTGCAATATGGAATATTACAAGTACTATCGTAGTTGGATGTACGATCGTACGTATGCAGGGAGACGTGGACTTAAACCACATTTTGAGGAAGGAGTTAAAGCGTTTGTTACATGGGCATTTGATCAAGAATGTTGTCGGATAGAGGGAGAAGTAAGATGTTCGTGTCTTAAATGTGGATGTAGATGTATAATAAGTAATCCGGAAGAAGTAGAAACTCATTTGAAGAGAAAGGGATTTAAGGAAAATTATTAGGTTTGGACATCAAATGGGGAAACAATGCCGATGAATATGCCAGAGACTAGTAATTTACAACAGCGCTCAAGTAGTCGATCACAGATGGAGTATGAAGAACAGTTTAATCTGCACGATGACATGATTGGCGATGCTTTAGGGGTGAACGTGGCCTACGATGAACAACAAGATAGTGATGAGGAAGAGTTGCCGAATGAGAAAGCTCAAAAGTTTTATCAGTTGTTGAAAGAAATAAACACGCCATTGTTTGAGGGTTCATCAGACTCTAAATTATCTATGTGTGTGAGGTTGTTGGCCGCGAAGTCAAACTGGAATGTTCCTGATCAGTGTCTGGAATTCTTTTGTCAAATGATGTTGGATGCGACCCCTACGAAAGACAATTTTCCTAGAAGTTATTATGACGCGAAGAGGTTGGTTATGAAGTTGGGTTTAGAAGTAAGGAAGACGTTGGTTATCAAGTGATGAACTTATGGAAGACGTTGCTTATCAAGTCGATGAAATGTCACAAAATAATGATGTGATTGAAGTTGAACAACTCACAAGTTTGTGTGATAACGAGGTTGAGGGTCAGCAAGTTGATGACGTGGATGGAGATGATGAAGAGTCGGAATCCGAAGATAATTTTGAATCAAATGAAGATAATGAAGATTTTGAGGATACACAATTTGAGTAGTATTTTAATGAATATGTATCTAGTATTTTAATGAAGATTTTGTTGTCATGCATCTAGTATTTCAATTTGAATGATGTTTATTTGAATGATGATTCAAACTAAATAATACATGTTGTGTATTTGTATCATAGGTCTATTCTATTGTCAACATATTGTTTATTAATTATTTTTTATAAACAAATTCTTTTCTTTTAATTAGGTAAAATGCCACCCCGTCCCGAGGATACAGGTAAGGGTAAGAAAAGCCGTCGCCCGAAGATACGTATAGTTGAGGCGCCTCCAGGCTCTATGTATTGTCCTTTGCCTCAGTCTAGTCAGGGGGCTCAGCAGACTACGCCTCAGTCTAGTCAGTGGGCACAGCAGACTATGCCTCAGTCTACTAGTTAGTGGGCACAGCAGACCATGCCTCAGTCTAGTCAGTGGGCACAGCAGACCATGCCTCAGTCTAGTCCGTGGGCACAGCAGACCATGCCTCAGTCTAGTCTGTGGGCACATCAGACCATGCATCAATCTATGACTTCACTACTCACTTCACAGGATGGTCCACCAGGATTTTTTATACCCACACCATTCCAGACAGACATACCCCCACCTGGCATCAGCCTGAGGGATCTCGTATCCCACATCCTCCACGCAGATCCTCGTCACGCACCTCACATTCCCCACATGGATCCTCGACATCCCATCACCCTAGGACCTCACCTGTACCCGCATCAGTCCAGCAGGATGACCAGGAGGAGGAGGAGGAGGAGGAGGACATTGAGGACGTGGATGTGGTTGCGGTGGAATATAAACATACGAAGTTTGAGGGAAGATGGATTATTAAGCCTGTTGGAGACTCGTAAGTTTCTTTCTTATATATTACGCATATGCACATGTTTCCATTTTTTAAAGTTTAATTAATACTTATTAAAATTATTGTTGTTTTGTTTTGTGCCAAGTAAGCCTACTGCAGTTAGCATTAAGGAAGTTATCCAAGAGTTATATAAAACAACATGGAAGACTTTTGGACAATTTATGAAGAAGGAACCTGAGTTGTATAAACAGTGGTTTGATAAATTCCGAGTATATATTTTCTTTAAAAAAATAATTTTTTAATTTCTAACTATCTTGTTTTAGGCATATAATAATTTTTCAATATTGCAGGAGAAGTGTGCATGGGACCCACTAGATGAGGAGTTGATTGAGATTAATTTTAAGAAGAGAGCATCAGCCCGACTTTCTGACATGCTTAGGCGTGCTAGACTCGGACTTGAAGAAAGAGGGATCAGGCCTCCTTGGATTGGTGAAAAAGTATCCAAAGAATTGCTTGTTTATTGGAAATCTGATGAGTTTAAGAAAAAATCTGAAAAAGCAAAGCAACGTAGAGCATCAGAAAGGGGAGCCACTATTCATAGAGCGGGAAGCATTAGTATGGCCGATCATGCTGAGCGGGTGGTAATAATATTTTCATCTCACTACTTTTTTGAAATTATATTCTTAATTGTGATAATATTTTTTTTAATTGAAGTTCTATGTGTATTAATTAGGCTTGTGAGAAAGGAAGAACTCCATTAATGCAAGAGCTTCATGAAAGGACTTATCGGGGAAGAGATGGAGAGTGGAGCGATGACCGTGCTAGAGAAATTCAGGTAAGATGATATTAATATTTAAATGTTATGTTAAATTTTTTTAATTAAATAAAATTGCCTAAACTATTATTTAATTTATTTTTTTATGCATGTGTAGGCGGAGTATGCAAGATTGAAGGCAACACTTTTAGCTAAACATCCGGAGTTAGGTGGCCCACGGGGGCAACATCCACTTGCTCCAGATGTTGATCAATATTTGTGGTTGAAAGCATGTAAGGGAAGGAATAGAAATGGAAAATTTTATGCTATTGGGCCTTTAGCTGGCAACTACAAAAAAGGGGATAGGAGATCTTTATTTAGGAGAATTTTAGGCGGGGAAGGGTCTTCACGTCCTCCGACATTAACCCCTGAAATAACTGAAACAATTAGACAGCTAGCTCAGAGTGAAGCAGCACGTGAAAATGAAGCATTGAGAAAAAAACAAATGGAATTGGAGGAAGCATTGAGACTTTCATAAGAGCAAATAATGCTTACACAACAACAAATTCAACAACAAGTACAACAACAAATACAACAACAAATGTAACAACAAATGCAACAATGGCAACAAATGTTTCAACAACAATATGGTGGTGGCGGAGGTGGACCGGTTGAAAACCAAGGAGTGGTAGACGAGAATGATTAAGAAAACGGAAACAACCAAGATTCGGATCCGGAGTGAATGTCATTTTAAATTTAAATATTTTGGATTAATTATAAATTTATTTAATTATCAACTTTTTAAAATTAAATGTGAATTTAAATATTTAGAATTTATTATAATATATCAATTTTAAATATTTCTGAATTTAAATTATTTATTATATTTATATTATTCTAAATATTAATTTAATATTTAGAATAATATAAATATATATTTTTTTATTATATGCGTTAGTATTTGCGTGGTGATTTAAACTTGGTATATATAACTCCTTTGCCAGGTGAATTTTACCCAGCAAAATTGAATAATCAAAATTTCCTAGGTGGTATGCACCCCGCAAATTTTCTGAGCACTATAAACCTACCGGCCCCACGCCTGCTCTGCAGAGAGAAATAATTAATATTAAACATTTGCTGGGTGATTTGCACCCCGCAAAATTCTGAACAAATCTGACCCACGCCTGCTCTGCTTGCTTTTAACAACTCCAACATGCGTGTCTCATATCAACTGTGCAAATGCATTTGCGGGGTTATTGGTACCTGGCAACGTTGCGGGGTGAAATCTACCTGGCAAGGTTGCGGGGTGATTTTCACCTTGCAAAAAGTTGCGACTACTGTTTTTGCGAGGTATTTCAAACACCCCGCAAATGTGACGTTGCAGGGTGAATTTTGGGTTTGCGGGGTGATATTCACCTAGCAAATTCCTGTTTTTTTTTTTGTAATGAAGAAAAGGAATTGTGTGATGTTCAAGGTTGATTTTTACAAAGCTTAGGATTGTGTGGATTGGTCGTTCTTGAGATCAATGTTGCACGCCACGGGATTTGGCTCAACTTGGATGAATTGGATGAATGGCGGAGTGTTCACAAACTACATGTCGGTACTTGTTAATGGCAGACCGATAGAAGATTTTCGTGTATTTCGTGGTTTGAGACAAGGAGACCCATTGTCTCCTTTTCTCTTTGCTATTGTGGCCAAAGGTTTCGCATCAATAGTGAAAAGGGCGTGCGAGGTGGGATTACTAAGGGGTTTCAAGTAGATAATGATGTATAGATTTCTCTCTTACAATATGCAGATGATACGATTTTAGTAAGCAATGGAGGTTGGTATAATCTTTGGGATATTAAACCAATCTTAAAGGGGTTAGAATTAGTATCGCGATTGAAAGTTAACATCGGGAATATCTTTTTATTTGGGATTGGAGTTGGTGATTACTATATGAAGGCGGCAGAACAATTTTTAGCATGTAAAATTGGTACGGTGCCATTTACATTTCTTGGCCTAAGAGTCGGGGACGATCATAGAAGGATTGCGTTTTGGAAGTCGGTCATTGATTATTTTAAAAAGAGGTTGGCTCCATGGAAAGGGAAATTATTGTCCATGGTGAGAGAGTTACATTGATAAACTCGGTTTTGAAAATTTTATCAATCCACCATGTGTCTTTTTTCAAGGCCCCGAGAAAAGTGTTGAACGAATTGATTTCGATCCATAGAAACTTCTTGTGGAATAGCTCGGATGAAAGGAAAGGATTGGTGTGGGTTAGTTGTGATGTTACGTGTAAAAGTAAGGAGGAGGGAGGGCTTGGTCTGAAAGATCTTAGATTATTTAATACAACATTATTGGCAAAATGGTTGTGGTGGTTCCTTATGGATAACGAGGCTATTTGGCATGGAATTCTAAGTGCTACATACAGAGATATTGTGAGGAAAATTCTGTCTAGAGTGAATAATTTAAGGTTTTCTTGTGCACGTTATGGTGGAAAGATATTTTCAGAATTAATATGGATGAAGATGGTGGTAAATTCGGGGAGTTTGTTACAATACGTTTGGGAGATGGTGATGATATACCATTCTTGCATGCAAGATGGTTAGGAAACTTAATCTTGAAAGATCAATTCCCTGGTGTCTTTTCTATAACAGCAGCACGGACAACATGGTGGGTGAGATGGGGCATTGGAATCTCTATGTTTGGTCGTGGCAGGTTCACATTACTCAGCAGGAATTGTCTTCTGCTTGTGCGTCTGAATTAGTGGAACTTTCTTTGATTTTACAAGACATAAGACCAATTAAAAATATGGCAGACGTTATTCTTTGGCCGTCGGGAAAGAATAGTAGCTTTATGGTTTCTTCCTTCTATGATGGCATGCTCAAAATAGTTGGTGGAAGAATCTTAGAGGATTCAACCAAGGCGGCTTTGGATTGCATACGGAGCTCGGATATTCCGTCCAAGGAAATAGTGTTTAGATGGAGGTTACTCTTGGATAGGTTGCCAATGAGAAGCAATCTCTCTCGTCACCGTATCATTTCTAATCCCCATGAGCTTGTTTGTGTATTTTGTTTTAGTCCAATTGTGGAGGTTAGCCATCTTTTTCTATCATGTCCTAAGATTTTTTTTGTTTGGGCAAAAATATGTGAATGGTTGGAGATTGGGAGGAGTCGTGAATCATCTATTCCAAATCATTTATTTCTGTGGTTAGAAAGCTTAAAGGGGAGATATTCTAAAAAGACGGCTTTTAGCATATAGGTGGTGGTGCGTTGGTATGGAGGGCTAAAAACCAAGTTATTTTTAATGACGATATATAGGATTCAGAGTAGATTGTGCTAAGGATTGTATACTTTTCATGGTGGTGGATTTTGACTTTATCCAAGGATACTTTTATTTGTAATTTTTATGATTCGTTTAATCAACCATTGGATTTCTTGAAATTGTAGATGTCGTCGATTTCGGTTGATTTTTGTATTGTGGGTTCGAGTACCCCTAGTACCCTTTGGCTTATAAAAAAAAGAAAAACTTTTATTAAAGTGGTGAATACACTTTGGCCTATAAAAAAAAGAAAAACTTTTAAATTAGTGACATATTTCAAATCTCATCTCTCACTTATTTTATTAAAATATTATATATATATATATATATGAGTAAAACATACAAACAATATTCGTAACTAGTAACTGATTTAATTAATTTGTAGAGGAGAAAAATGAGTTAACTGTGATTAAAAATTACAACATTACAAAAAATCCCTCCAATAACAGTTTTATCATGAAATACAAAAAAATAAAAAAGAAATAAGATCCAAAATCAAAGAAGTAAACCCACCATAACCTTGCCTCTTACCAAGACACCACATATTAAATTATAAGCCTTTTTTGTTGACCATGTAATACTAGCGGTTACACATTGTCCTTATTTCTAGGAATACTTTGGCTATTTATATCATGGCCTGTTATTTCAGTCTGTACAGAATATATTTTTAGTATTCATTCAATGTCAATAATGAATTCCTTTTTCTCCATGCAATATTTTTGCTTATCTTTTAATATGGTATCAGATTTGATACTCTGATTTTTTCGTGTTCCTATTGGTCCACGCTTTTTCTCCTTATCCTTTTCGTGTGGGACCCTCTCTGCTTTCTATCCACCTTTCTTCTTCATCCGTTTCTTTTCTTTTCTGCACCTTTCTCTTTCTTCGTTTTTTTTCCTTCGTCTTCTTCCACCCTTTTCTGGTTTTTCTTCACCAAGATTTCATCCCTTTTCCATGGCGGAAGCAGAAACCTTGGTCAATACCCCTCCGCGTACATCACCCAAAAACTCTCCTCCCAAAAATGATCAAACCAATCGTTCATATCAAACAGATATGCTCGATCCTTTCTATATGCACCCTAGCGATAATCCTGACATCGCACTTGTCTCACCATCACTGAACAACAAAAACTTCCATTATTGGTCCCGATCCGTCAAAGTTGCTATTCGATCAAAGAACAAATTAGGTTTTCTTGATGGATCCCTTCTTCGTCCCGATTCTACAGATCGCAAAGCCCTTGCTTGGGACAGATGCAACACAATGGTTATGGCGTGGCTCACCAACTCTATCGAACCAGAAATTGCAGAGAGCATCCTTTGGATGGACACCGCGCACGAGATATGGCAAGAATTGCATGATCGATACCACCAAGGCGATATCTTCAAAGTCTCTGACCTACAAGAGGAAATCTTTACTCTCAAACAAGGTGATTCTAACATTACTCAGTATTTCACATCACTGAAGAAACTATGGCAAGAATTAGAAAATTTTCGACCTATTCCTACCTGTACTTGCCCTGTCAAATGTTCTTGCACTCTTTCACAGTCCATCAAAGATTATCGTGAAAATGACTATGTCATTAGGTTCTTAAAAGGATTGAATGAACAATATTCAACTGTTAGGTCAAATATTATGTTAATGCATCCTTTACCACCCATCAACAAAGTTTTTTCTCTTCTTATTCAACAAGAAAGACAGTTTTCCACCCCCAATGAAGAAGACAAATTCATTGCTCAAGTCACGAAACCTGCTACAAAAGGTAAATCTTGGGATTCCTCCAACAAATCCAACAATACTGGCTGAGGCCGTGGCATCAAAATATGCTCCTATTGTCAAAAAACTGGTCACACCATTGAAGTTTGCTTCAAAAAGCATGGCTTACCACCCTATCTCAAGAAAACTAATATGGCTCAATCTACCTCTACTGATGATTCTGCTGAAGACAACACTCAACAATCTGCTCAACCTAATTCTGAATCAACTACCATAGGTTTCACCCTCGAGCAACAACAGGCTCTCCTTGCTCTTCTCAATCAGAATACTGTAGCCTCTAATTCTACAGTCAATTAACTTCACACATCCCTTCCTGCTACACCAGGTAACCATACTCTTAACTTGACTAATAGTCTAGAATGCAATTGGATTTTAGATACGGGAGCAACTGATCATGTTTGTCACTCCAAATCCATGTTTACACATTTTATCACTATTAATCCTATATCTGTGAAACTACCAAATGGTAATATCATTCAAACCAATCATGTTGGAACTGTCATATTTAATGATGATTTTTATCTCACCAATGTTCTCTACATACCAGATTTTTGTACTAACTTGATATCTGTACCTAAGCTCACCAAAACTTTAAATTGTAACATCATTTTTAACTCTCACCAATGCTTCATACAGGGCATCCATACCCTGAAGAAGATTGGTGCAGCTGATCTCATTCATGGGCTATACGTGCTAACTCAACATGTCATTGACAATTCCATCCCTAAACATACTACTGTCAATTCTGTTCTTTCTTACAATATATGGCACCAAAGACTAGGCCATCCTTGTAATGACACTCTTTCACAAATCAATAAAATTTTTCCATTCCCTCATAGATCTAATTCCCCCAACCCCTGTGATACTTGTCTGTATGCTAAGCAAAAACGACTTCCATTTCCTATTAGTACTAATCTCACTAATCATTATTTTGAACTAATACACATGGATATATGGGGCCCTATCAATACCCCTTCTATGCAAGGTCACAAATATTTTCTCACTATTGTAGATGATTATAGTCGCTTCTGTTAGATTTACTTAATGTACAATAAGTCTGAAACTTCTTTTTTAGTTAAATCCTTTACTGCCTTTGTTAATACTCAATTCAATGCTAAAATCAAAACTTTAAGGTCTGATAATGGGCCTGAATTCAGTTTAAAATCTTTTTATCACACTCAAGGCATTATTCATCAGACATCTTGTGTTGACACACCTCATCAAAATGGCATTGTGGAAAGAAAACACCAACACCTATTAGGTGTCACACGTGCTCTTCTTTTCCAATCTCATTTGCCAAAAAAATTTTGGGCTCATGCCCTTGCTCAGGCTGTGTTCCTTATTAACCGTATGCCATCGAAACTTCTGAATTACAATACTCCTTATTATTTGATATTTGCCACTAACCCTGATTATGCAGCTCTTAGAGTCTTTGGTTGCTTGGCTTATGCCACAAGTTCCAAACGAAACCGCACCAAACTTGACAGTAGATCAAGAAAGTGCATATATCTTGGTAATAAACATGGCACCAAAGGTCATCTCTTATTTGATCTACAAAATAAACAACTCTTTTTATCTAAAGATACTATTTTTTATGAAACTATTTTTCCCTATAACCAATCCCTCTCCCCTTCTTCTACATCTGTCCCTGTCATGCCTCTTTACCAACAACCTTCCTAATATTTTATGGAAGACATTGATATTTTTCCTACCACTGTTGACAGTTGCCCACGTCACTCCCCTCCTATCCACAATTCTGCAGATTCTCCTCTTTCTATACAGTCACCTATCCAAACCCCAACTTCTGTTCAATCCATTCCTGAATCTGATCAACAGTCATTAATTCCTTCCCCTATAGCTCCCCCCACACGCCATTCCACAAGGATTTCTAGACCTCCCACTTATCTTCAGGACTACCATTGTGGCATGTTACAAGGTACACATTCATCTCCTAATATCACCACAGGTAATTCTCCTTATCCTATATCTGACTTTATTAATTACTCTAGTTTATCTAATAATCATAAGTTCTTTAATCTCAAACTCTCTTCTATTCCTGAACCTTCCACTTATTCTCAAGCTATTTTAGACTCTAATTGGAAAGAGGCCATTAACAATGAATTACAATCTCTTGTAAATAATAAAACGTGGGATATAACTCCTCTCCCTCCCAACAAACGGGCCATTGGCTGCAAATGGATATTCAAGCTTAAATTCCAAGCCAATGGTTCCATTGAAAGATACAAAGCCCGTTTGGTTGCTAAAGGCTTCAACCAAACTGAAGGCTTAGATTATCATGACACTTTTAGTCCTGTCATTAAGATGACAACAATTCGTATTCTTCTATCCATAGCTGCCAGTCAGAATTGGTTCCTACACCAACTTGACATCAATACTGCCTTTCTACATGGCGACTTGGACGAAGAAGGATACATGAAAATACCACCTGGCCTAAAAGTCTCTAACAAATCACTTGTCTGCAAACTTAAAAGGTCTATTTACGGCCTCAAACAATCTAGCAGGCAGTGGAATCACAAACTGACATCCACTTTAAGTAGTTTAAATTATTGCCAATCTAAATCTGATTATTCGTTATTTATTAAGAAAACTGATTATTCCTTCACAGCTATACTTGTATATGTTGATGATTTGGTTCTTGCAGGAAACAATCTAGAAGAAATTAACAACATCAAATCGTTCTTGGATAACACATTCAGTATCAAAGACTTAAGGACTCTAAAATATTTCATGGGCTTTGAAATTGCAAGGAACCACCAAGGAATCTCTCTGTGCCAACGCAAATACAGCCTGGATTTGTTACAAACTACTGGTCTCCTTGCATCCAAACCCGCATCCACTCCTATGGATCCCAATCAAAATTTATCTTTACCTGATGAACCTCCTCTTACAGACCCTACTCGTTTTCGCAGCCTCATTGGTAAGCTTCTATATTTAACGCATTCACGACCTGATATTACGTTTTCTGTATGCAGGCTTAGCCAACATCTTGCTGCACCAACAGATACGCATCTACAGGCTGCATTCCGAATATTATGGTACATTAAGAACGCACCTGCTATGGGACTGTACTTCAGCAACAAGGCAACATTGACTCTAACTGGTTTCTCTGACTCAGACTGGGGGGCTTGCCCAGTTACTCGCCGTTCCACAACCAATTTCTATTTTTTCTTGGGCACATCACTTGTTTCATGGAAAAGCAAGAAACAACAAACTGTCTCTCGTTCTTCCTCCGAAGCCGAATACCGTGCACTCGCCAACACCACTTGTGAAGCTATATGGATCAAATACCTCCTGCAGGATTTTCACATTCCGATATCCCAAGCCATAACGATATACTGCGACAACAGAAGTGCTCTTCAAATAGCCACCAACCCTGTTTTTCATGAGCGCACAAAGCACATAGAGCTCGACTGCCATGTAGTTCGCGACAAAATCCAAGACAAAATCATTCACCTAATGCCCATCGATTCCATCAACCAAGCAGCCGACATATTTACGAAGCCTCTTCACTCCGGACCATTCTCCAATCATGTTAGCAAACTAGGATTGATTAACATCCATTCTAGTTTGAGGGAGGCTATTAAATTATAAGCCTTTTTTTCTTTTTGTTGACCATGTAATACTAGCCGTTACACATTGTCCTTATTTCTAGGAATACTTTGGCTATTTATAGCATGGCCTGTTATTTCAGTCTGTACAGAATATATTTTTAGTATTCATTCAATGTCAATAATGAATTCCTTTTACTCCATGCAATATTTTTGCTTATCTTTTAATACCACAGAAAAAGAAAAAACCTCAATAAGTTGTTTCCAATGCAATGAATCCTTCCACAAGCCCCAAATCCTATAATAGGTGAAAATTCAAGACACATTCTACATCATAGAAGACTTGAAACTACTTCGTAGACAAGAACTTAAATTGATCTGACACAGATCAACTTGAACCGAAAACTACCTATCACAATACAAAAATGCACGAGCAAACACAATATAAATTGTTTAATTCAATGGATTTCAAATATATACAATAATTTTATCAACCAGCTAAAACATTGATTGTCACTGGCCATGAATAAAATAGAAGAATCATGGAGATGGGAAAAAAATAACAGCATACCATTTCAAAACTAATGCCAGTCAAATATATTACATACATAAGTAATATTGGTATTTCATAATACGTTAAAATATTATTTTACTATAATCAAGAAGAATAAAATGGTAATCATGAAGTTTAAAGTATAAAGTAACAAGGACAAGAAAATACTAATGTATGGAACAAATTTTATAAAGAAAATTTTACCAAGGAGATCAACAATTTTATAACTTCATCATTGAAAAGGATTTGATTTCTAGACCACCAAATGCACAAAAACATCGTGAACCAAATCCCTCCTGCACAAGGCGTGGAAACCTTCCCACTCTATTTCTCTAACCAAGACATCAGATGTCAGCAGTAGCATGGTTCAATTATCTCACCCACCTCAAACCAATCACATATCTTTCTCCAAATAGACTTAATTTTAGCACGATTTGAGAATAGAAGATTAGAATCTTCATCATAAGCAAAACAGAATATGCACACCCGCTCATGGGAGTTGAGCATGATTCCACGCCTAGCAAGATTAACACGTGTAGAAAGGATATCTAAAATAAATCTCCAAGCAAACACCTTAGTTTTCACCGGAACCGCTGCTTTCCACACAATCCCCAAAGCTACCTTGCAATCAGCATCCAAGGTTCCTCCATCAAATGGAAAAATCAACCTGTCAAAAAAGGACTTGACATAAAAACACATATAAATTCTATACAGCCAAATGATGACATCCTTTGAATCCTTCTTAGGACAGACCTCCAACAATAATAATGAAAGCTCATCAAACTCTTGCAGCATTGACACATTTGCTTCCTCTAAGTTGATGCCTAGTTGCCATCTCCACAACTCACCATCCCACACCCCTATCTCTTTCACCAACCCAAATTTCCTGTCTAAAATACTACACATGCCCGGGTATAGACTATGTAGGGACCAATTCCCAATCCACTTAGCCAACCAAAACAAAACACTACCGCCATCCCTTAATCTAAAAGATGTTAGATCACCAAATTCACCCTCTCCCATCTGTTCACGCGTATGTATAGCATCTTTCCACCACAAGGAAGATGCAGAATTGGAACTTAGAGGCTCTTTACAAATAACAGACTTAGCAAGATTTCCATACCTTCCTTCGAGTATCCCCAGCCATATGGCATCACTATCATTCAAAAACCTCCTAAGCCACTTAGCCTAAAGAGCTTTATTGAACAACCTAATATTTTTTATTCCCAAACTACCCTCCTCTTTGGGCTTACAAATGGAGGTCCAACTAATCCAAGAAATCCTCTCCTAACCTTCAAACTAGACCACAGGAAGTTTATCTAAATTAAGACCAGGACCTGCAGAACCTTCCTTGGATCTTTGATGAAAGAAAGAAAATGAACATGCAAGTTTGTCAAGACAAAATTTATTAGAGACACCCTACCACCTATAGACAACAACATTCCCTTCCAAGTAGAAATCCTTGCCTTCATTCAATCAACCATCGGTTTATAAAATGAGGCTCTTCTATGGTTTCCTCCCACTTACAAGCTAAGGAATTTAAATGGCAAATAGTCTATCTTGCAAGCTAAGAATTGTTCAGCCACTTTTAAAAAATACTCCTCCACCCCAATATCATAATGGAGCTCTTCCCTGTATTGATTTTCAAACTAGAAATCAGTTCGAAACCCTTTAAGATCGATTTCAAAGCCCAAAGGGTGGACCATGCTCCATCAAAAATTAACACTATCTCGTCCGCATATTTCAAAAGATTATAAGCCACACTATCATTTACCTTAAATCCCCTAAGCAAACCTTTAGTAACTTCTCTTCTGACCAATATTGCTAAACCTTCACCAATAATTGAAAATAGGAAAGGAGACAAGGAATCTCTTGTCTAAGGCCCCTCGACACCTTGAAATCTTGAGTAGGACTACCATTGACTTAGACAGACATATATATATTCATTACACCATCCTCCATCTACTTCATCCATCTCTCACCAAAGCCCATAGCCAGCATAATTTTCCTAAGAAAACTCCACTCCACACAATCATATGCTTTGGAAAAACCCACCTTGAGAAGAACACAACTCTTCTTGCTTATTTATTCCAGATCAATGATCTTATTTAAGACCAGCACGCCATCTAAAAGTTGTTTTCCTTGTATGAATGTCGTTTGTGATCTTGAGATCAACTTACCCATGACACGCTTATGGCTTACAGCCAATAACTTTGAAACTATCTTGTACACGCAACCAATTAGGCATATTAGTCTGTAATCATCCAGGCCCTGAGGATTATCTTTTTTTGGGAATTAAAGCTAGAAAAGAAAAATACATAGCTTTTGTAAGCCTGACCGAATCATGGAATTCATGGATGCACCTAACCACATCTGACCCAAGAATATCCTAACATCGTTTTAAAATCTCGACATTAAACTCGTTTGGACCTAGGCTTTTGTCACCACAAGAATGAAAAATTACCTCCTTGGTTTCATCCTCGCTGAACTTCTCCTTAAGCATAATATGATCCTCCAAAGAAATGCTTGCAATATTTGTGAAATCAATCCCAGGTCTAATAATAAGATTAGATTGAAACCTAGACTCAAAATGTTCCTTGAAAACTTTCTTGACCAAATTGACTTCCTCTATCCCTGAATCAACTTGGACATATGAGATATTATTCCTCTTGGATCTTTGTTTGAGCATAGCATGGAATTATTTGGGATTTTGATCACCATCTTGAATCCATTTAGTCCTTGACTTTTGTTTTAATATGCTTTCTATAATGCACAAGTTCTTCCACATGTCCACCTGAGCCAAATATCTCCTCTTCAAGTCTTGGGCAATTAGAATACCATATGCACCTTCCATGACAGCTTCTACATCATTGATGATATCAATCTCACGTTCCACTTTGAGATCGAGCCAACCAAAAATATGTTTGTTCCACCATCTTAATCTCTCTTTTAGAAGTTGGAATTTCTTATTGAGTACGCACGCAGTACTTCCAACAACAAATAAAGAATTCTATTCCACCTTGACTAACATAAGGAAATCTTGATGTTTGAACCAACAATTAAAAACTTTGAAGGGCTTTGGGCCCCAATTTATATTCCTAGCTTTGATCCAGACATACCTATGGTTCGAAATATCTCTATCCCCAACATATTGAGCAACAGTATTCCAATCTTTTAACAATACAAACGAGATTACAAATCTATCTAAACGACTACAACAACTACCATTTAAGTTAAACCATGTAAATTTATTCCCAATTGTTGGCAGGTCTACAAGTTCCATAAGGTCAATGAAAGCCCCAAAATCCTCCATATCAACCATAACATGAGACCCCTTAACTCTTCTTTCCTCCTTAGTTTTATTGGCATTGAAATCACCACCCAACACCCTCTCACTAGGTTTAAGTTTCGCTTTCTAGTTAATAATCTCATACCACATACTCTGCTTCTCTGCCGCACAACATGAAGAGTACACATTAATGAAATAACAATTATTCCCTTTACAAGAGAAATTTAAACCCATATATCCTTTTCCCCGAAAACTAAAGATAGGGAACATAAAATCCTTCCTCCAAATTGTCAGAAGGCCGTCAGATTGCCCCATTTAATATATAGCAGATCACTGAAACTCTTCATTGCCCCATATATTCTGCACCATACTATCCAACATATTTTGACACTTTGTTTCCTGGATAAAACAAACATTTGTCTGCCCTTTTGGCACAATATGCTTGATTCTTCTCCGTTTTATAGTGCTTCTGCATCCTCTAAATTAAAAGTGACAAAATTCATCGAACAGAGTTTTCAACCACCCTTTTGGCTTGAAAGGATTTCTTATCATTAGCTTCCATTTTTCTAATGATGCCCTAAAAAACTTTATTGTTCTCCTCACCTTCGATGCCCATCTTCTTGATCGATTCCCACACCTTACTTGGAACATCTTCAAACTCCCTCAAGATGCGATAATTACTTTGATTAACATCTGAATCTCCAATAGAATCGCAACAAAGAACGAATCCCCTAGAATAACAAGAAGTAGATCTTCATCTTCAGGGCCACTAAGACTAGTATGTTGCTCTTGAGGATCAACTGAACACAGTGAGGGACCCAAATTAGGGTTATTAGCAAGAATAAGGGCAGAGGAGTATGAGGGTGAAATAAGGATTTTTAAATTTTCATAAATGTCATGTAAAAGCTTTTTCTTCCTAGGCCTAACCCACATAGTTGGACCTCCACGCCCCGGATCCGAACAAGAAATTGGGTCAGACGTAGAATGCTCCAAATCCTCATCTCTAGGCCCATTTCGCATGTTCACAATATCTCTGTTAGCCTCCACTATTTCCAGCTCTTCCCTCTAACACCCATTGGAAATAGGACCCACCCCTCCAATCTATGCATCTTCAACCTTAATTGGATTTGACTTACATATCCCTTCAACATTGAATGCGTTGTCCTTTTCCCCAATTCTAACACCAGACGTTTTGCCCAACATCCTCTGTCCTGTAAAAGCACATCCTTCCACTGCCATCTGGTTGCTACAAACATCATTTCCCATCCCCCTATACTACCTTCACTACTACGAAAAACCCATTTAACAACGGTTGGGAATGACATATAATGACGCGGGCGAAGGCGTTGTTATGTAGATTATTGTTGTATCTTCGATGTTTCTACAACGGTCTGGAAACCGTTGTTGTATTTTGGAAAATGCGCTATATATTGCAACGGTTAGTTGTATCAACCGTTGTGAAATATATTATTAATCACAACGGATATTAGTTTCAACCGTTGTGAAATATATTATCAATCACAACGGATATTAGTTTCAACCGTTGTTACATGTACCCTTAGTTTATTATATACAAATGTATATTGCTTGTTTTACCATACACCTAGTTAAAGAATTACAACTATTAAATTGGTAAGGAAATATATAATCTGAAAATTAAAATATTCTTGAAAACCAACTTAAACACACCACTGTTTTTCGAATTGCATCCATTTCATTCCGCACATTTTATGTTCCTTAACACATAATATACGATTCAATGGTCTGATTCACTCTATTCATCGATATTTTTAATTATATAGTTTACCTCTCCATCGCCCAAAATCATCGCGATTTTATCATCATAACAATCATTATCATAGAAACCACGATGATTTTTAGCGATGAATAGGTAAACTATATAATATAAAAGATATCGATGTGTAGAAGGAATCAGGCCGTTGAATCGTATATTATGCGTTAAGGAACATTCAATGTGCTGAATGAAATGGATGCGATTCAAAAAACATTAACATGATAATGGTTGGTTTTCAAATACATCTTAATTTTCAGATTATAAGTTTCGATACCAATTTAACAGATTGCATTTTCATTAAAAGGATAGTAAAACAAACAATATACATAGTATATAATAAACTAAATTTCATGTCTACAATATCAGAATAATAAACTAAATTTCATATGTACAATATTAGAATGAATTCATATATATGTACCTTATTAGAATGAATTCATATATATATGTACCACCATCATCATCACCATGTGAAACAAACCTAAGAAGTGGGAAAGCAATGAAGAAAATTAGTTATTATTCAAAACAAAACAAGCAAAATTAGAAACAAACCCTAAGAAGTGGGAAGCAATGAAGAAAATTAGTTAGTATTCAAAACAAAACAAGCAAAAGTTGAAAGAAAACGCTAAGAAGTGGGATTGTACCATAACAATGAAGTTCACCTTGCTTGTGAAGCATTGAAGTCGAATCTGCGCAAAAAGAGAACAATCAACAAAAACATCATGAAGCAAACGAGATAATGAGTACTATTTAACAAAAAGATTAAAGTGGAAGACTACCTTATTTTCCATAAACAATATGTACATTACGCTTGCTACCGCCAGCATCATCACCATGTTCATCTAGTTTTAGATTCTGCAAGAAGAACTACAAGGAGGAAGAAGCTTAAATCAAAAGCTTCATACTTCTTGTATTTCTTCTCGCAGATTCTAAAAAAAGATGAAGTTTGGGTGCTAGGGTTTCGCTGTGAAGGAAACGGCGCGACTGTCAAAAAGGAAAAGTTAATTCCCTTATATAGGTAAATTTTTCACAACGGTTTTCTTAAATAACCATTATGATAGATTATATATTAATTTAATAATATCACAACGGTTAGTTATAATAACCGTAGCGATACCCCTTATACGTGGTACAAGGTTCGACACCAGGCAACAACATTTTCCTAAAATTAAGCCTGGATTATAAGTGATATCGCTACGGTCATTACTTATAACCGTCGTAATATTATTAACCATTGCACTTCCCAACATATGAACGGTTTACAAGAAAATATTGTTCCAGAATATGAACGGTTTACAAGTTATCATCATTACAAGCATTAAACTATCAGTCTTTTCATCTTCAACCTCATCTATAAATAGACAATTTTACATATCTAAGTAATATATTCTTCGTAACAATGAGTTCAACAAATGAGAATCCTAGAAACCTCAATGGGGAACGTCAGGCGCCAATCCAGGAGGTCGTCCAACCAGCAACTGCCAACTTCAGGGATGCCTTAAGGGTAAGGAAGGATAAGAAGAAGAAGAAGAAGAAGAAGCCGAAGAAGAAGAAGATAAAGAAGAAAATGAGGCCTGTATATTATGATTCTGATGAGGGGAGTGAGGAGAGATGTCTAGATTATGAAGATGCATTTTATGCTATGGGCTCTGACAATGATCTTGATATATAATATGTTTATCAATGTACTCTCAATGGAATATTAAAAAAAATTATCTCTATATATGTTCATCTCTTACAGTTTTATTTTTTAAGTTATATATATACTCTATTGCACTTAAAAATACTAAAGAATACATTGCTGGGAATATACATCATACATTACATGGCGTTAGACATGTTTAAAAAATTAATACATGTTAAAAATCTAAAAATATGACAAAAAATACATTACTGTGAATCGAAGCGTGATACATGTATTAGAACGGTCTTCTAATACAAGCGTGTTAAAATGTAAAAATATGAAGAAAAAAAAATATAGTAGCTGGGAATCGAAGCTTGTTACACAGCTTGTATTACAATGGTTATGTAATACAACCGTCGTTAAACATGGCGTTATAAATTTTTAGTCCTTATACAACGGTGGGATACAAAATCGTGGTAAACCTGGCGTCGTTAAATGGGGTTTTCGTAGTAGTGCTTTTTCCTTTCCCTCATTCTTGGAAACCACACTATTATGGTACATTTTTCGGCTATCGTCAGAATTTTCCATCCTAATTTCACTCTTCTCTTCGGCCTCCTCTGAGTCTTCCCACGCATCACCGTCACTTTCAGAACTATTTTATTCCAATGTGCTCAACTTCTTAATAATTTCTGAGTTATCAATCCTTATAGGGCCATGCGAATCTTCCAGTAATTTGATTTTGAAGATACTATTGTTCACCTTGACGTTGAATACTTCGTTTAAATTAATGGTAAATTTTGTTTAAAGAAGGAACGTAGCAACATCCAGCTTCACATGTTGCTCCGTATCGTTATATATTAAATCTAATATATTCCCTAACCCTTCCTGCAATGAACTTGAAGAACTGAGAACACCACACATGGCATGGAAGGCCATAACAATGTATCCAATTGAGTCTCTTGTTATCCATGTCCTCCAGCGACCATGGATGAGTGTCAGAGAACCATCGGGATACCCAAGTCTTCGCCTCTTTAACCAAAGATGCAATCTTACCTTTTACCTCTTTCTCCAAAAGGCATAGATTTGCACCCTAACGCGTGGATTTGATACAGAAATAACCCTCAGAATATAAAACATTCTAAATGTTATAAGTCGGGCCCGAGTCTTCCACGACACCAATAAACGCTTTCTCAAACCTAGCCAGCCTAGCCTTTTCGATGTTGAACTGAAGATGAGCAAAACTTGGTTTTGCGCCCAAGAGATCCCGGCATTTCTCTTTATTCTTGTACCTTGGACCCCACCCCTCAAGATTATTCTTCAAGCCCACACCCCACAAGCTACCACTAACAGCCTAAGCGTAAGATAGCCTCGCATTGCTAGGCAACCAAGGCTTGCGACCCGAATGTGGAGGAAGATAATCAGCCACACCCACCTTCTTTGCCAAATGTTTGCTAACACCATGTTGAATCCTATGCCCCCCAAGTTGAAACCTAGGAACATTAACAAAAATCTTTTTGCCCTTGATCATAATATTGTCTAGTTTAACTGCCAGACAGTATTTCGTCTTCAACATTCTTGAAACAGACAAAACCGTACTGTTTCCCTCACTTATCTCTCTTGGGAGGGATGACAACCTCCACCATCAAACTGCATTCTTTAAACTCATCAAACATATGATTGGCTTCGTATGAGTCTGGGAATTCAATAAAAAAGAAAAAAGATATGTTACTTTCCATCTTCCTCGACACCTTTCCCACCCCTAACCGTCCATACTGATCTCCTTACTACCCCGTCACGAGCTGTTTTACTCTTACGAACCTCTACCCAGTCTTCTTACTTACTCATTGTTCTACCGCGTTTCACTTACATCCATTCCAACGTTAGAAATATATCAAACAACAAATAAAGAGAGTTTTTCAATGGTACGAAAATCTAATCATTCTTGAAAATGTTTCTTCTCTTGTCTTTGTAGGTTTTTTTTTGGCTCGTGGTTATTTTCTCCGAAAAAAGAAAGTTTTTATGGATTTATACTCAAATTTATTATGAATATTATTGAATTTAATTTCTATATTTTTTTGATGCATTTATTTAATATTATATGTGTTCACAAGATTAGAGAATATTGTTTAAACAACTTTTAATTGCATTCTTTTTTTGCTTTTTGCTTTTAAAGTTACAATTATATATCATTTTGTCTTTCTAGTATTTTTTAGTAAAAAAAAATTTTTAAATAAAAGTATTGTATATCTTTGTTCATAGTCAAGATTCCCATGCATTTTATATTTTTCTATTTTAGTTTTCCATATGAAAAAATAAATTATTAAATAGTATAAAACTATGGTAATATAAAAAGTAAAATAAGGTTTTAGGTATAATTAGAAAATATAAAATAAAAATATTTAAAGTAAGAAAATCCTAGCTTTCGCATTTTGGATCTAATGATAACTTACATTCAACATTAAATCAAATCTAATGCTTGACTAAAATTCAGCAAATCAAACCCTGCTTTTCTATTTTTATTTCTCTTTTCTTTGAAGACTAAATGACTATTTTCGTGTGTTTTTTATCTGTTATATATATATATATATATATATATATATATATATATATATATATATATATATATATATATATATATATATATATATATATATATATATATATATTGCCTAGATTAATATATAGTTATATACTTAAATAGTTGTAAATATATTGCCTAGATTAATATATAGTTATATACTTAAATGACTATATATATATATATATATATATATATATATATATATATATATATATATATATATATATATATATATATATATATATATATATTGCCTAGATTAATATATAGTTATATATTCTTAAGCATTTTGGGTTTTTTTTTTACTTTAGGTGTATCAATAATATCATTCACATATAGTTGTAAATCCTTAAAATGTCAAATTGTGAAATGAAAATGAATAAAATTATATTTTAGACATAATTCTAAAAATATATAAAAATTTATCTTACGGTAGTTACAAAATTTTAGGTCCCATTTTTTTCGAATTTCTTCGTGCGATAGGCTAAAGATTTTTGAATGCACCTTCTAATATGTTGATCATCACATCTTGTCTTGTTTTTTTCCGGGTATTTGCATGTGTGGACATTAACATAAATTATTTTTCAATTTTAGATTTAAAAAATGCAATGTCTGCGAAATTGCCCTAGCCCCTCATCTTTTTTTTTAGACAGACTAATGTTTTAGGCACGCACACTCACATTGTCCTCAAGGTCCCATCCTATTTTTATGCAGAATTATACGGGTCGGACATACTTATTTGTAACTCCTATGTCATTTTTTTGAATATGAATCAAAAGAAGGTTCTAAAACCCCGAGAACAAACATGGATCTGCCTTAGAAAAACACTTGATAAAAAATGGTTGAAGGAGTAGTGGCATATCACATAATAAATAATATACCCAAAACTGTTTTTTAACAACTATCCAACAAATAAGTTTTTAAGTCTCAAAAACCTTAGAAGGTGGCTGCAAAAAAGGAAGCAAGACATCAAATTGAGTTACACATTTTTCTAACCTAAAATGTATTTCACTTATGATAGTCGTTGACTTAGGTGTCACAATGTTTGTAGGTATCGCTATTTCTTAATGTTGCACTAAACTAGAAATACGCCACAAAACTTCAACGAAACTCCCTAGATCTAACTCAAACCCGCGTGAGCAACTCTGACCCTCGTGGGATCATTGGCGTCGTTTGTGTGAACATTCCTCGATGTTTCAACACATTGCTCAACATAAAAATGGTGAATCGAGGAAGAAAAACAACTCAGAACTTCAAATGTCCCGATCAATCTTTAGCTTGCGAGGTCATTAAGGTAAATCGCAAATCTGACGAAAGACTCATGACGTATTCTTCACACTAGGGAACTTTGATCCCACCATCACTGATGTCCAAAGCGCTCCATGCGCTACTACAAAATACACCTTCGGTAACACTAATTCTACTACGTTTAGGCTTCCACCGTGATGATATGTCTTACTTAACGCACGATAATTTTCTTTTATTTACTTATGAAAATGTTGATATGATATAATCACGAATGAAACATACGGCCGTGGTTATATAATCACTCTTTCATGGGTTCGAATCTCAGCACCCTCAAATGTTTTATTTCTTTAACATTTAGTCGCACCTTTGTATTTTAAACATTTCTTTAACATTTGATACTGCCACGATTGAGTAACTCAACTGTTATGACTTGTTTTAAATATTTTAAATTGTAATATACTGACGTGTCAAAATTTTTATTTCTTTAACATTTAGTCGCACCTTTTTATTTTTATTTATTTTTAATTTTTAAATAAATTTGATACCATCACGGTTGCGTAGCTGAACCGTTGTGACATATTTTTCATTTTTTTAAAAAATATTTTAATTGTAATAAACAGGCGCTTCTTTAAGAAATGTAATTTAGTAAGTAACATATCACCACGGTTCTTATTTTTTACCGTGGTTGTATCATTCATTTATTTTTATCAAGCTAACTAGCTTGTCACTTCGGTAGTCATTCTTTGCTGAGAAACGAAACATCATATCAACCCTAACATTCATCGTTCATCATTATCGTTCATCATCGTTCATCATCATCAGTTCATAGTTCATAATCATTCATCATCATCGGTTCATCATTTTGCATTCGTTGTTCATTTTCAACCCGTA
Organism: Lathyrus tuberosus; assembly: GCA_022829125.1. NCBI lineage: Eukaryota > Viridiplantae > Streptophyta > Magnoliopsida > Fabales > Fabaceae > Lathyrus > Lathyrus tuberosus. The sequence continues at coordinate 2,968,344 of JALAZF010000231.1, read as the reverse complement.
GTCATCGTCATCATCATTGTCATCAGTTCGTTTTCAACCCTAACACACCAACGCCAACACTAACATCATCATCATCGTCAAGGAGGAATACAACAACAACACTATCTGTATCAACCCAAATATTCACATTTACTTAGTCATCACTTTTACGGTACGTAAAACGTTTTTCCCATGCATCTACAGTAAACTTCAATTTCCATTGTTGTTGATGTTGTTGTTGTTGTTGTTTTTTGGTTCTAGTTGAATGTGTGTCATGAAACTTGATTAATCTTTTGATGTTGTTGTTGTTGCTGTTGAATGTGTATGTGATAATAGATGAAAGAGTTTGTTGTTGTTTTTGTTGAATGTGTATGTGATAGTCTTTGAAAGAGTTTATTGTTGTTGTTAAATTTGTATGTGATGATAGATGAAAGAGTTTGTTATTGTTGTTGTTGTTGAGGTTGTTGTTGTTTTGAAAATAGATGTCATCTTCGTCGTATTCTTCATCTAGTGGCAAGGAAACTATGACAAGTGATACTCAAATCAAAAAGAAAAGATCACAAAGAGGTGTCACAATGCTTACCAAAGTAACAAAAGTCCACAAATATGGTATCAAATTGCCTATCGCGTTTTATTCGTATTATAGAGTAGTTAATGGTGAATACTCTTCTCTTTTTAATAGTTATGTTCCGTTCTTTGGACGTAGCAAAGTTAGTATATTGATAGATGATTGGAAACAAGCGTCAGATGATGTCAAAGATAGCATATGAACAAACGTTAGGGTATTAGTTTAATTTTCATCATTTCAATATGACTTTCTATAATTTATTATACATTCTTATTGATTTGAATATAGTTGGCCTTAGAGTTTACGGATCGTGATAAGCACTTAAAAAAAGTGGGTAAGTCATGCTGATAAGCGTTGGAGGAGCTTGTTAGAGCGGTAAAGCGGCAAGCAAAAATTATTTTTGGAAGAATTCCCTCCAGGATTTATATCGTCTCCACAGGGATCGGTGCGATGGAAAGAATGTCGTTCGAGAATCTCTACATCTCTAAGCTTGGGTTTAAATGGTTTGGGATAAAAGTACAAAAGGAAAAACATAAAACAAGAAAATAAATACATCCTTAAGAAATGAGAAAACTCGTCAGGACTTATGTTTTGTTCTACCCATCATGTACTAAAAAATCTATGGATCAAATGCACGCCACCTAAATCACTCGTCAATATCATCACGTATCGCTCACAACAGAGGTTATGTCTAACGTAAAAGTTGAGAGAACAACCGCATCGCCTCATCGGTGATGTCTCACGCAACTCGACAACACAGAGCATTAAGAATCGATATCCATGTGAATATTAGACCTAAATCTATGTCTAGAGTTTAGAATCTAACAAATGTTCATCTTAGATCGAGTTCCACCGTATATGTCTATAGCAAATTAGACCCATTAAGTAAAAAAATCAAAGATGACATTTCTAAAGAGTTGTAAAAGAGATTTTATACAAATATACATAAATATACATACAATCAAGATAAATTTACATACAAAACCCCAACAAATGAAAATTACATAGAGAGGAAGGAAGAAGAACACAAATCTCATGGTTTGTCAACTCCAATTGAAGTGGATTCGACTCTGGATCGTCAGGAAATACACTTCATGTGTTGTTTCTAAGCTAAATCTACTCAAGAATGTGTTTGATGAAGTTGGGATAAAACGTTCCCAACAACATAACCTAAAAAAATGCTAAAAAGTGACTTAAATAGGCAAAAATGGGTTCCCGTGTTCGCACTACGAACTCCAGTTCACCCAACAAACGTATGTCGCCTTAGCTACTGCCAAAATAGTGTTTTCCACGCTTCAGAGCAATTTTTGTTCGCCTTGAGTTCGCAGTGCGAACTCTTGGCGAATCCGCTCGCCTTCAGTTCGCCCAACGAACATGACAGCAAACCAGCACTTGTTTCGACCATAACTTTTGAACTGTAACTCCGTTTTACGCGCGGTCGGAAGCGTTGGAAATCTTATTCAATGCTCTATAAGACAATGACAAAATATCATTGTTTGTATACCTACAAAAATGAGATAAAACCAATTAAACTCAATGATATTTACACGATATGCAATATATACGCTATAATGTAAACTATACAACATATGCACAAAAGTTGAGGTTTCTTGGTTGAATTAAGCCAATAAGTGCCAATTATTTACACTCAATATCAATACATTTTAGCACTTATCAGATCTTTAAGTCACGGCTCACGCGTGACTATATTAGGAAGCCTAAGATTGGTCTTGAGCGTCCATGAGTTAGGTATAGTTTTCTTTCAAAGGTTTGGAAAATTTTTGCAAAGGGTCGTCGTTATGAGAAATTCCTGGTTAGTATTAGTCTTATTTATCTTGATAATTTGATGCTAATCATTTATAGACACTAATCATATTTTCACTATGTTTATAACAGACTAAAATTGAAGCAGGAATACAAAATAAAGCGAAAAACATTTTCCCCCATAGATTGTCTCGTTGGGGTTACAGGAAACTAGAGAAAAAATGATGGAAGAAAACAAACAACAAATGGGAGATGTGAACTCCATTAGTCGTGATCGCAATCCATCTTCACCATCAAGGCACGAGAAGTGGAAGATGGCTCGACTAAGACCAAATGGAGTGTACACCTCAGATGCGTCAAGAGCAGTTGCTGAGAAATTAGTAAGTATAATTTGTTGTGCGTATGTTATGTGTTATTTAAATGTTGTGGTAATTACAATATTAATATTATCATACATGTTGTGTAGGATGTGTTGGTTGAGGAGGCCCGTGGAGGCTTATTTGTTCCAAAACAACGACATGATATACTAGTCGAGGCTATTGGAGTAGATGAGCATGGTGGGTGCATTCGTGGTGTTGGAAAAGGCGTCGGGCTGAAATTATTCTTTGGTCCAACCAAAAAACCACCGAAAACACCGAATTACAAGAGCAAAGATAAAAGCTTGCAGTTGTTGAGAAGGAGTTAGAAGAACAGACGAAGATGTTAGATGCCGAGCGGGAATATCGGAAGAAAGACATAGAAAAGTTAGAAGATTTTTATGCGCACTACGCCAAAGAAGACCTTTAGCAGCGCTATTTTTTGCCTTTAGCAGCGCTTAAAAGCGCTGCCAAAGGTTGCGTTGCTAAAGGTAAAGACAGCATTTTTTTTCCTTTGAAAAACGCGGTCTTAGGTCCCCCTTAAGACCACCTTTAGCAGCGCTTTTAGAAGCGCTTTCGTATGACCCCCATATAGCAGCGCTTTTCCAAAGAAAAGCGCTTTCGTAGAACCCCCTTTAGCAGCGCTTTTAAAAGCGCTGCTAAAGGCCCCCCTTTTGGCAGCGCTTTTTCAAAGAAAAGCGCTTTCGTATGCCTCCTTTAGCAGCGCTTTTAAAAACGTTGTCTTATGTATACGCCATGACCCCCCTTTAGGCAGCGCTTTTCTTAGAAAGCGCTGTCTTTTATAAAAGTGCTTTTTAAAAGCTATTTAACACGTGGCCTTTGATACCATTATATTTCAACCTGTATAATTTAACAGAATTCATAATCATTCAACACATGGCCTTTGATACCATTATATTTCAACACATAGGCCTTATAGAATTATAATTCAACAATAGGCCTTTATACGATTAAAATTCAACACATAAACCGTAAAAACCATTATATATACAACACCAAAATAACCATTACATATATATAACTCAATACAAACTATACAACACCAATTCCATACACCAATTCGAAACCTTATACACCATATCCATCACCTATATATACAACACCTTCCATAATCCTAACCCAATTTCTAAAACTAACAAATTCTCATTTCAACCATGTATTGACACCAATCCTCCTTTATTTCTTTCAATTTGTCTTTCGTGTAGGTGGCACACTTGAATTCATCAAAATACTACATTTAACATAATATGCATGATTTAGTTAAAAGTAATTAATTAGATGAAATATCCGATAATAAATCTTAAAATACATCATAACTTATAGATAAATCCATACCATGTTTGGAATCTCTATTTGCTCCAAATGAATAATTTCTTTCATGAATCTAAAGACAAAATAACCACAATCGATACCATTACGCTGCCGAGGACACTACACATAGAAAAAAAGTATTAATAAGTATCATATAGATGACTTGTGTTATCAAGTAGCATTACTATTATAATAACAAATCATACATCCACTCTTATCCATGTAATGTTTGCTTTGCTCTTTGGTACCTGAGCTTGTCGTTGTGATCGGAATATTTTTATGGATCTATCATATTATAAACGAATATTTAGAACAATCTCACATAAATAAAGAAATACACACGCGAATATTTAGAACAATCGCATCACTTACGTATCAATCATCTTCTTCATCTCCGAGTATTTTGTTTGATCACCCTCTAGCGAATCCAGATAATAGACTATTTCTTTTATCGGATTAATCGCAAGCAACAACCAGTGTCCACTGTAAAATATAACAAAAGTATAGATGGAAATGTTATACACAACGTAAAAAAGAGAAAGATTATAATAAAGGAAGTTAGGATGAAAATCTTACCCATGGCCAGTATTATATGGTAAAAGATACAATTTCTTTGTATCAATGTTGGTCATAAATGCACCTACTAAGTGATTTTTGACCGCATCTGTAGTTCGATTGAGTAAATTTGCATTGACACAGTTGGGAGACAAGAAGGAGTATCTTTCAGTCAATTGATGCGGGAGCATCAATTTTTCATACAAGAACCTGAAATAAAAACGGATTATAATATATATGTTATTATAATTAACATTCTAATATTCATTGAAATGAGTAAATAAATTGATCAATTAAATAAATAAAATCGATGGATTACCTGATGTATGAATTCATAACACCGACGCCTAATTCAGAATGCGTAAATATCTGATCAAAGTCTTCTTTAGCAACTGTTTCTGAATAGGCAAACCCAAAAATACCTGCTTCCATAGGTATTTCACGGATACCACCTTCCATCAAATCCATTGTGCCTACAATTGTTTCAAGGCACAACCGAAATCGAGAAATAGATTTTTTTTTTTTGCCTTGGCTACTACTTGCTTCTTGTTCTTGCTCCCTTGTTGCACCTCTTCTGTAGGAATCTGAAAATCATATAAGGAATAAACTTAGTAATCATGAACCTTTTGAATTTGGATCATAGAATTAACATTTTCGATACATATATATCAATGTACCTCTTTTTGTGATGCAACTAACTCGGTTTGCCGCACAATCCCTTTATCTTTTGATTTGGATTTTGTAGGAGTCTAACAATGTGATGTAAATAAAATGTAGGTAAAAGTAAGCATAACATAACTTATATGCAAGTAAAACATTTGAAACTAAAAGGTTAATAATGGTTTTCAACATACCGAGTCATCTATGGCGATGAGGTTTGACGGCCATGCAACATACGACCCTATTGCGTCCCCCACCAATGTTGCATCTGAAACGTCGTCAGGTATAGGTAGTAACGTATCCCGCTCTAAAGCAATATCAATCGAAACCTTCAAAAATCCAGCAGGGAGCGGTCTAGTGTGAAGGACGTCTCCCGGAGTGTTATGCACTTTTCCCTTGCCAACCATGCGATATGTCGGTGCAGATAAATATAGCTGACAAGGTGAAATGCCCTAAACAAAACAAAAATAATACGAAATTGTTATTGTGCAATGATGTCAATATAAAAAACTGTACTAATTTAATAAATATAATTACCTCCGGAATTTTTTGTTGACAATTGATACTGGCCTTGTCACTAGTATCTTTAAATTCTGAACCGCACCTTTCCGACATATATCTTTCTTTATCCTGTTGCAGTTCACGAACTTGAGCTCTCAATTCTTCCAATGTTTCCATCACCTCTCTATTGCTAGGATTTTTTGTCTTTGAACGCTTATACAGGGTAGATGGTGTGACTCCAAATCCCTTACTCCTCACGCGACCAGAATACTCAGGAACATTTAATACTCGACTCAGTATGCTCTTGCAATCCTGGTCTTCTGTGAGAGTTAAGGATTGAGATAGAGTCTCCTGAAATTCAATATTAGAGCAACGCATAAATATATTAGATAAACAATAACTTTCTATCTAATTAAACAAATAACGTTATACTTATACATTGTTCAAAAACTTGTTGAACACCTTCAGTAACAACTCCATCCTTTCCTACACGGGCAACCTTCCACAAAACATGCTTCGGAAGAGATGTTTCTTCACTTTTCTCCTCTTCGAGCTTCACATTAAGTCAAGAATTAGGATGAATAATAATACAAAAAGACCATAGCAATTATATATACTTACGATTTTTTGTTCCAAGCGTGCATATCCCAAACGTCCTTTCTTGTATGGATACGCGGGTTTCGAGGCTCTTTGACGATCTACGTCACTCACAACCTGCATAAACAATTATAAGTTATATCAGAACACATGTAATAACTACATGAATATAATACAATGTTCATGATAAATTAAATTAAGATTACGTGGAGTTCTTCAGTTCTTCGTTTGGCGACAAAAGTGTCCCATTCTTCGGGTGCAATCAAGTCCGCATACTTCTTCGGACATTCCGCTTCAACAAACTTTCCTTGGGCATCCTTCAGAAACTTGTTGGATAAAAATGTTCGGAACCCTCTAAGTCTTCTTCTGGCTAATTGAAGACAATATTTTTGCTTCTCGTCACCAATGTTAAAAAATCTCTACAATAACAAATAAAGTGTGTTAGTATAATTAATTTAAAAATTATAATCGTCAAAAATAACAAATAACATCACATATAGTACCTGTATCTCACTCCATATTTTATCTTTGGCGGGTTTCAACTGTGGATTTCGCCAATTGTCACAAGTAATAGGAACTAGTGAACGAACAAGTGCACCAATGTAACTAGTCAACATTGCGCCATTAGGCTCAATTAGTTGACCTGTTTCATTCCAATGAACGTCGAATTTTATTCCCTTGTCTCTGCACGAATAACTCCTTTCATGATTGTTATACCTCTTGAAATATCTCCTTCCGCATCTTGAACTGATTCTTTTGGATCATTCTTGGAAGTATTGTGCGAGTTCTCCTCATTAGTAGCCATTTTACCTATAATAAAGAAAAACACATATAAATCCATAATCCAGTCTCAAATATGAAATGCCAAGTACATAATATAATCCATAATCAATAATCAGTTGAACATAATATAATCCATAATCAAATATGAAATGACAAACACTTAATGTTTCAACTCAACATTGTCAAAAAAAACAACTTCAACGCTTAAGTTCAAGTAACTTCAAAGTTCTATCATCAATTCAAATTCAATTAACAATTCAATCACTATTTATTAGTTGAGATTAAGCCATAATAAAGCTGACTGCAATAAACTAATTTCACAGGTTAACTCATCACAAGCTCATAGCAGTTAGCAAATACTCCTATTCGCAATAGCTAATACACGAGCAAAACATGATGGCAAACATAATCAAGCTAACTACACTCCACATATAACAATTTTAGAAAACAGATTTTTCAATATTCATGCTAACCGTTTTAAACTAACTACATAACTAACTTAAAAGCTCATAACCGAACTGCATTTTAAACTTGGTTCAAGCATTTCACCGAACACTTGGTGTGAGAGTTACGGAACGACAAACATTCTAACCAACATTGTATCAACAACAACAGAACCAACATTGTATCAACAACAACAGAACCACATTCAGAAAATATAGAACCACATTTTATCAACATTGTATCAACAACAATTACAGAACCAACATTGTATCAACAACAATAATAGAAGCAACATTCAACAACAACAGTGGCGAGAGAGAACGAAAATGGTACATACCTCTTCTTCTACTTCGTTTTCCGCTTCTTCTTCTTCTTTGAACGAAAACAAAAATGGCAGACATGAGCGAGAACGATGGCGGTCGGAAGAAGTACAGTGGCGGTCGGAGAAAGTACAGTGGCGGTCGGAGAAAGGAGGAAGGAGAAAGGAAGAACAATCGCGAGAGAGAAAGGAGTGAAAATGATTAGAAAAAATGATTAGGGTCTTTCTGAAAATGTGGTGTTTTTATTTTTTAATTAATAAATGACCTAAGGCAGCACTTTTGGAAAGCGCTTTCTTAGGTTCTAGATTTAGCAGCGCTTTTTCCTTAGAAAGCGCTTTCTTTTCATTGGCCTATAGTAGCGCTTTCAGAAAGCGCTTTCAAATGGGGGGCCAATTTAAGGACTTTAGCAGCGCTTTTCAAAAGCGCTTTCTAAGGTTAACATTTAGCAGCGCTTTATAAAAGCGCTTTCTAAGGTTATACCTTTAGCAGTGCTTTTATAAAAGCGCTTTCTAAAGTGTGGCTAGGTACAGCCTTTAGCAGCGCTTTTAGAAAGCGCTTTCTAAAGGCAGCCTTTAGCAACGCTTATATTCAGCGAATTTTTTTCACAACATATAGTAGCGCTTTGTGATAAAAGCACTGTCTTTGTAGTGCTGCTAAAAATGATTTTTGGCATAGTGGCGGTAAGTGTTTTATCTGAAATGCTAGTGTTTTATATGAAATGTATCATATATTGTGTTTTATCTGAAAAGTTAGAAAAGATAGAAATGTGTTTATTATGTATTGTGTTCAAAATGAATGTTATGTCGTAGAGAATAGGTGGATCCATACCACAACGTACGAATTAAAATGTTAATAATGTTGATGATCAAGTTCCCTAAACACATGTTGTGCGTCATGCTAACACTAAAGGAAGCAATTGTTCAGTCGCCCCCGCTATAGAGGTCAATGAGTTATTGGATCCTTCCGCAAATGAAATCGCCACGTTATACGTTTTGGTTGTGGAAAGCGGTGACCCGTATTCTCTTCCTATAGAGTATTGTCCATCGGTAGAGTTATTCTATTTTTCTCCTAGTGACATACTGTAATACCCCAAATTTTGACCACTTAGATTTCCCATCATTGTGAAAATCATCATCACAATATGGATGTACCTTTATGCTTCATTAGTCTCCCCAAGGATGGGTGAGCATCCACTACAATCAAAATTAGGGTTTCAAGCCCTCTCTGAGTGCTTAGACAAAGGATCAATCAAGAAATGACATGATCTTCAACTTGTCTAATCTCTCAAACATCCACAATGGATCAAAAAGGACTCCCACTTCAAGGATTAAGCACAAGGCTGCTCCCTTCTAGGTGGATCAAGTCTCAAGATCGACAGTGTCACCAAATTAGGGTTTTGGTCGACCAGGGCCTCCAGATGGAAATTTTCATCTGGGCACAAGGCAATGATCCAAAACATAACCTAATATACTTCATGGAACCTCATGAACCCATGCATCAAGTCAATTTTGCCTCAGGGGATGCATTCATCAAAAATCAGGAATTAGGGTTTCTTGACCTAATTCACCCCTAAGTTGACTTTTGGGACAAACCATGAGCCAAGACCTCAAGAGATGATGTGAGGGTCTCTAATATACCATATTGATCCATTTGGAACAATGGATTGATCCAAGAAGTTTGAGCAACAAGTCTCAATTTCATCTGCACCACAATTAGGGTTTTAAGGGAAAAGTCAACTGTAACTTTGACTTTTGACCAGGACATGCTCCCAAACCCTAATACATGATTGAATATACCCTATTACACCCATGGAACATGCCCATCAAGTTTGATTTAGGTCAAGGACATGATTTCCTGAAGAATTGCACAGTTTGGAATTCATCTGATAAAAAGTCAACTGTGCACAAAAGTCAACTTTGACTTTTTGAGATTTTTCACCAAGATGGATTTTTAACCCTAAAATGATGTTAATGTATGGTTTGAATCATCATTCATCAAGAAAAATCAAGAAAAGTGAGGTAACTTGTAAAAGGGGTAACCATAAAACTTAGAAATTTTTCTAAGTTAAAAATAAAGTGGCAAAGGTACCAACTTTGAAGGACCATAACTCCTAAACCACAAGGCCATTTTTTCTCATCCAAAGATGGATTTGTAGCCCTCATTATCACCTACAAAAACTTCAACTACAAGTCATTCCAATTCATTAAGGATTTTGAGTCATGGAGTGATCAAAGTGGCTGAAAAGTGAAAATGTCACTTTTTCCAACACTTAGTGAAATTTTCACTAAGTCAGATTCTGCCTCACTTTTTGCCAAATGTAGGGGGATTTTTCACTTGGAATCAAAAGCGATCAAAACCAAACTTATTCAAACAGTTGTTGTATCATGTAAGAGCTTTCCAAAATGGCCAAGAACATTGCCAAATTCAACCTACACCATGAGATACAACATTGCCAAGTTGCCTTGCTGAAATCTGTCAAGGCAAGGCAGAATTTGCAACTTTGGTCGATTTGCCAAAATTAGCCAAATTCAATTGCTCCTATCCACTTGGACACCTCAGAGGATTGAATCTAAAGGGGACAATCTCTGAGCCAAGCCTCCAAAGTCCATGGAACAAGAAATAGCATGTTGAACCTAGAATGGCCAAAATAGGGACAAGACTTCAAATTTGGAATGAGGCATTCAATGGAACCATCAAGGTGGCATGGACTGAGCCATTCTCATCTGAAATCAGTCAATACTTATCCAAGACCAAGGGGACCAAAGCTCTGTGCCCTAACCTCTAGTCAATGGCTAGAGGAGACTTGGATTTTCATTTGCCAACATTGGCCAAACCTACTTACCAGCTGCCATTCACTATTCCTTGCAAAACAAACTTGCTCTACTATAAATAGAGCTCAATTGTGATCAGTTTGAGTACACCAAAGCCATCTAACAGATGCTTTCCTCAAAATCTCTTCTTTCACTCCAATTTTGCCTTCTAAGGCAAGTCACTATCGGGTTTTGAGTTTGAGAGCAATTCCAATCAAACCAATCACTCACACACCTCACAGACATCACATATGAGCTGATCAAACACTTAGATTACTTCTGAAACATCAATTTCACAAAATCACCAGCTGGTTGCTCAAGGTTTTAACCAAAGTGCAGCTGAGGTACCACAAAATGATCCAGCCAATTTCAATCAAGTCCAACCATCCAAACACAATCCATAGGGTGTAGGGAAGCTGTTCAGATCATCACCACTCATCTGTAACACCTCCAAATCAAAAATCACTTTGAACTTGCTGTCACGACTTGGAGGTAAGCACATACTTGGTCATCTCTCAATCTATGCATATTTCCTCGCACAATAATTTGGCCATATGTTCATAATCATGCATGGAATGTTTTCCCTCAATTAATTGCATTGTTTGAATCGTGTATCAAAAATCCTAGCCTTCATGCAGAAATTAGGGTTCTTGAGGTTTCTTCGTGATTTCTTGTTGTATGTTTAATTTAAATGAAATTAAAGTACATAGACATGATCGTGAGGTTGAGACGAGCATAATGATATGTGGATTGCATGATATGATTACGTATTCATGGAGATTAGATAGAAAATGCAAATCTAAGAAACCAAGAACACGTGCGTGTTCTTCAGCTGTTCTTGGCGCCATTTTTGAATAATTCAAATATTTGAATTTTGTGATTTTGTTTAATTGATTCAAAAATTAATTTCTCTCTGAGTTTTAATGATTTTGAGTTGATTCTTTTTTTAATAATTCACAAAAATGTTAAAATATTTTATTTTATCAAAAAATCCCAAAAATATTATTTATTTCATATAATTGATATTTTTGCAAAGAATTAATATTTTGATTGTTTTTGGCATTTTAAATATTTTTTCTACATTGATTTTGCAACTTTTAATGCTTTCTAATTATTTTGTAGGACAATACTTAATTTTTGAAGCATTAATCCAAGATCACAATTTGTTTTCCATGTGTTAAACAATTTTTGATCATTTTAATTGAATTTTTATTCAATTAAATACATTTTTGAAATCAAATTAGGGTTTTGGATTAATTCAACCCTCATAAATCATTTTCAAAACATTTTGGGCCTCTTGAGAGAGTGTAAGATCCACCCCCCTTGTACAAAAACTTTTTGGGCCTCATCCATTGTATAAGTCCCTCTGTACAAGTAAACGGCGCGATCGTCGCCTTTTTTAAAATAAACCTGGGCCTACCCTCGAGTAGTAAGACCCATTTCTTTTTTCTTAAAACTTTTTGGGCCTCTAATAGAGTGTAAGACCCAATCCTCTTTTTGACCAAATCATTTTTGGGCCTCAGTATATTGTATAAGTCCCGATACCGTCAAAAACAAACGGCGCGATCGTCGCCTTTTCAAAATAACCCTTGGGCCTCTATTAGAGTGTAAGACCCAATTCCCCTTTTAACCAAAACATTTTGGGCCTCACTTATTGTATAAGTCCCTCTGCGTTAAAAGAAAACCTCGGCGCGATCGCCATTTTTAAACGAAAAGATCATTTGGGCATACCCTCGTGTTATAAGCCCCACTCTTTTTTCTCTAAACTTTTTGGGCCTCTTGAGAGAGTGTAAGACCCATCCCTTTGTACAGAAAACCATTTTGGGTCCCAGTCACTTGTATAAGTCCCTCTGTACAAAGTTCAAACAGTGCGCTCACTGATAAAACCCTGGGTCTCTCCTTGAGCTGTAAGCCCCAAATCTTTCTTTTTCAAAGCACTTTCTCCTTTGATTTTGAATATACTGTTATTTTCAATCTTTCTTTGTTGAACAACTAACCAACAGCATGGAAGTACTACAACCGAGTAAGTGGTTATCATTTTCGTTTACTGCTTTCATATTATAAACTGTATTGTGGGGCTGCTCACTGTAAGTCTCCTTTCATAAACTTATATCTATTGTGTAATAATAGTATAGATATTTCGAGTTTCCCCGGCTACTATGTCTAGAACTAGGTGACGCCGTTTCACTTATTCGTAGAAATAGACGCCTAGATCCCCAATAGGAGCACCAGATACAGTCTTCTCTTCGGCTGTCCTCCTTAGGAATCGTCAAGAAGCTCTACTCCCCAAGATGAATGTATTCTCTGTGAATGGCATCTTTGAGTTTCTTCCAAATTCTTGAACTTTCCTGACTTGATCTATTCCTTGCGGATAGCTTGCCTTGAATGTCTTGGGGTTTGGGTACCCACTACGGTCATAATCTTGGACCTTAACTAAGGAACCCTCTTTAAAAGCTAGAAGTCGCTGGATAGTAAACCTCGCACATTTACCAGTGGTTTTTATCTCTAAAAGAGTTATCTCTCCTAATGGAAAGGAGATGATAGACCCACGGGCTTCTTAAAAGCATCGGCCTCCTCTTGGGCATTATTCAAGGACACTACGGCTTCTTAGAAGTATTCACAGCCTCCTCTTAGGCTTCGTATAATGATCTCTTCCTCCGGGAATGATAGCCTCCTCTTGGGCTTAGTACAAGGACCCGTCGGCTTCTTAAAAGTTTCTAGCCTCCTCTTGGGCTTCGTACAAATTGTCCCGACGACCTCCTAGAGGTATAGGAACAGAACATAGTCATCCTCATAGAACAGTCCTTTCATAGAGTCTACTATTGTTTCTCAAAGCATAGTACAAAAGATAAAACTCTAGACACGGACAATCTAACTTCCTTGAGTCTCAAAGATATTCTCAAGCATCCTTCGTTAAATAGGAAGGAAACCCGCAGACTCGGACAGTCTCAATACCCTTTGGATTTCCCGTTTCCTCAAAGAGAAGGAAATATCCCTGATCCTCAAATCAAATCCCTGAGTACAGTGATGCTCATATAAGAACTGATTTTCTCTTTTAAAATCAGTATATTGGATCTGTCACTCAACTGAAACAGTTACAATAGCCTCCATCTCGGGCTTCGTACGAGATACCAAAATTCTCCCCAGTGGAGTCAAACAACCTTTTCGCCTCTCTCTCGGGCTTCGTACGAGACACATAAGAGACTCCCCCGTTGAGTCAATTACCCTTTTCGCCTCTCTCTCGGGCTTCGTATGAGACACATAAGAGACTCCCCCGTTGAGTCAATTACCCCTTTCGCCTCTATCTCGGGCTTCATACGAGATACAAAATCACTCTCTTGTTGAGTATAAAAGATTCTCCTGTCGAGTCAACCCTTTTAGCCTCTCTCTCGGGCTTTGTACGGGACACAAATTAGCCTCCTCTTAGGCTTTGTATAATGATTTTCCTAGCGGAAAATAGCCTCCTCTTAGGCTTTGTATAATGATTTTCCTAGTGGAAATTAGCCTCCTCTTAGGCTTCGTATAAGAAAACCACTGGTTGATCCAATCAACCTTTTAGCATCAAAGTTGTGCCTTGTTCACAGTATACAAACATCAACAACTCCTTTCCCTTCATCTAATCGCTGTAAGCGGCAAGCCTCTGGATCATCTACATCCATGCCACTGTCCCTCTTTTAGGATGAGAAATTCCTAAGGAAAGATGGCATTGCTCTACACTGAGTTAAAGTCTTCTCCTTCAGGTTAAAACCCTTTCTTCGGAAATTATGGCATTGCTCGGATCCACGTATCCCAGTTATAGTAATTCTCCTTCTCCCCTCTTTAGAGATGACAAATTCTCTCTAAAACCGAGGTCCTTCAGCTTCACGTCTTGGGCTTTGAACAAGACACAAATAGACCTTCAGCTTCACATCTTGGGCTTTGAACAAGATATAAACCACCTTTCGCTTCACGTCTTGGGCTTTGAATAAGACACCAAAAACACCAATTTCCTCCCATAGAATAGGAGGAACTACGAACGCTCTGATTTCCCTGTTTTCGGTAAACGGGAATACGTAGGCATAAGATCGAAAGAAAAGATCTTAGCGAGCGCAATCAACAAAAAACCCAAATCCCATATCTCCATCAATCAAAAAGCAGTAATTCAAAAGCATCAGTCCTAACATCCTAATCCTTGTTCCCCGTCAGAAACCCTTTGCCTAGATTAAAAGAAAGAAAACAGTATTGGCGAAAATACAAATAACCAGTACGAAGGCCCCCCCACATTGATAGCATCCGTAACCTAACAGACCGCTGTTTAAACTCAGTATGCAAGCAGGGTTAATTGGAGACATCTATTTCCCTTCCTTATTCAGCTCACAATAGGATAAAAAATGAATCGACCTGTAGTTTTAAGCTCAACCGCAGAGAGCGACCAGCGCTTAAGAACCGCGTCCAAAATCGCTCGCTACAGAAAAGTGGCGCCCACCGTGGGGCCGATCTTTCTTTCTTTCTGTTTTCCTTGTAAAATGGCGACTCTGCTAGGGAGTCATTGCCAAGATCTTTCTGCCTTAGGGCATCATCCCCGTTTTCTACGGAAAATGGGAACTCTACCGAAGAGAAATATTGACCTATGCTGGTCCATCTCTTAGGCAGAGAACCACAGATTGGGACTTCCGCCGGGGAACCCATTTCTGTCAGGAACTTAAGATTCATAGCTTTATAGGTCTAGGATGATTAAGACAAATATATATACTGCTTTTCCTACTTGCTATACATGTTTATTTTTCTGCTAATGGGAATGCGTGTGATGCCGCATGTGGAAAGAATGAGTATAGACCTAGGAAAAATCACCATTTTTTGTAGTGCGGTGGCTATCGGAAATGGCCGTTACGCGATAAACTACCCTCTTCTGAGATTTCGTTGAAAGGATACCACCTAGCACGGATCCCGGCCTGCTGGTGTTCTCAGGAATCAATGATTTTGAGTGACAGGTACAAAAAATCAGCCTAGTATAAACCTTTAGGGATGGGTAGAGCCTTGACTTCATGACAACGACCCTCTGACCCCATGTTTTTTCTATGTTTTTGTGTGCTGCATTCATGCATCCATTTAATAAAACATTAAAACATTCAAAAAACTTTCTCTTCTAGTCTCTCTGTTTTTCAAATTAAACTAAAACTGTGATTGCAAATATTAGAGAAGAGGATTACATTAATGGATTTCGGTAGAAGGAGAACTCACCAGTATACCTTCAAGGTTCCAAAACTAGGGGATTTTAGAAAGTTAGCGAGGATGATCGTTAACCCAGAGGCTTTCAGAGCCAAGCACGGTGGTTTGCTACCACTGTTAAGAGTCCATGTGATTAAGGGGATCATGGACGCGCTCATTCAATTCTACGATCCGGTTTATCACTGTTTCACATTCCTAGATTACCAGCTTGCACCAACGCTGGAGGAGTATTCTCATCTGACTGATTTACATATCACTGATCGAGCTCCATTTTCTGGACTGGAAGAAATTCCAAAGAATCAGACTATTGCAATAGCAATTCATTTGGACAAGTCTGAGGTCAGGACTCACATGACCACTAAGGGTGGCACCCAAGGTTTGCCAGCCCAGTTCTTGACAAAGAAAGCTCTGTACTTCGCTAGTATAGGGAACGGGACTGCTTTTGAAAGCATCTTTGTCTTGCTCACCTACGGGTTATTTTTGTTTCCCAACATCAATAACTTCGTCGATATCAACGCTATTAAGATTTTTCTCATTGGAAACCCTGTGCCGACTTTACTCGCAGATGCGTATCATTCTGTACACTTGGGAAATTTGTACAACGGAGGAGAGATCACATGTTGTGTACCTTTGCTCTACAAATGGTTTATCTCTCACTTGCCCAAGTCTGCTGCTTTTTAGGATTGCAAGAGTATCTTACGTTGGTCGCAGAAGATCATGTCTCTCACCAATTCCGATATAGATTGGTGTAATAGGATTTATGAGGGAATCAGAATCATTGACCGTTGCGGAAACTTCCCCAGCGTACCCCTCATAGGAACTAAAGGAGGAATCAACTATCATCCGATATTAGTTCTTCGTCAATTTGGATACCCGATGAGACACATCCCACTGGGTGTTCATCTGGAAGGTCTTTTCTTCAAGGAAGGAGAAAACGACAGAGCACTAAAGATGGAAATAGTGCAAGCTTGGAAACATGTTCATAAGAAAGGACGAGAGTCTCTGGGAAAACCGGACTGTGTCTCGGTGGAGCCTTATCTCCATTGGGTACAAACCAGAGCTCTCAAGCTAAAGATGCCTTATCCTCGTTACGAAATTCTTCCGCCGAGGGAATCTGTCATGTACTTCATGACGGAAACTGAAAAGCTTCAGGTTACTCTCAACAAAGTTCAAAAGGAAAGAAGGTCTTGGAAGAACAAGTACCGCACCCTCGACGTAGAGTGTATCCAAATACAGCAACTACTAAAAGAGAAAGATGCTCTGATTGAAATTTTGGTGCAGCATGCTGTGGAGAATCAAGATGACCAAAGGAATTTGCTCGCTCCTTTCACCTGGCAAAGGAATGACAACCCGACAACGGCCCAAGCGCCCCGGTCAAAGAAGAGGACTCGGGACCCATTAGTTTAGGTTTCTGTTTCCGCACTTTGTAATCTACTGTATTTCCATTTCTGTAATCCTTTGGAATTCAATAAAAAGGGGTTTCCCCACTATTTGATATTTGCAATCTAATTGTCGAAGTTTATTTTGATTAACCAAAAAAAACAATAATTAATATAATCATTGCATTCATCATTCTCACATCGCGTATTCTCCTTCCCTACGAATCTCACGTTTGTGTCTCGATTCTAGAGTCAAACTGTGTCATTCGTATAATACTCGGGCCAATCGTCAGAAAAAGATGGATGATCTTGAGGAAGAAAACAGAGAGTTGAAAGAAGAGATCGACGCTCTGAGAGAGGATATGAGAAAGCTTCGTAACGACATGCAAGCCATGGCAGAAGCTCAGCTACAAAGAACTGTGATCTCAGAGATCACCTCAACGCCCATCATAGAAAAGTATGAACCTAGGTATCAGATGCCAAAAGATCGTCCTTGGGGCATGCCTGTTAACTATATCCCGGAAGGATATGTTCCGCCGATCACTGAAGATCAGGGAATCGCAACAGAAGCCGCTGGGCCTGAAGGTTACAAACTTCGGGAAAGCGAAGATGCCAGGGGAATACTCAAGACTCCTGAAGGTTACAAACTTCAGGAGGCGCCAAGACTTACTACCGTAGTCACGGTACCACCCCCTATGGTGCACACTGTCCCGGAAGGACAGATTCCACAGACACATTCTGGTAAGAAGGAAACTATGTTTGACAGAATGGATGAATTCCAGGAGCAGTTCTTGGAAATGCAGAAAGAGCTGCAAGCCATTCGCAGTCAGGATCTATTTGGAAAGGACGCCGCAGACCTCTGCTTGGTCCCAAATGTGAAAGTCCCGCACAAGTTCCAAGTGCCCGACTTTGAAAAATACAAGGGTAACTCTTGCCCTCAGAGCCATCTAGTGATGTACGCTCGGCGGATGTCAGCTCAGACGGAGAATCAGGACCTGCTGATTCATTACTTTCAGGATAGTTTAATCGGTGCTGCCTTAAAATGGTACATGGGTTTAAACCGTGCCTCGATCAGAACATTCAGAGATCTTGGTACTGCCTTCGTCCACCAATACAAGTACAATTTGGACATGGCACCCGACAGAGATCAACTCAGATCAATGTCACAAAAGGACAAGGAAACCTTTAAGGAGTATGCTCAAAGGTGGCGTGAAATTGCCGCTCAAATTTGTCCACCTCTTGAGGAAAAAGAGATGACAAAAATCTTCTTAAAGACCTTAAGCTCATTTTACTATGACTGAATGATTGCCAGTGCACCTAGTGATTTCACCGAAATGGTCGGCATGGGTGTACGTCTTGAGGAAGCCGTCCGAGAAGGACGTTTGGTGAAAGACACTGGATCAACGAGCGATACTAAAAAATACGGTAGTGCTCTCCCTAAGAAAAAAGAGTAAGATATTGGGAATATCTCTCTCGGAAAGCAAAGGCGACGTTATCAGCCAGTAGCAGCTGTTACTCTTGCTATCGGCCCCGCGCCTGTTCCTATGTATCAACCTCAGGTTGCGCAGAGCCAACCTGACCAACAAAGGACACAATAGCCTCTTCAGTAGGCTCGTCCTCCATATAACAACAACCGTACAATACGGCCACCAGGATTTGATCCTATACCCATAACGTACGCAGAGCTGTTTCCATTACTGCTGGCTAAAGGGCACATTCAGACTAAGTCTCCCCTTTCAGTTCTGGAAAATCCGTCTTTCTGGTTTAAGATGGATCAAACATGCCCTTATCATCAAGGAGGTTCAGGGCATAACATTGAGACTTGTCTCAATTTCAAATCCGACGTGCAAAAGCTTGTTAGGAGCGGGCTCTTATCTTTCAAAGATACGAATCCTAATGTTCTCACGAACCCGCTGCCTCAACATGACAAAACTGCAGTCAATCTGATTGAGAAAGAGACTAACAATGTCTATCAAATTCATAATGTACTCTTGTTAAAGACCAATCTGGTCAAGATGCATTGTAGACAGAGTGGATATGGCCATGTGCCACCTCATAATTATCACCAGTGTGATATCTGCTCTAAAGACAACCAGGGATGTTCTGTAGTTCAAGCAGCTCTACAGGAACAAATGGATCTTGGATGGATCCAAGAGCACCGAGTTCGTGGAGTTAACATGGTTTACATGAATTCCAACGTCATTCAAAACCACGACATCCGTGCGATGAATGTCAACTTGGTGGCGATGCACTCAAGGCAAAGCCAGTATCATAATCTGCCGCGACACGATTACAGTTCCTGTCTGATTTGCTCGGTAAACAAACAGGGATGCTCTTTCATACAAGAGGCCCTCCAGCGTCAGATGGATCTTGGATGGATCTAAGACTACCATGATAGGAACTCCTATCAAATCAACATGGTTCAGGTCTTTGACATTCGCGTGATATATACCAACCTGGTAGAGTTACATGCTGAGCAGGTCCGACTTGGATTCTTAATATCACATGACTATCAAAGCTGTAAAGCGGGTTGCGAAAACGATCGAGGTTGTACCCTTGTCCAGGAGGCACTTCAGCACTTGTTAAATCACTGGTGGATGCCAATCTATATGGACGAAGATACTCAGCAGATTGGTATCAATCACAGGAATCCTACTCGTCGTCAAAGTCAGGATGTCCGATCAATGGAAGATAACCTAGTGAGGTTACATTGCATTCAAAGTGGGCGTGACCAGGTGCCACCACACAACTATGACAGTTGTAGCGTCTGTTCGGAAAGTAACCAAGGGTGTTACCTTGTGAGAGCAGCTCTCCAGGGTCAGGTCGATCATGGAGAAATTCGTCCATGTCCAGGTTCGAGACCCATCATTTGGTCGCCGAACTACCTTGCCGAGCAAGTTGAGGATGCTGTCACCATCTCTGGTCATCACCAGACCAGGGATGTTTTTGCCATCATCCCTCTACTTGACGAATCTAGAGTTCCCAACCGGGAATGAATCGAGATTACTTATGATGGTCAGAAAAATCAGAAGGTTCCTATAGTCATCTATCTACCGGGGCCACTACCGTATGAATCAGCTAAGGCAATCCCTTACAAATACGGTGCAACAATAATCGAGAATGGAAAGGAAATTCCATTACCCTCCGTCGTGAATATTGCAGACATCAGTCGTGTAACACGGAGCGGTCGAATCTTCAACCGAGGGGTTGGAGAATCCAACAAAGAAAAGGAACTTCAGGCAGAAATTCCTGATCCACCAGTCGGTCAATCTGGTAATACAGACTTTTCAAAAGACAAAGATGAGATGCTAAAGCTCATCCAATGGAGTGAATATAACATTGTCGATCAACTGTTACAGACTCCTTCAAAGATCTCAGTATTATCACTGTTACTCAGTTCAGAAGCACACAGAGAGGCTCTACAGAAAGTCTTGGAGCAAGCCTTTGTGGAACAGGATGTAACAATCAGACAATTCGATAGCATTGTCTCTAACATAACTTCCTGCAATAATTTGGGATTTAGTGATGAAGAATTACCTGAAGAGGGTCGCCGTCATAACATGGCGCTCAACATTGCAGTTAACTGCCAGGGCGATGCTTTAGCCAGCGTACTGGTAGACACAGGGTCAGCCCTGAATGTTATGCCGAAGTCCACTTTGATGCAATTATCATTCAAGGGCCCTCCGATGAGAGTCAGCGAGGTCTTCGTCAAAGCATTCGACGGATCCAGAAAAACAGTTATCGGCGAAGTTGATCTTCCCATAACTATTGGTCCTCACACTTTCCAAATCACTTTCCAGGTCATGGACATCCAGGCAACATACAGTTGTTTATTAGGAAGACCTTGGATACATCAGGCTGGAGCGGTTACTTCAACCCTCCACCAAAAGCTAAAGTTCGTCAAGAACGATCAACTTGTCACGGTTTGTGGGGAACAAGCCTTGCTTGTGAGTAACCAATCATCATCTACTTGTGTGGAGCCCGAGGAGGTTATTGGAACTCAGTTCCAAGCACTATCGGTGAGCAAGAACGATCAATCTGAAGAAGGAACTTCAATTTCTTTGTACAAAGATGCTATCAAACCGGTCAAGAGTACCGATACGACAGGATGGGGACAGCTTGTCATTCCCATTGACAATAAAACAAAGAAGGGTCTTGGTTTTTCTGCAACCTGTACCCAGACAGCCGCCAACGATGAAAGTCTTCATCCCCTTCAAAACTTCTTCCACAGTGGAGGTTTTCTCCACCCAGTGTCTCAGACAGTTCATGCTATCAATGAGGAAGATCCCTCTGACACAGATGAAGAATGGAAGTCCTACCTTAACAAGGACGGCTATATGTCTCAGGAAGAGGTGCCTATGCCTTTTTGCTTTCCTACAGAAAGTCCGAGATTTATACCAAGATCAGATGTCGAAATGATCTACGGAGATTGTGATCCGGAAGGATGCTGTGCTCCGCCAAATTCATTAGAGGAGGACACTCCGATGAAAGACAACTTTGACCACAATTACTATGGCCCGATGGATGGCCTGCTAATGTGGCAGCCTTACCCAGGAAACTTGGGGCAAGAAAGTCAGCCGAGTAATGAAACTCAGCTGAGCATCATTGAACAGAATACCTGTGTCCCCACTATGTCATGGGATCAACACTCAGGTCATTCGGAAATTACTCAACATGAAGATGAATTCGCAACGTTTGCAGGACTAGAATTCATCAACTATGCTTTTTCTGAGGCCAACGTCATCGAGAGAGATGACTCCTCCAGTTCCAAAGAAGTTTGGGACACTTTGGGACAACCAAGTGGAAAATACGACTATATGGTCAAGTACACCGCTCCCGAAAGCTCTCGTATCAGGCTCGAAGATACCCAGCCAACTGGATGGGGAGATACAGCTGAGAGCACAAATGCTATGCAAAATACAACAGAGGAATCCTCCTACGACAATTCTGCTTGGGAGACAGATTCCAATGATCCTGCTCCACCAGAAATCAGCGTCATTTCTGAAGACAAATCAAGGAAGGTGCCAGACTTTGTGATTCACCGAGGAGTTCGCCGCCAATGGGTTACCGTCGATGTTCCGAAGGTCGTTCGTCAGTCAAAGTAATTGCCATCTTTAACCTTTCACCCTGCCCAGGTGAAACGGATGTTTTGACAGGGCTCGCTTTCTGTAAAATTTCCCTCTTCGCTTTGCCCAGAGGGAGTGAGTTTTGTTTTATAGGGCTGTAATTTCAAGATTCGACTTGTTCATTAATAAAATAACGTCGTTCTATAATTTCCGCATTAATTGCTGTTTTCACTTTTTGCTTTTTCAGAAAATGGTAATCCTAAAAAACATTCAATAATAAAAACAAGCAGTAAAATCAAAACACTGCACACACTTACATTTTCTCTATCTCTTCTAAACACGAATCATCACGTCATGCAGATTGTTTGTTTTATACCCCGTTGAAACATACGATCCGATGCCTTCTTCCAACTTTGAGTTCCCGGTATTCGAGGCTGAAGAAGAAAATGACGACCAAATTCCAGAAGAGATCTCCCGACTACTCAGACAAGAGGAAAGGTCCATCGAACCTCATAAAGAGCCGTTGGAAACGGTAAACTTGGGTTCAGAAAAAGAGAGAAAAGAAATCAGGATCGGAGCATTGCTCAGTCCAACTGCCAGAGAGGGTTTGATAAAGCTTCTCAAAGAATTTCCCGATGTATTCGCTTGGTCCTATCAGGATATGCCAGTGTTGGATACCAGCATCGTGGAACATCACTTACCATTGAGATCAGAATGTCCGCCAGTAAAGCAAAGGTTGAGACGCACTCACCCGGACATGGCCATCAAAATCAAGGAGGAGGTACAGAAACAGATCGACGCGGGTTTCCTCGCTACATCTGAATATCCTCAATGGTTAGCCAACATCGTACCCGTTCCCAAAAAGGACGGAAGGGTCAGAATGTGTGTTGATTACAGAGATCTGAACAAGGCAAGTCCAAAGGACGACTTTCCTTTACCACACATTGACATGCTGGTTGACAGCACATCAAAGTTCAAAGTATTCTCCTTCATGGATGGATTCTCGGGCTATAACCAGATCAAAATGGCACCGAAAGACATGGAGAAAACTTCGTTCATTACCCCATGGGGTACCTTTTGTTACAAGGTAATGTCGTTCGGTTTGAAGAATGCCGGGGCAACCTATCAAAGGGCCATGACTACTCTATTTCATGACATGATACACAAAGAAATCGAGGTATATGTCGATGATTTGATTGCAAAATCAAGAACAGAGGATGAGCACGTTGAACATCTGTCAAAATTATTCGAACGTCTAAGAAAATTCAAGCTCCGCTTGAATCCCAACAAGTGCACCTTCGGTGTCCGTTCGGGGAAACTACTAGGGTTCATCGTCAGCCAGAAAGGAATTGAGGTTGATCCTGACAAGGTCAAGGCCATTCAAGAAATGCCTTCTCCGAAAACTGAAAAACAAGTCAGAGGATTCCTGGGACGTTTGAACTACATCTCCAGATTCATATTCCTTATGACCGCGACGTGTGCGCCGATTTTCAAATTACTCAAAAAGAACCAGGATTGCGTTTGGTCAGAAGATTGCCAAACCGCCTTCGACAGTATCAAGGAATATCTGTTGAATCCTCCGATTCTATCACCTCCAGTGGAAGGAAGACCACTGATCATTTACCTCACAGTCCTAGAGGACTCAATGGGATGTGTACTTGGCCAACAAGACGAAACCAAAAGGAAAGAGTCTGCCATTTACTATCTAAGCAAGAAATTCATCGACTGCGAAACTCGGTACACAATGCTTGAGAAAACTTGTTGCGCTTTGGCTTGGGCAGCCAAACTTCTTCGCCAGTACATGATTCGTCATACTACTTGGTTGGTCTCCGAAATGGATCCAATCAAGTACGTTTTCGAAAAACCTGCTCTCACGGGAAGGATTTCCCATTGGCAGATGTTACTATCAGAATATGACATAGAGTACCATGCTCAGAAAGCCGTTATAGGAAGTATTTTAGACGATCATTTGGCTCATCAACCAATTGACGATCAAGAATCAATCGGGTTTAACTTCCCAGACGAAGATGTCATGTATCTAAAGATGAAAGATTGCGATGAACCGCTACCCAGTGAAGGGCCAGAACCAGGTTCCCAGTGGGGACTTATCTTTGACGGAGCAGTCAATCATTATGGAAACGGAATTGGGGCAATCATTGTTACCCCTCAGGGTTCCCACATTCCTTTCACTGCCAGACTTACGTTCAAATGTAAGAACAACGAGGCCGAATACGAAGCATGTATCATGGGTCTCGAAGAAGCGATTGATTTAAGGATCAAAAACTTGGACGTATACGGCGATTCTGCCCTGGTTATCAATCGGATAAAAGGAGATTGGAACACATACCAATCAGGATTGATTCCTTACAAAGACTATGCAAGAAGGTTGTTACCCTTCTTCAACAGAGTCGACTTTCATCACATCCCTCGTGATGAGAATCACATGGCTGACGCATTAGCCACCATCTCTTCCATGATTAGTGTAGGTCGATGGAATGACATACCTAAGGTCGACATAATGCGCCTTGAGCGGCCCGCTTACATCTTCACGATTGAAGCAGTCATAGACGACAAACCTTGGTATCATGATATCAAATGCTTCCTTCAGAAACTGGAGTACCCATCTGGGGCACTCAGAAAAGACAGAAAGACCCTCAGAAGATTGGCTGGAAACTTCTTCTTGGGCGGTGACACTCTTTATAAGAGAAATTTTGACATGGTCTTGCTCCGATGCGTCGACAGACCAGAAGCAGACGTGCTCATGAAAGAAATTCATGAAGGATCCTTTGGCACTCATGCCAACGGACACACAATGGCGAGAAAAATTCTCAGGGCTGGGTACTATTGGTTGACAATGGAATCCAACCGCTACAAGTACATGAGGAGGTGTCACAAGTGTCAGATATACTCCGACAAAATTCATGTACCGCCATCCCATCTCAAAGTTCTTTCTTCCCCGTGGCCATTTTCCATATGGGGAATCGATATGATTGGTATGATTGAGCCCAAGGCTTCAAACGGACATCGGTTCATTCTAGTAGCCATTGACTACTTCACCAAGTGGGTCGAAGCAGCGTCATTCGCCAATGTAACCCGATAAGTGGTGGTCTGATTTATCAAAAACAATATCATCTGCCGTTATGGTGTTCCAAGCGAGATCATTACTGATAATGGATCTAACTTGAACAATAAGATGATGAAAGAGTTGTGTGCAGAGTTCAAGATCGAACACCATAACTCATCTCCCTACCGACCCAAGATGAACGGAGCGGTAGAAGCGGCTAACAAGAACATTAAAAAGATTGTTCAAAAGATGGTTGTAACCTATAAAGATTGGCACGAAATGCTACCCTTTGCTCTTCATGGTTATCGCACATCTGTCCGTACTTCAACAGGGGCAACCCCTTTCTCTCTAGTATATGGCATGGAGGCAGTGCTCCCCATAGAAGTAGAGATCCCATCAATTCGGGTGTTGATGGAAGCTAAGCTCACCGAAGCTGAATGGTGCCAAAGTCGACACGACGACCTGAACCTGATCGAAGAGAAGCGAATCACGGCACTATGCCACGGTCAGTTGTATCAACAGAGAATGAAAGGGCGTTCGACAAAAAGGTCCAACCTCGTGTCTTCAGGAAAGGAGACCTTGTGCTCAAGAAGATACAATCATTTCTCACTGATTCTCGGGGCAAATGGACCCCAAATTATGATGGCCCTTTTGTGGTCACGAAAGCTTTCTCAGGCGGTGCCTTGAGACTTGCAACCATGGACGGAGAGGAATTTGCCTACCCCACGAATGTTGATGTAGTCAAGAAATACTTCGCCTAAAAAAAACGTCTCGGTGGATTGAAAACCCGAAAGGGCGGTCCAGGCAAAAGTTAGAGACAAAATAAAAAAAAAAAAAAACATCCCGGTGGATTGGAAACATCAAAGTACAATCCAGGCAAAAGTTAGGGATAATGGCAAGTAACTATGTTCAACAGAGGCAAGTCCCTTAGCAGCAGTTACATCATCCATCGGAGGAAATCTCCCGTCAAAGGTCATCTTCTACAGAAGCTCAGGATGTCCCGAACTCAGAGTTGGTAGAAGGATAGTGGTCGTTATGTTTCAACGTAGCCCTTTTCCCTGTAAATTACCATTTTCTAACTTTGTATATACTCTTTGGAATCACGCGTTTGGCTGATCTCCATCTTATCAATAAAATTTGAGCCCTTGTGCTTTTGTTTGTAACTCTTTACTTGTTTTTGCTTTACAGAACGACGTTGTTTAAACTTAATCAGCGATTCTTGAAATAAAACAAAAATGAATTTACTTGTTAAACTTTTTCTGCTTTTAAATTAAAGATGGCATTTCTTTTGACTGTTGAACATCAGAAGAACATCGATCGTTTCTCCCGAAGTAAGCGGACTTCAAAGTGCAGAATCAAAGTACTCCTTCTAAGCCAGTATGCCTGAATAAAGGGATCAACTGTGTCAGAGACCTCGTTTCGTCTGACACGCCTCGGCCGAGTTCTCATCTCCTAAGCCCGATCAACATAGCTCCCAACGGGACTATCTCTCCTAAGCAAGGTGGAATTGCTATTTTGAATCAACGGTACTTCTTCGCCCCGCGATGGCCGAGTATCCAATTGTGTTCATCCATTAGTCTGTATGTCGCGTCTGTTTTGTCAGCATATACATACATCATGCATTTTTTATTTGCATTCACATTTCATATTGCATCACTATCACTCTAGTCGGTCTTGTCCCCTAGTGGTAGAAGTCCTCTCAATCGAGTTGTCAGTTCTTGCCTCGTTAGGAAATACTGTGTCTGAACAACCTCGCTTCCAGTTTAATTCTGGAAAGAAGTTGGTCCTTGGCCACTTTGATAATTTGAACCTCTGAAAAGCCAGAGAAAACTTTCAATAAACATCACTCTTCGCCATTGAAGATGATATCCTTGCTTTCCCGGATTAAGGAAAATGCACAGAGAAAGCCTCGTGATCAGAGATTCGGCAGCACGCCAGTTTTGCTCCGAAAAACCACTGATGAGAAGGTCATTGGCACCTCAAAATTGGACCCCATCATATGGCGTTTCTCCGGGAAGATCCCGAGAAAAGTATGATGAAAGATCCCAAATGAAAATAGTCTCTCAAGAGACTCGCTTTCCCCAGTAGAATCGACAAATGGCGTCTCCAACAGAGAAGTTTGTGCAACTCTACAACTCAGACGTTGGGTTCCCCAGCAAGTCTGACATCAAACCTTTTTCCGTCAAATGGCATCTCCCCAGGAAAATTCGGCGAGAAGTTTGAAGGAAAACCGCTACACATAGCATCCCTTGTCAATAAAGTTTATTGACAAAAGAAACTAAGACCAGTTCTTGGTAGGAAACCATGATCGAGGGGAAGTTTAAATCAGAAACTAAGACCAGTTCCTTGGTAGGAAACCAGGAACGAGGGGAAGTTCATTTCAGAGACTGAGACCAGTTCTTGGTAGGAAACCAAGAACGAGGGGAAGTTCAAAAGAAACCAAGACCAGTTCCTTGGTAGGAAACCAGGATCGAGGGGAAGTTTATTTCAAAAGAGACTGAGACCAGTTCCTTGGTAGGAAACCAGGATCGAGGGGAAGTTTACCTTTTCTAAGCATCATTGCTTAGCTAAAGAAGATGAATGCGTAAGCTACCATTCATAACCACCATCAAAATTTCGGGTATTCCGATATTTAATCCTCTTGCACCCCGAATGCCCGAATCCCTTCGTCATTCACACCTTCGGGTCCAAGAAGATTAAATAGGGGCATCCGTAATACCCCAAATTTTGACCACTTAGATTTCCCATCATTGTGAAAATCATCATCACAATATGGATGTACCTTTATGCTTCATTAGTCTCCCCAAGGATGGGTGAGCATCCACTACAATCAAAATTAGGGTTTCAAGCCCTCTCTGAGTGCTTAGACAAAGGATCAATCAAGAAATGACATGATCTTCAACTTGTCTAATCTCTCTAACATCCACAATGGATCAAAAAGGACTCCCACTTCAAGGATTAAGCACAAGGCTGCTCCCTTCTAGGTGGATCAAGTCTCAAGATCGACAGTGTCACCAAATTAGGGTTTTGGTCGACCAGGGCCTCCAGATGGAAATTTTCATCTGGGCACAAGGCAATGATCCAAAACATAACCTAATATACTTCATGGAACCTCATGAACCCATGCATCAAGTCAATTTTGCCTTAGGGGATGCATTCATCAAAAATCAGGAATTAGGGTTTCTTGACCTAATTCACCCCTAAGTTGACTTTGGGACAAACCATGAGCCAAGACCTCAAGAAATGATGTGAGGGTCTCTAATATACCATATTGATCCATTTGGAACAATGGATTGATCCAAGAAGTTTGAGCAACAAGTCTCAATTTCATCTGCACCACAATTAGGGTTTTAAGGGAAAAGTCAACTGTAACTTTGACTTTTGACCAGGACATGCTCCCAAACCCTAATACATGATTGAATATACCCTATGACACCCATGGAACATGCCCATCAAGTTTTATTTAGGTCAAGGACATGATTTCCTGAAGAATTGCACAGTTTGGAATTCATCTGATAAAAAGTCAACTGTGCACAAAAGTCAACTTTGACTTTTTGAGATTTTTCACCAAGATGGATTTTTAACCCTAAAATGATGTTAATGTATGGTTTGAATCATCATTCATCAAGAAAAATCAAGAAAAGTGAGGTAACTTGTAAAAGGGGTAACCATAAAACTTAGAAATTTTTCTAAGTTAAAAATAAAGTGGCAAAGGTACCAACTTTGAAGGACCATAACTCCTAAACCACAAGGCCATTTTTTCTCATCCAAAGATGGATTTGTAGCCCTCATTATCACCTACAAAAACTTCAACTACAAGTCATTCCAATTCATTAAGGATTTTGAGTTATGGAGTGATCAAAGTGGCTGAAAAGTGAAAATGTCACTTTTTCCAACACTTAGTGAAATTTTCACTAAGTCAGATTCTGCCTCACTTTTTGCCAAATGTAGGGGGATTTTTCACTTGGAATCAAAAGAGATCAAAACCAAACTTGTTCAAACAGTTGTTGTATCATGTAAGAGCTTTCCAAAATGGCCAAGAACATTGCCAAATTCAACCTACACCATGAGATACAACATTGCCAAGTTGCCTTGCTGAAATCTGTCAAGGCAAGGTAGAATTTGCAACTTTGGTCGATTTGCCAAAATCAGCCAAATTCAATTGCTCCTATCCACTTGGACACCTCAGAGGATTGAATCTAAAGGGGACAATCTCTGAGCCAAGCCTCCAAAGTCCATGGAACAAGAAATAGCATGTTGAACCTAGAATGGCCAAAATAGGGACAAGACTTCAAATTTGGAATGAGGCATTCAATGGAACCATCAAGGTGGCATGGACTGAGCCATTCTCATCTAAAATCAGTCAAGACTTATCCAAGACCAAGGGGACCAAAGCTCTGTGCCCTAACCTCTAGTCAATGGCTAGAGGAGACTTGGATTTTCATTTGCCAACATTGGCCAAACCTACTTACCAGCTGCCATTCACTATTCCTTGCAAAACAAACTTGCTCTACTATAAATAGAGCTCAATTGTGATCAGTTTGAGTACACCAAAGCCATCTAACAGATTCTTTCCTCAAAATCTCTTCTTTCACTCCAATTTTGCCTTCTAAGGCAAGTCACTATCGGGTTTTGAGTTTAAGAGCAATTCCAATCAAACCAATCACTCACACACCTCACATACATCACATATGAGCTGATCAAACACTTAGATTACTTCTGAAACATCAATTTCACAAAATCACCAGCTGGTTGCTCAAGGTTTTAACCAAAGTGCAGCTGAGGTACCACAAAATGATCCAGCCAATTTCAATCAAGTCCAACCATCCAAACACAATCCATAGGGTGTAGGGAAGCTGTTCAGATCATCACCACTCATCTGTAACACCTCCAAATCAAAAATCACTTTGAACTTGCTGTCACGACTTGGAGGTAAGCACATACTTGGTCATCTCTCAATCTATACATATTTCCTCGCACAATAATTTGGCCATATGTTCATAATCATGCATGGAATGTTTTCCCTCAATTAATTGCATTGTTTGAATCGTGTATAAAAAATCCTAGCCTTCATGCAGAAATTAGGGTTCTTGAGGTTTCTTCGTGATTTCTTGTTGTATGTTTAATTTAAATGAAATTAAAGTACATAGACATGATCGTGAGGTTGAGACGAGCATAATGATATGTGGATTGCATGATATGATTACGTATTCATGGAGATTGGATAGAAAATGCAAATCTGAGAAACCAAGAACACGCGCGTGTTCTTCAGCTGTTCTTGGCGCCATTTTTGAATAATTCAAATATTTGAATTTTGTGATTTTGTTTAATTGATTAAAAAATTAATTTCTCTCTGAGTTTTAATGATTTTGAGTTGATTCTTTTTTTAATAATTCACAAAAATGTTAAAATATTTTATTTTATCAAAAAATCCCAAAAATATTATTTATTTCATATAATTGATATTTTTGCAAAGAATTAATATTTTGATTGTTTTTGGCATTTTAAATATTTTTTCTACATTGATTTTGCAACTTTTAATGCTTTCTAATTATTTTGTAGGTCAATACTTAATTTTTGAAGCATTAATCCAAGATCACAATTTGTTTTCCATGTGTTAAACAATTTTTGATCATTTTAATTGAATTTTTATTCAATTAAATACATTTTTGAAAACAAATTAGGGTTTTGGATTAATTCAACCCTCATAAATCATTTTCAAAACATTTTGGGCCTCTTGAGAGAGAGTAAGACCCATCCCCCCTTGTACAAAAACTTTTTGGGCCTCATCCATTGTATAAGTCCCTCTGTACAAGTAAACGGCGCGATCGTCGCCTTTTTTAAAATAAACCTGGGCCTACCCTCGAGTAGTAAGACCCATTTCTTTTTTCTTAAAACTTTTTGGGTCTCTAATAGAGTGTAAGACCCAATCCTCTTTTTGACCAAATCATTTTTGGGCCTCAGTATATTGTATAAGTCCCGATACCGTAAAAAACAAACGGCGCGATCGTCGCCTTTTCAAAATAACCCTTGGGCCTCTATTAGAGTGTAAGACCCAATTCCCCTTTTAACTAAAACATTTTGGGCCTCACTTATTGTATAAGTCCCTCTGCGTTAAAAGAAAACCTCGGCGCGATCGCCATTTTTAAACGAAAAGATCATTTGGGCATACCCTCGTGTTATAAGCCCCACTCTTTTTTCTCTAAACTTTTTGGGCCTCTTGAGAGAGTGTAAGACCCTTCCCTTTGTACAGAAAACCATTTTGGGTCCCAGTCACTTGTATAAGTCCCTCTGTACAAAGTTTAAACAGTGCGCTCACTGATAAAACCCTGGGCCTCTCCTTGAGCTGTAATCCCCAAATCTTTCTCTTTCAAAGCACTTTCTCCTTTGATTTTGAATATACTGTTATTTTCAATCTTTCTTTGTTGAACAACTAACCAACAGTATAGAAGTACTACAACCGAGTAAGTGGTTATCGTTTTCGTTTACTGCTTTCATATTATAAACTGTATTGTGGGGCTGCTCACTGTAAGTCTCCTTTCATAAACTCATATCTACTGTGTAATAATAGTATAGATATTTCGAGTTTCCCCGGCTACTACGTCTAGAACTAGGTGACGCCGTTTCACTTATTCGTAGAAATAGACGCCTAGATCCCCAATAGGAGCACCAGATACAGTCTTCTCTTCGGCTGTCCTCCTTAGGAATCGTCAAGAAGCTCTACTCCCCAAGATGAATGTATTCTCCGTGAATGCCATCTTTGAGTTTCTTCCAAATTCTTGAACTTTCCTGACTTGATCTATTCCTTGCGGATAGCTTGCCTTGAATGTCTCGGGGTTTGGGTACCCACTACGGTCATAATCTTGGACCTTAACTAAGGAACCCTCTTTAAAAGCTAGAAGTCGCTGGATAGTAAACCTCGCACGTTTACCAGTGGTTTTTATCTCTAAAAGAGTTATCTCTCCTAATGGAAAGGAGATGATAGACCCACGAACTTCTTAAAAGCATCGGCCTCCTCTTGGGCATTATTCAAGGACACTACGGCTTCTTAGAAGTATTCACAGCCTCCTCTTAGGCTTCGTATAATGATCTCTTCCTCCGGGAATGATAGCCTCCTCTTGGGCTTAGTACAAGGACCCGTCGTCTTCTTAAAAATTTCTAGCCTCCTTTTGCGCTTCGTACAAATTGTCCCGACGACCTCCTAGAGGTATAGGAACAGAACATAGTCATCCTCATAGAACAGTCCTTTCATAGAGTCTACTACTGTTTCTCAAAGCATAGTACAAAAGATAAAACTCTAGACACGGACAGTCTAACTTCCTTGAGTCTCAAAGACATTCTCAAGCATCCTTCGTTAAATAGGAAGGAAACCCGCAGACTCGGACAGTCTCAATACCCTTTGGATTTCCCATTTCCTCAAAGAGAAGGAAATATCCCTGATCCTCAAATCAAATCCTTGAGTACAGTGATGCTCATATAAGAACTGATTTTCTCTTTTAAAATCAGTATATTGGATCTGTCACTCAACTGAAACAGTTACAATAGCCTCCATCTCGGGCTTCGTACGAGATACCAAAATTCTCCCCAGTGGAGTCAAACAACCTTTTCGCCTCTCTCTCGGGCTTCGTACGAGACACATAAGAGACTCCCCCGTTGAGTCAATTACCCTTTTCGCCTCTCTCTCAGGCTTCGTACGAGACACATAAGAGACTCCCCCGTTGAGTCAATTACCCCTTTCGCCTCCATCTCGGGCTTCATACGAGATACAAAATCACTCTCTTGTTGAGTATAAAAGATTCTCCTGTCGAGTCAACCCTTTTAGCCTCTCTCTCGGGCTTTGTACGGGACACAAATTAGCCTCCTCTTAGGCTTTGTATAATGATTTTCCTAGCAGAAAATAGCCTCCTCTTAGGCTTTGTATAATGATTTTCCTAGCGGAAATTAGCCTCCTCTTAGGCTTCGTATAAGAAAACCACTGGTTGATCCAATCAACCTTTTAGCATCAAAGTTGTGCCTTGTTCACAGTATACAAACATCAACAACTCCTTTCCCTTCATCTAATCGCTGTAAGCGGCAAGCCTCTGGATCATCTACATCCATGCCACTGTCCCTCTTTTAGGATGAGAAATTCCTAAGGAAATATGGCATTGCTCTACACTGAGTTAAAGTCTTCTCCTTCAGGTTAAAACCCTTTCTTCGGAAATTATGGCATTGCTCGGATCCACGTATCCCAGTTAAAGTAATTCTCCTTCTCCCCTCTTTAGAGATGACAAATTCTCTCTAAAACCGAGGTCCTTCAGCTTCACGTCTTGGGCTTTGAACAAGACACAAATAGACCTTCAGCTTCACATCTTGGGCTTTGAACAAGATATAAACCACCTTTCGCTTCAAGTCTTGGGCTTTGAACAAGACACCAAAAACACCAATTTCCTCCCATAGAATAGGAGGAACTACGAACGCTCTGATTTCCCTGTTTTCGGTAAACGGGAATACGTAGGCATAAGATCGAAAGAAAAGATCTTAGCGAGCGCAATCAACAAAAAACCCAAATCCCATATCTCCATCAATCAAAAAGCAGTAATTCAAAAGCATCAGTCCTAACATCCTAATCCTTGTTCCCCGTCAGAAACCCTTTGCCTAGATTAAAAGAAAGAAAACAGTATTGGCGAAAATACAAATAACCAGTACAAAGGCCCCCCCACATTGATAGCATGCGTAACCTAACAGACCGCTGTTTAAACTCAGTATGCAAGCAGGGTTAATTGGAGACATCTATTTCCCTTCCTTATTCAGCTCACAATAGGATAAAAAATGAATCGACCTGTAGTTTTAAGCTCAACCGCAGAGAGCGACCAGCGCTTAAGAACCGCGTCCAAAATCGCTCACTACACATACAAGATTTTCTCTATGGAAAAAATTGGCTGGTCGTAGGGATATTGCAAGTTTGGTGCACGTAAGTATATATTTGAGCATGCATGTCATTATTTATAGTACATTATCATTTTTGTATTTCCTTACTTAATTTTTAAATTTTGTTTAACAATTTAGATACATTCATCATGTATGTATAAAGTTAAATAAATTGAATATTTATGGCATCTTGGATCCGTATAGTATTCGATGGACAAATAATAAGCCAAAAGAGATTGAGTCCTACATTTCGGAACGGTTAAGTCAACGGGGAAAAGAATGTTACTTAGCAGCATTTCTCAATGCGTAAGTAATTTTGAAAATGTGGTTTATCTTTTATAGTTAGTTTTGTTTTAGAAAATATTAATTATATATATGCACGTGTTTATTTAGTGATCATTGACAATTGATCATCATATCGCTTAGGACGAATACGATAACGACATTGTGGTTTAACCCGTAAAATATTTTCAATGTACAGTGTTGTGCAGCAACACAATATGTTGAACAATATTAGAAAAAAGCCAACATTTATCTTGCCTAATGTAAGTGGCTACATTACTTTTGATATTCATTTTTATATATTGTTACATGCATGTGTGTTTATAACATTCATGAAATTAATGTTTATTTTTGTTGACGAGGAAACAACCAAAGGGATTCAAGTGTGGTTATTATATAATGAAACACATGTTAAACATTGTCTTTGCCGACAATGTTGATAAATGGGATCAGGTATATATTATATATGTAATGAATTGCTTACAATGCGCTTATGAGTTTCAATAATGAGCTTAATCTGGTATATTTTATGTAGACTCTTAATGACGAAACATCATTCCCATGCGAAGACTTTGTAGACATTCGTAAACGTTAGGCGTATATGTTCAATGCGCTTAGGGGTCCTCAAGCATGATATTAATCAGTAATACATATATATATATATATATATATATATATATATATATGTTTGATGTACATTTTAGTTTGAGTGTTGTAAATAACATTTTTTATTTGATGAAATAAATAAGTATTTGAGTTTGAGTGTTTTAATATACATCTTCAATTGTTGTTTCTGTTCTGTTACAGTTTAAACAATACAAGTTATAAAATGGAACATGTATAATGCTGAAATCTATCTTCAATTGTTGTTTCTGTTCTATTACACTTTAAGCAATACTGATTATAAAATGGAACACAATGTAAAAGTATATCTTCAATTATTGTTGCTATTTAAACAATACAGGTTAAAAAATGGACAATTTTCAAAATGCAAAAATATATTTTTTAAATAATCATATAATTTAACGACGGTTTTTAATTATGACCATGGTTGTATAGTTATAATATATAATTTAATCACAGTTGTTATAGAAGGCCATGTTTATATACGTAAAATGCGATGGAAATCGAACCTGGGACCTTTAATACATTACAATGGTTAGGTTATTAACCGTGATAATATATCGCGCGCTTACAGGTTTTCTACAACGGTCATAAGACCATGATTGTAAGTAGCGCATGTACAAGCACACCCTACGTAACAACGGCAGGTCACACGTGATGTTATCCTTTTCCAACCGTTGTTGTATATGTTTTCCGTAGTAGTGATGTGTTTCCTTGGAACCTTGAACATGTACCACCCGTAGGGATCTTCATAATGAAGGTGAGAAAAATAAAAAAATGGGGGCTTCAATTCTGTTGGATTTTCTCCTCTAAGCTTTTTCTTCTTTTGCTTTTGATTGATCTCAATCAGATTCTAAACAGTTTGTTCAAAGTCTAAATTATAATCACTAGGTTTGCTTATGAAAGTCCTTATTAGATTTTGAACCAGAATCTGTCTCACAGTTACAAAGTTGATAGAAGCGAAATGATTAGATCAGAAACTGGGAAAGTAAATGAAAATACACACAACAATTATCCTGGTTCCTCTCAAAACTTGAGAGTAGTCCAGTCCCCTTGTACTTCCATGAGATTTTCACTATAACCAACAAGATTACAAATGCTCAAACACCAAGTAAGAGACTTCTAATGCTTAAACCCTCAAGTAAGAAACCTTTATGCTCAAGCACACAAGCAAGAGACTTCATATGTTTAAACCCTCAAGTAAGAGACTTTTAAGCTCAAGCACAAAAGCAAGAGACTTCAAATGCTCAAACTCTCAAGTGAGAGACTTATATGCTCAAGCACACAGGAAAGAAACTTCAAATGCTCAAACCCTTAAGTAAGAGACTTCTATGCTCAAGCACTAAAGCAAGAGTCTTCTGACTTTATAAAAAATTATTAAGAGATTTTGGATAAAATTACACTTGATATGCAATTAGAGGTGCATATAGAATACAACTTGTTAAGGCTTTTAATAGTTTAAGAACTTCTAAAATATACACAATTGATAAGATGTTCTAAGTAGAGCTAATTTGACTGAGTATCCTTTGAAATGTCAAGGATCAGATTCTTGTATTGCAACGTATTAACTTTCATCTTCAAGTCTTTCAGATCCTTATATAGAGAGGGAAAAAAGACGTTGGAAGACTTTCACCAAAAAGTTGGATATGCTTTGTACTTGATTTGTCACATCAAGAAAGAATCTTTCTTTAAGAGGAATTATCCGTTGAAGCTCAAACAACCATAAAGAGATTTTTCATTAACTTTTCACGTGAACAAAAGATATATAAGTTTGTTAAGGTTTCCTCGATTAAGAGATTATACAACCTTCTGATTCTAGAACCTAGATTATGATGCTTCAGAAGTTAACTTTCTTCATACTTCACTTTTCAGAGGCTTATCTCTTCAGAGTCTGCTTCTTGTTTTCTGATGCTTCAGAGTCTGGATCACCAGAGGCCGACTTTCTTCAGATGTTGACTTCTTTAGAGTCTAGATCTCCCATCAGTGCCAGATTCTTTAGATGTGATCTTCAGAGTCTGAGTTTGACCTTCGAATTTTACAATCTTCAAGCTTCTTTTCATCTATTCTTAGTCTTATAATCCGACAAACCTGAACAGATGTTAGAAAACCTCATTGTTATTTAAATACCTTGTTATCATAAAAACCCAAGGGATATGCTACCAACCAATTTTGTTCCAACAACCTCCCCCTTTTTATGATGATAAACATAAGTATTTAGGGACAATGGTTGTTAATTTAATTAACATGTTGACTTCAGAGTCTGAGGTTTGTAAGTTTCCCCTGAATCTGATAGTCCTTAGGGTGAGTTTTGTAAGCTCCCTATAAGTCATATCCAAGTTAATTAAATTACTTTTAAGGATAATATCATTAACTTTAGAAATTAATTAAGCAGCACTAAGAATAGTCATCAGATTCAGGTGCTTAGATGTGCTTAAATACTCTTTATCTTTCTCCTCCTTTTGTCATCAACAAAAAGATATATGAAAAAAGGAAATAAAAGATACTTAAGAAAATATTTCATTAACAAAAAAATTAGATGCAAAGCATATGTGCAAAAAAGACAAAATAAAAGGTGACTAAATCCTAGAGCCTGGGGTTTTTACTTAAGGAGCTCCAGAATTGCTTTTAGATCAGCGCCCATGTTATCTTGTCTAGCAATCACAGTCTATATATGGGACATATCTAGTGAGAATGATTAAGTTATATGAGAATGTGAGGATAAATAAGAACCATCAGATTTAAAAAGGAAAGGTTGAGATTAAATCGTGTTTTTCACTAAATCATGTGTCAATAAGAGTAAAGAGAAATCATTAATCAAATTTTAAAAATATCTTTCAATCTCAACCTTTCCTTTTAAAATCGGATGGTTCTTATTCATTCTCACATTCTCATATAATTTACTCATTCTCACTAGATATGCGCCATATATATATATATATATATATATATATATATATCAATTTTCGATATATGATTCTCTAATCCGTGTTATTTTTATTACGATTATTTTTATTATGGATTTGTGATTTATGATTGATTATGAGATTTGAATTTTAATGTTTGGATGAAAGGAAAAATTAATAAATATATAAACTATCATACGCATGATGATGTCTTATTGTGTTGAACATGTATTTGCTTAAGTGACGACGAATTTGCATTATTTTTGTTCATCATTATGGCATATGCATTTCTGTGTGGTTTTCTAGTGGCGGGTAAATTTCTTCATTGGTATATGATGAATTATTTATGGTGCTTTGGTGGTGGGTAAATTTCGTCATTGGTATGTGATGAATTCTTTGTGGTGCCTTAGTGGCAAGATGAAATATCCGGATCATATAGATTTAAGAGCATACATATTTTCATTTTTTGTTTAATTGCTTTATGTAGCGAGCGACTTTGGACGCGGTTCTTAAGCGCTGGTCGCTCTCTGCGGTTGAGTTTACTACAGGTCGATTCATTTTTTATCCTATTAAAGCTGATGAAGGAAGGGAAATAGACGTCTCCAATTAACCCTGCTTTGCATACTGAGTTTAAACAGCGGTCTGTTAGGTTACAAATGCTATCAATGTGGGGGGCCCTTGTACTGGTTATTTGTATTTTCGCCAATACGGTTTTCTTTTTCTCTTTCTAGGACTTTCTAGCGGGGAACAAGGATTAGGATGTTAGGACTGATGCTTTTGGTAGATACATGAGAGTATGGGATTTTGGGTTTTTGTTTAGTGTGCTCGCTAAGATTTTTCTTTCGATCTTATGCCTATGTATTCCCGTTTACCGAAACAGGGAAATCAGAGCGTTCGTAGTTCCTCATATTCTATGGGGGGAAATGGTTGTTTTGGTGTCTTGTTCAAAGCCCAAGACGTGAAGCGAAAGGTGGTTTGTATCTTGTTCAAAGCCCAAGATGTGAAGCTAAAAGGGTGTTGACTTTAGAGAGAATTTGTCATCTCTAAAGAGGGGGTTATTTGTCACAACTGTTTATAAAGAAGAATTACTTTAACCGGGATATGTGAATCCGAAAATGCTATAATTTCCTTTATAGGGGGTTTTAACCTGAAGGAGAAGACTTTAACTCAGTGTAGAGCAATGCTATCTTTCCTTAGGAATTTCTCATACTAAAAGAGGGACAGTGGCATGGATGTAGATGATCCAGAGGCTTGCCGCTTACAGCGATTAGATGAAAGGGGAAGAGTTGTTGATGTTTGTATACCGTGAACGAGGCACAACTTTAATGCTAAAAGGTTAATTGGATCAACCAATGGTTTTCTTATATAAAGCCTAAGAGGAGGCTAATATGTGTCTCGTACAAAGCCCGAGAGAAAGGCTAAAACGTTTTGACTCGACGATGAAGTCTTTTGGTATCTCATATAAAGCCCGAGATGGAGGCTATTTGACTCAACAAGAGAGTTTTTTGTATCTCGTACAAAGCCCGAGATGGAGGCGAAAGAGGTTATTGACTCAACGAGGGAGTCTCTTATGTGTCTCGTACAAAGCCCGAGAGAGAGGCTAAACGCTGTTCGACTCCGCTGGGGAGAATCATTTGTACAAAGCCCAAGAGGAGGCTGTGGTTACTGTTTCAGTTAAGTGACAGGTCCACTATACTGATTTTAAAGAGAAAATCAGTTCTTATATGAGCAACACTGTACTCATGAATTTGATTCAAGGATCCAGGTTATTCCTGTTCTTTAAGGAATCGGGAAATCCGAAGGGTATTGAGACTGTCCGAGTCTACGGGTTTCCTTCCTATTTTTGAAGGGTGCTTGAGAATGTCTTTGAGACTCAAGGAGATTAGACTGTCCAAGTCTAGAGTTTCATCTTTTGTACTGTGCTTTGAGAAACAGTAGTAGACTCTATGAAAGGACAGTTCTATGCAGATGACTAAGTTCTGTTCCTATACCTTTAGGAGGTCGTCGGGACAATTTGTACGAAGCCCAAGAGGAGGCTGGAAACTTTTAAGAAGCCGATCGGTCCTTGTACGAAGCCCAAGAGAAGGCTATCATTCCCGGAGGAAGAGATCATTATACGAAGCCTAAGAGGAGGCTGTGAATACTTCTAAGAAGCCGATGGGTCCTTGTACTAAGCCCAAGAGGAGGCGGGGTTGCTTTTAGGAAGCCTATGGGTCCTTGAACAATGCCCAAGAGGAGGCCGATGCTTTTAAGAAGCCGATGGGTCCCCAAACCCCAAGAAATTCAAGGCAAGCTATTCACAAGGAATAGATCAAGTCAGGAAAGTTCGAGAATTTGGAAGAAACTCAAAGATGCCATTCACGGAGAATACATTCATCCATGGGAATAGAGTTTCTTGACCATTCCTAATGAGGACAGCCGAAGAGAAGACTGTATCTGGTGATCCTATTGGGGATCTAGTTGTCTATTTCTAAGAATAAATGAAACGACGTCACCTAGTTCTAGACGTAGTTGTCGGGGAAACTCGAAATATCTATACTATTATTACACAGTTGATATGAGTTTATGAAAGAAGACTTACAGTAAAACAGCCCCACAATACAGTTATATGTATATGAAAGCGGTAAATGAAAGCAATAACCACTTACTCGGTTGTAGAGCTTCCATGTGTTTGGTTAGTTGTTCAACAAAGAAAGATTGAAAACAATAGTATATTCAAAATCAAAGGAGAAAGTGCTTTGAAAAGAAGAGATATGGGGCTTATAGCTCAAGGAGAGGCCCAGGGTTTCATTAGTGAGAGCACTGTTTGAATTTGTACAGAGGGACTTATACAAGTGACTGTGGCCCAAAAAGTTTTCTGTACAAAGGGATGGGTCTTACACTCTCTCAAGAGGCCCAAAGAGTTTAAAGAAAAAGAGTGGGGCTTATAACACGAGGGTAGGCCGAATTGATTTTTTCGTTTAAAAATGGCGATCGCGCCGAGGTTTTCTTTTAACGCAGAGGGACTTATACAATAAGTGAGGCCCAAAATGGTTTTGGTTAAAAGGGGGTTGGGTCTTACACTCTATTAGAGGCCCAAAAAGTTTTAAATGAGTCTTATAGCTCGAGGAGAGGCCCAATGTTATTTTTAAAAGGCGACGATCGCACCGTTTGTTTTTGACGGTATCGGGACTTATACAATGCACTGAGGCCCAAAAAGATTTTGTCCAAAAAGGATTGGGTCTTACACTCTATTAGAGGCCCAAAGTGTTTTGAAAATGATTTATGAGGGTTGAATTAATCCAAAAACCCTAATTTGTTTTCAAAAATGTATTTAATTGAATAAAAATTCAATTAAAATGATCAAAATTGTTTAACATATGAAAAACAAATTGTGATCTTGGATTAATGCTTCAAAAATTAAGTATTGACCTACAAAATAATTAGAAAGCATTAAAAGTTGCAAAATCAATGTGGAAAAAATATTTAAAATGTCAAAAATAATTAAAACATTAATTCTTTGCAAAAATATCAATTATACGAAATAAATAATATTTTTGGGATTTTTTGATAAAATAAAATATTTTAACATTTTTGTGAATTATTAAAAAAAGAATCAACTCAAAATCATTAAAACTCAGAGAGAAATTAATTTTTGAATCAATTAAACAAAAATCACAAAATTCAAATATTCAAATTTATGAAAATGGCGCCAAGAACACACCAAGAACACGCGCATGTTCAGAGTTTCCCAGATTTGCGTTTTCCATCCAATCTCACTGAATACTTAACCATATCATGCAATCCATATACCAATCAACTCGTTTCAACCTCACGATCATGTCTATAACACTTAATTTCATTTAAATTAAACATAAAGCATGAAATCACGAAGAAACCTCAAGAACCCTAATTTCTGCATGAAGGCTAGGATTTTTGATACACCATTCAAACAAAGCAATTAATTGAGGGAAAACATTCCATGCATGATTATGAACATATGACCAAATTATTGTGCAGCAAAAATTGCATGGATTATAGAGTTAGAAGAGCTCATGCTTACCACTTGCAGCTGGTGATCGTGATTTGTGTAGGAGGTGTTACAGTTGTGTTGTGATGATCTGAACAGCTTCCCTACACCCTATGGAGTGTGTTTGAATGCTTGGACTTGATTGAAATTGGCTGGATCACTTTGATGCATCACAACTGCACTTTGGTTAAAACCTTGAGCAATTGACTGGTGATCCTGAGAAATCAATGTTCCAGTTGTTGTTTAAGTGTTTGATCACCTCATATGTGATGTATATGAGGTGTGTGAGTGATTGGTTTGAGTGGAATTTCCCTCTAGCTCAAAACCCGATAGCTACCTTGCTAAGAAAGGCATTTTTGCCAAGAGAAAGAGATTTTGAGAAAGGCAAGTGTTGTTGGCCTTTGGTGTACTTAAACTGAACACAATTGAGCTCTATTTATAGTAGAGCAAGTTTGTTTTGAAAGGAATAGTGAATGGCAACTGCTAAGTAGGTTTGGCCAATGTTGGCAAATGAAAATCCAAGTCTCCTCTAGCCATTGACAATGGCTAGAGGTTAGGGCACAGAGCTTTGGTTCCTTTGGTCTTGGATAAGTCTTGACTGATTTCAGATGAGAATGGCTCAGTCCATGCCACCTTGATGCTTCCATTGAATGCTTCAATCCAAATTTGGAGTCTTGTCCCTATTTTGGCCATTCTAGGTTCAACATGCTATTTCTTGTTCCAAAGACTTTGGAGGCTTGGCTCAGCGATTGTCCCCTTTAGATTTAATCCTCAGATGTGTCCAAGTGGATAGGAGCATTTGAATTTGGCTGATTTTGGCAAATCGAGCAAAATTGCAAATTCTGCCTTGCCTTTGACAGATTTCAGCAAGGCAACTTGCCAATGTCATATCTCATGGTGTCAGTTGAATTTGGTAATGTTCTTGACCATTTTGGAAAGCCCTTACATGATACAAGAACTGTTTGAACATGTTTCGTTTTGATCTCTTTTGAATCCAAGTGAAAAATCCCCCTACATTTGGTAAAAAGTAAGGCAAAATCTGACTTAGTGAAATTTTCACTAAGTGTTGGAACAAAGTGTTTTCTCTTGATTTTGATCACTCCATAACTCAAAATCCATGAGGAATTTGGACATAGGTCAGTATGAAGCTTTTGTAGACGGCAATGAGATCTACAAATCAAGCTTTGAATGGGGCACAATGGCCTTGTGGTTTAGGAGTTATGGTCCTCCAAAGTTGGTGCATTAGTGGCACTTTTTCATGACTTAGAAATATTTCTAAGTTTTATGGTTACCCCTTTTACAAGTTATCCAACTTTTCTTGATTTTTCTTGATGAATGATGATTCAAATCATACATTAACATCATTTTAGGGTTATAAATCCATTTTGGTGAAAAATCTCAAAAAGTCAAAGTTGACTTTTGTGCACAGTTGACTTTTTATCAGATGAATTCCAAACTGTGCAATTCTTCAGGAAATCATGTCCTTCACCTAAATAAAACTTGATGGACATGTTCCATGGGTGTCATAGGGTATATTGATGCATGTCATAGGGCTTGGGAGTGTGTCCTGGTCAAAAATCAAAGTTACAGTTGACTTTTCCCTTAAAACCCTAATTGTGGTGCAGATGAAATTGAGACTTGTTGCTCAAGCTTCTTGGATCAATCCATTGTTCCAAATGGATCAATATGGTATATTAGAGACCCTCAAATCATGTCTTGAGGTCTTGGCTCATGGTTTGTCCCAAAAGTCAACTTAGGGGTGAATTAGGTCAAGAAACCCTATTCCTGATTTTTGATGAATGCATCCCCTGAGGTTAAATTGACTTGATGATTGGGTCCATGAGGTTCCATGGAGTATATTAGGTTAGGTTTTGGATCATTGGCTTGTGCCCAGATGAAAAATTTCCATCTGGAGGCCCTGGTCGACCAAAACCCTAATTTGGTGACACTGTCGATCTTGAGACTTAATCCACCTAGAAGGGAGCAGCCTTGTGCTTAATCCTTGAAGTGGGAGTCCTTTTGATCCATTGTGGATGTTTGAGAGTTAGACAAGTTGAAGATCGTGTCATTCCTTGATTGATCCTTTGTCTAAGGCTCTGAGAGGGCTTGAAATCCCTAATTTTGATTGTGGTAAATACTCAACAATTCCTTGAGGAGATTGATGAGGCATGATGGTTCATCCATATTGTGATGATGATTTTCACAATGATGGGAAATCTTAGTGGTCAAAATTTGGGATATGACAGATGCCCCTATTTAA
Organism: Lathyrus tuberosus; assembly: GCA_022829125.1. Taxonomy (NCBI): domain Eukaryota; kingdom Viridiplantae; phylum Streptophyta; class Magnoliopsida; order Fabales; family Fabaceae; genus Lathyrus; species Lathyrus tuberosus. The sequence goes on along the minus strand of JALAZF010000231.1, from coordinate 2,923,970 downwards.
TCTTCTTGGACCCGAGGGTGTGAATGACAAAAGTTTTCGGGCATTCGGGGTGCAAGAGGATTAAATATCGGAATACCCGAAATTTTGATGGTGGTTATGAATGGTAGCTTACGCATTCATCTTCTTTAGCTAAGCAATGATGCTTAGAAAAGGTAAACTTCCCCTCGATCCTGGTCTTCAGCCAAGGAACTGGTCTTAGTTTCTGAAATAAACTTCCCCTCGATCCTGGTTTCCTACCAAGGAACTGGTCTTAGTTTCTCTTGTTTTAAACTTCCCCTCGATCCTAGTTTCCTACCAAGGAACTGGTCTAAGTTTCTCTTGTTTTAAACTTCCCCTCGATCCTTGTTTCCTACCAAGGAACTGGTCTTAGTTTCTTTTGTCAATAAACTTTATTGACAAGGGACGCTATTTGTAGCGGCTTTCCTTCAAACTTCTCGCCGAATTTTCTTGGGGAGATGCCATTTGAGTGGAAAAAGTTTCGATGTCAGACTTGCTGGGGAACCCAGTCGTCTGAGTTGTAGAGGTGTATAAACTTCTCTGTTGGAGATGCCATTTGCTGACTCTACTCGGGGAATGCGAGTCCCTTGAGAGACTACTTCTGCGTGGGATCTTACATCATACTTTTATCGGAGATCTTCTCGGAGAAATGCCATATGATGTGATCCAATTTTGAGGTGCCGATGACCTTTTCATCAGTGGGTTTTTCGGAGAAAAACTGCCGTACTGCCGAATCTTCGATTAGGAGGCTTTGTCTGTGGATTTTCCTTAATCCGGGAAAGCAAGGATATCATCTTCAATGGCGAAGAGTGATGTTAACTGAGGGCTTCTTTGGTTTTTCAGAGGTTCAAGTTATCAAAGTGGTCAAGGGACCAACTCTAATCCAGAAATAAACTGGAAGAGAGAGAATGTTCAGACGCAACGTTTCCTGACGAGGCAAGAACTGACGACTCGATTGAGAGAACTTCTACCACTAGGGGACAAGACCGACTAGAGTGATAGTGATGCAATATGAAATGTGAATGCAAATCAATAATGCATGATATGTGTATGTTTATGCTGACAAAACTGACTCGACATACAAACTGACAGGTGAACACGATTGGATACTCGGCCATCGCGGGGCGAAAAAGTATCGCTGGTTCAGAATAGCAATTCCACCTTGCTTAGGAGAGATAGTCCCTGTTGGGAGCTATGTTGGTCGGGCTTAGGAGATAAGAACTCGGCCGAAGCGTGTCAAACAAAACAAGGTCTCTGACATAGTTGATCCCTTCATTCAAGCGTGCTGAGTTAGAAGGAGTACTTTGATTCTGCACTTTGAAGTTCGCCTACTTCTGGAGAAGCGGTTGATGTTCCTTTGATGTTCAACAGTCAAAAGAAATTGCCGACTTTATTAAAAAGCAGAAAAAGTTTTAACAAGTAAATTCATTTTTCTTTTATTTCAAGAATCGTTAATCATGTCAACAACGTCGTTCTGTAAAGCTAAAACAAATAAGAATTACAAACAAAAGCACAAAGGCTCAAATTTTATTGATGAGATGGAGTTCAGCCAAACGCGTGATTCCAAAGAGTATATACAAAGTTTGAAAATGGTAATTTACAGGGAAAAGGGCTACGTTGAAACATAACGACCACTATTCTTCTACCAACTTTGAATTCTGGGCATCCTGAGCTTCTGTCGAAGATGACCTTGACTGGAGTTTTCCTGATGGATGATGTAACTGCTGCTGCTGAGGGACTTGCCTCTGTTGAACATAGTTACTTGCCATTATCCCTAATTTTTGCCTGGATTGTACTATGATGTTTCCAATCCATCGGGATGATTTTTTTTTTATATCTCTAACTTTTGCCTGGACCGCCCTTTCGGGTTTTCAATCCACCGAGACGTTTTTTTTAGTTTAGGCGAAGTATTTCTTGACTACATCAACATTCGTGGGGTAGGAAAATTCCTCTCCGTCCATGGTTGCAAGTCTCAAGGCACCGCCTGAGAAAGCTTTCGTGACCACATAGGGGCCATCATAATTCGGAGTCCACTTGCCTCGCGAATCAGTGAGAAATGACTGGATCTTCTTGAGCACGAGGTCTCCTTTTCTGAAGACACGAGGTCGGACCTTTTTTTCGAACGCCCTCTTCATTCTCTGTTGATACAACTAACTGTGGCATAGTGCCGTGATTTGCTTCTCCTCGATCAGATTCAATTCGTCGTGTCGACTTTGACACCATTCAGCTTCGGTGAGCTTAGCTTCCATCAAAACTCGGATTGACGGGATCTCTACATCTATGGGGAGCACTACTTCCATGCCATATACTAGAGAGAAAGGGGTAGCCCTTGTTGAAGTATGGACAGATGTCCGATAACCGTGAAGAGCAAAGGGTAGCATCTCGTGCCAATCTTTGTAGGTTACAACCATCTTTTGAACGATCTTCTTTATGTTCTTGTTAGCCGCTTCTACCGCTCCGTTCATCTTGGGTCAGTAGGGAGATGAGTTATGATGTTCGATCTTGAACTCTGTACACAACTCTTTCATCATCTTGTTGTTCAAGTTAGATCCATTATCAGTAATGATCTCGCTTGGAACACCATAACGGCAGATGATATTGTTTTTGATAAATCAGACCACCACTTGTCGGGTTACATTAGCGAATGACACTGCTTCGACCCACTTGGTGAAGTAGTCAATGGCTACCAGGATGAACCGATTTCCATTTGAAGCCTTAGGGTCGATCATGCCAATCATGTCGATTCCCCATATCGAGAATGGCCATGGGGAAGAAAGAACTTTGAGATGTGATGGCGGTACATGAATTTTGTCGGAGTATACTTGACACTTGTGACACCTCCTCATGTACTTGTAGTAGTCAGATTCCATTGTCAACTAATAGTACCCTGCTCTGAGAATTTTTCTCGCCATTGTATGTCCGTTGGCATGAGTGCCAAAGGATCCTTCATGAATTTCTTTCATAAGCATGTCTGCTTCTGGCCTGTCTACGCATCGGAGCAAGACCATGTCAAAATTTCTCTTATAGAGTGTCACCGCTCAGGAAGAAGCTTCCAGCCAATCTTATGAGGGTTTTTCTGTCTTTTCTGAGTGCCCCAGATGGGTACTCCTGTTTCTAAAGGAAGCATTTGATATCGTGATACCAAGGTTTGTCGTCTATGACTGCTTCAATCGTGAAGATGTAAGCGGGCCGTTCAAGGCGCATTATGTCGATCTTAGGTAAGTCGGTCCATTGACCTACACTAATCATGGAAGAGATAGTGGCTAGTGCATCAGCCATGTGATTCTCCTCACGAGGGATGTGATGAAACTCGACTCTGTTGAAGAAGGGTAACAACTGTAATACCCTAATTTTTACCCCTAAGATCCCACATATCATTTGCATTTTTGTTTATTTATATTTACTAACCTCTAATCAAAATATCAAAAAATATTTTGCAATTTTGTGTGGTTAAGGTTTTGCAAGAAGGTTGATGGTAAAGGCATGTCTTGGAGATTGTGTGGCTATTCAGTTATGGTTGAGTTCAGATGGATGTTTGACCTCATCTTGGTCAAACTATCACGTAATTGATCTAAGTGCGAGTTATTTGTGGCCGCGGTTTATGTCTCAAGCAGTGACTGTTGAGTTGTTGTGTGGTGATATTCATCAGGTTCATCTGAGTTCATCAATCAAGATTGTGTTCATCTGTGGATTTATTTTCAAAGATAATTGATTCAGATAAATTTTGAAGTAATTCAGAACTTATTCAAATGGCCGTTGTTCAGTTGTGGCTTGTTCAGTGGTAGCTGTGTTTTATCAGAGGCTTGTGGAAATAAGTTTAAGATTGGTTTTGGGCTAAAAATAAAGATTAGTCATCCGTGATCCATATCCATTCCCATTTTTTGCTATCCAATTTCTAAACCATTTTTTATCCACTTTTAATCTCTTTTGTCACCTTTCTAATACCCACATTTTTTTCAATATCCATTTAGAAACCCACTTCCATTTTCCAATTTTTCTAAATCCACATTTTTTATCCAATATTAAATCCATTTCCATTTCCATTCTAATATCCATTTTTTTAATAACCATTTTTTTTTATCCAAATTCAATTCATTAGAGTCCTCCATATAAACCCTTTTTCATGTTAAACCATACCATTTCCTATTCAATTTCCCAATTTTCAATTATCCAATTTAATCCATATCCATAATCCAAAAATATCCATTTTTCTAATCCATCCTTTTTATCCATATTTTATAACCAAGTTTCAATTTCCATGATCATAACCATATTCAATTTCTATTTTTTTATTCATTTTACCTTTTTATTATCTAAAACCACAATTAAAGCCCATTTAAGATACCAAACAATTACAAAATAATTGCCAAGCATCAGCTCAATACCAAGCCACGCGAGCAACAATAAGTCACACAACAAATGAAAGACAAAAGCAAAACGCGTGAGCATGGCCATGTGCAAAATGCAGAAGATGCATCAGCTGCTAACACAAAACGACACAGCCATATGCAAGCGTAAACGGCATCAGCGGACCAAATTCAAAACGCGGAAGAAACTTCAAAATGACAACGAATTTCATTTCACAAATTCACCCAATTCCATCTATAAATAGAGCCTTTCATCCATTTATTCCTCAAGCTTTGAGAGCCCTCAAACCTCTGCCAAAATCACAACTCAAACATTTTTCTTCACCAATTCACTCCATAAATCTTCTTCTTCAACATTCCATAAACCAGAAAAAACTCAAACAATATATCATTTCCATGTAACCAAAACTTGCAGAAATTCACAGAAAGAGAAAACCATTTCAAACTTCAACTTGCTCTCAACCTGTAAACTACCTAAAAAAATTTTCAATAATCGATTGTATCCTTCAACCTCACTTCACTCGACGACGCTAATTTCCGGCGAAGAACGGTCAAGAGGAAGAAGAAGCAATCGTCGGTGAGATGAAGGTGGCCGACGACACTTTTCTCACGATGGAGCCTTTTTCTTTCGCGATGCAAGAGAGAGGGAAGCGCAATAGTAACCATGGCCGCATGAAGGAAGGTGATAATGAAGACGATGTTGTATAAGGCTGCGGAAAGCTTCGCAAGAGAAAAGCCATATACAATAGCCGGCGTTAGTTGTTCATATTAGAAGAAGAAGAAATTCGTCTAAACAGTGTCGTCGCGATGTTTTGAAAGAGAGAGTGAGTTGCTACAGTGACGGCGGAAAGAAGAAGATGAGGAGGACCTTTCTCACTTTGCTGATTCTTCTTATCTCCTGTATTTTCTTTTTTTTTTTAAGAAAAATGTTTCAGCTTGTTGTAATTGGGCCTTGACCTGTGGGATTACTACACACCACCAGATTTCTTCTCATAAACCTCCTTTTTCTTTTTTTACAAAATCTCCTTTAATTTTCTTTTTATTAATTTTCTTTTTATTTCTTTTTACTTTAAATTCAGATTTACTTTTGTTTTAATTTTAGTTTAGAAAAAAATTCTTGAAAATAATTTGAATACTTTTGTTCTTGATTTTATTTTCCTTTTGATTTTGGCATTGGATTACACTTTTAAAGGCATTATTTCTCTTTAAATTCATTGGACTTAGGGTGTAGATGAAGTTGGATAAATGTTCACTAATTCAAATCTATCTTTAAAGTGAATTGTTCAATTCACTTTAGGTGCTTTGAGTTAATGAGATGTTTAGCACTTTAATCCACCAAAATGAGTGAATGAACTTAAATATGGAATTATCTTGGATTTGTAATTCAAATTTGTTTTCCTCTTTCTTCTATTTCTTTTCTTTTTGATCGATGAAAGTCGAAGTGATCGTGAAATTTCTTTGATGAATTTCGATCGAGACGAGATCATTACCACTTTTTCTTTTCGTGTGGCATCGCTTTAGGATAACGATCTCTAAATCGTTTATCTCACGTGCATTAACACATATATCTCATGGCCGGCCTCATTCGTAGGGTAATTGCTCGAACAAATTACTCGGCGTGCGCTTAACATAGACCAAAATTCGCCCCTATTCGGAATAAATCCAATTCGATACTTGTACTTTCGTGGACCGGACTTTGATTAGTCGCGTAATCCCAAGGTTGATTGATTGTTTGCGTTAGTTCCATAAACTTTGAAGCTTGATGCGTAGTTGCTTCGGGTCTCCCGATCTTCTTTCAAGTTTTCATTAAATTTGGCCTAATCGCATCGGTTAATCGCCGTAGTGCAAGACACGAAGCGGAATCGATTATCTTTTTGTTCTTTTGGCCACTTTTTCTTGGTTGTGGATGATTAAGTTCACCATACCATTATTGTGTATATATTAATGTTACATATTATATTGTGATTACTTCTTGCTCCCTTATCTCTTTTATTTTTATGTCTCATGTTATCATCCCATATTCATGTTTATATTTCTTTATTATTGCTATTATTTTGTGCTTGATTTTTACTTTGTCCATTTGGACTTCTAAAACATTAATAAAGGCTTAAACCATAAAAAACTTAATCCTTCCTATTTTGGACTATTGGTTACTATCCTATTCTTTGGAGTGATCTCCTTATGGACCTCTTTTGAAGTGATATTGGACTTATGGACCTAGAATTAGGACTTCTTATCCCTTTGCTTGGAATTTGATTGAAGACTTGCCTTTATTTGGCCAATTTGCTTAAGGATGGAATTCTTTTAATATTGCTTTGAAGTGGCTTCATTTTGGTTAGATCCTTCTTTTCCCTAGCTTTTATTTCGTGCACTAGGATAGTCACTTCTTCTCCTCCCCATTCTTAAATTTTCAAAATCTTCTTCCTTTTTCAAAAACCTTCTTCTTTTCAAACTTAAAACCACTTTCATAATAAAACCTCGACTTTTGTCGAGTGACTTTTTAAACCTTGTTTTCTTAATAAATGTTAATCTATTTAACTATATCTTGACTTTTTTTCATAAAAAACATAAAAAATACAAAACTCATCCAAATTCTTTTGTGCTTTTATGCACCTTTTTCTTTTAAACTTTTCAAAAAGAATTAGACATGAGTCATTTTTTTGATGAGATGTAAAACTCCTAACCATGGTATTTTGTTGAAAGTATGGTCGTTTTCCACTTAGATGTTGAAGTGATTAGTCTTGTTGATGTTAATCCAAGCAAATCTTCCATCTTAATGTGATGCAAATGCCACTTTCCCATACCTTTGGGTAATTAGTTGAGTATTCTCTCTTGAGAATGACAGGTTGTCTTTTTCAAGATAAAATAAACCATAACCAATAATTTTTGTTCTTTGTACCACGAACTACGAGGTTTTGATCCTACATTGCACATCGTGGGTACGTAGGCATGAGGCGATAAGTCTCTCCAAAAATAAAAATCTTAAAAAATATTTCTCCTCAATCTCTTTACAAGCAAACCATTTTCATACCAAAAGCAGTGAATACATCAAAGGGCTCCTATAGAGTACTATAGATGTATTGGGTGCGTAAAACCTTCCCTTTACATAACCAACCCCCTTACCCTTATCTCTTTAGGTTTTGTTCTCTCTTTTTTCCTTTCCTTTATGGATAAAAATAAAAGTGTGGTGGCGACTCTTGCTTATTTTTGAGTTGAGTTAATCAATAGCTTACACTCACGATTTTTACCGCTACAGAAAAGTGGCGACTCTGCTGGGGACAGATTGACCTCTTGCTGGTCCATCCCTTGAGGGGTTTAGCCTACTTTGATTTATTTACTGCTTTTTGTCTGTTTTGTGCTGGCTGAATTTTCTGTTTGGTGGGCAGGGTGTTTTGAGAGAGGAGCCCACTACCCATGCTCGAGCATACCCCTAGATTTTAGTGTGGGCAGGCGTGACGCTCCCGTGGTGTTGGCCACGTGCGGGTTATCACGATCCCTACAATCAGACGAGGTTCTATCAGGAGCTTTTTGCTACTGTATGTTGATACAGGCCAGTAGTTATTCTCTTGAGGAATTGTCGACTCTGATGACCATTCCCGAGGACTCAGTAACGGCACTCCTCCCGAGAACGATAATGGCAGACCAGAAATGGCAAACCCATTACGTTTCTCGACCCGAGGACTCAATGCTGGGAACTTGCCATAGGATCTTTTTTTTTTTTTGAAAGTGAATCAGCGGACGACCTCTTTGATTGGCGATAGCATTGTATCCTTCGGGCTGAATGTGCTATTGCTTCTGAAACCTCTGAAGCTGAGGACCTTTCGTTTTGGAGAATCAGTTGAGGCCTCCTCGATTGATGATGATGCCAAACCAAAAATGGTGAACGTATCATCATTTCTCGACCTGAGAGCCCGGGATGCTGAACATCCTAGTACCCACATGTGAGAATGGGCGGGTGTTTACAGGTTTGCAGGAAACCCTGACCTTCAACGTACCCGGTACTTCAAAGCGAACCTCTGTCGTCAGCAACAGTTAGCCCGGATCTGTGGAAGCTTTGATACCTTGTCTGCTGCATTCATATTGCATTGCATTTGCATCAAGCATCATTCTGCATTGTTTCTTGCCTTTCCCAAGTGTCTTATTGTTTGCCTTTGGTCTTCGTTCAGCCAAGTTGTCGCACCAGTTTAATACTCGGGCTAATCAGAGAAAGAAAAGGATTTAGCTAATTTTCTGGCATTCGTACCAAGTTTGAGGTAGTTACTGAAGGAACATGGAGAACGTAGAGTTTTGATCCCATGTCAGGCTTTACAGTGATGACTAATCCGATGTACGGTTTTCCTCCGGACGATGATGCTCCACAAGTGGATGTTCTTACTCGATCCCGACCTGTGCAAAATGATCTGGTTGGTCAAGTTGTTGAAAAGATTCTCGATTTTCGAGGTATATGCCAAATCCTCAGAATGTCCACCCTGTGACAGAGATGATTGACGATGAGGTATTGACCTTCAAGGGAGGAAGCCCATTTGTGGATGGAACACCTTTATAATGATGAAGATAAAAACACAAGGAGGTTCCTATTGCCGATGTTAGTGGAGTGACCCTCAGTGGTCGTGCATTTGCTTCTGTGTCTCCCAAGAGAGTTGAAGGTGTCCTTTCAAGCTCAGATTGAGACAATCTCTTCAAATCTCAAGTTTATTACTGTAATTCTATTTGTAATCTTTTATGATTGTTAATGCTTTGTTTGCATGTAGAAACTTGTTTGATTTTGAATATTAATCATAATGCAATAAGTATGTTTGTTTTGAAGTAATCCATTCGCATTCGCTCATAAGTTGTTTTTCCTGCATTTGCAATACCAACTTCTTGTTTAAACTCTTGGAGGGAGGATGATGAAGTGAAAACGCAAAATTTCTGGTTGTGTGCTTTTGAATAAGACCTTGCTGATGATGTACAGGCATTGTTTCAAATTCCCAAACACCAGAGATATAAGAAAGATAATCCCTTGTTAACCCCTTTGAGCCTTGAAGTAGGAGTTTCTTTTCTAAATGAAAAAACCCTTACATTTAACCTGGGGCAGGGTAGTCTTCAGTTGATTTGACCAATTGTCCAATTTTCAAAGGGAGTGTGCGTCTAAGGAAACCACATTGGTTATTCCTCATCCATGAAGGAAAGAGGCAGTCATAACCCTTTCGAATAAGCCAATGTCACATGATTTGTTCAAAAAAATTAAAGAAAGAAATCAAAAGAAAAATAAAAGCCCGCTAAGTCAAAAAAAAAAATGGAAAACAAGTGACTTAGGCAAAAATTGGGGCATCCCGCTGGACATCAAAAATTCAAAAAAATCAGTCCAGGCAAAAGTTAGGGAAAAATAAAAAGAATGAAAATGTGAAAAGCAAAAATAAAAGAAAAATTCTCATCAAAAGAACAAATCTGTGTGACTACAAACCCAAAAGACAAAAGGATGACTGTTATTCCCCTAATAACCCCATTGGTTCTTAAAACATCAGTTTTATCCTTTTGAGAGATGAACATTTGTGTCAAATTAGTTGAAGGTAGGACTGAAGAATATCACGGAGAATGGGTGGGTACATATAAATTTTGAGCCTAAAAATCCTTTTTTCTGAAAACCGTGAACCAGGCCAAGTTATAACCCTCAAAAGACCTAATTGAAGCAGGGTTTACTTTGAGAGCATATTCCAAACGAGATAGAGTTCCTGACTCCCATGAGTTGCGCTAAAAGATCTTTGTTGGTATTGCATGTGCAATTAAAAATCAATGTTGTATCTAAACTAGTGATTCATTCACAAGGTTCTGCGACATCTTTTCAGTAAAAACTTCAAGATTAACATGTCTGTTGCATTAGAATTATCATTCTCAGAATTAACATTTTTCTGCTTGACATCATAGAAGATTACATTTGAGCATCAGTGATGAGCTTAATCTTTGAGGCCTTAAACTCTGATGAGTAATTGGCCAATCATTTCGAGGATGGTCATATCCAGGGGCATGTTGCCTGAAGATTTTGTTGAGCATGAGCAAGTTTGTTTTCCTAGTTGATGTTTTCACAGGGGCAAAGCTTGAATTCTCCATTGATCAAAGAATGAGCCAAGTTCAGTGAATCTAGGGCAGTTACGTCGAGATTCGACGAATCTCTCAGAGTTTGAAGACACTGGGGCAGATTATTTCAAGTCCTTATGGTACAAAGTTTCTGGAGGAAAATTTCTTATATACCATGCAGCTTGGGGCAAAAGTTATGTGGCTGATTAAACACAACAGAACTCAATATGCTCTTAAGCAGAGTTTGTTCATGTTGATATCTCCCCAGTAGAGCTTGTTGATATTTCCTCAGCAGGGTTCGTTCTCGCTCCTTTGGCAAAATTTATTGACAGATCCCCAATAGAGTTTGTTGATGTTTCCTCAGCAGAACTTGTTCCTAGGAATGTGATCAGTTGTTGACAAGACGATGGGTTTGTTATGATGTGTTGAATTCATAAGGTCCAATGATGTTTGGTTTCTCCCCAGCTAGGTCTTAATCTGAATCCTCTCCAGCTGATTATGTCATGGTCAGGCAGTTGAGTTAGTTTTGAGGTCCATTTCTCCTTAATGGTTGTCCCCATGCAGAGATTCATTTTTGCTGTCCCCAGCTGAAATCATATGAGGAATCTTCACTCAGAGTTTCATCCTCTAGACGTATTTTTGTTGCTTTGGATGTCCCCAAACAGAGAGCCATGTTCTTTTTCCTTTAAGAAGCATGGATTTGGTGGCTGTTTGTTGGATTCTTATCTGTGGTTGTATTTCTCGCCAGGATGATTTATCCTTGCTGATTCCCCAGCGGAGACAGAGCATTACCGTTTCGTTTACTCTCCAATCATAAAGCAGTGAGGTTAACTTCTCATTTCCCTGGCAGGTCCAAGATGTACTTCCCTCCGGATTATTTTTCCAAAGATTTATCCTCCTAGTGAAGATCGTGCATCTCTAATGCGGCTTTTCCTCAGTGAAGTCGCTGATGATATCTCTTTTAGTCACCTGTTGGGTTTCTCTCACTCATGATGAGTATTGATCTAAAATCCCCCACAGTTTGACCTTTTGTTGTTTTCTCAGCAAGTTCAGAATGCTTTGCTCAGAATTGGTTAATCCCCTGAGAGTGTTCTCGTATCTCCAACAGATCTGCCTTGTATTCCCAGTGGATTTTTCGTAGATGTTTATATGTCTGCAATCCCCAGCGGATTCATTATTTCTCTGCAGTAGATCCCTTCATCCTTTTTGAAATGGAAGTTCCTATGAATTTTTATGATCTCCAGGGAAAGTCAGAAAGATTTGGGTTGTTATGATTCCCCGACAGATTTCCTGCCATCCTCAAAGCAGAGTTTATGTTGTTATCCTCTTTGTGGATCATCTATGTTAGAAGATTGATATTCGGGTCTTTCCCCAAGGAGTATCTTCTTTTCTCCAGCAAGATTTGAGCCTTGTAGCAGGATTTATTTTCCTTTGATGGCTTTTGTTTATCTCTTGCAGGATTTCTTCAGCTAAATGCCTAGCAGAGTTGCTAATGATATCTTCATCTTGTTGAGATTAGTCGAGTATTCAGTGGTGTTATGATGTTTATTTCACCCTCTGTTTATCCTTTATGTCTGTTTTGTCAGCATATTCACACGCATACGCATCGCATGCGCATTCATTTGTTGTGCATAGTATATCGTTGTTGCATTGTGCATTTTGCATTTGTTTTGGTGCTTCTTTGCTCTCTGGTGTTGTTATCCCCGTAGAGCATGTGTGTCCTCTCTCCATTTAGAGCGTCGGTCCGTAAGCAGAAAAATGCCTATCTTTGATAATTCCCCACTGAGTTTGTTTCTCGTGGAAGATCTTGATTCAGTTTCCTTCCCAGTTCATTATCTGGATGGAATTAGTCCCCAATTGAGATATTTCCTCCTCAGGATGAGTCTTGTTTGACCGTTTATCTCCAGCTTGTTCCTGGATTGATTTTGGGTCCCCTGCAATATTTTGTTGGATCTCTAGGTTGTGAAACCTAGATTGGGAGTGCATTTATTTTGCACCTTTGAGGATTCTGCGCCCTTCAGCTGAAATCTGCGTATGATTCCCCTGTTTGAAGGTTCAATACTGATTCGTGGCATTCCTTTATTTGAGAAGCCGGAGGCGATGCAGTTAATACCTTTTGTGACTCCAATGAATGGTAAGTCTCTTCGGTTTGACGGCACAGTTCATTGTTGAGATTTGTGACTCCAATGAATGGTAAGTCTCTTCGGTTTGATGGGACAGTTCGTTGTTGAGATTCTTCTACTCCGATGAATGGTAAGTCTCTTCGGTTTGACAGGACAGTTCGTTGTTGAGAATTTGTTACTCCGATGAATGGTAAGTCTCTTCGGTTTGACAAGACAGTTCGTTGTTGAGAATTTGTTACTCCGATGAATGGTAAGTCTCTTCCGTTTGAAAGGACAGTTCGTTGTTGAGAATTTGTTACTCCGATGAATGGTAAGTCTCTTCGGTTTGACGGGACAGTTCATTGTTGATATTTTGTGACTCCGATGAATGGTAAGTCTCTTCGGTTTGACGGGACAGTTCGTTGTTGAGATTTTGTGACTCCGATGAATGGTAAGTCTCTTCGGTTTGACGGGACAGTTCGTTGTTGAGGATTTGTGACTCCAATGAATGGTAAGTCTCTTCGGTTTGATGGGACAGTTCATTGTTGAGATTTGTGACTTCGATGAATGGTAAGTCTCTTCGGTTAGACGGGACAGTTCGTTGTTGAGATTTTGTGACTCCGATGAATGGTAAGTCTCTTCGGTTTGACGGAACAGTTCGTTGTTGAGGATTTGTGACTCCAATGAATGGTAAGTCTCTTCGGTTTGATGGGACAGTTCGTTGTTGAGATTTTGGTACTTCGATGAATGGTAAGTCTCTTCGGTTAGACGGGACAGTTCGTTGTTGAGATTTTGTGACTCCGATGAATGGTAAGTCTGTTCGGTTTGACGGGACAGTTCGTTGTTGAGGATTTGTGACTCCAATGAATGGTAAGTCTCTTCGGTTTGATGGGATAGTTCGTTGTTGAGATTTTGGTTCTCCAATGAATGGTAGGTCTCTTCTATTTGACGGGACAGTTCGTTGTTGAGATTTTGTGACTCCGATGAATGGTAAGTCTCTTCGGTTAGATGGGACAGTTCGTTGTTGAGATTTGTGACTCCGATGAATGGTAAGTCTCTTCGGTTTGACGAGACAGTTCGTTGTTGAGATTTTGTGACTCCAATGAATGGTTAGTCTCTTCCGTATGCAAGAGATAATTCATTGTTGAGGTTTTGTTTTTTTTTCTCCAGTGGAATCTTGTTGTGCTAAGTCTTCCCTGTTGAGTTATATCCTTGTTGTGTTATGGTTTATTTCCATATGTGGTTATCCCTAGTTTGAATCTTTTCCTCAGCTGATTCCCAGTAGTTGTGCGGTATGTTCCCCGGCTAGTTGGTGGTCACCTGTGGTTGTGTTTCCCCGGTGGAGTTTCTTTCTCCCGTTCTTCTTTTTGTTGATCTCCTGTGGCATATTCTTCCCACGGCGGTCTTGTGTCTGCATATCATTTGCATAATCATATCATTTTGTGGTCTCTTAGGGCCAAAAATTGGGTTTATTGTTATATTTAAGTCTCTTCTATCTTGTCGAGACAAAGATGTCAATCTTCTTATCTCCGGATAGAAGAAACTTAAATAGGGGCAGCTGTAATACCCTAATTTTTACCCCTAAGATCCCACATATCATTTGCATTTTTGTTTATTTATATTTACTAACCTCTAATCAAAATATCAAAAAATATTTTGCAATTTTGTGTGGTTAGGGTTTTGCAAGAAGGTTGATGGTAAAGGCATGTCTTGGAGATTGTGTGGCTATTCAGTTATGGTTGAGTTCAGATGGATGTTTGACCTCATCTTGGTCAAACTATCAAGTAATTGCTCTAAGTGCGAGTTATTTGTGGCCGTGGTTTATGTCTCAAGCAGTGACTGTTGAGTTGTTGTGTGGTGATATTCATCAAGTTCATCTGAGTTCATCAATCAAGATTGTGTTCATCTGTGGATTTATTTTCCAAGATAATTGATTCAGATGAATTTTGAAGTAATTCAGAACTTATTCAAATGGCCGTTGTTCAGTTGTGGCTTGTTCAGTGGTAGTTGTGTTTTATCAGAGGCTTGTGGAAATAAGTTTAAGATTGGTTTTGGGCTAAAAATAAAGATTAGTCATCCGTGATCCATATCCATTCCCATTTTTTGCTATCCAATTTCTAAACCATTTTTTATCCACTTTTAATCTCTTTTGTCACCTTTCTAATACCCACATTTTTTTCAATATCCATTTAGAAACCCACTTCCATTTTCCAATTTTTCTAAATCCACATTTTTTATCCAATATTAAATCCATTTCCATTTCCATTCTAATATCCATTTTTTTAATAACCATTTTTTTTATCCAAATTCAATTCATTAGAGTCCTCCATATAAACCCTCTTTCATGTTAAACCATACCATTTCCTATTCAATTTCCCAATTTTCAATTATCCAATTTAATCCATATCCATAATCCAAAAATATCCATTTTTCTAATCCATCCTTTTTATCCATATTTTATAACCAAGTTTCAATTTCCATGATCATAACCATATTCAATTTCTATTTTTTTATTCATTTTACCTTTTTATTATCTAAAACCACAATTAAAGCCCATTTAAGATACCAATCAATTACAAAATAATTGCCAAGCATCAGCTCAATACCAAGCCACGCGAGCAACAATAAGTCACACAACAAGTGAAAGACAAAAGCAAAACGCGTGAGCATGGCCATGTGCAAAACGCAGAAGATGCATCAGCTGCTAACACAAAATGACACAGCCATATGCAAGCGTAAACGGCATCAGCGGACCAAATTCAAAACGCGGAAGAAACTTCAAAACGGCAACGAATTTCATTTCACAAATTCACCCAATTCCATCCATAAATAGAGCCTTCATCCATTCATTTCTCAAGCTTTGAGAGCCCTCAAACCTCTGCCAAAATCACAACTCAAACATTTTTCTTCACCAATTCACTCCATAAATCTTCTTCTTCAACATTCCATAAACCAGAAAAAACTCAAACAATATATCATTTTCATGTAACCAAAACTTGCAGAAATTCACAGAAAGAGAAAACCATTTCAAACTTCAACTTGCTCTCAACCTGTAAACTACCTAAAAAAATCTTCAATAATCGATTGAATCCTTCAACCTCGCTTCACTCGACGACGCTTATTTCCGGCGAAGAACGGTCAAGAGGAAGAAGAAGCAATCGTCGGTGAGATGAAGGTGGCCGACGACACTTTTCTCACGGCGGAGCCTTTTTCTTTCTCGATGCAAGAGAGAGGGAAGCGCAATAGTAACCATGGCCGCGTGAAGGAAGGTGATGACGAAGACGATGTTGTTTACAGCTGCGGAAAGCTTCGCAAGAGAAAAGCCACATACAGTAGCCGGCATTAGTTGTTCATATTAGAAGAAGAAGAAATTCGTCTAAACAGTACTGTCGCGATGTTTTGAAAGAGATAGTGAGTTGCTACAGTGACGACGGAAAGAAGAAGATGAGGAGGACCTTTCTCACTTTGCTGATTCTTCTTATCTCCTGTATTTTCTTTTTTTTTTTAAGAAAAATGTTTCAGCTTGTTGTAATTGGGCCTTGACCCGTGGGATTACTACACACCACCAGATTTCTTCTCATAAACCTCCTTTTTCTTTTTTTACAAAATCTCCTTTAATTTTCTTTTTATTTCTTTTTACTTTAAACTCAGATTTACTTTTGTTTTAATTTTAGTTTAGAAAAAAATTCTTGAAAATAATTTGAATACTTTTGTTCTTGATTTTATTTTCCTTTTGATTTTGGCTTTGGATTACACTTTTAAAGGCATTATTTCTCTTTAAATTCATTGGACTTAGGGTGTAGATGAAGTTGGATAAATGTTCACTAATTCAAATCTATCTTTAAAGTGAATTGTTTAATTCACTTTAGGTGCTTTGCGTTAATGAGATGTTTAGCACTTTAATCCACCAAAATGAGTGAATGAACTTAAAGATGAAATTATCTTGGATTTGTAATTCAAATTTGTTTTCCTCTTTCTTCTATTTCTTTTCTTTTTGATCGATGAAAGTCGAAGTGATCGTGAAATTTCTTTGTTGAATTTCGATCGAGACGAGATCATTACCACTTTTTCTTTTCGTGTGGCATCGCTTTAGGATAACGATCTCTAAATCGTTTATCTCGCGTGCATTAACACATATATCTCATGGCCGACCTCATTCGTAGGGTAATTGCTCGAACAAATTACTCGGCGTGCGCTTAACATAGACCAAAATTCGCCCCTATTCGGAATAAAAACAATTCGATACTTGTACTTTCGTGGACCGGACTTTGCTTAGTCGCGTAATCCGAAGGTTGATTGATTGTTTGCGTTAGTTCCATAAACTTTGAAGCTTGATGCGTAGTTGCTTCGGGTCTCCCGATCTTCTTTCAAGTTTTCATTAAATTTGGCCTAATCGCATCGGTTAATCACCGTAGTGCAAGACACGAAGCGGAATCGATTATATTTTTGTTCTTTTGGCCACTTTTTCTTGGTTGTGGATGATTAAGTTCACCATACCATTATTGTGTATATATTAATGTTACATATTATATTGTGATTACTTCTTGCTCCCTTATCTCTTTTATTTTTATGTCTCATGTTATCATCCCATATTCATGTTTATATTTCTTTATTATTGCTACTATTTTGTGCTTGATTTTTACTTTGTCCATTTGGACTTCTAAAACATTAATAAAGGCTTAAACCATAAAAAACTTAATCCTTCCTATTTTGGACTATTGGTTACTATCCTATGCTTTGGAGTGATCTCCTTATGGACCTCTTTTGAAGTGATATTGGACTTATGGACCTAGAATTAGGACTTCTTATCCCTTTGCTTGGAATTTGATTGAAGACTTGCCTTTATTTGGCCAATTTGCTTAAGGATGGAATTCTTTTAATATTTCTTTGAAGTGGCTTCATTTTGGTTAGATCCTTCTTTTCCCTAGCTTTTATTTCGTGCACTAGGATAGTCACTTCTTCTCCTCCCCATTCTTAAATTTTCAAAATCTTCTTCCTTTTTCAAAAACCTTCTTCTTTTCAAACTTAAAACTACTTTCATAATAAAACCTCGACTTTTGTCGAGTGACTTTTTAAACCTTGTTTTCTTAATAAATGTTAATCTATTTAACTATATCTTGACTTTTTTTCATAAAAAACATAAAAAATACAAAACTCATCCAAATTCTTTTGTGCTTTTATGCACCTTTTTCTTTTAAACTTTTCAAAAAGAATTAGACATGAGTCATTTTTTTGATGAGATGTAAAACTCCTAACCATGGTATTTTGTTGAAAGTATGGTCGTTTTCCACTTAGATGTTGAAGTGATTAGTCTTGTTGATGTTAATCCAAGCAAATCTTCCATCTTAATGTGATGCAAATGCCATTTTCCCATACCATTGGGTAATTAGTTGAGTATTCTCTCTTGAGAATGACAGGTTGTCTTTTTCAAGATAAAATAAACCATAACCAATAATTTTTGTTCTTTGTACCACGAACTACGAGGTTTTGATCCTACATTGCACATTGTGGGTACGTAGGCATGAGGCGATAAGTCTTTCCAAACACAAAAATCTTAAAAAATATTTCTCCTCAATCTCTTTACAAGCAAACCATTTTCAGACCAAAAGCAGTGAATACATCAAAGGGCTCCTATAGAGTACTATAGATGTATTGGGTGCGTAAAACCTTCCCTTTACATAACCAACCCCCTTACCCTTATCTCTTTAGGTTTTGTTCGCTCTTTTTTCCTTTCCTTTATGGATAAAAATAAAAGTGCGGTGGTGACTCTTGCTTATTTTTGAGTTGAGTTAATCAATAGCTTACACTCACGATTTTTATCGCTACAACAACCTTCTTGCATAGTCTTTGTAAGGGATCAATCCTGATTAGTATGTGTTCCAATCTCCTTTTATCTGATTGATAACCAAGGCTGAGTCGCCATATACGTCCAAGTTTTTGATCCTTAAATCAATTGCTTCTTCGAGACCCATAATACAAGCGTCGTATTCGGCCTCGTTGTTTATACATTTGAACGTAAGTCTGGAAGTGAAAGGAATGTGGGTACCCTGAGGGGTAACAATGATTGCCCCAATTCCGTTTCCATAATGATTAACTGCTCTGTCAAAGATAAGTCCCCATTGGGAACCTGGTTCTGGCCCTTCACTAGGTAACGGTTCATCGCAATCTTTCATTTTTAGATACATGACATCTTCGTCTGGGAAGTCAAACCCGATTGATTCTTGATCATCAATCGATTGATGAGCCAAATGATCGGCTAAAATACTTCCCTTAACGGTTTTCTGAGCGTGGTACTCTATGTCATATTCTGATAACAGCATCTGCCAACGGGCAATCCTTCCCGTGAGAGCAGGTTTTTCGAAGACGTACTTGATTGGATCCATTTCGGAGATTAACCAAGTAGTATGACAAATCATGTATTGGCGAAGACGTTTGGCTGCCCAAGCCAAAGCACAACAAGTTTTCTCAAGCATCATGTACTGAGTTTCGCAGTCGGTGAATTTCTTGCTTAGATAGTAGATGGCAGACTCTTTCCATTTGGTTTCGTCTTGTTGGCCAAGTACACACCCCATTGAGTCTTCCAAGACTGTGAGGTAAATGATCAGTGGTCTTCCTTCCACTGGAGGTGATAGAATCGGAGGATTCAACAGATACTCCTTGATACTGTCGAAGGCGGTTTGACAATCTTCTGACCAAACGCAATCCTGGTTCTTTTTGAGTAATTTGAAAATCGGCGCACACGTCGCGGTCATAAGGAATATGAATCTGGAGATGTAGTTCAAACGTCCCAGGAATCCTCTGACTTATTTTTCAGTTTTCGGAGAAGGCATTTCTTGAATGGCCTTGACCTTGTTAGGATCAACCTCAATTCCTTTCTGGCTGACGATGAACCCTAGTAGTTTCCCTGAACGGACACCGAAGGTGTATTTGTTGGGATTCAAGCGGAGCTTGAACTTTCTTAGATGTTCGAACAATTTTGACAGAAGTTCAACGTGCTCACTCTCTGTTTTTTATTTTGCAATCATATCATCGACATATACCTCGATTTCTTTGTGTATCATGTCATGAAACAGAGTAGTCATGGCCCTTTGATAGGTTGCCCTGGCGTTCTTCAAACCGAACGGTATTACCTTGTAACAAAAGGTGCCCCATGGGGTGATGAACGAAGTTTTCTCCATGTCTTTCGGCGCCATTTTGATCTAGTTATAACCCGAGAATCCATCCATGAAGGAGAAAATTTTGAACTTTGCTGTGCTGTTTACCAGCATGTCAATGTGTGGTAAAGGAAAGTCGTCCTTTGGACTAGCCTTATTTAGATCCCTGTAATCGACACACATTCTGACCTTTCCGTCCTTTTTGGGAACGGGTACGATGTTGGCTAACCATTGAGGATATTCTGATGTGGCGAGGAAACCCGCGTCAATCTGTTTCTGTACCTCCTCTTTGATTTTGATGGCCATGTCCGGGTGAGTGCGTCTCAACCTTTGCTTTACTGGCGGACATTCCAATCTCAATGGTAATTGATGTTCCACGATGCTGGTATCCAACCCTAGCATATCCTGATAGGACCAAGCGAATACATCGGGGAATTCTCTGAGAAGCTTTATCAAACCCTCTCTGGCAGTTGGACTGAGCAGTGCCCCAATCCCGATTTCTTTTCTCTCTTACTCTAAACCCAAGTTTACCGTTTCCAACGGCTCTTTGTGAGGTTTAATGGACCTTTCCTCTTGTCTGAGTAATCGGGAGATCTCTTCTGGAATTTGGTCGTCATTTTCTTCTTCAGCCTCGAATACCGGGAACTCAAAGTTGGGAGAAGGCATCGGATCGTATGTTTCAACGGGGTTTAAAACAAGCAATCTGCTTGACGTGATGATTCGTTTTTAGAAGAGATAGAGAAAATGCAAGTGTGTGCAGTGTTTTATTTTACTGCTTGTTTTTATTTTTAATTGTTTTTTAGGATTACCATTTTCTGAAAAAGCAAAAAGAGAAAACAGCAATTAATGCGGAAATTACAGAACGACGTTATTTTATTAATGAACAAGTCGATTCTTGAAACTACAGCCCTATAAAACAAAACTCTGTCGCTTTGGGCTAAGCGAAGAGGGAAATTTACAAAAAGCGAGCCCTATCAAAACATCCGTTTCACCTGGGCAGGGTGAAAGGTTAAAGATGACAATTATTTTGACTGCTGAACGATCTTCGGAACCTCGACAGCAACCCATTGGCGGCGAACTCCTCGGTGAATCACAAAGTCTGGTACCTTCCTTGATTCGTCTTCAGAAATGACGCTGATTTCTGGTGAAGCAGGATCATTGGAATCTGTCTCCCAGGCAGAGTTGTCGTAGGAGAATTCCTCTGTTACATTTTGCATAGCATTTGTGCTCTCAGCTGTATCTCCCCATCCAGTTGGCTGGATATCTTCGAGCCTGATACGAAAGCTCTCGGGAGCGGTGTATTTGACCATATAGTCGTACTTTCCACTCGGTTGTCCCAAGGTGTCCCAAACTTCTTTGGAACCGGAGGAGTCATCCCTCTCGATGACGTTGACCTCGGGAAAAGCATAGTTGATGAATTCAAGTCCTGCAAATGTTGCAAATTCATCTTCATGTTGAGTAGTTTCTGAATAACCTGAGTGTTAATCCCATGACATGGTGGGGACACAGGTATTCTGTTCAATGATGCTCAGCTGAGTTTCATTACTCGGCTGACTTTCCGGCCCCAAGTTTCCTGGGTAAGGTTTCCACATTGGCAGACCATCCATTGGGCCATAGTAATTGCAGTCAAAGTTGTCTTTCATCAGAGTGTCTTCCTCTAATGAATTTGGCGGAGCACGACATCCTTCCGGATCACAATCTCCATAGATCATTTCGACGTCTGATCGTGGTATAAATCTCGGACTCTGTGCGGGATAGCAAAATGGCGTAGGCACCTCTTCCTGAGACATATAACCGTCCTCATTAAGATAGGACTTCCATTCTTCATCTGTGCCAGAGGGATCTTCCTCATTGATAGCATGTACTGCCTGAGACACCTGGTGAAGAAAACCTCCACTGTGGAAGAAGTTTTGAATGGGATGAAGACTTTCATCGTTGGCAACTGTTTGGGTACAGGTTGCAGAAAAACCAAGACCCTTCTTTGTTTTATTGTCAATAGGAATGACAAGCTGTCCCCATCCTGTTGTATCGGTACTCTCGACCGCTTTGATAACATCATTGTATGAGGAAATCGAGGTTCCTCCTCTGAACTGATTGTTCTTGCTTACCGACAGTGCTTGGAACTGAGTTCCAATAACCTCCTTGGGTTCTACACAAGTAGATGATGATAAGTTACTTACCAGCAAGGCTTGTTCCCCACAAACTGTGACAAGTTGATCGTTTTTGACGAACTTTAGCTTTTGGTGGAGGGTCAAAGTGACCGCTCCAGCCTGATGTATCCAAGGTCTTCCTAATAAACAACTATATATTGCCCAGATGTCCATGACCTGGAAAGTGACTTGGAAAGTGTGAGGACCAATAGTTATGGGAAGATCAACTTCGCCGATAACTGTTTTTCTGGATCCGTCAAACGCTTTGACGACGACCTCGCTGATTCTCATCGGAGGGCCTTTGAATGATAATTGCATCAAAGTGGACTTCGGTATAACATTCAGGGCTGACCCTGTGTCTACCAGTACGCTGGCTAAAGCATCGTCCTGGCAGTTAACTGTGATATTGAGCGCCATGTTATGACGACGACCCCCTGTGGGCTTCCGAATTGAGTAACAGCGATAATACCGAGATCTTTGAAGGAGTCTGCAACAGCTGATCAACAATGTTATATTCACTCCTTTGGATGAGCTTCAGCATCTCATCATTATTTTTCGAAAGGTCGGGATTACTGGATTGACCGAATGGTGGATCAGGACTTTCTGTCCGAAGTTCCTTTTCCTTGTTAGGTTCTCCAACTCCTCGATTAAAGATTCTACCGCTCCGTGTTACACGATTGATGTCTGCAATATTCACGACGAAGGGTAATGGAATTTCCTTTCCATTTTCAACTGTCGTTGCACCGTATTTGTAAGGGATAGCCTTAGTTGATTCATACGGTAACGGTCCTAGTAGATAGATAACTACAGGAGCCTTCTAATTTTTCTGACCATCATAAATAATCTCGATCCGTTCCCGGTTGGGAACTTTAGATTCGTCAAGTAGAGGGATAATGGCAAAAACATCCCTGGTCTGGTGACGACCAGAGATTGTGACAACATCCTCGACTTGATCGGCAAGGTAGTTTGACGTCCAGTTGATGGGTCCAGAACCAGGATATGGACGAATTTCCCCACTATCCACCTAACCCTGAAGAGCTGCTCTTACAAGGTAACACCCTTGGTTACTTTCTGAACAAATGCTACAATGGTCATAATTGTGTGGTGGCACCTGGCCACGCCCACTTTGAATTCAATGTAACCTCACTAGGTTAGCTTCCACAGATCGGACATCCTGAACTTGACATCGAGTAGGATTCCTGTTATTGATACTAATCTGCTGAGTATCTTCATCCATATAAATTGGCATCCACCAGTGATTTAACAAGTGTTGAAGTGCCTCCTGGACAAGGGTACAACCTCGATCGTTTTCACAACCTGCTTTACAGCTTTGATAGTCATGTGATATTAAGAATCCGAGTCGGACCTGCTCAACATGTAACTCTACCAGGTTGGTATTCATCACGCGAATATCGAAGATCTGAACCATGTTGATTTGATAGGAGTTCCTATCATGGTAGTCTTGGATCCATCCAAGATCCATCTGACGCTGGAGGGCCTCCTGCATGAAAGAGCATCCCTGTTTGTTTACCGAGCAAGTCAGACAGGAATTGTAATCGTGTCGCGGCAGATTATGATACTGGCTTTGCCTTGAGTGCATCGCCACCAAGTTGACATTCATTGCACAAATATCGTGGTTCTGAATGACGTTAGAATTCGTGTAAACCATGTTAACTCCACGAACTCGGTGCTCTTGGATCCATTCGAGATCCATCTGTTCTTACAGAGCTGCTTGCACCACAAAACATCCTTGATTGTCTTTAGAGCAGATATCACACTGGTGATAGTTATGAGGTGGCACATGGCCATATCCACTCTGTCTACAATGCATCTTGACCAAATTGGTCTTTAACAAGAGTACATCATGAATTTGATAGACATTGTTAGTCTCTTTCTCAATCAGATTGACTGCAGCCTTCTCGTGTTGAGGCAGCGGGTTCGTAAGAACATTAGGATTTGTATCCTTGAAGGATAAGACCCCGCTCCTAACAAGTTTTTGCACGTTGGACTTGAAATTGAGACAAGTCTCTATGTTATGCACTGGACCTCCTTGGTGATAAGGGCAATTTTGACCCACCTTAAACCAAAAAGGCAGATTTTTCGGTACTGTAAGAGGAGACTTAGTCTGAATGTGCCCCTTAGCCAGTAGTAACGGAAATAGTTCTGTGTACAACATGGGTATAGGATCAAACCCTGATGGTCGAGTTGTACGGTTGTTGTTGTATGGAGGACGAGCCTGCTGAAGAGGCTGTTTTGTCCTTTGTTAATCAGGTTGGCTCTGTGCAACCTGAGGTTGATACGTAGGAATAGACGCAGGGTTGATAGCAGGAGTCACAGCTGCTACCGGTTGATAACGTCGCCTTTGCTTTCCGAGAGAGATATTCCCAATATCCTGCTCTTTTTTCTTAAGGAGAGCACTACCGTATTTTTTAGTACCGCTCGTCGATCCAGTGTCTTTTACCAAACGTCCTTCTCGGAAGGCTTCCTCAAGACGCACGCCCATGCCAACCATTTCGGTGAAATCACTGGGCGCACTGGCAACCATTCGGTCATAGTAAAATGAGCTTAAGGTCTTTAAGAAGATTTTTGTCATCTCTTTTTCCTCAAGAGGTGGACAAATTTGAGCGGCAACTTCACGCCACCTTTGAGCATACTCCTTAAAGGTTTCCTTGTCCTTTTGCGACATCGATCTGAGTTGATCTCTGTCGGGTGCCATGTCCAAATTGTATTTGTATTGTTGGACGAAGGCAGTACCAAGATCTCAAAATGTGCTGATCATAGTACGGTTTAAACCCATATACCATTTGAGTGCGGCACCGGTTAAACTATCCTGGAAGTAGTGAATCAGTAGGTCATGATTCTCCGTCTGAGCTGACATCCGCCAAGCGTACATCACCAGATGGCTTTGAGGGCAAGAGTTACCCTTGTATTTTTCAAAGTCGGGCACTTGAAATTTGTGCGGGACTTTCACATTTGGGACCAAGCAGAGATCTGCGGCGTCCTTTCCAAATAGATCCTAACCGCGAATGGCTTGCAGTTCCTTCTGCATTTCCAGGAACTGCTCCTGGAATTCCTCCATTCTGTCAAACATAATTTCCTTCTTACCAGAAGGTGTTTGTGGAATCTGTCCTTCCGGGACAGTGTGCACCACAGGGGTTGGTACCGTGACAACGGTAGTGAATCTTGGCGTTTCCCAAAGTTTGTAACCTTCAGGAGTCTTCAGTATGCCTCTGGCATCTTCGCTTTCCCGAAGTTTGTAACCTTCAGGCCTAGCGGCTTCTGTTGTGATTCCCTGATCTTCAGTGATCGGCGGAACATATCCTTCCAGGATATAGTTAACAGGAATGCCCCAAGGACGATCTTTCGGCATTTGATACCTAGGATCATACTTCTCTACTATGGGCGTTGAGGTGATCTCTGAGATCACAGTTCTTTGTAGCTGAGCTTCTGCCATGGCTTGCATGTCGTTACGAAGCTTTCACATATCCTCTCTCAGAGCGTCGTTCTCTTTTTTCAACTCTCTGTTTTCTTCCTTAAGATCATCCATCCTTTTCTGACGATTGGCCCGAGTATTGTACGAATGAGACAGTTTAACTCTAGAATCGAGACACAAACATGAGATTCGTAGGTAAGAAGAATTCGCGATGTGAGAATGATGAATGCAATGATTATATTAATTATTTTTTGGTTTAATCAAAATAAACTTCGACAATTAGATTGCAAATATCAAACAGTGGGGAAAACCCTTTTTATTGAAATTCAAAGGATTACAGAAATGGAAATACAGTAGATTACAAGGTGCAGAAACAGAAACCTAAGCTAATGGGTCCCGAGTCCTCTCTAAAGAGAAATCGGGTGCTGATTCGGGTATCTTCCTTTTCTTTGACCGGGGCTCTTGGGCCGTTGTCGGGTTGTCATTCCTTTGCCAGGTGAAAGGAGCGAGCAAATTCCTTTGGTCATCTTGATTCTCTACAGCATGTTGCTCCAAAATCTCAATCAGAGCGTCTTTCTCTTTCAGTAATGGTTGTATTTTGATGCACTCTATGTCGAGGGTGCGGTACTTGTTCTTCCAAGACCTTCTCTCCTTTTGAACTTTGTTGAGAGTAACCTGAAGCTTTTCAGTTTCCGTCATGAAGTACATGACAGATTCCCTCGACGGAAGAATTCCGTAACGAGGATAAGGCATTTTTAGCTTGAGAGCTCTAGTTTGTACCCAATGGAGATAAGGCTCCACCGAGATACAGTCCGGTTTTCCTAGAGACTCTCGTCCTTTCTTATGAACCTGTTTCCAAGCGTGTACTATTTCCATCTTTAGTGCTCTATCATTTTCTCCTTCTTTGAAGAAAAGACCTTCCAGATGAACACCCCGTGGGACGTGTCTCATTGGGTATCCAAATTGACGAAGAACCAATACCGGATGGTAGTTGATTCCTCCCTTAGTTCCTGTAAGGGGTACGTTGGGGAAGTTTCCACAACGATCAATGATCCTGATTCCATCATAGATCCTATTACACCAATCTATATCAGAGTTGGTAAGAGACATGATCTTCTGCGACCAACGTAAGGCGCTCTTGCAATCCCAAAAAGCAGCAGACTTGGGCAAGTGAGAGATAAACCATTTGTAAAGAAGAGGTACACAGCATGTGATCTCCCCTCCGCTGTACAAATTTCCCAAGTGTATAGAATGATATGCATCTGCGAGTAAAGTCGGCACATGGTTTCCAATAAGAAAAACCTTAATGGAGTTGATGTCGACGAAGTTATTGATGTTGGGAAACAAAAATAACCCGTAGGTGAGCAAGACAAAGACGCTTTCAAAAGCAGTCACGTTTCCTATACTGGCAAAATACAGGGCCTTCTTTGTCAAGAACTGGGCTAGCAAACCTTGGATGCCACCCTTAGTAGTCATGTGAGTCCTGACCTCAGACTCGTCCAAATGAATTGCTCTTGCAATGGTCTGATTCTTTGGAATTTCTTCCAGTCCAGAAAATGGAGCTCGATCAGTAATATATAGATCGATCTGATGAGAATACTCCTCCAGCGTTGGTGCGAGCTGGTAATCCGAGAATGTGAAACAGTGATAAACTGGATCATAAAACTGAATGAGCGCATCCATGATTCCCTCAATCACATGGATTCTTAATAGTGGTAGTAAACCTCCGTGCTTGGCTCTGAAAGCCTCAGGGTTAGTGATCATCCTTGCTAACCTTCTTAAATCCTCTAGCTTTGGAACCTTGAAGGTATAACTATGAGTTCTCCTTCTACCGAAATCCATTAGTGCAATCCTTTTCTCTAATATTTGCACTCACAGTCTTAGTTTAATTTGAAAAACAGAGAGACTAGAAGAGAAGATTTTTTTTTTGAATGTTTTTAAATGTTTTTTTTATGAATGCATGAATGCAGCACACAAAAACATAGAAAAAACATGGGGTCAAAGGGTCGTTGTCATGAAGTTAAGGCTCTACCCATCCCCAAAGGTTTATACTAGGGTGATTTTTGTATCTGTACTCATTATCATTAGCTCCTCCCAGGAAAGCAAAACAACAAGCGGATCGCCAGCGAGTTGTAGAGCAATCTTAGAGTAAGTGCCATTCACCGAGAATAGATCACCAGCCTCAAATGAGGGTAGTATCGCGTAACAACTATTCCCGATAGTTTCCGCACTACGAAAGGGTTTGGCTCCTCAGCTTCTCAGACTTAACAATCGGCCCATTGGCTAGGTGAGAGAATGGGTTGGATTGGTTAGCCTCCACTGAGGTTGATGGTCAACCTCGTCGCCATCACTTATCTTAAGTGTATACTCAATCTTTCCACATACGGCATCACCCGCATTCCCATTAGCAGAAAAATAAACACGTATAGCAATTAGGAAAAGCAGTATATATATTTGTCCTAATCATCCTAGACCTTTAAAGCTATGAATCCTAAGTTCCTGACAGAAAATGGGTTCCCCGGCGGAAGCCCCAATCTGTGGTATTCACACAAGAGGTGAAAAGAAAAAGTTTGACAAAGACCGGCCCCATGGTGGGCGCCATTGTTCTATAGCGAGCGATTTTGGACGCGGTTCTTAAGTGCTGGTCGCTCTCTGCGGTTGAGTTTACTACAGGTCGATTCATTTTTTATCCTATTAAAGCTGATGAAGGAAGGGAAATAGATGTCTCCAATTAACCCTGCTTTGTATACTGAGTTTAAACAGCGGTCTGTTAGGTTACAAATGCTATCAATGTGGGGGGGCCCTTGTACTGGTTATTTGTATTATCGCCAATACGGTTTTCTTTTTCTCTTTCTAGGACTTTCTAGCGGGGAACAAGGATTAGGATGTTAGGACTGATGCTTTTGGTAGATACATGAGAGTATGGGATTTTGGGTTTTTGTTTAGTGTGCTCGCTAAGATTTTTCTTTCGATCTTATGCCTACGTATTCCCGTTTACCGAAACAGGGAAATCAGAGCATTCGTAGTTCCTCCTATTCTATGGGAGGAAATGGTTGTTTTGGTGTCTTGTTCAAAGCCCAAGACGTGAAGCGAAAGGTGGTTTGTATCTTGTTCAAAGCCCAAGATGTGAAGCTAAAAGGGTGTTGACTTTAGAGATAATTTGTCATCTCTAAAGAGGGGGTTGTTTATCACAACTGTTTATAAAGGAGAATTACTTTAACCGAGATATGTGAATCCGGCAATGCCATAATTTACTTTATAGGGGGTTTTAACCTGAAGGAGAAGACTTTAACTCAGTGTAGATCAATGCTATCTTTCCTTAGGAATTTCTCATACTAAAAGAGGGACATTGGCATGGATGTAGATGATCCAGAGGCTTGCCGCTTACAGCGATTAGATGAAAGGGGAAGAGTTGTTGATGTTTGTATACCGTGAACGAGGCACAGCTTTGATGCTAAAAGGTTAATTGGATCAACCAGTGGTTTTCTTATATAAAGCCTAATAGGAGGCTAATATGTGTCTCGTACAAAGCCCGAGAGAGAGGCTAAAAAGTTGACTCGACGATGAAGTCTTTTGGAATCTCATATAAAGCCCGAGATAGAGGCTATTTGACTCAACAAGAGAGTTTTTTGTATCTCGTACGAAGCCCGAGATGGAGGCGAAAGAGATTATTGACTCAACGAGGGAGTCTCTTATGTGTCTCGTACAAAGCCCGAGAGAGAGGCTAAACGTTGTTCGACTCCGCTGGGGAGAATCATTTGTACAAAGCCCAAGAGGAGGCTGTGGTTACTGTTTCAGTTAAGTGACAGGTCCAGTATACTGATTTTAAAGAGAAAATCAATTCTTATATGAGCAACACTGTACTCATGGATTTGATTCAAGGATCCGGGTTATTCCTGTTCTTTAAGGAATCGGGAAATCTGAAGGGTATTGAGACTGTCCGAGTCTACGGGTTTCCTTCCTATTTTTGAAGGGTGCTTGAGAATGTCTTTGAGACTCAAGGAGATTAGACTGTCCAAGTCTAGAGTTTCATCTTTTGTACTATGCTTTGAGAAACAGTAGTAGACTCTTTGAAAGGACTGTTCTATGCAGATGACTAAGTTCTGTTCCTATACCTCTAGGAGGTTGTCGGGACAATTTGTACAAAGCCCAAGAGGAGGCTGTAAACTTTTAAGAAGCCGATCGGTCCTTATACGAAGCCCAAGAGAAGGCTATCATTCCCGGAGGAAGAGATCATTATACGAAGCCTAAGAGGAGGCTGTGAATACTTCTAAGAAGCCGATGGGTCCTTGTACTAAGCCCAAGAGGAGGCGGGGTTGCTTTTAGGAAGCCTATGGGTCCTTGAACAATGCCCAAGAGGAGGCCGATGCTTTTAAGAAGCCGATGGGTCCCCAAACCCCGAGAAATTCAAGGCAAGCTATTCACAAGGAATAGATCAAGTCAGGAAAGTTCGAGAATTTGGAAGAAAATCAAAGATGCCATTCACGGAGAATACATTCATCCCTAGGAATAGAGTTTCTTGACAATTCCTAATGAGGACAGCCGAAGAGAAGACTGTATCTGGTGATCCTATTGGGGATCTAGTTGTCTATTTCTACGAATAAACAAAACGGGGTCACCTAGTTCTAGACGTAGTTGCCGGGGAAACTCGAAATATCTATACTATTATTACATAGTTGATATGAGTTTATGAAAGAAGACTTACAGTGAAACAGCCCCACAATACAGTTATATGTATATGAAAGCGGTAAATGAAAGCAATAACCACTTACTCGGTTGTAGAGCTTCCATGCTGTTTGGTTAGTTGTTCAACAAAGAAAGATTGAAAACAACAGTATATTCAAAATCAAAGGAGAAAGTGCTTTGAAAAGAAGAGATTTGGGGCTTACAGCTCAAGGAGAGGCTCAGGGTTTTATCAGTGAGCGCACTGTTTGAATTTGTACAGAGGGACTTATACAAGTGACTGTGGCCCAAAAAGTTTTCTGTACAAAGGGATGGGTCTTACACTCTCTCAAGAGGCCCAAAGAGTTTAAAGAAAAAGAGTGGGGGCTTATAACACGAGGGTAGGCCCAATTGATTTTTTCGTTTAAAAATGGCAATCGCGCCGAGGTTTTCTTTTAACGCAGAGGGACTTATACAATAAGTGAGGCCCAAAATGGTTTTGGTTAAAAGGGGGTTGGGTCTTACACTCTATTAGAGGCCCAAAAAGTTTTAAATGGGTCTTATAGCTCGAGAAGAGGCCCAATGTTATTTTTAAAAGGCGACGATCGCGCCATTTGTTTTTCACGGGAACGGGACTTATACAATACACTGAGGCCCAAAAAGATTTTGTCAAAAAAGGATTGGGTCTTACACTCTATTAGAGGCCCAAAGTGTTTTGAAAATGATTTATGAGGGTTGAATTAATCCAAAAACCCTAATTTGTTTTCAAAAATGTATTTAATTGAATAAAAATTCAATTAAAATGATCAAAATTGTTTAACATATGAAAAACAAATTGTGATCTTGGATTAATGCTTCAAAAATTAAGTATTGACCTACAAAATAATTAGAAAGCATTAAAAGTTGCAAAGTCAATGTGGAAAAAATATTTAAAATGTCAAAAATAATTAAAACATTAATTCTTTGCAAAAATATCAATTATACAAAATAAATAATATTTTTGGGATTTTTTGATAAAATAAAATATTTTAACATTTTTGTGAATTATTAAAAAAAGAATCAACTCAAAATCATTAAAACTCAGAGAGAAATTAATTTTATGAAAATGGCACCAAGAACACACCAAGAACACGCGCGTGTTCTGAGTTTCCCAGATTTGCATTTTCCATCCAATCTCACTGAATACTTAACCATATCATGCAATCCACATACCAATCAACTCGTTTCAACCTCACGATCATGTCTATAACACTTAATTTCATTTAAATTAAACATAAAGCATGAAATCACGTAGAAACCTCAAGAACCCTAATTTCTGCATGAAGGCTAGGATTTTTGATACACGATTCAAACAAAGCAATTAATTGAGGTAAAACATTCCATGCATGATTATGAACATATGGCCAAATTATTGTGCAACAAAAATTGCATGGATCATAGAGTTAGAAGAGCTCATGCTTACCACTTGCAGCTGGTGATCGTGATTTGTGTAGGAGGTGTTACAGTTGTGTTGTGATGATCTGAACAGCTTCCCTACACCCTATGGAGTGTGTTTGAATGCTTGGACTTGATTGAAATTGGCTGGATCACTTTGTGGCATCTCAACTGCACTTTGGTTAAAACCTTGAGCAATTGACTGGTGATCCTGAGAAATCAATGTTCCAGTTGTTGTTTAAGTGTTTGATCAGCTCATATGTGATGTATATGAGGTGTGTGAGTGATTGGTTTGAGTGGAATTGCCCTCTAGCTCAAAACCCGATAGCTACCTTGCTAAGAAAGGCATTTTTGCCAAGAGAAAGAGATTTTGAGAAAGGCAAGTGTTGTAGGACTTTGGTGTACTTAAACTGAACACAATTGAGCTCTATTTATAGTAGAGCAAGTTTGTTTTGCAAGGAATAGTGAATGGCAACTGCTAAGTAGGTTTGGCCAATGTTGGCAAATGAAAATCCAAGTCTCCTCTAGCCATTGACTAGAGGTTAGGGCACAGAGCTTTGGTTCCCTTGGTCTTGGATAAGTCTTGACTGATTTCAAATGAGAATGGCTCAGTCCATGCCACCTTGATGCTTCCATTGAATGCTTCAATCCAAATTTGGAGTCTTGTCCCTATTTTGGCCATTCTAGGTTCAACATGCTATTTCTTGTTCCAAAGACTTTGGAGGCTTGGCTCAGTGATTGTCCCCTTTAGATTTAATCCTCAGATGTGTCCAAGTGGATAGGAGCATTTGAATTTGGCTGATTTTGGTAAATCGAGCAAAATTTCCAATTCTGCCTTGCCTTTGACAGATTTCAGCAAGGCAACTTGCCAATGTCATATCTCATGGTGTAAGTTGAATTTGGTAATGTTCTTGACCATTTTGGAAAGCCCTTACATGATACAAAAACTGTTTGAAAATGTTTGGTTTTGATCTCTTTTGAATCCAAGTGAAAAATCCCCCTACATTTGGCAAAAAGTAAGGCAAAATCTGACTTAGTGAAATTTTCACCAAGTGTTGGAACAAAGTGTTTTCTCTTGATTTTGATCACTCCATAACTCAAAATCCATGAGGAATTTGGACATAGGTCAGTATGAAGCTTTTGTAGAGGGTAATGAGATCTACAAATCAAGCTTTGAATGGGGCACAATGGCCTTGTGGTTTAGGAGTTATGGTCCTCCAAAGTTGGTGCATTAGTGGCACTTTTTCATGACTTAATTTCTAAGTTTTATGGTTACCCCTTTTACAAGTTATCTAACTTTTCTTGATTTTTCTTGATGAATGATGATTCAAATCATACATTAACATCATTTTAGGGTTAAAAATCCATTTTGGTGAAAAATCTCAAAAAGTCAAAGTTGACTTTTGTGCACAGTTGACATTTTATCAGATGAATTCCAAACTGTGCAATTCTTCAGGAAATCATGTCCTTGACCTAAATAAAACTTGATGGACATGTTCCATGGGTGTCATAGGGTATATTGATGCATGTCATAGGGCTTGGGAGTGTGTCCTGGTCAAAAGTCAAAGTTACAGTTGACTTTTCCCTTAAAACCCTAATTGTGGTGCAGATGAAATTGAGACTTGTTGCTCAAGCTTCTTGGATCAATCCATTGTTCCAAATGGATCAATATGGTATATTAGAGACCCTCAAATCATGTCTTGAGGTCTTGGCTCATGATTTGTCCCAAAAGTCAACTTAGGGGTGAATTAGGTCAAGAAACCCTAATTCCTGATTTTTTATGAATGCATCCCCTGAGGTCAAATTGACTTGATGATTGGGTCCATGAGGTTCCATGGAGTATATTAGGTTAGGTTTTGGATCATTGGCTTGTGCCCAGATGAAAAATTTCCATCTGGAGGCCCTGGTCGACCAAAACCCTAATTTGGTGACACTGTCGATCTTGAGACTTAATCCACCTAGAAGGGAGCAGCCTTGTGCTTAATCCTTGAAGTGGGAGTCCTTTTGATCCATTGTGGATGTTTGAGAGGTTAGACAAGTTGAAGGTCATGTCATTCCTTGATTGATCCTTTGTCTAAGGCTCTGAGAGGGCTTGAAATCCCTAATTTTGATTGTGGTGAATACTCAACAATTCCTTGAGGAGATTGATGAGGCATGATGGTTCATCCATATTGTGATGATGATTTGCACAATGATGGAAAATCTTAGTGGTCAAAATTTGGGGTATGACACTTTGATATATTCGCTTTGGTAAATTTGTATTTTAGTTGTTTGAATATATTTTTGAATTTAATTTTAATATATTTGTACCCTAATTTGGGAAGATGATTTAGTGATATTCTATTTAATAAAGTTTTGACAAAAAAAATAGTTTATTCATGTTTTATGACTTTTTATTCATTGTTTATTTCTGTTTTTTTATGGTTGTACTGGTTTAAGAAGTTGACCTTTACAAACCAACATTTTAAGTACAATACATTATGAATATATGAACTTATTATACATAATGTGATATGATATTGTAGGTGTTTGGGGGAATGAAATCAGATTTTTATTAAACTTGTAATATAATTTTAATTAAATTAAAATATTTTAATGTGATATTTTATTTTAGTTGTGAATTAGACAGGTGGAGTGAGTCTCTACTCCTAAAACAAAATGGATTTTTTTTTGTAAGCAAATTGATCATATAAACGAGAACTAAGGGTTCTCAAACCTGATTATAAAAGAAACGAGTTAAAACAACTCGGCAAAAAGGGAAATTGAAAACCAATTGCTCTTACAATAATAAATACAACGGATTTTTACAAAAATTGTAAAAATTACAATTGGTTTTAACAATATCACCAATAAGAGACCACTTCCATACCGAAATCTTAATGTTCTAGACAACATCAAGAACATTCCAACCATGGTTCTCGAAAATGATACTGTTTCTAAGGTTCCAGATATTCCAACAAACAGCCAACCAAATAACTTCTGCTTTCCCAGTTTTAACTTTTTGAGTTTTACAAAAGATAAACCACCCCAAAAAGATATCCTTGAAACAAACTCGATTATCCACAAAATCATCCACATAACCAATCCACTCCCTAATCTCCCTCCAAATCAACCTCGCTACTTTACACAGCAAAAACGAGTGATCGATAGATTCTTCTGCATTCAAACAAAGAACGCAAGAAGAAATAACTTCAGAAGAAATAATACCTCGAGATTTAGGCTTGTCCCTAGAAGGAAGTTTCTTTCTAAAACTACGCCAATCAAACGCCTTAATCCTCGAAGGAGCATCGATTTTGCATAACTTCTTCCAAACGTCGTCAGCAGGAATTTTTTGGACCAACTGCAGACCTGCTGTCTGCAATCAGCTTAGCGCAAGAACTAACCAAAAACCCCGTCACCAATTCCGGGAGCCAAAATCATGGCCGGTCGAAATAGGCCAATAACCGGCCAGAAGCTGCTTCAACTCTAGCAGCCTGAGTGAAACTTTTGAACAGACCCCCGAGTTAACGCTCAAATCGCCCTAATGCCAGGCCCCATCCCCCCATCCTCCCATACCAGCCACAACCACTTCTTGCAGGCCCGAAACCGCAAAAATAGAAGGAAAACGGTCTTTTAAACAGGAGTTTCCCAGCCACAAAGAGTGCCAAAAGGAAGTAATGAAACCATTCCCTATCGCAAATCTACGGTTATTGACAAAAATGTCATCCTCAAGCTTCTTCTCAATGTTTCCAATGTCTTTCCACCACACAGATTTAGAGATATTAGGATTAAGATTATGACCTCCATTAACCATAGACGAACAAATATCGCCATAACGAGCTTTCAAAACACGAAACCATAAAGATTCTGATCCGTTTAAAATTCTCCATCTCCATTTAAGAAAAAACGCTACATTAAAATCCACTATGCTCCTAATTCCTAATCCTCCTTTAACTATAGGCAAACACACTTCCTTCCACCCTACCTAATGAATCCGTCTTTGCTCCTTCGTCCCTCCCCATAAGAAATTACTCTGTAAACTAGTTATTTCTTTAGCTATCTTGATCGACATCTTATAAAAAAAAGAGCGTAAAAATAGACAAAAAGGACAATACCGATTTAAGAAGAGTAATTCTTCCTCCAAGACTAAGAAAACTGCTCTTCAAACACGATAGGCGCTTCTTAATCTTATCAACCAAAGGCTTCCCAGTCGATATCCTTATCGCGTTAGACCTGATAGGAATACCAAGAAACTTGAAATTACTATCCTCGAACCTATAAGAGAGAAAAGAAGCGGCCGCCTCCATAAAATTAGAATTCCTGTTTATCCCGATTAACTTACTTATGTGAAAGTTAATGCCCAAACCTGAAACTAATTCGAAACTCCTTAGAACCGCCTTGAAAGCCCACACTCGATTCCACCAACTATCCCATACTAACAACGTATCATCGACTAACTGGAGAATATCAACCGAACACCCCCTATTAACAAGAGCCCCTTCATATACGCCAATTTCGACCGCCTTTTTAACCAAACCTGAAAGCCCCTCTGCCACAAGAACAAAAAGGAATGGAGATAAAGGGTCTTCTTGTCTCAAACCACGCTCCACCTGAAACTCCTTAGTCGGGCTACCGTTAACTAACACTGACATATTACTATGAAAAATCAGCAACTCCATCCATCTCATCCAAATATTACCGAAACCCATGCTCCTCATCATAAACCTAAGAAAGTTCCAACTAACTTTATCGTAGGCTTTTTCGAAATCCACCTTAAATAGAATACAACTCTTTCATTCCTTCTTGTAGAAATCCACCAACTCGTTTGCAACTAAAACCCCATCTAGAATTTGTCTTCCGGGAACAAACGCACTTTGACTAGGAGAAATTAAAGAATCCAAAACGACTTTCAATCTACCCGCCAAAAGTTTTGGCAAAACTTTATATAAACAACCCACAAGACAAATGAGTTTATAATCATCAAGACCCAAAAGATTAGGAGCCTTCGGCACAAGATTCAAAAAAGACGAAGTGAATGCTTTCGATAAAACCGAGCCAGAGTATAATCCATTGAAAAAGTTCACAAAGTCTTCTTTCAAAAAGTGCCAACACCTTTGAATAAACAAAAGAGAAAGACGGTCGGGACCCATATTTTTCGACCCCTCACAACCACAAACCGCCTCCCTTATCTCTCCCTCCGAAAAAGGTGCTTCAAGAGACTCACTTTCAATACTATTAAGACTATTGAAAGTGAAGTCTCCAAGGATGAGCCTCTCTACATCCACTTCAACGAATTTGCTAGCAAAATGCTCCAAAACCTCCTTAACCTCACTAACGGAATCTAAGATGCCATTTACCGAATTAATCAAGTCTATATGATTATGTCGCCTCCTCTCTTTCAAAACTCTATGAAAAAAATATAAAGTTTTTTCTAATACGAATAATCATTTTATGATTTTAAAAAATATAATAAGTTTCGATTTTTTAAAATTGAATAACTATTTAAATCAAATCTTGGATTTTACGAAAAAAAATCGGAAATGTTACAGTGATCATACATAAGTACATGTAATACAACCAAAAATTATAGTTGTTGTGCGAAATTTTGAACTCATAGCTTCAATGTAAGATCAATGCCATCATTACTTGATTCTGCATCTTGATCCTTCACTTCTAAGAAGTTAAAGAAAGGTTTACCATCAGAATGAACACTTGTAGACCAAGGCATAGCAGGTGGAGGAACTTCAGAAACAACTAATTCTTGAAAATTTGCATGACCAGTGCCATCATTCTCAGAATTGAGCTCCAAAGTGCTGCCCCAGTTTGCATCACTGAATAAGACATGAAGAAAATTTAGTATGACAAATGATATTAACAACTTTACTTTCTTTGAATGGAAAAAAAGATAGGAAATTGAAAAAACTATATAGTGATGAAAAAAATTCTGTAATTTATAATTAAGAGATTATTACCTGTAACACTCGTTGGTGTGATTGTATCTACTAACACCATCATTTTTGTTGAACTGTGTAAAAAGGGGTTAAAAAATGGTAAAACATAAAGATAATAACAAACGGTAAAATACTACTAAATATTTTTATTTTTATTTTATAATTTAGTTGTTGATATGTTATTTGTAAACCTCACCATAGCGGCAGACAGATTCTTAGGTGGAGAACTTCCAGAACCATCAGATAGGACTCCATCAACCACTTCATTAAAACTTGATTCAGGCTCCCATGTAGCCTGATTCATAGGAAATAGCTCTCGTTCACTAGATTCTCCACCACCATTCCACCCTAATGAACAATTCATACCGTTTCCATACATTGATCCAATGGCCGGGGGTAATGATGGTACATGAGAATGCAAAACACTCGAATCCGGACACGGCCATGACAACGAAATCGGAAAACCTTCATTGTTTCCTCTTTGTTTTGCTGGTAAATCACTTGTCCCTTGTTCTTTCAAGATCTTCTCAAGTTCAGCAACACCGGGACCCCTTTTCGGAATCTTAGGATGTTTTTGTTGCTGCTGCTGTTGTTTTTTCGAACCAGCACTCCACATGATAACACCATTACCATTACCTCCATCACACTCACAAACCCTAGAGCCAACACATTTGCTACACATGTTCATAATTAATATTAGATTGTTTCTTATGACATTAATAAAAATCCAATGTTCAAATAAATATACATATATGTGAGTTTGATGAGAATTTAAGAAAGGACGAAAAATAAATATAGAATCATAAAATATAATCTAAAACATTAAAAGAAAATACTCACTAAAAATAAAAGATTGTGCCGTATAAATAAAGAAAATATGTATAATATAGTATTATAATATATAGAATAATATAAAAGAGAATCATGAGGGTGATACAATTACGTTGGTGTGTAATAAAGAAGAGTATCTATCTATATCTAAACTTTATGTATATTCCTTTATTTTCTCATTTCCATTCCAACGTTAGAAATATATCAAACCACGATTAGAGAGAGCCTTTCAATGGTAAGAAAATCCAATCAGTCTTCAAAATGTTTCTTCTCTTGTCGTAGGTTTTTTTTTGGCTCGTGGTTTTCTCTTAAAGTAAGAAAATCCTGATTTTCACAATTTGGATCATATCATACTTAATCTAATCATAACTTACATTCAACATTAAATCAAATCTAATGCTTGACTAAAATTCTGCAAATCAAATCCTTGTTTTCTATTTTTATTTAAAATATTTTACCCTTTTTTTCTCTTTTCTTTTAAGACTAAAATGAGTATTTTCGTGTCTTTCTTATCTGTTCTTTTTTATTTTTATTTTTATTATTTTATTTATTTAATTTTTTTTTATATTTTGCTACTGGTGGCAATATATACTAAATAAACATCACTCATAAAAAAGGATATGTGGCGACGCGGGTTAGAACTAGAATTCAACATAAAATTTTACTAGTGTCAAGCTATTAGAGTGTAATAACGAAGAAATTTTAAATCATAAAGATTCTTATGTGTGTTGGTTTCTATTACTTTAGATTTATAAATAATATCATGCACAAATAGTTTTAAATCCTTAAAATGCCAAAATTGTGAAACGAAAAATAATAAGAGAAAAAAGAATATGCACTGACAGTGTAAAATTTTTTACACTGTCAACCAATCACGGATGTATATCCCGCCAAATCACACGTTTAATTTTAAAATACTGATATGACATGGCAGAATGTTATAATTCTATTGGATGATGGTGTAAAACTAGTTTATACCGACAGTGCATTACCTTTTATCTCAAATAATAAAACATTATTTTAGATATAATTCTAAAAATATATAAAATATATCTTACAGTAGTTACAAAGTTTTACGCCCGTTTTGTGCGATTTTTTTTTGGACGAGCTAAAATTTTTGAATTGTACCTTTGAATATGTTCACCACGCACGGTCCTATTTTTTTTTTTTTTTGTATTTGCAGGCACGAACATTGATATAACTTTTTTTTTCAATTTTAAATTTAAAAATTGTAGTGCCCACAGATCTGCACTGCTATGTCCTCGAAAACCCTAGAAGGTGGCTACAAAAAATTAAGTTACACATTTTTCTAACCTAAAATGTCTTTCACTTATGATAGTCATTGACTTAAGCGTCACAATGTTTATAGGTACCAATACTTCTTGATGTCGCATCGAACTAGAAGTATGCCACAAAACACCCATGAATTTCCGTAAATCTAAAATTTGTCAAACTCGCGTGAAGTCCATGCAGGATCATTGGTGTCGCTTGTGTCAAGCATAAGGAGTCATGACTCAGAATGGTGAATCGAGGAAGAAAAACAACTCATAACTCCAATTGTCCTAGTCAATTTATAGCTTGCAAGGTCATTTAGGTCTGCCACAAATATGGCGAAGGACTCATGATGTTCTCTTCACACTAGGGAACTTTGATCCCACAACCACCGAAGATCAAAGCACTGCATGCCTCTCCTTGGGACCTCAAACATGTACTGTAACAGCCTGCGGCCGCTCGCGCACGAGTCCCGACACTATTACCAACTCAGACTTAATCACTAGCCCCCTTTTTTCAACTATACTAGTGTTTTTGCCTCCCGTGGGAATCGAACCGTGTACCTGGGGATAAGTACCACGTTCAATGCATTCCCACTACCGATTGAGCTAGTAGCTCAATTGGTAGTGGGAATGCATTGAACGTGGTACTTATCCCCAGGTACACGGTTCGATTCCCACGGGAGGCAAAAACACTAGTATAGTTGAAAAAAGGGGGCTAGTGATTAAGTCTGAGTTGGTAATAGTGTCGGGACTCGTGCGCGAGCGGCCGCGGGCTGTTGCATGTACCACCACTACGGATCTCTGTAACACTAGACAAAACCTTGTTACCACCTCAAACAAGTAAATAGCCATCGAAAGACCAAAGCAAATATAATAGTTAAATAGACGAGGGATAAAGAGACACACCCGAGATTTATACAAGTTCAACCCAAAATGTTCTACTCATGTCCCTAAGAATTATTCTTGAGAGTATCCAATGAATTGAGAGCTTTTAGAAGGATATACCCAAGAACCTACTTATACATGAAAATGAAGTTTTGAGTTTAACTTCCAACCAAACAATTAACTAGGTTTTAAGTGATTATCCTCCATACCAAACAAATATTTTTCTAGGGTTCATCTCGAACTAAGATTTTGAGCTGACTATCCTCTGAACTAAACCAGGGTCTTACATAGGCTGACAACGAAGCGAGTTGAGATTTTCCAAGAGCTAATTTCGAACCAGCTGAACTTTTACTAGGTTGAACTCAAGAACCAATTGAAATTTTACACAAGCTAATCTCAAACCAATAAAGCTTTTTAACCGAGATGAGCTCAAGAATTGTTGTGGAATTTTTTATGGTTAATCTTCACGAACCAAAAGAGAGATTTTCTTCTTGGAGAAACTCACAAAACAAACAAACACTTCCTAAGACAATCCCCTTATAAGTGTCAAATATACGATAATATGTAGGCACATATGGACTTATTTTATAAGAAAATAATATAAAAACCTCAACTTAACTATGAAAAGTGAAATAACATCTGTTTGGACTTTCCTAGCATTTATTAATTGAAAAATAGTAAAAAAGGACTGGAAAACCACGATTCAATACACAAAGACCAAGTTAGAGCAAAACCCTGAAAAAACAAGGCTCGTTATGCCGAGACATAATCGCGCTAGGCAAGCTCAGGAGGCTAGGTGGCACCTCTATATTCATGTACTTCATAGTGACACAATTGTTTGTACGCTAAGCATTAGGCGGTGTTGTCGCTATGTGAAAAATACAGAGTCACCACCGAACTTTATTTTTTCCGAAGAAAGGGAAAATATCGATAAAACCCCTTAAAGGTGAAGAAAATGGTCTCGCAACCAGATTCAAGTTCGCAAGTCGGTTATGCAAGGGGAAGGTATTAGAACCCCTCACATCCGTTGTACTCAACGGGAACCATCTTGTTTGTCTATGCACGAATGAGCGTCATTATCTAAAGGTTACTTGCTATAGGGAAACAAATTTAAATTAGTGTGCTCGCCAAGATCTCGCAATTCTGTGCCTACGTATCCTCATAGTGCAAGAAGGAAATCAGAGCTTCGTACTTCGGGGTAGAAAATAAGTGTCTGTTAATTATTTTTAGTGAACAGTATTAGAACAAGATTTTTTAATGACAAGTATTCCTTAAGGTTTTGATGATAAAAAAAGTATTGAAAGAACAATGGTGTTATTTAATGTGTGTTCTAAGTATGCACGTTCCAAAGCTTAAGAAGAATCTATTCAGAATCTGATATAAGGACGCATTTAAGAGAAGCTGATTTATTGGCTTCTGGTGTTTCAGAACTGAAGAACGTTTTTTAAGTGAAGTCCAATAATATAGGTTGGTGTAGACTATGAAGCTGAAGGTATCAACATCAAAAGAATAATATATTATATCTACACTTATTGAATGTATAAGCTTATAGTGATCATTCAGAACCAGTGACAAAGTTGAGTGAGCTACAATCTTAAATCATTTTGTCAGATAGAGTTTGTGTTCACATGGATCAATAAGAGTTGACATGTTTTATGGATATCCACTTTCAACGGAGCTATAGTACAAGATCACAAGTAAGACGATATGTTTAAAAGAGTTACACAATGTATAAAGATCTTTTGGTGTATATATCTTCAATGTCTCTTGTACTATGGAGTAACAATGACATTTGTACAAGTTATCTCTTCCAACGGCTATCATTCTGCAACTGCTATATGAGTAGCTGAAGATTCAATCTGGAATTAAGAAAGAGGGCCAAGAGCCAAGAGCCAAGATTCAATCTGCAACTGCTATCGTGACACGTTTCTATCATAATGGAAGAATAACAAGATCAACAATGGCAACATAATCAAGGATACAAAAATTCTGTTATTTGTTGTAAATTGTTCAAAACCTTAAGATTTCTTAAACATTGAATATCTTAGAAATCTTAAGAGCTATGATCTTTGTTATGGTTATTTCCCTGTACCTCTGATTGTATCAAGTACACCCTGTTGTCTATTCTTCTAAACGGATTATGTTTAGTAGTTTAGAAGAAACTTTCTTGCTATGTGCTTGAGCATCAAAGTCTTTTGCTATGAGCTTGAGCCAAGTATGTCTCTTGCTATGTTCTTGAGCATTGAAGTCTTGATTAGTTATTGATTAAGCAGGAAAAGTCTTGGACTGAAGGTTTAAGCAGAAGTCTTGGATTCGAGGAATCTGAGCAGGAAAGTCTTGTTCTCGAGAAGTATGAGTAGAAGTCTTAAACTTGAGTGGTTTAAGAAAGAAAGTCTTGGATTCATGGAATCTAAACAGAAAGTCTTGAATCCGTGGGATTTAAGTAGAAAGTCTTGAACCTGATGGGTTTAAGCAGGAGGTCTTGAGCTGAGGGTCTAAGTTGGAAGTCTTGAATCTGTGGGATTTTAGTAGGAAATCTTGAACCTGAAGGGTTTAAGCAGGAAGTCTCGTGCTGAGGGTCTGAGCAGAAAAGTCTTATGCTCGAGAGAATAAGCAATTGTAATCATGATTTGATTATAATGGAAAATATCTTATGCTGCAAGAGGACTATACCACTCTCAGTTTGGGAGGAACTAGGATAAATCTTGTTGTGCTCTGTTGTTAATTAAATGCTTCTGTTATTATTCTGCTGCAACTTATAATCAGAATCTGAACATGGTTTAGAATCTGAACTCTGTTTAGTAGCAAAACAAAAATGATGAAAACAATTCAACCTCCCCTTCTTGTGTATTTTTCTCACCTTCAGTTGACATCAGAGCATGGTTTGTGCATAACACTTAACAGTGGTAGTGATAAAAATTCAAAGAGAAAAATATGTTTGATGAAGATTTCTTTTCAATAAGGAACAACTACCATATGAAAATGATTTTTCTTTAATAATCCTCCCATATTTAGTGGTGACTCTGCTGAATTTAAATGATGGAAAAGCAAAAGCTTACTCATATATCATTGGTCTTGATAAAGGGTTTTGATGAAATATCTATCAAATGCCCTTGAGAAAGGTATTTCCATAGAAGTTGATGGTGTTAAGTGAAGGTTCGAGAAAGACACAAGAAATGGGGGGTTTGAATTGTGTTTTCACTCTTAAAAACTTTTCGCCTCTTATCGTTAAAGCACTAAGAAAGCATCAGAGTTCATTGAGAGACTCTGACTGGAAAAGTAGCATTCAGACTTGTCAATGCGTAA
The DNA here is from genome assembly GCA_022829125.1 of Lathyrus tuberosus. Classification (NCBI taxonomy): domain Eukaryota; kingdom Viridiplantae; phylum Streptophyta; class Magnoliopsida; order Fabales; family Fabaceae; genus Lathyrus; species Lathyrus tuberosus. The sequence continues at coordinate 2,880,388 of JALAZF010000231.1, read as the reverse complement.
AATATATATGACAGGGAGAGTCTAAACAAGATATGCATCATTCAGAACTTGCAGTGCGGAAGCTTATCAGAGTTAAGATGCAAGGTTCTGATTTGTTTATGTAAGGTTCTGATAATTTAGAGTAAGACATAAACAATAAATGAAAGCATAAGGAAAAGTAAAGAACACGTGATATATCCTGGTTCACTTGAGCCATTCCCAAGCTAGTCCAGTCTACCCTCCTCAGGTGATTTTGCCTTGAACACAAGAACTTAATCCAATATAACCAAATCCAATTACAGATGCACAGGAAACAGCCGGTGACTAACTACCTGCACAACCGTAGTTGTGACTAACACACAATGAACCGTTCAGGGATTCAACTTAATGAATATAACGAACATTGACCTGCAGGTTCCAATCTCGCAAGATCTACTGCTAGGATTTCACAGCTAAACGTTCAGGGATTCGTCGCAACGAATATAACATTTACTAACCCTATTTCAGGATTTTCCACAATGACACCAAGCCATTGTCTTCTCAAGTCTCCGGTCACACTGACCACTCGAGGAAACCTAATTCACATAGAATTAGTTAACAGGAGATTACAATAATGCTTCTTAACAAGCAGATTACTCCAAAGTTTAAGTACATAAGAACACACAAGTGTTCAAGCAAGATGTGAGCAACAACTTCTTGCTATCTTAAGATTCTACGAAGATGTATGTTGATTTGACAATTGATGGCATCTTGTAGATCTTCTTCTTCTTCGTCTTCTTGGTTGAGCAAGCTTCGAGCAACAACTCCTTGCTTCAGATCTTCAATGTAGCTCAGATGAAGATGGTAGTTGATGACTTGACTGATTTGCAATGTTGTCTATTTCATCAACAACTTCTGTTTTAATTGTTGTTGTTTTGTTGATTTATGATCCTGAGCTTCAACAACAATGGTCGTGTGTAAATGATGATAGCTTTGGATATTAAGTGTTACAACGAGAACTCATCGTTGTGGCTATCATTACATCAACTTCGACTACTTCAGAAGCGCATACTCCTTTTCTTTAAATAGCAAAGTAAAATATAGCCGTTGGAGAGCTTTTGGCAGTTTGAAAAGAGTCGTTATGCAATGATTAAAGTTGTACTTCCATATCTTCTTTTTACTGTAGAAGTGATGGGATTGGTCTTTTAGAACGGTGTACAGTCATTGCTAACGGTAACATTTGTCTTCAAATCTTCAGAGGCTTCTGATGGTAATTAATTGAAGCATGAGTAGAGACTTTATAAGAGGGTCTTCAGATCTTTCAAGTCTTCCGTCTTCAGAACTTGTCCATTAGGAATATGTCTTCAGAACTTCAGCACTTATCTTGAAACCCGTTATCTTCACTGCTTCAAGTCTTCAGAATCTTCAGAACTTGTCCATTAGGAATCTGTCTTCAGAGTCTTCAGCACTTGACCTTTGGAACCATAATCTTCAAAACACATAAGTCTTCAGAATCTTTCCGCACTTGGTCTTCAGAGCCTTCAGCCTTCAGAACTTCAAGTCATTCGAATCTTCAGCATTTCGGTTCTCTAGAAGATTGTCTCTTCAGAAGCTTCGCTATCTTCATAATCATAACCACTCTCAGAGAGCATCAATAAGAGCATTGCAACAGCAATATTGACATCCTTGGATCTGATTGATTATGATCAGATACAGAAGCATACTTGCTTCTTGCGACTTGTGTCACACATAGTAACTTCACATATAATCAATTATGCACGTTTGGCTGGTGCTTGTTGGATCTGATATCTTCCATGATTATGATCTGCACAACACACATTAGAACATAAAATGGTTCTTTCAAAAATACCATTGTTATCATCAAAACATAGAGATGACTTGTAGAGACAGCTCTTGCTCTAACATTGAGATTATCAAATATAAAAAATATTTCACACCAGCTCAGAAGAAGCTTTACAGAAATCATCTTGAAGATAGTAGCATTTTGGTAGATACTCTACCTCATTTTGAGTATATCAACATCATTGATATGTATACTGGTAAGACTATCTTTGAATCCTTGTGTTCTAAATTTGAAGGGAATCAGTTAGAGCTTAACAAGTACACTTTATCTAATCTTTCCAAAAAAATTCTGAGAAGTCTACCTGCTAGATTCAGACCAAAAGTCACAGTTATTCGGGAAGTAAAAAACTTGAGTATGCTGAGTCTTGAGAGTTTGATTAGCAATCCTCAAAGTTAAGAATAGAATTAGATGAAGATAAGTTGTCACAGAAATTTACTTTCCTCAAGCCTGTTGAAGAAAATTCCTATGGAATGTATGATGATGAGAAATTGGCCTTCCTTATCATGAGATTCTATCACCTGGCTAAAAGGAATAAGAAATATGTTGATGGAAATAGTAACTTCAGAAGCTTCTGAAATAATCATATTTCAGTTGATTTTCCTAATCTTAAGAACAAGGAGAAAAGCTATCAGACATAAAAAGCCAAAAAGAAAATGTCAGAGTTCTTCAAAGCATATTCAAATGAAGCTGACAAAGTTGAGGATTCAGAAAGAGATGAAAATGGTAATATGGCTCTGCTGGCCATTACATCTACTGAAGAAGCGTCTGAATCCAGGAATATATCATATATTGAAGAGAAAGAGGCAACTTCTAATATATCTTGCTTTAATATTTTTTTGAGCTCATGATCACTCAAGTCGTTTTAATAAACAAGATGAAATCAGGAAGCTAGAGATTGATCATCTAAAAGAAGATCTAAAAATCTATCAAGAAAAGATCAAGTCTTTTGAATTTTTTTTTATAATACGGAATCTGCTTCTCAAGATCATATCTTAAGTGACTCCATTACTTCTAAGGAAGTTTAAAGCTATCATAGAATTTGTGTTAAAGGACAATTCCTTGAGAAACCTTTTAACTATTCTTTTTCTGGGAATACTTAGACAGTGCTGAAAACTTATTTATACTAACCTCTAATAGCAAACACCATCTGAATCTATGCTTGTTAGATATTTCAAAATCAAGGATTATAAAGTAAAATATTTCATAATAAATGAATCCAAGATAATGAAATCAAAGACTCTACTAAGAACAGGTTTTGTTAGTGCCAAAACTCATCCTAGAACTCAAATTCTAGAATGAATCAAGGTACTACTATCAGACTAAGGCATGAAGTAAAAGAAAGCCTGACATGAATAACATTTCAGGACCCATAGAAATATGGTTACCAAAATCCTAAATTGTGTTTGATGCAGATATCACAGAAGAAAGGAGCAAGACATCTTCCATGACACTTGATCAATGGTTGCTTACAACATGTGATGGAACAAAAGCCTACACACCAAACTCAAAAACTGAAGAATGAAAAATGTATGAAGTTTGGAGAAGAAATTAGAATCATTAGTATAAGTGCCATTGACTCAAAATACACTTGAAGACAAGATTTAGATTCCTTGGTCAAATCTGAATACTTGCCCGAAGCCTGACTAAGAAAAACAAAAAAAAAGGTATGTTATGTTCTTCAGTTTGCAAACTTCTTGACTCAATGAATTATTTATGCATGAGTGAATACAAATTCTCTGATAGATCTCTAGAGAAATTCTTTTAGCTGATAACAAAAGAATCTTCATAAATATTTAAAAAGAAACTATGTTGTACTTGACTATACAAAATAAGTCATTAACTAGAAGATGATCATATTTATGGAAACAATATTCTCACCTTTTGTGATAATACTGCTACCAGTCAGTAGTCAAAGAAACCAACTCAACATTAATGCATCAAGCATAGTTATCTGAAAATCTAATCTCCAGTTTTAAAGAGGAACTGCTTAACTCTTAATAGAATATCGAAGATGAAGACATTAATATTACATTAACACAATAAGTAATCTCGAGTTTTAAAGAGGAACTGCTTAAGTCAACAAGATTCATCAAAAGTAACATGCATAAATTCTTCCACAATAAGTAATCTTTTATTGTATAGTCTATATGCTTTGCTAGATTCAGAGTATCCAAGAAAGATACCTTCACCGACTTTTGAGTCAAATTTGCCAAGATTTTCTTTTCCATTATTTAAAACAAAACATTTACATCTGAAAACATGAAGATGTGATACATTTGACTTCCTACCTTTTAAAAGTTTATATGGAGTTTTGTTGAGAATAGGACGTATAAATACCCTATTCAACACATAACACGCCGTACTAATAGCATCGGCCCAAAAATATTTAGGAAGGTCACTTTCATTAATCATAGTTCTTCCTAGTTCCACTAAAATACGATTTTTACGTTCCACCACTCCATTTTGTTGAGGAGTTCTTGTAGCTGAAAAATTATGATCAATGTCATGTTTATCACAAAATTCCTCAAAGAGGTGGTTTTCAAATCCACCTCCGTGATCGCTTCGGGTAGTAATGATGCTAGATTTAGTTTATTTTGAGATACCTTGGCAAACTTTTCAAAAGCTAAAAAAGTTTCACTTTTATTAGCCAAGAAAATAGTCCAACAAAATCTAGAGCAATCATCTACAATAACAAAACCATAGTAATTTCCACCCAAGATTTTGATTCTAGATGGCCCAAAAAGGTCCATATGAAGAAGTCCAAGAGGTCTCGATGTAGAAACAATATTTTTAGATTTAAATGAGATCCTCGTTTGCTTCCCCATTTGGCATGTGTCACATAAGTGATCTCTTGAGAATTTAATCTTGGGTAGATCGACAACTAGATCTTTTGAAACTACTTTATTTAGCAAGTCAAAGTTGAGGTGCGCTAAGCGCATATGCCATAGCCAAGAGTCTTCACTCATGGTGACAAGACATTTAGTGCTAGTCAATGATACTTCATTCAAGTCAAGCATATATACATTATTTATCCTCCAGCCCTTAAACACATCATCTTTCTTATCATTGTGTTCAATAATGCAACATTTTTTTGAAAAAGAAACTTTATATCCTTTGTCACACAATTGACTAATGCTAATAAGATCGTGCTTAAGACCTTCAACTAAAAACACATCTGAGATAGTAGTAGAAGAGGGATTACCTACACTACCTTTTCCGAGTATTGATCCGTTGTTGTTATCACCATATGATACAAATCCTTTCTTCTTTGCCACAAAGTCAATGAATAAGGAAATGTCACTAGTCATATGCCTTAAACATCCACTGTTTAGAAACCATCTTCTCTCCGTAGATTCAAGACATTCCACCTACAAAATTAAACAAGGGAAAATGGTACCCAATTTTTATAGGGTCCTTGTGTGTGAGTGAATCTTTGGTTGCATTTGGGCAACCATTGGAAAATACCTTTAGGAACCAAGAATTTCCTAAATCGGCATTTTGCAATGGTGTGTCCCTTCTTGCAATAATATAGACGAGTTATGTTTAAATTAGAGTTACTTTTGCTACTTTGATCTCTTATCACATATGTATATTTCTGATAAGGATTATTCATAATACTTCTAAAGTGTGATCGATCAACAACAAATGTAAATTTGGGTTCTAAAGCTTTGTCTAATTTGGCTTTAAGAGTTCTAACCTCCTTTTGCCAAATGTGACAAGTTTCACAACCCGCCCAATTAAACCAAGAGAACTTGTTATCCTCAGCTTTAGCTTTTGTAGCTTTTACCATTGATTTCTTAAGAGCTTCTAATTCTTTTTCGGAATCGGAAATCTTTTTTTCTAAATGTGAGAAAATTTTCTTATTTGAGGCTAGATGTTTGAAAGCCTCTTTAGCCTCATGGTGTAGAGCTTCAAAAGCATTTTGCAAATCGGAATAAGACATTTTATCAAAGTGTTCATATTTAGAATGGATTACATTATTTTTCTTCTTTTGATGAGCCATGATACAAAGTTTGACCGATTCGTCTTCATCACTCGAGCTACCTTCGTTTGAGGACTCACTATCACTCTCCCATGCGATGTATTCCCTTCTAGGCTTGCTCGATTTCTTTTGTTGATGATGTTTGTCTTTCCCTTTGTCTTTCTTGATCAAGGGACAATCCAACTTGTAGTGACCGACCTTTCCGCAATTATAGCATGAACCCTTTGACTTTGCATTCCTATTTCCTTCTTGCTTTGAGGATTTTGATTGACGTCTAAAGTTAGTAAGATTTTTGTCCGAATGTTGTATTCCATTCTTCCTGATGTATCTATTATACCTTCTTAAGAACAGCCCCCATATCATCATTCGAATCTCTATCTTCATCACTTGACTCACTTAAACTAAGCTCTTTGGTGGAGGACTTTGAGCTAGAAGCCTTTAGAGTAATAGACTTCTTATCTGTGTCTTTTGATTTCTCTTTCTTTTCTTTCTTTTCATGTTGATAAATACTTATGAGCTCTTGCTCATGTTCTTCAAGCTTACCAAACAATGTTGTGGTGTCCAATTTCATGAGATCGTTAGCTTCCTTGATTGTCGTGACCTTAGGTTACCATTCCCTATTAATACATCTCAAAATTTTGTTAGTAGCAATATCATTTGAAACGGGTCTACCAAGTGAATTTAAACGATTGATTAGGTGAGTGAATCTCTTTTGAATTTCCGCAATGGGTTCACCATGCTTGATGTGAAAGAGATCAAACTCTTGTGTTAAATGATTGATTCTAGCTAGTTTAACATCATTAGTTCCCTCATGGGCAACTTGTAATTCGTCCTACATAGCCTTAGCGGCCGTACAATGAAAAACCCTATCGTATTCATCAACTCCTAAAGAGGATATGAAAATATTTCTGGCTTTCCAATCATAAATGTACTTTTTCTCATCATCATCTTTCCATTGTGCTTCTGGTTTAGGTATAACAACATTATCCGCATTGGTCATGGTTATTTCTATAGGACCATTTTGAATAACGTTCCATATCTTTCTATCAATAGAATTGATATGTACCCGCATACAATCTTTCCAATAACCGTAATTCTCACCAATAAAAATCAGCGCTCTATTATACGCCCCTTTAGGTTCATTAGCCATTTTCTAATAAGTTATATGCGAAGCACTAGATGAACCGGTGCTCGTGATACCACTTGTTAGACGATGGCATTGATCTAGAATGGGGGGTTGAATAAATCACTAATTTTTAATAAGTTACGCTTCAAAAAATTTGTTCTAAAATATGCGAAAGCTGCCTCGGATCCAAACTCGTCTAAACGAACCGTTATTGGAAACATTTGATATGCGAAACCGAATGGAATGATATTGATGAGATAGTAGAATCAATAAGGTTCCCAATCAATAGTTCAAATAAAATCCACTTAAGGTGAACCAATTTCCAATGCTTAATTGAGGATAGAATTTGAATTGACAATATATCAAGCAGTTTGTATGTTAAACACTTGGCGTGCGAAACACACCAACTCAAATTTCCTTTGAATTTGTAGTGCATAATTTTTCACACTTGCAATCAAAATGATTGCAATGGTTTTACAAAGCTGTTTGAACCAAATGCAATTAGTTTGATTATTGTAATCAGTTTGGAATGTATTATGTTGAACCGTGTGAAGACTGACAAAGATGCGAGGGAAGTCATGTTTGGACCGAATGAAATTAGTTTGATTGTTGTAATCAGTTTGGAATGTATTATGTTGTTTGTGTTGTTTGTTGTTAGTGTTGTTTGTTGTTAACATTGTTGTTTGTTGTTAGTGTTGTTTGTGTTAATGTTGTTTGTTGTTAACATTATTGTAACAAAGACCCATCTATATATGAAATATTTGGTTACAACAAATGAAAAGATAAGCTAAATTATGATGCAGATGTTCCTCCGATATTGGGACAATTTTTTCGATTGTGTCCGGGCTGACGACAGATACTGCATAACCTCATTATTTTATCAGCGGTATCCATTTCGGTTCTTATACGATTGCTGTTTGGGTGTCTCTTTTTCTTTCTTCTCATTTCATCGTTGTGCCAAACTATGTCACCTTGGTATGGAGGCCAATAATCCTCCATTGGTAGCACTGTGAAGCCTTTGTTGTATACATTCATAACATTAATCACCTTGTAAACATCAGATAGATAACCATAAGAATCCTGACGAGCATGTACGCATGCTGCAATGGCATGTGAGCAAGGTACACAAAAAGCCTGGTACTTGCCACAGTCACACCAACATCTGTTTAGGCCTGATATGACTTGTTTGAGACAGACTAATTTTTTTTGCTTGGCTTAGGAACTTACTATGCATGCATGCAAAGAACATATTAATAGAACAAATAAATTTGTAACATGCTCGCCATATTAATTGGCAACACATTAATGCAGTCAAAGACAGGCGCCATATTAATTGGCGACATGCTTCAAATAATTAAATGAATTTTCCAGCTGAAATGGTGACATGGTTCAGCCTTTAATGACTGTGTCGCCAGCTGAATTTTAACTTCTTGTTTTTTAGATGGTCGGCTAAGGGTATAAGTTACAATAGATGTTCGAAACATTGTGTCATTCAATACCGCAATCTTTTGGATCACCTAACACCCACAGATGTAAGTCCTCATAAACATTTTCTCTTCTTTTATATAAGATATTTTACTATCTAATATTTTTCTCTTCTTCAGTTCATATGGCATCCATATCTAGGCATGGAAGACCTACATGAAGTCAGAGAGGAAGATGCTGCCGTTTGGACTGCATGTGTCCCGATCATCAGATTCACAACTGTGGAGATGCACAACAGTTACTGTATCAAACATTAATTTAGAATGCATAAAAACATCCCAGATCTGCCTATTGACATCAGTAAATGGCATCTAAAAAGAGTTAATGATCAATGGGACTTTAACGAATGGAAGGATTTTGCAAAAACTGAGCATCGTAAATAGATGAACCGCTGAAACTATGTCTTGCTTGACCCAGTGATGCCAACCCCATCTGTACCAACAAATAATTATGTGGCTTGGTACAGATCGATTGCAACTGGTTTGTCTCCGAAGACAGGTATTTATATGACCCACTCCAGACCACATACAGACAAGAGGCCTCAACGTCTAACCCACCTTGAAGGCCATGTTACTCATAACCCCTACCCAAAAAAATTACCAACCCATTAACCATCCAAACATGCCAAACACCCAACCACAATACCAAGAGCGTCCCCCATACCATCTTCAACAAAATTATTACTATCAAGATACCCAATATGGCTATGCCCCCAACACAGCACCAAGATACAGTGAAAATGAGGGTACATCATACGATAGCCAAATTAGGCAAACATATTTCCATAGCCCTAACGCCCAAACATCATACCCTAGCCAACACAATCAACCATCTCAACAACCTTATGGCTTTCAAATACCACTACCATTGCAACCTTTCACCAACGAATCCTTCACACCAATGTCCCCCTTCAATCGTCCAGGTCGCACACCAATTACCCATTCATCACATCCAAACTACTCTGACATGGGTCGCACGCTCAATTTCAACCCCCAAGACTTCATGGAAATGCAAGAAATCCTTAGGGAACCATCTCAGAATGTTCCTGAGACTTCAACTCCTCAAACACCGGGCGTGAATCAATAACAAGGGGAACGAGGGGGGTAAGTGCAACGAGTGAGGGTGCCTAGGGGATGTGGAACCGGTGGCCGGTTGGATGCACCCGGGCACCAACATTAATTAATCTAATATTTTATTAAATTAATGACAGTTTTATTTCATTGTGCCAAAATAATTACAAAGTACACCCTGTCTCCACATCAATTGGCGACAGGGTTATATAACTTGAACTAGGTCGCCAATTCAATTGGAAACTTGATGAGTTGTCTCCAATTCAATTGGCGACAACCTTTTAGTCCTAAAGAAGGGTCGCCAATTAGTATGGCGCCCTTGTGTAATCCCAAACCCTAACTGGGGTAGTTTGGGAATTTTTTTGAAAACCGGGGTATTTTGGGAAATTTTTTGAAAAACTGGGTTATTTGGGTAAAAAAATTCATCAAATTGATGGGTGCCTTAAAAATAATAATAAGAAGCAAAATCAAAGAAGTTAATTTTAAAATTGACACACAAGAGGGAATTCAAATCAAAGAGTAACCCTCAATCAGAGTTATCGCAACCCATAATCTAAAGTCCGCAAAATAATGAGGCAATCGAACACCAGAGTGGGGTTAACTGGGACCAAACACACTTGGAACAAAAGCTTGCGACCTAGAAAACCTAGAAATTGCGACTCTTGAAATACACAAATATATTAGCAACACATAAATTCAATAAGAGCCTTGCAGAGGTCTCGCTCACAACAATCGATAGAGTGTGCAGCGCCGGTGAGAAAAGAAAGAAATGTTTATTGGATTCCCTATTACTTCAAGTCTTGACTTCAATGCGCGGAAAATAGCTAGGTCTGCCCAATTTCTATAAAGCAAAAGTAATGTGTAGTTTATTGATAAGATCATGTATGAGAGCAGAGTTATAACCAATGAGTAGAATGTCATCAACATAGACAAGAACATACATAGAAACACCTTGTTTGTTGTATACAAATGAAGAGTTATCACACTTAGAAGTAGTGAATCCAAGCTGAAGTAGTGCCTGTGTGAGTTTCTCATACCAAGCCCTTGGGGATTATTTAAGGCCATAAATAACTTATGAAGCTTACACACCAGAGTTTTATCAGAGCTAGAAAACCCAGGAGGTTGTATGATATATACTTCATCTGTTAGTTATGGCTAGAGTTAAGATGATTCGAATGATTGTTGGCTTAACCATAAGAGAAAATGTCTCAGTATAATCAAAGCCTTGTTCTTGGTGAAAGCCTTTGGCCACCAACCTGGCTTTATGTTTGTGAATGGTACCATATGCATTCTCTTTGAGCTTGAACACCCACCTACACCCTACAACTCTTTTATCAGGGGGGTAGTGTTGTTAGAGACCAAGTGTTGTTGGCTTGGAGAACATCGAACACTTCTTTCATAGCTTTGGCTCATTCAAGTTGAAGAAGATCCTGCTTGAAACTAGTTGGTTCAGAATAAACAAGGTAAACTTTGGGTTTGGAATGACCAGTTTTGGTTCTGGTGAGCATAGGGTGGACATTCTCAAGAAGAGGCTCAGTTGATACATTTGAAGGGATAGAGGGAGTCTGGGAAGAAGCTGAGATGGGAATACAAGATGACAATGTTAGCTTATCAGAATTAAGAGATATTGGCTAACCAGACACAATTGCCTCAGGATTATGTGAAGGATCAGGTGTGCACTTAAGTGAACTGAGATCCTTAGAATGATTAGGAGCTCCACAGCTAGAGTTAGACACCCTATCTGCATGACACATAAGTGATGGTACAAGCTCAGTCAGGTCATTACCTACAGGCTCAGCAAGGGCATTACCCAGAGGAGAATTAAATGGCTCACAGGATACATCAGTAGGTATGATAGTAGACTGAGTAGACTTAGACTTATGAATAGATGTGGAAGGACTCATAATAGGTGCCACAGATTGACCATGCATATGCTCATAAAATAGCTAGGTCTGCCCATCAGTAGGTTGTGATACACTATATCAGTTAGAAGTGCATGTAGCCTATGAGCTTTACCAAGATTACTAGAGTTGCAAAAATGAAAATCATGTTTATTGGATGAATGTATATTACACAACTTCAGAACATGAGCAACAAAAGTAAAATTAGTATGACCTAGCCTATTATGCCATAACATACTAGTATTACAATTATTAGAGGACATTGAATTTGAATGAGAGGTAACATAACTTTGAATACCAGTGGTGGAACTCAAAATGTGTTGCACATGTTGAGACCTTGTGAGCTCCAAGGCAAGTTGAGGAAAACAATAGAAACCACTAGCATCTAGAATTCCTTCAACAATGATTTTTTTCAGAATCCTGAGATTTAATATAGCATTTGTTTGGAAGGAATTCAAAAACAACATTATTATCACTAGAGAATTTGGAAACAAACAACAAGTTCCTAGTGATAGAGTGTACATGTAGGATATTGATAAGCTTTAACTTATAATTAGGAATGACATTAGAGACAACTTGGGAAGAACCTACAGATTCAATGCTAAGGGTTTAACCATTACCAACATACACCTTATTAGGCCCTACATATTTGCATTTGGTTTGTAAGAATGAAGCATAAGGTGTTAGGTGGCGAGAAGCATCTGAATCAGCAAACCAAACTTGTGATTCTAATTCTGCAGGCAGTGAGTATTCTTGAGTGTAAGTCTTTGTTTTACTTGTAGTAGCCATCATTGCCACGATTTGAGACTCATGAGAAGCCTCTTGAGTTGAAGTACGAGCAGTAGTGAAGGTCTTTGCAGCATTTGTTTGATCATTTGATGAAGAAGAAGGCATGTAGTTCTCATCAAACTTATGCCAACATGTGGTGACAACATGCCCATATTTCCACAGAGTTGGCAAGTAGGCCTATTACCAATTGTGTGTCTACCATTACCACGATAACGCCCTCGACGTGACCTTTCACGGCCATGATAGCTTGAGTATGCACCTCTGGAGCCATTCTCAGCTGGACTAGTATGAGCCACATTAGCAACAACATTTGTTATGGCAAATTCTTGGCGATATTTGTTAAGTTGTTCTTCTTGCACATACAACAAAGCTTCAACATCACACAGTGTAGGAGGCGGGGAACAAGCATACATTTGCATAATGAACATGTTGTATTCTTCAGGAAAACCATCAAGAATGGAATCTACTTGATCTTGCTCGGTAATAGAATTACCTACTTAGTAAGGAATTCACAATAGCCTTGATTCGTAGCACAAACTCAGTAATCGACTTATTACCTTTCTTGGTGGTTTTGAGCTCTACAGGAAGTTGACAAACCCTAGCTTTCATTTGAGAATTGAAGAATTGATGAATCTTGTCCCAAACAACAAACGCATGTTTGCACGCAAGAACCTTAGGTAGAACAGATACAGAGATTATGGATAATAGCCAAATGATCCTGCACAATCCAAGCTTTGTATTCGTCAAAAATCACACCTTCAATGCGATCTTGAGTTGTTTTGAACTTCAACGGGATCTGAGGATTGACTAACAATTTGTGCATCTTTTGAGACAAAATCACTCCATCAACCTATTGATTCCATAGAAGATAATTGTTCTCTTGCAACTTGATTGAGAGTTTTGGTCCAAACGAGTTCGCAGCATTGGTGGTTGTGAACACAGTTGAAATTTCTTGAGAATTTTCCTTGTTATCTGATTCTTGATTCTCAGACTTCGCCATTGTTGAATCAAGACACCGTGTACAGTTGAATTAGATGAATCAGAGATGAACGAAAGAGGAAGCGATGAGTATCGATTTCGCGAATGATACCTTATAAAAGCTATGAACTTAGTTCATGATTGTTACAAGGTGCACTCAGTGCAGTAACAGAATATCAGAGAGAAAGAAGATGATTGCAGTGTAAAGTGTAAAATGTTATCATTAGCAGAAGATAGAAAGGGGACTGGTTTATATACACCAGTGTTTAACAAAAATAATTAGACTTAATTGTTAACAACCCAAACTAACATAATAGTTAACATATTGTTAACCCTTTAAGCTACTACTCTAACATGTGTCAAGATAGCTATTTTGGCATATACGTACGACTTTATTCATTGTAGCTATAACCAATTGAAGTTATATGTAAATTTTCTTGTAGTGGATGTTTCAAGTTCTTTATTCAACACTTCCTTTTCTACTAATTCATTCTTAAAAGCATAAAATTTGATACTTTGAAAAATGAATAAATATGGAAGATAGTTGAACGAAAACTAGAAGTATTGGAGAGATTTTAATCATAAAACAACGTGAGATGAAAAATGAGTTGTAGAATGCTATAAAATCATTAATCAGTGTAAGATAAGTTTCAGATACAACATAATTTTCCATATGATTATTTCCAAGATCAATTTACTAGGTTATATGTTCAAATAGGGGTTAGTGAAACAAACAATAGACATTATATATAATAAACTCAACTCGACGGAACAAGATGAGAGCTGCACAAAGAATCACAAAAAACATAATCTCAATATCAATATCAACAACAAAAACAACAAGAAGACAACAACAACAACAACAACAACAACAACAATGACAACAACAACATTAACAATAATATCAAGAACAACAACATCAATAAATCACAACAATATCAAAAACAACAACATCAATAAACAACCTCTAGGATTTAGGGTCTCAACAATAAGAATAACAACATCAACAAAAACAACATCAATAACAACAATAAAAACTAGTGTTTTGGATCTCAACAACAACAACAATAATAAGAATAACAACAATGATATGAGTAGTGATGTTTGACGTACCAAATCTTTGAAGAAGAAGTAAACGAAAATCATTTGGATCTTGGAAGAAGAAATGAGAGCACTAAACACATAACATCTTCATATTGAAGATGATATGTATTTATAGCTCTTGTTGTTTAGGGTTGTTCGTTAGGATTCTTTTTGTGTTGTTTAGACAAATAAAATTGAATGATATTAGCTAAAGCTATGTGTGTGTGTGTGTGTATATATATATATATATATATATATATATATATATATATATATATAAGAGAAACATTTTCACCTCACGTGTAAAGAAAACTGAGTTGAAAAGTAGCATATTTTTTAGATTAAAAATAAAATATTCAAGAAGACTCCACTTTTAATGAGATAAAAACAAAAACTGAGGTTGATGGGATTCAAAATTAAGTGATTTTTTTTTTAAATTTAGATATCTAAAAAATTTTTCAATAAAATAATGAAATATTTAAAATAAAATTTCAAGTATAATTATTTAAATGAAATTTTTGTTTAATACTTCTCCATTAATATCTCAAGATTGAAATCCCCAAAGGTAGTAATTGGGCCATATTAGGTGCCATTTGACCCCATGGCTTGTTGGGAATAATCATGTAAAAAACATTTAGGTGATTTCCCTATTCCGGATTTTAGGATTCGGAATATGGGCTTATGAAGCTATTGTTCATGCGATTGCCCATATTTTGAATGGACCCCCCCCCCCCCTCCTATGAGAATCATTCTATGAAAAGGGAGTTTATGCTAAAAATTAAAATAAAAGAAAAGACAAAAGTACCTTAGTTTAAACAGCGTTGAAATAAAGCATTGAAATCAAAACATCTCGCCGACAACGGGACCAAAAACTTAATGTGTGTGAATCGCAAGCGCATAGTTGTGTCATGTAGTAAAATTAATCGATCCTACAAGGAGATGTATGATTACTAATTCTTACTTCAATTATGCTTATCTAAGGTGATTGCAAAAGGTTTATTTGATGCAGATTGAAAAATAGACTCTAACAATTAATAAAAACTTAACTAGGAGCTATGATAATCCATCTAGACCCACCCTGAAGATCATTCATGTTTGAATTACAAAAATTTCTAAGATATTTTTATAGAAAATTAGACAAATATGTGCGTCAGCGATTGTCTACTGTGGAAGAAGTTGCTACTCTAGAGATCCCTTATGATCAGACTCAAATATCGATGTCAGCATATCTAGTTACTCCTCTAGTGATTACGGTACCATCTCCATTTCCTTTCGAGAGCACAAAAGCAGTTCCCTGGAATTATGACTTTGCAGTCTACATTCATGGGAAGAAGATAGAGGACAAGCTAGTTGAGATCAAAGAATCCATTGTTAACATTGCTAAAACATGTGGGATAACCCAAGTGGTAGAGTGTTTGCACTTGTGCCTCCTCCAGAGAGCAACAGTGAAGTTGCAAATAGAGCCAATGGTAAGCAAGTTGTGAATGACAAGTTGGGCAAGGATTCTTCCGAGAAAGAAAATCCCTTTGATGAAGTCTAAGAATTCCTTAATATTATAAGAAAGAGTTATTATAAGGTGGTTGATCAACTCAACCAGACTCCATCAAAAATCTCCATGCTATCTCTGTTGATGTGTTTTGAAGCCCACAGAGATGTGTTTGCTAAGTTCTTGAAGGTGACTCATGTCCCTTAAGAGATTACAATGAATCGGTTTAAAGGGGTAGTAGCCAACATTGTGTCATGAAATAGTTTAAGCTTTAATGACAACGAGTTTCCCCCTGAAGGGAAGAATCATAATAAAGCATTACACATTTCTGTCAAATGCATCGACATCATTCTATCGAGAGTTCTGGTTGATACTTAGTCATCATTGAATGTGCTACCCAGGAATTCTTTCGCCAAGATGACTATTGAAGGCTCCAGAAGATCAGTAGTTGGAGAGACCGACCTTCCCATCAAAATTGGTCCACATACTTTCTTAATTACATTCTATGTGATGAACATATATCCTGCTTATAGTTCTCTCTTGCGACGACCTTGGATCCATTCAGCTGGAGCTATTATTTCAACCCCTATCAAAAACTGAAGTTCATGATCAATAAAAAGATGGTTGTTGTAGATGTGGAGGAGGATATTCTGGTCATCCATTTGAACTCATTTTGGTATATTGAAGTGAAAGGAAAGGTTCACGAGACTCCTTTCCAAGCTTTTGAAGTGGAGAACATGGTAATGGCTCCTTTTGTAAAAGAATCTAAGAATATTAATCTTTCAATGACTTCGTGGAGACATGCAAAGACAGTGGTAGAGGCTGGTCACTCTAAAGGATGGGGAAGAGTGCTTGAGTTACCATTGAACAAAGGCCGATCTGGGTTGGGATATCATTCATATCATATGGCACAAAGGTGGGTAACGAAAAAGGCATCCCAAGGGCATATTCTTCCGTTGCAGATACTTTCACCAGTGGTGGACATCTCCTGGATGGCCAAGTCTCTCTTGTAGATGATGATTGTAGTACCTCTGAAGCAGCATGCCTTCTATATCAAAAAGCTCAGGGCCATCAAATCAACAACTGGACCTCAATGGACAATCCAGAATTCACTTTAATCGAAGAGTAATTTTCCTAGTTTGCTTTTAAAATCCTATGGCCTTCCCAAGCCATAGGGAATGCTTGTAGGGCCCCTTTATTTTCAAAACAATGTTTGTCATGAATAAAATGAGCATTTTGCATTCAATTATGTTCCTTGTCTTTCATTTTTATCTTACAAAAAAATGGCAATGTCTTTCCTTTCATTTTCTCTTCATCATTCTAAAACATCAATCATGCCGATCTGCCTCAAATTCCATTGATGACAATACTGCTATGGTTCAATATAACTTTGATAATCCAATCGACCACGCCGATGAGGACGGTGAAGAAGATTGTGAACTCCCTAGGGAGTTAGCTAAATTGCTACGGCAAGAATCAAGAGTCCTTCAACCGCATCAAGAATCAGTGGATATTGTCAATCTCGGGACAGAGACTGGTAAGAAAGAAGTCAATATAGGTGATGCCGTAGACAACAAGGAGAAAAAGAAGCTGATTGAGCTCTTGCGTGAGTGTGTGGATATGTTTTCCTGGTCATACTAAGATATGCCTAGGTTTGATACACATATTGTGGTGCACAGACCACCGCTCAAAGAAGAGTGCCCGCCAGTGAAACAGAAATTGAGAAGAACTCGACCTCACACGGCCATCAAGATCAAGAAAGAGGTTCAGAAGCAACTTGATGCAGGTTTCTTTGTTGTGGTAAATTACCCTTAATGGGTTGCCAACATTGTACCTGTGCCTAAGAAGATGGTAAGGTGCGAATGCGTGTTGATTATAGGGATTTAAATAAAGCAAGTTTGAAAGACGACTTTCTACTACCTCACATTAACGGGTTGATAGACAATATGACTCAATTCTCTATGTTCTCTTCCATGGATGGATTTTCCAGATACAACAAGATCAAAATGGCCCTGGAAGACATGTAAAAGACTACATTCATCACCCCTTGGAGAACATTCTACTACAAGGTTATGCCTTTTGGCTTGAAAAATGTTGGCGCAACGTATTAATGAGCAATGATGACTCTCTTTCATGATATAAGTCATAAGGAGATTGAAGTATACGTTGATGATATGATTGCAAAATCCCAAACGGAAGAAGAGAATCTCATTCATCTGCAAAAGTTGTTTTCAAAATTGAGAAATTTCAGGCTGAGACTAAATCCTAACAAATGTACCTTTGGGGTAAGATTTGGCAAGTTGCTGGGTTTTATCGTGAGCCAACATGGGATTGAAGTTGATCCTGATAAAGTTAAAACTATCCAAAGTATGCTAGTTCCAAGAACATAAAAAGAGGTTTGTGGTTTCTTAGGAAGGTTGAAATACATTGCTAGATTCATATCTCACCTTACAGCCACCTGTGAGCCTATATTCAAACTACTCCATAAAGATCAAACCATCGAGTGGAATGCTAATTTCCAGAAAGCTTTTGAAAGAATAAAAGAATATCTGTAAGAGCCATCAATCTTGAGGCCTCCCGTGCCAGGCAACCCTCTCATTTTGTATTTAACAGTTCTAGAGGAATCGATGGGATGTGTACTTGGGCAGCATGATGAAATGGGCAGAGAAGAACACGCCATCTACTACCTAAGCAAGAAGTTCACTAATTGCTAAAAGAGGTATTCAATGCTTGGAAAAACATGTTGTGCACTTTCATGGGACGCTAAACGCCTGAGACAATATATGCTGACTCATACAACTTTGTTGATATCCAAAATGGATCCGATCAAATAGATATTTGAAATTCTTGCTCTCACTGGAAGGGATGCCCATTGGAAAATGTTATTGACAGAATATGACATTCAACATGTCACTCAAAACCTAATTAAGGGGAGCGTGTTATCTGATTATCTTGTCCACTAACATGTGGAAGATTATCAGCCAATGCGTTTTGACTTCCCTGATGAGGAGAACATTATGTTTGTTTGAAATTTAAAAA
The DNA here is from genome assembly GCA_022829125.1 of Lathyrus tuberosus. Lineage (NCBI taxonomy): Eukaryota > Viridiplantae > Streptophyta > Magnoliopsida > Fabales > Fabaceae > Lathyrus > Lathyrus tuberosus. Next base: position 2,861,627 of record JALAZF010000231.1, on the reverse strand, counting down.
TTCCAGGCCTTGACGAGGGACCCAAACCAGGAACACAATGGAAGTTTGTATTCAATTATGCCGTAAATGCTCAAGGCAATGGAATTAGACTTATAATTACATCTCCAACTGGTTTTCACCTTCCCTCACTGTAAGGTTATGTTTCGAATGTACCAATAACATGGAAGAGTATGAAGCATGTATCTTCAGGATCGAAGCAACTATTGATCACAAAATAAAGATTCTTGAGGTCTATGGAGATTCAACCTTAGTTATCAGTTAAGTCAGAGGAGTCTGGGAAATTCGTGATATCAAGTTAATTCTGTATCGAGATCATGTCTTGAAATTGATCCCATACTTTGATGAGATCACTTTTCACACTATTCCCAGAGAAGAAAATTAACTAGCAGATTCCTTAGCCACTCTGGCATCCATGTTCAAGGTCAAATGGAAAAATGAAGCACCCGGCATACGTATTAAACATTTTGATGAATCAACCTACTGTTTGGCAGATGAGGCAGAGCCTGATAACAAACCATGGTTCTATGATATCAAAAGGTATCTAGAAAAGCAAGAATATCTAGAAAACATATCCATTACATATAAGAAGTCCCTGAGAAGATCTCAACCAAGTTCTTCTTAAGCAGAGACGTGCTCTACAAGAGAAACTATGACTCAGTCTAGCTCAAATGTGTTGATAAACATGAAACAGACCGGATCATAACTGAAATTCATGAAGTCTCATTTGGGATCCATGCTAGTGGGTACACAATGGTAAAAAAAATCTTGAGGCCAGGTTATTACTGGATGACAATGGAGGCTGATTATTATCGCCATGTGCAAACATGCCACAAATACCAGATTTATGCAGATAAAATACATGTGACACCACTTCCTCTGAATGTCCTAACATCACCTTGCCCTTTCATCATGTGTAACATAGATGTGATAGGGAATATTGAATCAACTGCTTCAAATGGACATCATTTTATCCTGGTAGCCATTGATTACTTCACCAAATGGGTGGAGGCGGTCTCTTATGCAAATGTCACCAAACAAGTGGTTGCTCGCTTTATACAGAAGGAGATAATATAATATTATGGGATTCTCAATAAGATCATCACAAATCTCAATAAAAAGATTATGAAATAATTGTGCAAGAGCCTTAAGATCGAGCATCATAATTCATCTCCATACCGTCCAAAGATGAACGACGTTGTTGAGGCAGAAAAAAAGAACATCAAGAAAATCATTCAAGAAATGGTGAAGACATACAAAGATTGACACAAGATGATACCATTTGATTTACATGGCTATCGTACCTCGGTATGCACATCCACTAGGGAAACCCCATTCTCTCTTGTGTATGGAATGGATGTCGTGTCCCCCATCGAAGTAGAGATTCCCTCCCTAAGGATATCAACGGATGTCAAGCTTGACAAAGCTAAATTGGTACAGACAAGGTTTAATCAACTCAATCTCATCAAAGAGAAGCGCATGGCATCCATTTTCCATGTCCAGATATACCAGAAGTGATTGAAGAGGGCATTTGACAAGAAATTTTGTCCTCGAATTCTCAAAGAAGGAGACCTGGTAGTGAGAAAGATTATGCTGATTCGTATAGATCCACCGGGAAAATGGACACCTAAATACAAAGTTCCATACTTTGTGAAAAAGGTTTTCTCTTGAGGAGCCTTGATTCTCTCAACTATGGATGGTGAAGATCTTTCATCCCTAGTGAACGCAGACGCGGATAAAAAATACTTCGCCTAAAAATAGACCCGCTCAGTCGAAAACCCCAAGGGGCGACTTGGGGAAAAATGGGCATCCCGGTGGACCACAAAAAGAAAAGTTCCTGGAAAAAATTAGGGATAAAAACAAAAGTAATGAAAAACCTTGATAAGTTGAAAACCCTAAGGGGCCACTTAGGAAACAAAAGGTATCCCGATAAACTAAAAACCTGAAAGGCGATCTAGGCAAAAGTTAGGGGTTTAAAAGGCAAGAGGCTGCGGTCTGCAAAGAATCTATTATTCCATCACTACAATCATGGAAACCTCAAATGAGAAGAATCAATCCAATCACTTTTCTCAGAAGCAAAGTACAATGATCTCCGAGGACATAGGGAATATATTAGAATTGGAACTCAATGGAAATCTGAGCTTTTCTCATTCTCGTTGTATTTTTCCATTTTTTGTCGCAATTACCTATTTAGGAATTTCTTCCTCGTCTAAATCACCCACTTACGGGTTACTTTCTTATCAATAAAATATATGTCATCAAATGTGCTCCACATTTTTACTATTCCTGCTTGTTTGCAAAATGTGAATTTATTTTTAATAAACAATGCATTGAAAATTTTGGGGATAACAATAAAATCATCAAAAGAAAACACGAACATACCTTTTCTTTTAAAGTGTCTGGAAGATAACCATGGTTTCCAAATGACATAACTAATGCACAAGGACACCACAAAATCACAAGAGTCACCTTGACTTAACAAGATCACAAGACTCAAGATAATCGACAATCAACTTGTCTCCTCAAAGCAAGCTTGGGGGCTTTGAAAAATACAGATCTTAGTGCATCATTACCAACGGACCAATATGTCAGAAAGTTAAGCTTATCCCAAAACAAACACAAAGCACAACCTCCATTCGCACCTCTAAAAAACCAACTGTCGTCAAGTCTAATCTGTCCGCAAACAAACCAAAGCCCAATCATACTTGGCACATACAGAACCCAAGCCCGAATAGGCATATGCATTTTGCATACATTAATTATCATTACATGACATAGCATCACTAAAACGCGTAGCATATCCATCGATATTGAACACTACGACAACTAAACATGCACGCTTAGCATAAGCTAGATTCAAGACTTTCATGAAAGCACGAAGCTCCTTTTGGACATCCCCAGCAGGGTTTCATCAGAGTATTTCTCCTATGTTACTTGCCTTTTGCAATCTCCCCTTGTCTTTTGCATGTGAAATTTCCCTTCAACTTACTTTTTGTAAGTTCCCTCATCCTTTTGTATAAAGGATATATCAGTCCCCTTGCCTTTTGCAAGTCTTTCATTGCCTTTTGCATGAAATCTTGTCTCCTTACTTACCTTTTGTAAGTCCTCACTGCCTTTTTCACGAGAAGTCTTTGTTAAAACCTTGCATATTCATTACACAATAAGGGATTGGACGAATAACCTACTCCTTTCTCGATCATTTTGGACACTTGACAAATGTTTGGCAAGTCCAAAGTGATTGCCATACTTCGAGAACTTTATCTCTGGCGTTGTGCCTAGAAGGTCTCATGATGTTCTCTTGCCTTTTGCAAGTCCCCCTACATTTTACATGGGATTTGATTTACCTTTATAAAGTACCCTCTGCAAGGCAGAGGACACCCTTTTATTTCACTCTTAAGTTCCCTTGGATTTTTGAACAAGGAATCCTACTTCTCCTTGCTTACCTTTTGTAAGTACTCTCTTCGTCTTGCATAGGAATATACATCTCTACTTTTGCTTACCTTTTGTAAGTATCCTCTGCGCCTTTTGCTCGAGGAAGGCCCTTTATTGTCTTTTGCATAAGGGATTCCATTTTGCTATTCACATGCCTTTCACAAACCTTCCCAGCCTTGTGCTAAGAATTCTCCTTGCCTTTTGCAAGAGAAAAATGAAAATTTTATTCAAATTTTCTTAACCTTTTGGTAAGGAATTATCATTACCTTTTGTATGAGAAATCAAGTCGTTATTCTTTCTTCTTAACCTTTTGTTGAGGAGTTATCATAACCTTTTGTGTGAGAAATTACTTGTTATCTTTTATCTTCTCATTTTATTTTGTATGAGAAATTGTCATATTTCTTCTTAACCTTCTGTTAAGGAGTTCTCACTATCTTTTGCATGAGAAAATTGTTTGCTTTCCCTGCCTTTTGCTAAGGGGTTCTCCTTGGCTTTTACAGGAGAAAATAGAGTCTATCTTTCTTCTTAACATTTAGTTAAAAAGGTATCATTATCTTTTGTACGAGGAAACCATATTCCCAGTGAAGTGATGTCCTTTGGGTTCCTTCTTAACCTTTTGTTAAGGAGTTTTCATTTCCCTTTGTATCTGAAATCATTTATCATCCTTCCTTCTTAACCTTTTTTAAGGAGTTCTCATTATCTTTTGTATGAGAAATCATATTCACTTTTATCTTCTCTTCTTAACCTTTTGTTAAGGAGTTCTCACTACCTTTTGTGTGAGAAATCATATCCACTTTTATTTTCTCTTCTTAACCTTTTGTTAAGGAGTTCTCATTACCTTTTGTACGAGAAATCACTCGTCGTCCTTCCTTCTTGACCTTTTGTTAAGGAGTTCTCATTACCTTTTATATGAGAAATCACTCTTCGTCCTTCCTTCTTAACCTTTTGTTAAGGAGTTCTCATTACCTTTGTATGATAAATCACTGTCACTTTTATGTTTCTTCTTAACCATTTGTTAAAGAGTTTACATTACGTTTTGTATGAGAAATCACTGTCACTTTTATGTTTCTTCTTAACCTTTTGTTAAGGAGTTCTCACTATCTTTTGCATGAGAAATTTGTCGTGTTTCTTCTTAACCTTTTGTTAAGGACTTCTCACTACCTTTTGCATTAGAAATTTGTCGTGTTTCTTCTTAACCTGTTGTTGAGGAGTTCTCACTACCTTTTGTAGGAGAAACTGTCGCCTTTTGTTAAAAAAAACCCTAATTGGCTTTCGCACGAGAAATTTTATTCCTTAACCAAGTCATGCTAGCCTTTTGCAAGACGTCTCCCTACCTTTTGTAGAAGAAAGATTCAAATTACCTTTATACCTTCTGTGGCTTGCCTCTTACAAGTAAACAACTCTCTTACTTTCAGAATCCTACAAGAGTGTCTCAAATACCAATATCGACAAAGATTACCGTTGAAAAAAGAAGTATAGTCTCCTTATGCATACCATACATTGCATATCATGTGCATCAAGCATTTCCCTTGCGACAGATTCGTTTCCCCAATAGGATGTTTCAGTCAATCCCCAACAGATAAACATACAAACAACTTACCAATCCATACCCCCAATAAGAAATTTCCCACTAATTCTCTTACATTACATCATGTTCATTCTCAATGGCCAAATTTTTGGATATTCTGATATTTAGTCCTCTCCTACCTTAATTGTTTGAAAGTAGTTGCTATTACCACCTTCAGGGCCGAGAAGATTAAATAGGGACAGCTGTCATACTCTCAAATTTACCCTACCCTTTTTACATTTCCTTCATTTGGTTCATGACCTTATTTCATTTTGCTTACATTCATATCATTCCATCTGCACTGGCAATCTTAGAGAAGAGGACAGGCACAATGGACTCAGGGTGTGGTTGTTGATACTTGACAGGAAGTTAAGGTTTCCCTAGTCTACCTTAGGGTGTGGTACAACCAAGTCAAAACCCTAGTTCGCAATTTTTGTATCATTGATCCTTATGTGTTGCATTCATCAATTGTATGTGGTCAACTATGAGGGGATCATTTGCTTGACTAAGTTCCTTTATAAGGGATCATTACATTTAGTTATTGCATTTGTTTGTTTGATTGAGGTTTTTTCATTCATGTCCATGGTTTAACTTAGATCATTCAGGCATCCATTGTTGCATTTATGTCCATTGTTTAATTCATTTAGCCGGTCATATCCATTGTTTCATTTATTCATTCAATAATGTCCCTGGTGTTACTTAAGAATATAAGCCTCATTTTCATCTTTTTTTTATCCATTCAAATTCATTTGCGTCCAAAGTAGATCATTTCATTACAAATGTTACATAAGATCAAAGTTACAAAGATACAAGAGGAAAGGTTGACTTTTTTGGTCAACATCTAAACCATGAAGGGTTAACCATGTTGACCGTTTCCTAGACCTATCATAAGTCTTCCATATTGCCTTGTGCCTCATGGAACCCCCATGCCTTGATTGAGCCTTCCACCACACATTGCCTAGGCCAAACATTCTAATCCTGCCATACACAAACACAACACAATTAGGATACCATTTCCAAATTCAATGCAACACATTCCAATGACAATTCAAAACCTTAATATCATCAACCTTTTAACATAGTGCATTAAGTGGTTCAAACAAATTCAGTGCACAAATAAGCTCAACATATAATTGATATGGTCTAGCATTTTTCTCATAACATCCTATAAACATGTGGACATAACTCTCACCATAGTTGCCCTTCTTTAACCCCACTAATTTCAAATTGATTAACGGACTTCCAAGTTCACTTCTAGTTCATCCCATTATCAAAACTAACTAGAATAGTACTAAGCTTGCAAAATCCACCAATACCCGCCTGTTCTTGCTAAAAACACTTAAATGATTGACTTCCTTATTATGAGTCAAGGAGAGCCCAAAATGTATGGTAGGAGTGTCTGTTATGTATCTTTTTTTGTTTGTTGTCCCTTTTTTCTCCAAATTTCTCCTATTTATAGTTTCTCGCCTCTCTTTCTTCCCTTTCATATTCCTTCATCAATCCTCCTCCAATAACGTCCGTTGTCACATAATGACAACGTAACACTTGCCTCTTCAGCTATTATAACTCCCTAATCATAAGGTGTCGTCCCAAAACTGTTTCTTATGACCCTTCGTGTGGTATCCTAACACAATCGTCATACCTAGTTTAGCGTGGGTGACAGGAATCCGACTTACAGACAGGAACATGGTCTTCTGACCTTGTACTTTCTCCCTATACGAATGTCCATCCCAACTTGGCCTGAGTCTTTTAAGACGTACAGTCGGCTCCTCCGAGCTTATACGTTGGTTAGTAAACTAAATTTCCAAGTATATACATAAGCCTCACGAGCATGAGGTTTGTAGGACTGTATTTTTTGGACAAAGCAATGCCCGAAAATTCCTGTTGTGCTTAGCTACGGAACCGGAAATGTCTTTCAGACCCTTCTTTAAATGACGTGTCATGGAGTATCTTTTTCTAGATTTCCTTTTCTTTTGGCAATGAAGGATTTTATGGAAATTTGTTATTTTCAAGTGTCTTTAATGTTTTGAATTATCTTGAGCCTTTAAAGCGAGTTTCTGAACTTCCCATTCTTTTTCCTATTTGTTTCCGAAGCGTTTTCAAAACTTCTATTTGTTTTCGATCACTGAGGAATATTTCCTCTATTGGGAACGAAGATGGTGTCGTTCTAGAATCTTCCATCTCTGGTGAACGCGTCTATATAGTTCATCTTAGGGGAGTTAAAGAAGAATATTTCCACTTTTACACCAGGGTGTTGGAAGACATTAAGGTCCAGCTACCCTTTACTGATTTTGAATAGGAACTGTTAAGAGTTTTGACTACCTCTCTTTCCTTACTTCGTCCTAATAGTTATGGCTTTATAAAAGCTTTTGAAATAGTTTGTGAAGTCGTTCATATAGAACCTACTATAGGATTTTTCTTCTTTTTCTTTGAAATTAAAGGTGTTGTAAAAGGAGGTTGGGTTACTATCAGCAACCTTCCGGGTAATAGTTTTCTTCAAGCTTTTACTTCTAACTATAAAGGTTTCAAAGCCCGGTTTCTTCGGATTAAATGTGGTCCGAGGTGCCCTCAGGTTTTATATGCCTTGGACGGATCCCACCGCTTTCCTATCTACTAGACCAGAAATCTGATTTCAGTATCCGATTTTGACTTCAATAAATAAACTGATTTGGAGATCAAATCCCTGGCTATATTAGATGCCTCTCTCATGATAAAAAGTCAGAGATTTATTGTTGTTTCTGAGGGAGCATATTCTTTCCTTGTTGGGTAACCTTGTCTTTTTTGACCTACTGCTTACTCAAGATACACCTCTTTATTTAATTAACACTTTCTCTTTTATAGAGAAAAAATGGCAACCTTTTCATTAACAGACTAAATGAAACTGATGTCCGAAGCTTGGGCGGCAAGGCGCACAGCCAGTCAAGCAGTTACCAAGTCGGATCTGTCCGGCCTGGAGGTCTGGGTTCAGAAGAAAAGGAAACAGTCATTGAGCAAGGCGGTTTCCTATGCCTCTGACTCTCTTGTCGCTCCCCTTTCTCCTCAAGAAGAAGCTCTCCCAGGATCTTCCAAAGTTGTGTGGACATTAATGATAGATGACGTCTGCAAGGCTGATAGGGAGATTTTTTGTTTGATGCATGAAGCCCGAGGAAGTGATCATTCCCGAGTGTCATACCCCAATTTTGACCCTGAATCAATACAGTTATCATGACATCTGCATCATTTGCATATCATAGCAAGCATTTCATCTTTCATAATGCCCAAAATGTCAAGTGGAATAATTTTTCGGATTTACAGACAGACCGACCAAACTGAATCTTAATTGTGTGTAAAATCAGTGAACGAAAAATTTCAAAATCGAGTTTGCAGACGCCAATTATATTAATCTACGTTTTGCGTAGTTTAACCTGGCGTGCTCATTTTAATTTTCGATTGTTGTTTCAGTCGCATTTTGATCAGTCTGAGCCATTTTACAAATCAGAATTTATTTCAAAAATTGATCAAACGCTGTATTTTTCCAATAGATTTATTTTGCGCTGAATATTTTAGTGTAGACATTTTATTTTTTTGAACACTTTTGCGCCCGACTTTTTTTTAATGTTGAGTCCATTTATTTTTGCCTTGTGTTCAGAATGTCCGAAATAAATAATTAGAATTCTCTATGATTTTGTTTCGGGTTAATTTTGATTTATTTTAAATTAGTTTAATTTGATTTGATTTAATTTACTTCCAAATTTTTTACATTAATAAACACTCCAAAATGGCATTTTTGGCATTTGATTGATTTTTAAAACCCTAAGGTACACCATTTATATTGCATTGCATGAGAAAATTGGAGACCATTTGAATTCATATTAGAGCGGACACATGGAGGATTTCAAATAAGGTTTCATTTTCATTTTTTGGCTAAAAATTTGGAAAGTAGAGACATTGATTTCTTTGATTTTTTTTTGTAGGGGCTTCTTCAAGAAATATATCCTATCACCTTCTCTTTATATGCTGTCACGTCTCATAACAATAAAGAGGGGACCACCTCATTTGTTATTATTGAAGAGATCCTCTCCTCACAGTTGATAAAACGAAAAAATTCAAAACACAACCTCCACGTTTCTCTCTCTACAACACACATTCTCCATTATTCTTCCATAACCACTTAACTTCACTACAACATTAAAGCTCACATGAACAACAAGAACCATGAGTTTCTTTTTGACATCTATCAAAACCTTCTCCTTCATGAACTTCATGTAACAAACCACCCTTTTCACTACATAACTTCTCATTCATCTTTCAATTCCATGAGTTTCCTTTACATGAAACTCTTCATATAACATCACCACAACCTACAACTATTTAACTCCATCTTCTTCCAAGCGTACGCATAAACCACCTCCTCCCTTTTGTTTTCAATGTAAGAAACACAACAATCTTCAACATAGCAGCCCCCTATCATAAATCGTCCATTTCATCACTCCACCTCCATCTTCAACTAAACAAAATTCAAAACACTACATTGCTTCTCCAACTCTTCCATCCATGTGAAACTTAAACCCTTACTCAACACTATATCGAGCACCACGCATAAACCTTCGACCCAGTGTCATGAGCGACAACCCTCCACGTTAAACAACAAGCCATCAACAACATAACAAACGAAACATCAACAAATCATTACCTTCATCAACTGTAACATAATTTTTTTATAAAAAACAACAATAAATCTCATATCTTCAATCACACATAATCCTTGTTAGAACAACATAAAACATAAAACCAGAATTTTGAAGGGAGTAACAATGGTGAAAAGAAATTTGGGGAAGGAGATGAATTGAGAGAGAGAGAGAGAGAATTAGGGTAGAGAGTAATAGTGATGAATGAAAATTGGCATTAAATTGTAAATTGGGATTACAACAATGTATTTATACACATGAGAGAATACAACAACTAAAAAAAAATACCAACTAAAGTGTCATGCTGTTAAAATTCTGTTATTTTTTGAAAAGCAACAGCTGTAACCGATTAGCAACATATGCGTAATCGATTACGCTTACAAAATTTCCAAAAATCAGATTTTTAATAGCTCACAACACACCACCTCACTTTAGTTGCTCCAAGTTCATCATGCTCAAGCTCTTCAACAGTCTCTTGAACACCTCATTTGTCACACCCTTGGTCAACAAATCCGCAACTTGGTCCTCGCTTCGGCAATAGCTCAATCTAAGCTTTCCATCACCGACCAATTCTCTCAAGTAATGAAACCGTATCTCAATATGCTTGCTCCTTCCGTGTGCAATCGGATTCTTCGCAAGATTTATCGCGGAAACATTATCCACAAACAGTGTGGTGGCATCATCATCACCACATCCCAATTCCTTCATAAGATTCACTAACCACATAGCTTGGCAAGCACTCAATGATGCCGCAATGTACTCGGCCTCACAAGAAGAGAGTGCTACAACCGGTTCCTTCTTCGAACACCATGAGATTGGTGTACTACCGAACATAAAGATGTAACCCGCCGTAGATTTTCGATCATCTTTATCTCCGCACCAATTAGAATCGGTGTAGCCAAGTAAAGTACATTTGCGACCCATATCCGATGTGGGAAACAAAATACCACAACCAAGAGTACCTTTCACATATCTAAGGATCCTCTTGACCGCTGCCAAGTGAGACACCTTAGGTCTCTCCATGAATCTACTCGCAATACCGACACTAAAAGGCAAATCCGGTTGAGTATTGCACAAATACCGTAACGATCCAATCAAACTCCGGTAAAGTGTTGGATCCACATCATCCTCATCATCACTTTTGGACAGCTGAACTCTAGCCTCACAAGGTGTATTAGAAGCATTACAATGTTCCATTTCACACCTTTTCAAGATATCTAGAGCATACCTTCTTTGATGCATAAGCAGTCCCACTTTTGATTTGTGAAACTCTATGCCAAGAAAGTATCTCATGACACCAAGGTCCGTCATCTTAAACTCACTCATGAGCTCCACTTTGAACCTTGAAATACACTTGTCATTGCTGCCCGTAATCAAGAGATCATCAACATACAAGCAAAGTATAATAACACCATCAATAGTATCCGATCTCACATAAACACCATGTTCGGATACACACCGTTTGAAACCGATGTCAATAAGAAAGCCGTCTATACGTTTGTTCCAAACTCTCGGAGCTTGTTTCAAACCATACAACGCCTTGTGTAGCTTGTAGTACTTCTTCTCTTGATTTTTAATCACGAAATCGGGTGGCTGCCCCACATAAACCTCCTCATCAAGAGGACCATTCAAAAACGCAGATTTCACATCCATTTGGTAAATCACCCAATTGTTGCTATGCGCAATTCCAACAACCAAACGAATAGTCTCCAATCTAGCCACCGGTGTGAATACCTCCTCGTAGTCTATCCCTTCACGTTGCAAGAACCCTTTGGCAACTAATCGAGCTTTGTACTTGATTACTTCACCTTTAGGATTTGCTTTGACTTTATAGACTCATCGCACACCAATCGGTTTCTTTCCATGTGGTAAATCGACCAACCCCCAAGTACCATTTTTTTCAATAGATTCCAACTCCTCTTTCATTGCACATATCCACTTAGGATCACTTAAGGCTTTCTCCTCATTTACCGGTTCAGATTCGGCCATAAGTGCAAAATGAACAAAATCACCATCATTGTTCACTTCATTATCTTGGAACCTCTCACAATCTCGGAGTCTATGAGGCAAGGCTCTTTGCCTCACTGGTCTACCATTATTCACAACATCATTTTCCGCTAAAGTAGGTGCTGGTACAACGGCATCGGAACTCTCCGGATCAAACAAATCAACAAACTGCTGCTGTTCAGCAGGGTGTAACCGGTTAGCAACATTTGGGTAATCGATTACACCTGCTGTTTCAGCAGTTTTTATTTCATCAAATTGGACATCCCGGGTTATCACGATTTTCCGATTCCTCTCATCAAACAGCTTGTAACCTCCAGTAGAGTGATATCCAACAAATATCAATTTCTCACCTTTATCATCCAACTTCTTTCTAAGTTGATTCGGTACATGACGATATGCAATCGATCCAAAAACGCGCAAATGATTCACACTCGGTTTGAAACCACTCCAAACCTCTTCTGATGTAATCTTCTCCGGCTTCTTAGTAGGACACCTATTCAACAAGTAGGTGGCTGTAGACACGGCCTCACCCCACAATTCCTTAGGCAATTTCTTCCCACAAAGCATACTATGCACCATGTTCATTATTGTACAATTTTTCCTCTCGGCAGCTCCGTTTTGTTGAGGCGTATATGGAGGCACCACCTCACGCACAATACCCTCAAGATCACAAAACTTCCCAAACTCACTAGAGGTATACTCACCTCCACCATCCGTTTTGAGAATTTTGAGCTTCCGACCGCTTTGACGCTCCACTATGGATTTGAAACTCTTGAACACTCCAAATACCTCATCCTTCCTCTTGATAAGATATGTCCAAAGCTTCCTACTAAAGTCATCAATAAACGTAACAAAATATCGATTGCCACCATAAGTCTCTACTTGCATCGGTCCACAAACATCGGAATACACCACCTCAAGTAAGCCTTTGGTTCTTCGACCCGCATCCTTGCTAAACACATTCTTGTGTTACTTACTCGTCACACATTCCTCACACAATTCTGTCGGAACACTAATATATGGCAGCCCTGTTACCATTTCACTTTGTTGCAACATTTTGAGATCCCTAAAATTGAGGTGACCAAGACGGTAATTCCATAACCACTCTGTCATACCCCAAATTTTGACCACTAAGATTTCCCATCATTGTGCAAATCATCATCACAATGTGGATGAACCATCATGCCTCATCAAATGCCTCAAGGGTTGTTGAGCATTCACTACAATCAAAATTAGGGTTTTAAGCCATCTTAGAGCCTTAGACAAAGGATCAATCAAGGAATGACATGATCTTCAACTTGTCTAACCTCTCAAACATCCACAATGGATCAAAAGGACTCCCACTTCAAGGATTAAGCACAAGGTTGTTCCCTTTTAGGTGGATCAAGTCTCAAGATCGCCAGTATCACCAAATTAGGGTTTTGGTCGACCAGGGACTCCAGATGAAAATTTTCATCTGGACACAAGCCAAAGATCCAAAACATAACCTAATGTACTCCATGGAACCTCATGGACCCATTCATCAAGTCAATTTTGCCTCAGGGGATGCATACATCAAAAATCAGGAATTAGGGTTTCTTGACCTAATTCACCCCTAAGTTGACTTTTAGGGCAAATCAAGAGCCAAGACCTCAAGAGAGGGTTTGAGGGTCTCTGATGAACTATATTGATCCATTTTCAACAATGGATTAATCCAAGAAGCTTGAGCAACAAGTCTCAATTTCATCTGCACCACAATTAGGGTTTTAAGGAAAAAGTCAATTGTAACTTTGACTTTTAACTAGGACATGCTCCCAAACCCTAGGACATGCCTCAATATACCCCATGACACCCATGGAACATGTCCATCAAGTTTGATTTAGGTCAAGGACATGATTTCCTGAAGAATTGCACAGTTTGGAATTCATCTGATAAAAATTCAACTGTGCACAAAAGTCAACTTTGACTTTTTGAGATTTTTCACCAAAATGGATTTTTAACCCTAAAATGATGTTAATGTATGATTTGAATAATCATTCATCAAGAAAAATCAAGAAAAGTGGGATAACTTGTAAAAGGGGTAACCATAAAAACTTAGAAAATTTTCTAAGTTAAAAATAAAGTGACAAGGGTACCAACTTTGAAGGATCATAACTCCTAAACCACAAAGCCATTTTTTCTCATCCAAAGATGGATTTGTAGCCCTCATTACCCTCTACAAAAACTTTAACTAGACCTAAGTCCAATTCATTAAGGATTTTGAGTTATGGAGTGATCAAAGTGGCTGAAAAGTGAAAATGTCACTTTTTCCAACACTTAGTGAAATTTTCACTAAGTCCAAATCTGTCTTCACTTTTTGCCAAATGTAGGGGGATTTTTCACTGGATTCAAAAGAGATCAAAACCAAATATGTTCAAACAGTTGTTATACCATGTAAGGGCTTTCCAAAATGGCCAAGAACATTGCCAAATTCCATTTGGGCTATGAGTTATGACATTGGGAAGTTGCCTTGTTGAAATCTGTCAAGGCAAGGCAGAATTTGCATTTTTGCTCGATTTGCCAAAATCAGCTAAATCTAAATGCTCCTATCCACTTGGACACATCTGAGGATTGAATCTAAAGGGGACAATCACAGAGCCAAGCCTCCAAAGTCCTTGGAACAAGAAAAAGCATGTTGAACCTAGAATGACCAAAATAGGGACAAGACTTCAAATTTGGATTGGAGCATTCAATGGAAGCATCAAGGTGGCATGGACTGAGCCATTCTCATCTGAAATCAGTCAAGACTTATCCAAGACCAAGGGAACCACAACTCTGTGCCCTAACCTCTAGTCAATGGCTAGAGGAGACTTGGATTTCCATTGGACAACATTGGCCAAACCTACTTACCAGTTGCCATTCACTATTCCTTGCAAAACAAACTTGCTCTACTATAAATAGAGCTCAATTGTGATCAGTTTGAGTACACCAAAGACATCTAACAGATGCTTTCCTCAAAATCTCTTTCTCTTGGCAAAAATGCCTTTCTTAGCAAGGTAGCTATCGGGTTTTGAGTTTGAGAGCTTTTCTAATCAAACCAATCACTCACACACCTCACATACATCATATAGAAGTGATCCAAACACTCACATAACATCTGGAACACTGATTTCACAAAATCACCAGCCAATTGCTCAAGTTCTTGACAGTTTTGCAGTTGAGGTGCCATCTTCAACTCCAAACCATTTCAATCCATTCCAAGCACTCAAACACATCACTTGGCACCTAGGGAAGCTATCCACATCATTGGAACCTAGCTGTAACACCTCTAACACAAATCACGATCACCAGCTGCAAGTGGTAAGCATGAGCTCTTCTAACTCTATGATCCACACAATTTTTGCTGCACAATAATTTGGCCATATGTTCATAATCATGCATGGAATGTTTTCCCTCAATTAATTGCATTGTTTGAATCGTGTATCAAAAATCTTAGCCTTCATGCAGAAATTAGGGTTCTTGAGGATTTTTCATGATTTCTTGTTATATGTTTAATTTAAATGAAATTAATGGACATAGACATGATCGTGAGGTTGAGACGAGCATAATGATATGTGGATTGCATGTTATAATCAAGTATTCAGGGAGATTGGATAGAAAATGCAAATCAGCCAAACCTAGAACACGCGCGTGTTTTTCAGCTTGTTCTTGGCGCCATTTTTAGAAATTCAAATATTTGAATTTTGTGGTTTTTATTTAATTGATTCAAAAATTAATTTCTCTCTGAGTTTTAATGATTTTGAGTTGATTCTTTTTTTAATAATTCACAAAAGTGTTAAAATATTTTCTTTTATCAAGAAATCCCAAAAATATTATTTATTTCATATAATTGATATTTTTTCAAAGAATTAATATTTTAATTGTTCTTGACATTTTAAATATTTTTTCTACATTGATTTTGCAACTTTTAATGCTTTCTAATTATTTTGTAGGTCAATACTTAATTTTTGAAGCATTAATCCAAAATCACAATTTGTTTTTCACATGTTAAACAATTTTGATCATTTTTAATTGAATTTTTATTCAATTAAATACATTTTTGAAAACAAATTAGGGTTTTTGGATTAATTCAACCCTCATAAATCATTTTCAAATCACTTTGGGCCTTTTGAGAGAGTGTAAGACCCAACCCACTTGTACAGAAATATTTTGGGCCTCATTCGTTGTATAAGTCCCTCTGTACATTTTCAAATAAACGGCACGATCATCGCCTTTTGAAAAATAAGCTTGGTCCTCTCCTTGAGCTATAAGACCCATTCAAAAACACTTTGGGCCTCTATTAGAGTGTAAGACCCAATCCCCTTTTAACCAAAACATTTTGGGCCTCACTTATTGTATAAGTCCCTTCGCGTTAAAAGAAAACGTAGGCGCGATCGCCATTTTTTAACGAAAAATCAATTGGGCCTACCCTCGTGTTATAAGCCCCACTCTTTTTCTTTAAAACCTTTTGGGCCTCTTGAGAGAGTGTAAGACCCATCCCTTTGTACAAAAAACACTTTTGGGCCTCAGTCACTTGTATAAGTCCCTCTGTACAAATTCAAACAGTACGTTCATTGATAAAACCCTGGGCCTCTCCTTGAGCTGTAAGCCCCAAAATCTTTTTATTTCAAAGCACCTTCTCCTTTGATTTTGAATATACTGTTGTTTTTAATCTTTCTTTGTTGAACAACTAACCAAACAGCATGGAAGCTCTACAACCGAGTAAGTGTTTATACGCTTTCATTTACCGCTTTCATATACATATAACTGTATTGTGGGGCTGTTTCGCTGTAAGTCTTCTTTCATAAACTCATATCAACTGTGTAATAATAGTATAGATATTTCGAGTTTCCCCGGCAACTACGTCTAGAACTAGGTGACGCCGTTTCGTTTATTCGTAGAAATAGACAACTAGATCCCCAATAGGATCACCAGATACAGTCTTCTCTTCGGCTGTCCTCATTAGGAATTGTCAAGAAACTCTACTCCCCAAGATGAATGTATTCTCTGTGAATGGCATCTTTGAGTTTCTTCCAAATTCTTGAACTTTCCTGACTTGATTTATTCCTTGTGAATAGCTTGCCTTGAATTTCTCGGGGTTTGGGGACCCATCGGCTTCTTAAAAGCATCGGCCTTCTCTTGGGCATCGTACAAGGACCCACGGGCTTCCTAAAAGCAACCCCGCCTCCTCTTGGGCTTCGTACAAGGACCCTACGGCTTCTTAGAAGTATTCACAGCCTCCTCTTAGGCTTCCTATAATGATCTCTTCCTCCAGGAATGATAGCCTCCTTTTGGGCTTTGTACAAGGACCCGTCGGCTTCTTAAAAGTTTCCAGCCTCCTCTTGGGCTTTGTACAAATTGTCCCGACAACCTCCTAGAGGTATAGGAACAGAACTTAGTCATCTGCATAGAACAGTCCTTTCAAAGAGTCTACTACTGTTTCTCAAAGCATAGTACAAAAGATGAAACTCTAGACTTGGACAGTCTAACTTCCTTGAGTCTCAAAGACATTCTCAAGTGACCCCTTCGTTAAATAGGAAGGAAACCCGCAGACTTGGACAGTCTCAATACCCTTCGGATTTCCCGCTTCCTTAAAGAACAGGAATAACCCGGATCCTTGAATCAAATCCATGAGTACAGTATTACTCATATAAGAACTGATTTTCTCTTTAAAATCAGTATACAGGACCTATCGCTTGACTGAAATAGTTACCATAGCCTCCTTTAAGGCTTTGTATAATGATCCTTCTCTAGTGAAGTTAGCCTCCTCTTGGGCTTTGTACAATGATCCTCCCCAGCGGAGTCAAACAATGTTTAGCCTCTCTCTCGGGCTTTGTACGAGACACATAAGAGACTCCCTCGTTGAGTCAATCCCCCTTCCGCCTCCATCTTGGGCTTTATACGAGATACAAAAGGGTTCTTATTGAGCCAAACAAACTTTAGCCTCCATCTCGGGCTTTGTACGAGATACAAAAACTCTCTTGTCGAGTCAGATAGCCTCCATCTCGGGCTTTATACGAGATACCAAAAGATTCCATCGTTGAGTCAAAACCTTTTAGCCTCTCTCTTCGGCTTTGTACGAGACACATATTAGCCTCCTCTTAGGCTTTGTATAAGAAAACCACTGGTTAATCCAATTAACCTTTTAGCATCAAAGTTGTGTCTCGTTCACAGTACACAAACATCAACAACTCCTTCCTCTTCATCTAATCGCTGTATGCGGCAAGCCTCTGGATCATCTACATCCATGCCACTGTCCCTCTTTTAGCATGAGAAATTCCTAAGGAAAGATAGCATTGCTCTACACTGAGTTAAAGTCTTCTCCTTCAGGTTAAAACCCCCTATAAAGGAAATTATGGCATTGCCGGATTCACAAATCCTGGTTAAAGTAATTCTCCTTTATAAAACAGTTGTGACATACAACCCCCTCTTTAGAGATGACAAATTCTCTCTAAAGTTGGGACCTTTAGCTTCACATCTTGGGCTTTGAACAAGATACAAATAGACCTTTCAGCTTCACATCTTGGGCTTTGAACAAGATACAAACCACCTTTTCGCTTCACGTCTTGGGCTTTGAACAAGACACCAAAACAACATCTCCTCCCATAGAATAGGAGGAACTACGAACGCTCTGATTTCCCTGTTTCGGTAAACGGGAATACGTAGGCATAAGATCGAAAGAAAAGATCTTAGCGAGCACAATCAACAAAAAACCCAAATCCCATATCTCCATCAATCAAAAGCAGTAATTCAAAAAGCATCAGTCCTAACATCCTAATCCTTGTTCCCCGCCAAAAACCTTCCGTCTAGATAAAAAGAAAGAAAACCATATTGGAAAAAATACAAATAACTAGTACAAAGGCCCCCCACATTGATAGCATTCGTAACCTAACAGACCGCTGTTTAAACTCAGTATGCAAAGCAGGGTTAATTGGAGACATCTATTTCCCTTCCTTCATCAGCTTTAATAGGATAAAAAATGAATCGACCTGTAGTTTTAAGCTCAACCGCAGAGAGCGACCAGTGCTTAAGAACCGCGTCCAAAATCGCTCGCTACAGAAAACTGGCGCCCACCGTGGGGCCAGTTCGTCTCTGTTTTCTTTCTTCATTCTCTTCACTTGTGTGAATACCACAGATTGGGGCTTCCGCCGGGGAACCCATTTTCTGTCAGGAACTTAGGATTCATAGCTTTAAAGGTCTAGGATGTTTAGGACAAATATATATACTGCTTTTCCTAATTGCTATACATGTTTATTTTTTTGCTAATGGGAATGCGGGTGATGCCGTATGTGGAAAGATTGAGTATACACTTAAGATAAGTGATGGCGACGGGGTCGACCATCAACCTCAGTGGAGGCTGACCAACGTAACCCATTCTCTCACCTAGATAATGGGTCGGTTGTTAAGTCTGAGAAGCTGAGGAGCCAAACCCTTTCGTAGTGCGGAAACTATCGGAAATAGTTGTTACGCGATACTACCCTCATTTGAGGCTGGTGATCTATTCTCGGTGAATGGCACTTACTCTAAGATTGCTCTATAACTCGCTGGCGATCCGCTTGTTGTTTTGCTTTCCTGGGAGGAGCTGAGGATAATGAGTACAGGTACAAAAATCACCCTAGTATAAACCTTTGGGGATGGGTAGAGCCTTGACTTCATGACAACGACCCTTTGACCCCATGTTTTTTCTATGTTTTTGTGTGCTGCATTCATGCATTCATTTAATAAAACATTAAAACATTCAAGAAATCTTCTCTTCTAGTCTCTCTGTTTTTTCAAATTAAACTGAGATTGTGATTGCAAATATCAGAAAAAAGGATTGCACTAATGGATTTTGGTAGAAGGAGAACTCACCAGTATACCTTCAAGGTTCCAAAACTAGAGGATTTGAGAAGGTTAGCGAGGATGATCACTAACCCAGAGGCTTTCAAAGTCAAGCACGAAGGTTTACTACCACTGTTAAGAGTCCATGTGATTGAGGGAATCATGGATGCGCTCATTCAGTTTTATGATCCAGTTTATCACTGTTTCACATTCCCAGATTACCAGCTCACACCAATGCTGGAGGAGTATTCTCACCTGGTTGATTTACACATTACAGATCGAGCTCCATTTTCTGGACTGGAAGAAATTCCAAAGAATCAGACCATTGCGAGAGCAATTCATTTGAACGAGTCTGAGGTCAGGACTCACCTAATCACTAAGGGTGGCATCCAAGGTTTGCCAGCCCAGTTCTTGACAAAGAAGGCCCTGTATTTTGCCAGTATAGGAAACGTGACTGCTTTTGAAAGAATCTTTGTCATGCTCACCTACGGGTTATTTTTGTTTCCCAACATTAATAACTTCGTTGATATTAATTCTATTAAGGTTTTTCTCATTGGAAATCCTGTGCCGACTTTGCTCGTAGATGCGTATCTTTCTGTACACTCGGGAAATTTGTACAGCGGAAGGGAGATCACATGCTGTGTACCTTTGCTTTACAAATGGTTTATCTCTCACTTTCCCAAGTCTGCTACCTTTTGGGATTATAAGAGTGCCCCACGTTGGTCGCAGAAGATCATGTCTCTTACCAACTCTGATATAGATTGGTGTAATAGGATTTATGATGGAATCAGGATCATTAATCGTTGTGGAAGCTTCCCCAACGTACCCCTCATAGGAACTAAAGGAGGAATCAACTACCATCCGGTATTTGTTCGCCGTCAATTTGGATACCCGATGAGACACATCCCACTGGGTGTTCATCTGGAAGGTCTTTTCTTCAAGGAAGGGGAAAATGCCAGAGCACTAAAGATGGAAATAGTGCAAGCTTGGAAGCATGTTCATAAGAAAGGACGAGAGTCTCTAGGAAAACCGGACTGTGTCTCGGTGGAGCCTTATCTCCATTGGGTACAAACTAGAGCTCTCAAGCTAAAAATGCCTTATCCTCGTTACGGAATTCTTCCGCCGAGGGAATCCGTCATGTACTTCATGACAGAAACTGAAAAGCTTCAGGTTACTCTCAACAAAGTTCAACGGGAGAGAAGGTCTTGGAAGAACAAGTACCGCACCCTCGACGTAGAGTGCATCAAAATACAGCAATTACTGAAAGAGAAAGACGCTCTGATTGAGATTTTGGAGCAACATGCTGTGGATAATCAGGATGACCAAAGGAATTTGCTCGCTCCTTTCACCTGGCAAAGGAATGACAGCCCGACAACGGCCCAAGAGCCCCAGTCAAAGAAAAGGAAGATACCAGAATCAGCACCCGATTTCTCTTCAGAGAGGACTCTGGGCCCATTAGTTTAGGTTTCTGCACCTTGTAATCTACTATATTTCCACTTCTGTAATCCTTTGAATTTCAATAAAAAGGGGTTTCCCCACTGTTTGATATTTGCAATCTAATTGTCGAAGTTTATTTTGATTAAACCAAAAAATAATTAATATAATCATTGTATTCATCATTCTCACATCGCGTATTCTTCTTACCTACGAATCTCACGTTTGTGTCTCGGTTCTAGAGTCAAACTGTCTCATTCGTATAATACTCAGGCCAATCGTCAGAAAAATATGGATGATCTTGAGGAAGAAAACAGAGAGTTGAAAGAAGAGATCGACGCTCTGAGAGAGGATATGAGAAAGCTTCGTAACGACATGCAAGCCATGGCAGAAGCTCAGCTATAAAGAACTGTGATCTCAGAGATCACCTCAACGCCCATAGTGGAGAGGTATGATCCTAGGTATCAGATGCCGAAAGATCGTCCTTGGGGCATGCCTGTTAACTATATCCCGAAAGGATATGTTCTGCCGATCACTGAAGATCAGAGAATCACAACAGAAGCCGTCGGGCCTGAAGGTTACAAACTTCGAGAAAGCGAAGATGCCAGGGTTATACTGAAGACTCCTGAAGGTTACAAACTTCGGGAAGTGCCAAGACTCACTGCCGTAGTCACGGTCCCACCCCCTGTGGTGCACACTGTCCTGGAAGGACAGATTCCACCAACCCTTTTTGGTAAGAAGGAAACTATGTTCGATAGAATGGATGAATTCCAGGAACAGTTCTTGGAAATGCAGAAGGAGCTGCAAGCCATTCGCGGTCAGGATCTATTTGGAAAAGACGCCGCAGATCTCTGCTTGGTCCCAAATGTGAAAGTCCCGCACAAATTTCAAGTGCCCGACTTTGAAAAATACAAGGGTAACTCTTGCCCTCAAAGCCATCTGGTGATGTACGCTCGGCGAATGTCAGCTCAGACGGAGAATCAGGACCTACTGATTCACTACTTTCAGGATAGCTTAACCGGTGCTGCACTCAAATGATACATGGGTTTAAACCGTGCCACGATCAGCACATTCAGAGATCTTGGTACTGCCTTCGTCCAACAATACAAATACAATTTGGACTTGGCACCCGACAGAGATCAACTCAGATCGATGTCGCAGAAGGACAAGGAAACCTTTAAGGAGTATGCTTAAAGGTGGCGTGAAATTGCCGCTCAAATTTGTCCACCTCTTGAGGAAAAAGAGATGACAAAGATTTTCTTAAAGACCTTAAGCTCATTTTACTATGACCGAATGGTTGCCAGTGCGCCCAGTGACTTCACCGAAATGGTCGGCATGGGCATACGTCTTGAGGAAGTCGTCCGAGAAGGACGTTTGGTAAAAGACACTAGATCAACGAGCGGTACTAAAAAATACGGTAGTGCTCTCCCTAATAAAAAAGAGCAAGATATTGGGAATATCTCTCTCGGAAAGCAAAGACGACGTTATCAACCAGTAGCAGCTGTGACTCCTGCTATCAACCCTGCGCTTATTCCTACGTATCAACCTCAGGTTACACAGAGCCAACCTGGCCAGCAAAGGACACAACAGCCTCTTCAGCAGGCTCGTCCTCCATATAACAACAACCGTACAACACGGCCACCAGGATTTGATCCTATACCCGTAACGTACACAGAGCTGTTTCCATTACTATTGGCTAAGGGGCACATTCAGACTAAATCTCCTCTTACAGTACCGAAAAATCTGCCTTTTTGGTTTAAGGTGGATCAAACATGCCCTTATCATCAAGGAGGTTCAGGGCATAACATAGAGACTTGTCTCAATTTCAAGTCCGACGTGCAAAAACTTGTTAGGAGCGGGGTCTTATCCTTCAAGGATACGAATCCTAATGTTCTCACGAACCCGCTGCCTCAACACGAGAAAGCTGCCGTCAATCTGATTGAGAAAGAGACTAATGATGTCTATCAAATTCACGATGTACTCTTGTTGAAGACCAATCTGGTCAAGATGCATTGTAGACAGAGCGGATATGGCCATGTGCCACCTCATAACTATCACCAGTGTGATATCTGCTCTAAAGACAACCAAGGATGTTCTGTAGTGCAAGCAGCTCTACAGGAACAGATGGATCTCGGATGGATCCAGGAGCACCGAGTTCATGAAGTTAACATGGTTTACACGAATTCTAACGTCATTTAAAACCACGACATCCGTACGATGAATGCCAACTTGGTGGCGATGCACTCAAGGCAAAGCCAGTATCATAATCTACCGTGGCACGATTATAGTTCCTGTCTGACTTACTCGGTAAACAAACAGGGATGCTCTTTCATACAAGAGGCCCTCCAACGTCAGATGGATCTTGGATGGATCCAAGACTACCATGATAGGAACCCTTATCAGATCAACATGGTTCAGATCTTCGATATTCGCGTGATGAATACCAACCTGGTAGAGTTACATGCTGAGCAGGTCCGACTCGGATTCTTAATATCACATGACTATCAAAGCTGTAAAGCGGGTTGCGAAAACGATCGAGGTTGTACCCTTGTCCAGGAGGCACTTTAGCACTTGTTAAATCACTGGTGGATGCCAATCTATATGGATGAAGATACTCAGCAAATTAGTATCAGTAACAGGAATCCTACTCGTCGTCAAAGTCAGGTCGATCGTGGAGAAATTTGTCCATATCCGGGTTCTGGACCCATCAACTGGACGCCGAACTACCTTGCCGATCAAATTGAGGACGTTGTCACAATTTTTGGTCATCACAGGACCAGAGATGTTTGTGCCATTATCCCTCTATTGGATGAATCTAAGGTTCCCAACCGGGAACGGATCGAGATTACTTACGATGGTCGAAAAAATCAGAAGGTTCTCGTAGTCATCTATCTGCCTGGACCACTACCGTATGAATCAGCTAAGGCTATCCCTTACAAATACGGTGCAACAATAATTGAAAATGGAAAGGAAATTCCATTACCCTCCGTCGTGAATATTGCAGACATCAGTCGTGTAACACGGAGCGGTCAAATCTTCAACCGAGGAGTTGGAGAACTTAACAAAGAAAAGGAACTTCAGACGGAAGCTCCCGATCCACCAGTCGGTCAATCCAGTGATCCCGACCTTTCAAAAAACAATGATGAGATGCTGAAGCTCATCTAAAGGAGTGAATATAACATTGTTGATTAGCTGTTACAGATTCCTTCAAAGATCTCGGTATTATCACTGTTACTCAGTTCAGAAGCCCACAGGGAGACTCTACAGAAAGTCTTAGAGCATGCCTTTGTGGAACAGGATGTAACAATCAGACAGTTCGATAGTATTGTCTCTAACATCACTTCTTGCAACAATTTGGGATTTAGTGATGAGGAATTACCTGAAGAGGGTCACCGTCATAACATGGCACTCAATATCACAGTTAACTGCCAGGACGATGCTTTAGCTAGCGTACTGGTAGACACAGGGTCAGCCCTGAATGTTATGCCAAAGTTCACTTTGATGCAATTATCATTCAAAGGCCCTCCGATGAGAGTCAGCGAGGTCGTCGTCAAAGCGTTCGACGGATCCAGAAAAACAGTTATCAGCGAAGTTGATCTTCCCATAACTATCGGTCCTCACACTTTCCAAGTCACTTTCCAGGTCATGGACATCCGGGCAACATACAGTTGTTTATTAGGAAGACCTTGGATACATCAGGCTGAAGCGGTTACTTCAACCCTCCACCAAAAGCTAAAGTTCGTCAAGAACGATCAACTTGTCACGGTTTGTGGGGAACAAGCCTTGCTTGTAAGCAGCTTGTCATCATCTACTGGTATAGAACCCGAGGAGGTTATTGGAACACAGTTCCAAGCACTGTCGGTAAGCAAGGACAATCATTTTAAAGGAGGAACCTCGATTTCCTCATATAACGATGCTATCAAAGCGGTCGAGAGTACCGATACGAAAGGATGGGGACAACTTGCCATTCCCACTGACAATAAAACAAAGAAGGGTCTTGGTTTTTCTGCAACCTGTACCCAAACAGCTGCCAACGATGAAAGTCTTCATCCCCTGCAAAACTTCTTCCACAGTGGCGGTTTCCTTCACCCAGTGTCTCAAGCGGTTCATTCTATCAATGAGGAAGATCCCTCTGACACGGATGAAGAATGGAAGTTCTATTTGAATGAGGACGGTTATATGTCTCAGGAAGAGGTGCCTACGCCTTTTTTCTATCCCGCACAAAGTCCGAGATTTATACCAAGGTCAGATGTCGAAATGATATACGGAGATTGTGATCCGGAAGGATGTCGTGCTCCGCCAAATTCATTAGAGGAGGACACTCTGATGAAAGACAACTTTGACTACAATTACTATGGCCCAATGGATGGTCTGCCAACGTGGCAGCCTTACCCAGGAAACTTGGGGCAAGAGGGTCAGCCGAATAATGAAAATCAGCTGACCGTCATTGAACGGAATACCTGTGTCCCCACCATGTCATGGGAGCAACACTCAGGTCATTCAGAAACTACTCAACATGAAGATGAATTTGCAACATTTGCAGGACTCAAATTCATCAACTATGCTTTTCCCGAAGTCAACGTCATTGATAGGAAAAATAGCAAGTGTACTATTTTGCCTATTGTAGTAATAAAGGGAAGAATCCCAAGTATCGAATCTCAAGGACTGCTTGACGACACATAGTTTAAAAATACTTTCAATTAAACAAAAAGTCTTGGTGGTTGAAAATTTTTATAACTAAGATTTAAATAAAACGAGTAAATAGTTGAACGATATCCGATATGAGTAAATTGCTAGGGTTGGTGAATGAATCCTCATGCAACGATTACAATTTATAAATGCAATAACAAAATCAGAAACGTTTGAATACCGGTTCTTTAGATTATCTAATCCTAAGTCCTTAGTGAAAAGATCTTTGATCATGTAATCTAATTACTATGTCCATAGATAATTACATTCATGATCAAGTTTGTATATATCAAGAAATTCCGGTTTTGATAAAGTATCCCTAGTCCTAGGCAATATTTAATATCAAATGTTCTTAGTCAGATCAACATATAACCGCTGACCAGCAAAAATTACATGTAAAGGTTCAAAATCCATTTTTTCCGACAGTTTAGGCATTAAGCAAAGAACTAAGATCAAATCAACGATTACTGAATAAAATAATTATTGCATTGATAAAATCGAATTCATTACATGAAGATTCAGGGTCACCCCCCTAGCAATAGGGGGTTTAGCTACTCATAAAGAAAAAGAAAATAATAGATGAAAATGTTGTCATTACAAATTATCTCGAGGAATTAATCTTCAATCGTCCGAAAACTCTTGAACATGTGAATCCCTTGCGAAAATCTGAGTTTCCAGCCTTCGAATCTTGTATTTTGCTCCCAAAAATCGTCTAACCCTTGCAAAATCGCGTTCCAGGACTAAATAGTCCAACTCTGGGCTTTCAGCCATTTTGGGCCCCAATACGCGTATTGACGTACCTCATACGCATATTGGTCTATTCTGCACCACATTCCCTACGCGTATGGACCCAGAAGCCAGCCAGCACGCAACATGATACGCGTATTGACAAGACCAATACGCGTATGGGCAGAAGCTCTCTTTTTCCTCAATTTTCCATCTCTCTGCCCATTCACGTACCATACGCGTACCAGGAAGGGCCTTACGCGTATCACCTATAGCAATACGCGTATGGGCAGCAAGTCTTCCAAATATTACATTTTCTTCTGCTTTCTCGCACCGGCTCGGTTGTACACCCAATGCTCGATCCTCTAAGCTTCCAAATGTGCATTCGACCTGCTAAAATACCACAAGCGTAAAATATCCTTGAGAAACTCATAATTCATGACACATTAGATAAAATCAAAACACACCTAAATACTACTAAAACAAACTCAAATTCACACAGTTTACCTGACTTATTCACAGTTGAATCGCAAAATACATAGCATAAATGGTGATTGATCACAACCCCAAACTTATCTTGGTGCTTGCCCTCAAGTAACATTCTACATAAAACATATCACGTCACCCCAAACTTACTGTAAAGACAGTTCTTACCACAACACTGCTGAAATCTTTCGCACTGGACCCTTCGATGTTGCCTTGGGTTTTCTTATTTTTCCTCATAACCAGCAAGCCAGAAACCTTTTCTTGAAAATTCTATTTCACCTGTCAGCTCATATCACACTCTCACCAAGTCTCTCAGGGTTAAAGTGTTAACACGCTCAAATCAAGGTAAGCAATATCATATCAGTAGTTTGAATAAATTCTCAATTCTTATCAACATGTACAACACACACACTTTTTGAGGTCTTTGGGTTGTAACGGGGCTTGGGTTAAGGTAGGATATAAAAAGGAAAACAAGAGTTTTTGGTTCAGAGTATGTGAGATCATTCAAGCTATGTTCGTCCATTAGTGCTTTTGTGGGGAATTTTAAAATCCATTCGGTGAGTGCAATTTTATTATTTTCTCTTTTTTTTTTTTTTTTTTTGAAGTAGGAAAATTTTTCTTCCCCTTTTCTTTTTTTTTCAAATTAAATTTTTTTTTTGACTCACCGTGTTTTACTTTCAACTGCAAAGCTACCCCAAACTTAAATGTTGCTATTCCAAAAGCAACCCCAAACTTAAAATAGAACATAGATCTCAAAAGAATTACACGTACTCTGAACAGGGTAGAGAAAAATACTTGGCCAATGGGTTAATAATAACGGGTAAGGAAAAAAAACAAAGGATACAGGCTCAAATGGGGTGAACGAAGGATAATAATTATAACGGGATGGCTAGAAAGGCTCTAGGTGATAAACAAAAGAATTGCCTCAGTGTGTGTACTCATACAGTTAATATTCAAAAAGAACGGATGCAAACTATGATAGATAAAGTCATACCTGATATTTCTCTCATGATGATATATGTGTTTGGCTTTTTCTTCTCTCACCAGGATAGGTAAAACTGACAGCTTCAACAGTGTCTCCTTGATCAAGTCTCTTTGGCTCCTGGTTTTAACACTTTATTTCATCAGTGCGTCCGATCATAAACAGCAGTATCAAACCATCAGGGTGACTTTATGCGAGGACAAGTAGATAGGTTGTGAAAGTCATCAGACTCATCCACTATAGCTAGTACTCATACAATATCAACTGGAATAACTCAAGAAACTGTATGCAAACCAAAATTCATTAAATTAGAAAAACCCGAAAATGGGCACTTAAGAGTACAGCATGAAAATAAAAATAAAAATATAAGTACACCAAATATAAATACCAGAAAGTACAATAAGAATAAAATACTAATAAAAAGAAAATAACTCAAAATAATCATCAAAATCCTGCTCCGTCATCTCTATCCTGCATCTCAGCGTCAAAGTCTATGAGGTCAGTCTGCTCCATCTGTAATCGCCCATGGACAAAAGCAGTGACCGGTGTCATCTCCTCCGATCGCTCTGGGGGTGTCTGCTGATGCTGAGGTTGGTGAGGACTCTGATGTTGCGGTCGCGGTGTAGACTGCCGAGGCTGAGATACCGTCCCACCAATAAGAAATGGGTGAGTCCACCCAGGAAAAGTAAACTGTCCATAATAAGGTGCTGGAGGGTCGCCACCGAACCTGTCTCTGAACCTCTGAGACCTTTCCCACACGTCTGTCTGATGTGTCAGATATCGACCAGAGAGTCCGTAATGATAGCAGAAGTCCTGCATCATGCAAAAATGGGACATCTGCATCCTATGCTCAAGTGAATCCTCATCAGTAACTGGTGGGGGTACTGGAGGTGCCTCTGGCACTATCTGATGGTCATCCTGGTGCTGAGTGCTGGCACCTGCCTCATGATCGTGCGAGCGTCGAAGGGGTCGGCGCTCATCAACGGAACTAGTGTGTTCCTTCAGCCACATAGTATCAAGACAACGTGCCGGTCTCACCATCACATTACCGCTCAAATCCGCCACGCCAGCCTTCTTACCTAGGAGCTCAATCACCGAAGCGTGTCCCAGAGACTTCTTCGATGATTGGGATATCTCATCCATATCCTTTGAAATAATTCTCCCAATATTCACTTGTATCTTCTCTAGAAAGAAATAGAGCATCAGGGCTCTCTCAGTGATCAAATCTGAGCCACTCCGATTCGTGTCCAAAATATGGTGAATGAAATAAGCCCAGGCTTTAGGAATAGGGGCTAGATCAATGACTAAGATCTTAGATGGATGTGACTTGGTGGTCGGATGCCAATCTTTGCCCGGTCGTGCAATCCGATCCTTTATGGTGTTGTAGGGCCATCTGTTCTTGTCTGAAAGCTTCATGTCGAAGAACTGACAATGCGACTCATGAAATCTACACTTGAGTACACTGTTAATAGTCTTCCAATCATATTTGACTTCTTTCCCGCGAACCCAAGAAGTCATCTCAACGACCTTATTTTCTACGGCTCGCCCTGGTACTTTGTAAGCATTAGCGTAAAATTCCCTTACCAGATCCATTGCAACCGGCTTTATGTTTTTATTCAAATAGCCCAGCTTTTGCTTTTTCAAAATAGCAGAAATTTCTGGCAATTCTTCTTTCCCAAAACTCCATTGTTTCTCTTCTACGAATGTGCGAGTTCTGAGATGGTGGTACCTTGCTTCATGATCTTCAGAGAGAAATATACTAGTTTCTTCAGATGGGACTACCATCGTGACGATTTCCTGTGAAATTGGAAGAAAAAAAGAGAACAAAAACACAGAGAAGCAGAGTGATACGACGAAGTCGCGTAACAGAAAGATGCAAAAATGACGTAAGCGTACGAAAAATAGATATAAACCTGACCAAAAACCAATACGCGTATCATACGCAGGAGATACGCGTATGGATAGCTGTTACGCGTATGATACGCAAGAAAACTTAGTGTAAATTGCAATTTGCGTAACAAATCACGTATGAAATATGATACGCGTATTGAGATTAGGCCTTGCGCGTATTGCTACCCATTACGCGTACCTGGATCACGTATGAAAGTAATACGCGTATGCTACGCGTTTCACCAGGGAGCCCTTATTCTTTCACACCAATACGCATATCACTCACTCCATACGCGTATTGGCAGTGGACATGTGATTTTTTTCCAAAAACTTGTCTTTTTCAAGATTTTTCTAAGTCCACCTTTTTCCGAGGCCTTCCCTTGATGAAACTTGACTCAAAAGACATGAAACACAAACCGACAATTTTTTAAATTAAACTAAAATTACTCGGACAAAATTAAAATAAAACAAAAACTCCCTTGGGTTGCCTCCTAAGCAGCGCTTCGTTTAACGTCGCATGGCTCGACGGGTTACCTCATGCTCAGATGAGCTTAACCTATTCTATTGGTCCTCCTTGGCTTTGATAATAAGGTTTTAACCTCTGTCCATTAACCTTGAAAGTATCACCATTTTTCTCATTCTTTAGCTCTATTGCTCCATGAGGGAACACCTTGTGAATGATGAACGGACCAGACCATCTTGACTTCAGCTTACCAGGGAACAGCTTCAACCTGGAATTAAACAACAACACCAATTGTCCTTCCCAAAATTCCTTCTCTGGATCTTCTGATCATGCCATTTTTTCGTGTTTTCTTTATAGATTTTGGCATTCTCATAAGCTTGATTCCTAAACTCCTCTAACTCATGAAGTTGAAGCGTTCGGGATTCACCAGCTTTCAGAAGATCACAGTTCAGGAATTTTGAGGCCCAAAAAGCTTTGTGCTCGAGTTCGAGCGGTAAATGACAGGCTTTACCATACACAAGTTAATAAGGAGACATACATATTGGTGTTTTGAAAGCTGTCCTGTATGCCCACAGTGCATCATCTAACTTCACAGACCAATCTTTTCGAGACGCACTAACAGTCTTTTCGAGAATTTGCTTTATTTGCCTGTTAGAAACTTCAACTTGTCCACTGGTTTGGGGATGATACGGTGTGGCTATCTTATGCTTCACATTGTACTTCTTTAACAAATTCTCCATCAATTTATTCAGAAAATGAGTACCTTCATCGCTAATTAACGCCCTTGGTACCCTAAACCTGGAGAAAATGTTATGCCTCAGGAAATTTACCACCACTTTAGCATCATTAGTAGGCAATGCTACAGCTTCGACCCACTTTGACACATAATCTACCGCAACCAGTATATAATTCTTGCCGAAAGATGGTGGGAACTGTCCCATAAAATCAATACCCCACACATCGAACAACTCTACCTCTAGCATAGAATTTTGAGGCATCTGGTTCCTTCTGGAGATATTACCAGTTCTTTGACATCTATCACATTCTCGGACTAAATAGTGAGCGTCCTTGAATAAGGTGGGCCAATACAACCCAGACTGGAGGACTTTTACCGCTGTCCTATCTCCACTAAAATGCCCTCCATACTCAGAATCATGACAAGCTTTTAGTATATCTCTCTGCTCACCTTCTGGCACACATCTTCTGATCAGTCCATCCACTCCCCTTTTATACAAGAATGGGTCATCCCACAGATACAACCTGCAATCATAAAGAAACTTTTTCTTTTGGTGAGAATTAAAATCATCAGGTATCACCCCACCTACCGCATAGTTTGCATAGTCAGTAAACCATGGTACACCAGTAACAGCAAGTATTCTCTAATCAGCAAATGTATCTTGAATGGGGTGCTCCTCCTCAGTTTCTTTTATTGGGGACATGCGAGATAGGTGGTCCGCAACCGTGTTCTCACACCCCTTTTTATCCTTGATCTCCAAGTCGAACTCCTGGAGGAGGAGTATCCATCTCAACAGCCTTGGTTTTGATTCCTGCTTAGCAAACAAATACTTTAAAGCAGCATGATCAGTATACACAATAACTTTAGAACCAAGTAGATATGACCTGAATTTGTCAAAAGCATAAACCACGGCCAACAACTCCTTTTCGGTAGTTGCATAATTCATTTGGGCCGGGTTAAGGACATGACTAGTATAATAAATGACATGCAATAATTTGTCCTTCCTTTGTCCTAAGACAGCCCCCACAGCAATGTCACTTGCATCGCACATAATTTCGAAAGGTAGAGACCAATCGGGGGCAATTACAACAGGGGCAGTAATCAACTTACTCTTTAGCGTCTCAAAAGTTACCTTACAATTGTCATCAAAATTAAACGGCTTGTCTTTGACAAGCAAATCAGTCAATGGTTTGGAAACTTTTGAGAAGTCTCTGATAAACCTGCGATAAAAACCTGCATGTCCCACGAAACTCCTTATCCCTTTTTCATTCACAGGAGGTGGGAGGTTAGCTATCACCTCAACTTTTGCTTTGTCCACTTCAATTCCCTTGCGGGAAATTTTGTGTCCTAGCACGATACCTTCCTGCACCATAAAATGACATTTCTCCCAGTTGAGAATAAGGTTAGTTTCCTGGCATCTTTGCAAAACAAGAGATAAGTTAGCTAAACAATGATCAAAAGAAGAACCAAAAATAGAACAGTCATCCATAAACACCTCCATATGCTTTTCAAGCATATCGGCGAATATGGATGTCATACACCTCTGAAAAGTAGCTGGGGCATTGCATAATCCAAATGGCATCCGTCTGTAGGCAAAAATACCATAAGGGCATGTAAATGGGGTCTTCTCCTGATCTTCTAGGGCTACAGCAATCTGATTGTACCCAGAGTATCCATCCAGAAAATAATAGTACTCGTGACCTGCAAGTCTCTCTAACATCTGATCAATAAAAGGAAGGGGAAAATGATCCTTTCTTGGTGCAATGTTAAGTCTCCTGTAATCAACACATACTCGCCAACCTGTTACTGTACGAGTTGGAATCAGTTCATTATTTTCATTCACAACCACTGTGGTTCCTCCTTTCTTTGGTACCACATGCACAGGACTCACCCAAGAACTATCAGAAATGGGATAAATCAATCCTGCATCTAGCAACTTTACAACCTCTTTTCGTACCACTTCTTTCATTGCCGGATTTAACCTCCTCTGGGGTTGTACTACTGGTTTCTGATTATCCTCCATCAGTATCTTATGCATGCATACTGTGGGGCTAATTCCCTTCAAATCCCCAATAGTCCATCCAATAGCACTCTTGTGTTTCTTAAGGACCTGTATCAACTTCTCTTCATCCTTTTTATTCAGCTCAGAGTTAATAATAGCAGGACATCTTGTTCCTGATTCCAGAAAGACATATTTAAGATTCACAGGTAATTGTTTTAGTTCAGAACTTGTACCTGTTTCACTCCCTTTTTCAGTCTCTGTTTCTGGTGAAGCTCTCAAATCCTCCCACCGGTGTGGTCTGGATTTCAACCACGGTGGTTGTGCATCTAGCATAGCAAGAACTTCTTTTTCTTTCTCATCATCATGGTCCTCAATCTCTTTTGCTGACAAACTCATAACTCTTTCCAAATGCGATTGAGGGAAGTGGCTTTGAATGGTGCTGGTCACTATTTGATCAATCACTTCCACTGAGTGGTTTGTACCTATATCCTCTTTATGTTTCATGGTATTCCTAACAACAATTTTTAGCTCTTCATCGTAAACTTTGAGGGTTATGGTACCTCCCTCAATGTCTATCATACATCTACCTGTTTCCAAGAAAGGCCTTCCCAGAATCAGAGGGATATCCTCATCTTCTGGCATTTCTAAAATCACAAAATCAACAGGAAAGACAAATTTATCAACTTTGACAAGAACATCTTCGACTACCCCAAATGGTCTCTTAACTGAATGATCTGAAAATTGGAGTGTCATTCTGGTATCTTGAACACTTCCAATTCCTAGCTTCCTGTAAATAGACAACAGCATAAGGCTCACACTAGTCCCCAAATCAATCAGTGCCCTTTTGAAGGACCTATCTCCAATGGTGCACAGAATAGTGACTGAGCCTCTATCTGGCTTCTTCACTGGAATCTTCATACCCTGCAAAATAGCACTGCAAGTTTTAGTTAGTATAACAGGATCAGTGTCAGTGGTACGCTTTTTTGAGATGATGTCCTTCATGAATTTAGCATAAATAGGCATCTGCTCAAGTGCCTCAGAGAATGGAATGTTGATCTCTAATTTCCTGAACATCTCTACAAATTTCTGAAAATTTTTCTCATCTTGCTTCTTCTTCTTATTTCTTTGTGGGAATGGAAGCTTTATGATGGGCTTTTGTTCTGTGGGCTTCTCCTTCACAACAAGTGGTGGAACTACTTCTTCCTCAGGTGGATTCTTGTTTTCTAAGATTTCAAGATCCACTTCAAGTAATTGATCTTCCTCCTCAGATTTCTCTTCAGGTATTTCAGCTGATTTCCCACTTCTTGTTGTTACAGCATTCACTTTAGTGTGATCCCTTGGATTTGGCACTGTTGTACTTGGTAAGGTACCTGGTGCTTGAGAACTTGTTAGCTGTTGTGCTATCTGACCCAGTTGAACTTCCAGATTTTTTATAGAAGCATTGGTGTTCCTCTGATTATTTCTGGTTTCTTCCTGAAATTGAACACTCTGAGCAGCCATCTTTTCTATAGCAATCTCCCAATCCGCTTTCTTTGGTACCTGTTGCTGATAAGGTTGCTGTTGCGGTTGATACTGTTGCTGGTACGGTGGTTGTTGCTGTGGTGGTCCCTGCTTCTGAACATTACCTTGCTGATCTTTCCAGGAGAAATTAGGATAATTTTTCCATCCCGGATTATATGTATTTGAATATGGATTATTCTGCCTCAGGTAGTTAATAGCCTGCACTTGTTCCGCAGTGGCAACACAATGCATGGCAAAATGCGGTCCACCACAGATTTCACAAACCAAAGTATGAACTGGTTGGACTTGAGCCACAGTCTGAGTACCTAAATTCATAGCTTTCAATCTTCTTTCCACTTCAGCAGCAATCTGATCTTCCATCTTCGCTACTTGATTTGTCAGTTTCAAGTCAATTTTTCCTTCAGGTTGACTCACAATACGATCATATAGTTCCAAATGCTCATTTTCAGCTATAGCTTCAATGATCTTTTTGATACCAGTGGCTGTTGAAAAGTTAGATGAGCCACCAGCAGCTGTATCAATGAGTTGCTTAGTTTTCATCTTCAGCCCATTCACAAAATTTTGCATTTGTTCAGTTGCATCCAAATTATGTGTAGGACATGCAACTAAACACCTCTTGAACCTTTTATACGCATCTCCAAGTGACTCTCCGTCTTTCTGTTTAAAATTTAGGATGTCATATCTCTTGCGGATATACACAGAAGCGGGAAAGTACTCATTCAGAAAAGCGGTTTCCATCTGTTGCCAAGTAGTAATACTTCCTGCAGGTAAAGAATAAAACCACTCTTCAGCGTCTTCTGATAAAGTGAACGGAAACATAACCAGCTTCTTTGCCTCTTCAGAATGCCCCTAATTTTCAATGAGGTGGCCATAGTCAGGAACCTCTGTAGGTGCTTGTTTGCATCTTCATTAATCTTTCCTGCAAAAGGTTTACTTTCCAACTGACGAATAGTAGACGGGTGCAACTGGAAATGGGCAACATTGACTGGTTGGTTAACTATTGTCAACCTCATTGCTGGATGATTCTCTCTGCCATAGTCACCCAGAAGTCATTCTGCGGGAGGTGGATCTGCAGCCATAGTAACAGGTTCTGGATGCGAATCTATTTCTGAATCAGAATCTTCAGAATGAACCGAGACGTGTTCTTAAATCACTTGCTCTGCGTCAGATGTTGCCAGTTTTTCTCTTTTAGCTTGTCTGAGCCTAGCGTGCAAAGTTCTTTCTGGTTCTGCATCAAAATGAAAATCAGCTGAGGCCTTACCTCGAATTCGCAGATTAGACAGAAATTAGTAACAATAAAAAAAGAAAAATATAAATTAAGCAAAAATAAAATTTTGGTTGCAGAGCAATAAAATTCTAATTGAAAAATTGTTAAACTCTATAATCTTTGGCAGTCCCCGGCAACGGCGCCAAAAACTTGATAGGAAAAATAGCAAGTGTACTATTTTACCTATTGTAGTAATAAAGGGAAGAATCCCAAGTATCGAATCTCAAGGACTGCTTGATGACACTGAGTTTAAAAATACTTTCAATTAAACAAAAAGTCTTGGTGGTTGAAAATTTTTATAACTAAGATTTAAATAAAACGATTAAATAGTTGAAGGATATCCGATATGAGTAAATTGCTAGGGTTGGTGAATGAATCCTCATGCAACGATTACAATTTATAAATGCAATAACAAAATCAAAAACGTTTGAATACCGGTTCTTTAGATTATCTAATCCTAAGTCCTTAGTGAAAAGATCTTTGATCATGTAATCTAATTACTATGTCCATAGATAATTACATTCGTGATCAAGTTTGTATATATCAAGAAATTCCGGTTTTGATAAAGTATCCTTAGTCCTAGGCAATATTTATTATCAAATGTTCTTAGTCAGATCAACATATAACCGCTGACCAGCAAAAATTACATGTAAAGGTTCAAAATCCGTTTTTCCGACAGTTTAGGCATTAAGCAAAGAACTAAGAACAAATCAACGATTACTTAATAAAATAATTATTGCATTGATAAAATCGAATTCATTACATGAAGATTCAGGGTCACCCCCTAGCAATGGGGGGTTTAGCTACTCATAAAGAAAAAGAAAATAATAGATGAAAATGTTGTCATTACAAATTATCTCGAGGAATTAATCTTCAATCGTCCGAAAACTCTTGAACATGTGAATCCCTTGCGAAAATCTGAGTTTCCAGCCTTCGAATCTTGTATTTTGCTCCCAAAAATCGTCGAACCCTTGCAAAATCGCGTTCCAGGACTAAATAGTCCAACTCTAGGCTTTTAGCCATTTTGGGCCCCAATACGCGTATTGACGTACCTCATAGGCGTATTGCTCTGTTCTGCACCACATTCCCTACGCGTATGGACCCAGAAGCCAGCCAGCACGCAACATGATACGCGTATTGACAAGACCAATACGCGTATGGGCAGAAGCTCTCTTTTTCCTCAATTTTCCATCTCTCTGCCCATTCACGTACCATACGCGTACCAAGAAGGGCCTTACGCGTATCACCTATAGTAATACGCGTATGGGCAGCAAGTCTTCCAAATATTACATTTTCTTCCGCTTTCTCACACCGGCTCGGTTGTACACCCAATGCTCGATCCTCTAAGCTTCCAAATGTGCATTCGACCTGCTAAAATACCACAAGCGTAAAATATCCTCGAGAAACTCATAATTCATGACACATTAGATAAAATCAAAACACACCTAAATACTACTAAAACAAACTCAAATTCACACAGTTTACCTGACTTATTCACAGTTGAATCGCAAAATACATAGCATAAATGGTGACTGATTACAATCGAGAGTAATGACTCCTCCAGTTCGAAAGAAGTGTGGGACACCTTGGGACAACCGAGTGGAAAATACGACTATATGGTCAAGTACACCGCTCCCGGAAGCTCTCGTATCAGGCTCGAAGATATCCAGCCTACTGGATGGGGAGATACAACTAAGAGCACAAATGCTATGCAAAATGCAACAGAGGAATTCTCCTACGACAACTCTGCCAGGGAGACAGATTCCAATGATCCTGCTCCACCAGAAATCAGCGTTATTTCTGAAGACAAATCAAGGAAGGTGCCGGACTTTGTGATTCACCGAGGAGTTCACCGCCAATGGGTTGCTGTCGATATTCCGAAGGCCGTTCACCAGTCAAAGTAATTGCCATCTTTAACCTTTCACCCTGCCCAGGTGAAACAGATGTTTTGATAGGGCTCGCTTTCTGTAAATTTCCCTCTTCGCTTCGCCCAAAGCGACAGAGTTTTGTTTTATAGGGCTGTAGTTTCAAGAATTGACTTCTTCATTAATAAAATAACGTCGTTCTGTAATTTCCGCATTAATTGCTGTTTTCTCTTTTTGCTTTTCTCAGAAAATGGTAATCCTAAAAAACAATTCAATAATAAAAACAAGCAGTAATAAAATAAATGCACTGCACACACTTGCATTTTTCTCTATCTCTTCTAAACACGAATCATCACGTCACGCAGATTGCTTGTTTTAAACCCCGTTGAAACATACGATCCGATGCCTTCTCCCAACTTTGAGTTCCCGGTATTCGAGGCTGAAGAAGAAAATGACAACGAAATTCCAGAAGAGATCTCCCGATTACTCAGACAAGAGGAAAGGTCCATTGAACCTCACAAAGAGCCGTTGGAAATGGTAAACTTGGGTTCAGAGCAAGAGAGAAAAGAAATCAGGATTGGGGCACTGCTCAGTCCAACTGCCAAAGAGAGTTTGATAAAGCTTCTCAAAGAATTCCCCGATGTATTCGCTTGGTCCTATCAGGATATGCCAGGGTTGGATACCAGCATCGTGGAACATCACTTACCGTTAAGATCAGAATGCCCGCCAGTAAAGTAAAGGTTGAGACGCACTGACCCGGACATGGCCATCAAAATCAAAGAGGAGGTGCAGAAACAGATTGACGCGGGTTTCCTCGCCACATCAGAATATCCTAAATGGTTAGCCAACATCGTACCCGTTCCCAAAAAGGACGGAAAGGTCAGAATGTGTGTTGATTACAGAGATCTGAACAAGGCAAGTCCAAAGGACGACTTTCCTTTACCACACATTGACATGCTGGTAGACAGCACATCAAAGTTCAAAATTTTCTCCTTCATGGATGGATTCTCGGGCTATAAACAGATCAAAATGGCGCCGAAAGACATGGAGAAAACTTCGTTGATTACCCCATGGGGCACCTTTTATTACAAGGTAATGCCGTTCGGTTTGAAGAACACCGGGGCAACCTATCAAAGGGCCATGACTACTCTGTTCCATGACATGATACATAAGGAAATCGAGGTATATGTCGATGATATGATTGCAAAATCGAAAACAGAGAGTGAGTACGTTGAACATCTGTCAAAATTGTTCGAACGTCTAAGAAAATTCAAGCTCCGCTTGAATCCCAACAAGTGCACCTTCGGTGTCCGTTCAGGGAAACTACTAGGGTTCATCGTCAGCCAGAAAGGAATTGAGTTTGATCCTGACAAGGTCAAGGCCATTCAAGAAATGCCTTCGCCAAAAACTGAAAAACAAGTCAGAGGATTCCTGGTACGTTTGAACTACTTCTCCAGATTCATATTCCTTATGACCGCCACATGTGCGCCAATCTTCAAGTTACTCAAAAAGAACCAGGATTGCATTTGGACAGAAGATTGTCAAACTGCCTTCGACAGTATTAAGGAATATCTGTTGAATCCTCCGATTCTATCACCTCCAGTGGAAGGAAGACCACTGATCATTTACCTCACAGTCCTAGAGGACTCAATGGGGTGTGTACTTGGCCAACCAGACGCAACCAAAAGGAAAGAGTCTGCCATTTACTATTTGAGCAAGAAATTCACCGACTGCGAAACTCGGTACACAATGCTTGAGAAAACTTGTTGTGCTTTGGCTTGGGCTGCCAAACGTCTTCGCCAATACATGATTCGTCACACTACTTGGTTGGTTTCCGAGATGGATCCAATCAAGTATGTCTTCGAAAAGCCTGCTCTCATGGGAAGGATTTCCCGTTGGCAAATGCTGTTATCAGAATATGACATAGAGTACCACGCTCAAAAAGCCGTTAAGGGAAGTGTTTTAGCCGATCATTTGGCTCATCAACTGATTGACGATCAAGAATCAGTCGGGTTTGACTTCCCAGACGAAGATGTCATGTATCTAAAAATGAAAGATTGCGATGAACCGTTACCCAGTGAAGGGCCAGAACCAGGTTCCCAATGGGGACTTATCTTTGACAGAGCAGTTAATTATTATGGAAACGGAACTGGGGCAATCATTGTTACCCCTCAGGGTACCCACATTCCTTTCACCGCTCGACTTACGTTCAAGTGTACGAACAACGAGGCCGAATACGAAGCCTGTATTATGGGTCTCGAGGAAGCGATTGATTTAAGGATCAAAAACTTGGACGTATACGGTGATTCAGCCTTGGTTATCAATCAGATAAAAGGAGATTGGAACACATACCAATCAGGATTGATTCCTTACAAAGACTATGCAAGAAGGTTGCTACCTTTCTTCAACAGAATCGAGTTTCATCACATTCCTCATGATGAGAATCACATGGCTGATGCATTAGCCACTCTCTCTTCTATGATTAGTGTAGGTCAATGGAATGACATACCTAAGATCGACATAATGCGCCTTGAACGGCCCGCTTACGTCTTCACGATTGAAGCAGTCATAGATGACAGACCTTGGTATCACGATATCAAATGCTTCCTTCAGAAACAAGAGTACCCATCTGGGGCACTCAGAAAAGACAGGAAAACCCTCAGAAGATTGGCTGGAAACTT
This sequence comes from Lathyrus tuberosus, assembly GCA_022829125.1. NCBI lineage: Eukaryota > Viridiplantae > Streptophyta > Magnoliopsida > Fabales > Fabaceae > Lathyrus > Lathyrus tuberosus. The sequence goes on along the minus strand of JALAZF010000231.1, from coordinate 2,821,397 downwards.
CTTTCTGAGCGGTGATACACTCTATAAGCGGAATTTTGACATGGTTTTGCTCCGATGCATCGACAGACCAGAAGCAGACAGGCTTATGAAAGAAATTCATGAAGGATCCTTTGGCACTCATGCCAATGGACATACAATGGCGAGAAAAGTTCTAAGAGCAGGGTACTATTGGCTGACAATGGAATCTGACTGCTACAAGTACATGAGGAGGTGTCACAAGTGTCAGATATACTCTGACAAAATTCATGTACCGCCATCACATCTCAAAGTTCTCTCTTCCCGGTGGCCTTTTTCCATATGGGGAATCGACATGATTGGCTTGATCGAACCTAAGGCTTCAAACGGACATCGGTTCATCCTGGTAGCCATTGACTATTTCACCAAGTGGGTCGAAGCAGCATCATACGCTAATGTAACCTGACAAGTGGTGGTCCAATTTATCAAAAACAATATCGTCTGTCGTTATGGTGTTCCAAGCGAGATCATTACTGATAATGGATCTAACTTGAACAATAAGATGATGAAGGAGTTGTACGCAGAGTTCAAGATTGAACATCATAACTCATCTCCCTACCGACCAAAGATAAACGGAGCGGTAGAAGCAGCTAACAAGAACATCAAGAAGATCGTTCAAAAGATGGTTGTAACCTACAAAGACTGGCACGAGATGCTACCCTTTGCTCTTCACGGTTATCGTACATCTGTTCGCACTTCAACAGGGGCTACCCCTTTCTCTCTAGTGTATGGCATGGAGGCAGTTCTCCCCATAGAAGTAGAGATCCCATCAATCCAAGTACTGGTGGAAGCTAAGCTCACCGAAGCTGAATGGTGTCAAAGCCGACACGACGAATTAAACCTGATCGAAGAGAAACGAATGACGGCACTATGCCACGGTCAATTGTATCAATAGATAATGAAGAAGGCATTCGACAAAAAGGTCCGACCCCGTGTCTTCAGAAAAGGGGACCTCGTGCTCAAGAAGATACAATCTTTTCTCACTGATTCCCGGGGCAAGTGGACTCCGAATTATGATGGCCCCTACGTGGTCACAAAAGCTTTCTCAGGCGGCGCCTTGAGACTTGCAACCATGGGCGGAGAGGAATTTTCCTACCCCATGAATGTTAATGTAGTCAAGAAATACTTCGCCTAAAAAAAACGTCTCGGTGGATTGAAAACCCGAAAGGGCAGTCCAGGCAAAAGTTAGAGACATATGAAAAAATCATCCCGATGGATTGGAAACATCATAGTACAATCCAGGCAAAAATTAGGGATAATGGCAAGTAACTATGTTCAACAGAGGCAAGTCCCTCAGCAGCAGCAGTTACATCATCCATCAGAGGAAAACTCCGGTCAAGGTCATCTTCGACAGAAGCTCAGGATGCCCTGTTTCAACGTAGTCCTTTTCCCTGTAAATTACCATTTTCAAACTTTGTATATACTCTTTGGAATCACGCGTTTGGCTGATCTCCATCCTATCAATAAAATTTGAGCCCTTGTATTTTTGTTTGCAATTCTTATTTGTTTTTGCTTTACAGAACGACGTTGTTAACATGACTAACGACTCTTGAAATAAAACAAAAATTAATTTACTTGGTAAAAACTTTTTCTGCTTTTAAAATAAAGACGACAATTTCTTTTGATTGTTGAACATCAAAGGAACATCAATCGCTTCTCCAAAAGTAAGCAAACTTCAAAATGCAGGATCAAAGTGCTCCTTCTAACCCAGTACGCCTGAATGAAGGGATCAACTGTGTCAGAGACTTTGTTTCGTCTGACAACCCTCGGCCGAGTTCTTATCTCCTAAGCCCGATCAACGGTATTCCCCCACATGGACTATCTCTCCTAAGCAAGGTGGAATTGCTATTCTGAACCAACGGTACTTCTTCGCCCCGCGATGGCCGAGTATCTAGTCGTGTTCACCTGTCAGTTTGTATGTCGCGTCAGTTTTGTCAGCATAAACATACATACGTCATGCATTATTGATTTGCATTCACATTTCATATTGCATCACCATCACTCTAGTCGGTCTTGTCCCCTAGTGATAAAAGTTCTCTCAATCGAGTTGTCAACCCTTTCCTCGTCAGGAAACGCTGCGTCTGAACATCCTCTCTCCTCCAGTTTTATTTCTGGAATGAAGTTGGCTCCTCGACCACTTTGATAACTTGAACCTCTGAAAGACCAGAGGAACCTTCAGTCAGCATCACTCTTCGCCATTGAAGATGATATCCTTGCTTTCCCGGATTAAAGAAAAATCCCCCAGAGAAAGCCTCCTAAGCAGAGATTTGGCAGTACAGCTGCCATTCTCCGAAAAGATCGATGATGAAAAGGTCATCGGCACCTCAAAATTGGACCCCATCACATGGCGTTTCTCCGGGAAGATCCCGAGAAAAGTATGATGTAAGATACCCAAGTGGAAAAAGTCTCTCAAGAGACTCGCTTTCCCCCAGTAGAATCGACAAATGGCGTCTCCAAACAGAGAAGTTTGTGTACCTCTACAATTCAGACGATTGGGTTCCCCAGCAAGTTTGACGTCAAAAATTTTTCCGTCAGATGGCATCTCCCCAGGAAAATTCGGCGAGAAGTTTGAGGGAAATCGCTACGAATAGCGTCCCTTGTCAAAAAATTTATTGACAAAAGAAACTAAGACCAGTTCCTTGGTAGGAAACTAGGATCGAGGGGAAGTTTAAATGAGAAACTAAGACCAGTTCCTTGGTAGGAAACCAGGATCGAGGGGAAGTTTACATAAGCAACTGAGACCAGTTCCTTGGTAGGAAACCAGGATCGAGGAGAAGTTTATTTCAGCAACTGAGACCAGTTTCTTGGTAGGAAACCAGGATGAGGGGAAGTTTGTTTCCGCAACTAAGACCAGTTCCTTGGCTGAAGACCAGGATCGAGGGGAAGTTTACCTTTTTTAAGCATCATTGCTTAGCAAAAGAAGATGAATGCACAAGCTACCATTCATAACCACCATCAAAATTTCAGGTATTCCGATATTTAATCCTCTTGCACCCCGAATGCCTGAATACCTTCGTCATTCACACCTTCGGGTCCAAGAAGATTAAATAGGGGCATCTGTCATACCCCAAATTTTGACCACTAAGATTTCCCATCATTGTGCAAATCATCATCACAATGTGGATGAACCATCATGCCTCATCAAATGCCTCAAGGGTTGTTGAGCATTCACTACAATCAAAATTAGGGTTTTAAGCCCTCTTAGAGCCTTAGACAAAGGATCAATCAAGGAATGACATGATCTTCAACTTGTCTAACCTCTCAAACATTCACAATGGATCAAAAGGAATCCCACTTCAAGGATTAAGCACAAGGTTGCTCCCTTCTAGGTGGATCAAGTCTCAAGATCGCCAGTATCACCAAATTAGGGTTTTGGTCGACCAGGGCCTCTAGATGAAAAATTTCATCTGGACACAAGCCAAAGATCCAAAACACAACCTAATGTACTCCATGGAACCTCATGGACCCATTCATCAAGTCAATTTTGCCTCAGGGGATGCATACATCAAAAATCAAGAATTAGGGTTTCTTGACCTAATTCACCCCTAAGTTGACTTTTAGGCCAAATCAAGAGCCAAGACCTCAAGAGAGGTTTTGAGGGTCTCTAATGAACTATATTAATCCATTTGCAACAATGGATTAATCCAAGACGCTTGAGCAACAAGTCTCAATTTCATCTGCACCACAATTAGGGTTTTAAGGAAAAAGTCAACTGTAACTTTGACTTTTGACCAGGACATGCTCCCAAACCCTAGGACATGCCTCAATATACCCCATGACACCCATGGAACATGTCCATCAAGTTTGATTTAGGTCAAGGACATGATTTCCTGAAGAATTGCACAGTTTGGAATTCATCTGATAAAAAGTCAACTGTGCACAAAAGTCAACTTTGACTTTTTGAGATTTTTCACCAAAATGGATTTTTAACCCTAAAATGATGTTAATGTATGATTTAAATCATCATTCATCAAGAAAAATCAAGAAAAGTGGGATAACTTGTAAAAGGGGTAACCATAAAAACTTAGAAAATTTTCTAAGTTAAAAATAAAGTGACAAGGGTACCAACTTTGAAGGATCATAACTCCTAAACCACAAAGCCATTTTTTCTCATCCAAAGATGGATTTGTAGCCCTCGTTACCCTGTACAAAAACTTCAACTAGACCTAAGTCCAATTCATTAAGGAATTTGAGTTATGGAGTGATCAAAGTGGCTGAAAAGTGAAAATGTCACTTTTTACAACACTTAGTGAAATTTTCACTAAGTCCAAATCTGTCTTCACTTTTTGCCAAATGTAGGGGGATTTTTCACTTGGATTCAAAAGAGATCAAAACCAAATATGTTCAAACAGTTGTTATACCATGTAAGGGCTTTCCAAAATGGCCAAGAACATTGCCAAATTCCATTTGGGCTATGAGTTATGACATTGGGAAGTTGCCTTGTTGAAATCTGTCAAGGCAAGGCAAAATTTGCATTTTTGCTCGATTTGCCAAAATCAGCTAAATCCAAATGCTCCTATCCACTTGGACACATCTGAGGATTGAATCTAAAGGGGACAATCACTGAGCCAAGCCTCCAAAGTCCTTGGAACAAGAAAAAGCATGTTGAACCTAGAATGGCCAAAATAGGGACAAGACTTCAAATTTGGATTGGAGCATTCAATGGAAGCATCAAGGTGGCATGGACTGAGCCATTCTCATCTGAAATCAGTCAAGACTTATCCAAGACCAAGGGAACCACAGCTTTGTGCCCTAACCTCTAGTCAATGGCTAGAGGAGACTTAGATTTCCATTGGACAACATTGGCCAAACCTACTTACTAGTTGCCATCCACTATTCCTTGCAAAACAAACTTGCTCTACTATAAATAGAGCTCAATTGTGATCAGTTTGAGTACACCAAAGCCATCTAACAGATGCTTTCCTCAAAATCTCTTTCTCTTGGCAAAAATGCCTTTCTTAGCAAGGTAGCTATCGGGTTTTGAGTTTGAGAGCTTTTCCAATCAAACAAATCACTCACACACCTCACATACATCATATAGAATTGATCCAAACACTCACATAACATCTGGAACACTGATTTCACAAAATCACCAGCCAATTGCTCAAGTTCTTGACAGTTTTGCAGTTGAGGTGCCATCTTCAACTCCAAACCATTTCAATCCATTCCAAGCACTCAGACATATCACTTGGCACCTAGGGAAGCTATCCACATCATTGGAACCTAGCTGTAACACCTCCAACACAAATCACGATCACCAGCTGCAAGTGGTAAGCATGAGCTCTTCTAACTCTATGATCCACACAATTTTTGTTGCACAATAATTTGGCCATATGTTCATAATCATGCATGGAATGTTTTCCCTCAATTAATTGCATTGTTTGAATCGTGTATCAAAAATCTTAGCCTTCATGCAGAAATTAGGGTTCTTGAGGATTTTTCATGATTTCTTGTTATATGTTTAATTTAAATGAAATTAATGGGCATAGACATGATCGTGAGGTTGAGACGAGCATAATGATATGTGGATTGCATGTTATAATCAACTATTCAGGGAGATTGGATAGAAAATGCAAATCAGCCAAACCCAGAACACGCGCGTGTTCTTCAGCTTGTTCTTGGCGCCATTTTTAGAAATTCAAATATTTGAATTTTGTGGTTTTTATTTAATTGATTCAAAAATTAATTTCTCCCTGAGTTTTAATGATTTTGAGTTGATTCTTTTTTTAATAATTCACAAAAGTGTTAAAATATTTTATTTTATCAAAAAATCCCAAAAATATTATTTATTTCATATAATTGATATTTTTGCAAAGAATTAATATTTTAATTGTTCTTGACATTTTAAATATTTTTTCTACATTGATTTTGCAACTTTTAATGCTTTCTAATTATTTTGTAGGTCAATATTTAATTTTTGAAGCATTAATCTAAAATCACATTTTGTTTTTCATATGTTAAACAATTTTGATCATTTTTAATTTAATTTTTATTCAATTAAATACATTTTTGAAAACAAATTAGGGTTTTTGGATTAATTCAACCCTCATAAATCATTTTCAGATCACTTTGGGCCTCTTGAGAGAGTGTAAGACCCAACCCACTTGTACAGAAATATTTTGGGCCTCATTCGTTGTATAAGTCCCTCTGTACATTTTCAAATAAACGGCACGATCATCGCCTTTTGAAAAATAACCTTGGGCCTCTCCTTGAGTTATAAGATCCATTCAAAAACACTTTGGGCCTCTATTAGAGTGTAAGACCCAATCCCCTTTTAACCAAAACATTTTGGGCCTCACTTATTGTATAAGTCCCTTCGCGTTAAAAGAAAACCTCGGCGCGATCGCCATTTTTTAACGAAAAATCAATTGGGCCTACCCTCGTGTTATAAACCCCACTCTTTTTCTTTAAAACCTTTTGGGCCTCTTGAGAGAGTGTAAGACCCATCCCTTTGTACAGAAAACACTTTTGGGCCTCAGTCACTTGTATAAGTCCCTCTGTACAAATTCAAACAGTGCGTTCATTGATAAAACCCTGGGCCTCTCCTTGAGCTGTAAGCCCCAAAATCTTTTTATTTCAAAGCACCTTCTCCTTTGATTTTGAATATACTGTTGTTTTTAATCTTTCTTTGTTGAACAACTAACCAAACAGCATGGAAGCTCTACAACCGAGTAAGTGTTTATACGCTTTCATTTACCGCTTTCATATACATATAACTGTATTGTAGGGCTGTTTCGCTGTAAGTCTTCTTTCATAAACTCATATCAACTGTGTAATAATAGTATAGATATTTCGAGTTTCCCCGGCAACTACGTCTAGAACTAGGTGACGCCGTTTCGTTTATTCGTAGAAATAGACAACTAGATCCCCAATAGGATCACCAGATACAGTCTTCTCTTCAGCTGTCCTCATTAGGAATTGTCAAGAAACTCTACTCCCCAAGATGAATGTATTCTCCGTGAATGGCATCTTTGAGTTTCTTCTAAATTCTCGAACTTTCCTGACTTGATCTATTCCTTGTGAATAGCTTGCCTTGAATTTCTCGGGGTTTGGGGACCCATCGGCTTCTTAAAAGCATCGGCCTCCTCTTGGGCATCGTACAAGGACCCACGGGCTTCCTAAGAGCAACCCCGCCTCCTCTTGGGCTTCGTACAAGGACCCTATGGCTTCTTAGAAGTATTCACAGCCTCCTCTTAGGCTTCGTATAATGATCTCTCCCTCCAGGAATGATAGCCTCCTCTTGGGCTTTGTACAAGGACCCGTCGGCTTCTTAAAAGTTTCCAGCCTCCTCTTGGGCTTTGTACAAATTGTCCTGACGACCTCCTAGAGGTATAGAAATAGAACTTAGTCATCTGCATAGAACAGTCCTTTCAAAGAGTCTACTACTGTTTCTCAAAGCATAGTACAAAAAATGAAACTCTAGACTTGGACAGTCTAACTTCCTTGAGTCTCAAAGACATTCTCAAGTGACCCCTTCGTTAAATAGGAAGGAAACCCGCAGACTCGGACAGTCTCAATACCCTTCGAATTTCCCGCTTCCTTAAAGAACAGGAATAACCCGGATCCTTGAATCAAATCCATGAGTACAGTATTGCTCATATAAGAATTGATTTTCTCTTTAAAATCAGTATACTGGACCTATCGCTTGACTGAAACAGTTACCATAGCCTCCTCTTAGGCTTTGTATAATGATCCTTTTCCAGTGAAGTTAGCCTCCTCTTGGGCTTTGTACAATGATCCTCCCCAGTGGAGTCAAACAATGTTTAGCCTCTCTCTCGGGCTTTGTACGAGACACATAAGAGACTCCCTCGTTGAGTCAATCCCCCTTCTGCCTCCATCTCGGGCTTTATACGAGATACAAAAGGGTTCTTATAGAGCCAAACAAACTTTAGCCTCCATCTCGGGCTCTGTACGAGATACAAAAACTCTCTTGTCGAGTCAGATAGCCTCCATCTCGGGCTTTATACGAGATACCAAAAGATTCCATCGTTGAGTCAAAACCTTTTAGCCTCTCTCTCGGGCTTTGTACGAGACACATATTAGCCTCCTCTTAGGCTTTGTATAAGAAAACCACTGGTTAATCCAATTAACCTTTTAGCATCAAAGTTGTGCCTCGTTCACAGTACACAAACATCAACAACTCCTTCCTCTTCATCTAATCGCTGTAAGCGGCAAGCCTCTGGATCATCTACATCCATGCCACTGTCCCTCTTTTAGCATGAGAAATTCCTAAGGAAAGATAACATTGCTCTACACTGAGGTAAAGTCTTCTCCTTCAGGTTAAAACCCCCTATAAAGGAAATTATGGCATTGCCGGATTCACAATTCCTGGTTAAAGTAATTCTCCTTTATAAAACAGTTCTGACATACAACCCCCTCTTTAGAGATGACAAATTATCTCTAAAGTTGGGACCTTCAGCTTCACATCTTGGGCTTTGAACAAGATACAAATAGACCTTTCAGCTTCATATCTTGGGCTTTGAACAAGATACAAACCACCTTTTTGCTTCACGTCTTGGGCTTTGAACAAGACACCAAAACAACCATCTCCTCCCATAGAATAGGAGGAACTACGAACGCTCTGATTTCCCTGTTTCGGTAAACTGGAATACGTAGGCATAAGATCGAAAGAAAATATCTTAGCGAGCACAATCAACAAAAAACCCAAATCCCATATCTCCATCAATCAAGAGCAGTAATTCAAAAAGCATCAGTCCTAACATCCTAATCCTTGTTCCCCGCCAGAAACCTTCCGTCTAGATAAAAAGAAAGAAAACCGTATTGGCGAAAATACAAATAACCAGTACAAAGGCCCCCCACATTGATAGCATTCGTAACCTAACAGACCGCTGTTTAAACTCAGCATGCAAAGCAGGGTTAATTTGAGACATCTATTTCCCTTCCTTCATCAGCTTTAATAGGATAAAAAATGAATCGACCTGTAGTTTTAAGCTCAACCGCAGAGAGCGACCAGCGCTTAAGAACCGCGTCCAAAATCGCTCGCTACACACTCATCTCTACTTGCCGCGGTAGCTAAACAACGATGCTCCATAACCTTTAACTCAACCTTAAAAGTTCTATTGGCAACCATCGGTGCTTTTAGAATCAACACACCATTTGAATCTAAAACACGTAACATCTTGTTCTCCAACCGAATTAAGTAACCTCTTTCAAGTAATTGGCCAATGCTTAAAAGATTACACTTAATTCCCGGTATGTACAAGACATCTTTGATCCTAGAATGTCCACCATTCTTTCTTCCGATCAAAACATCTCCTACCCCTTCGGCTCTTAAAGTGGTGTCGTCATCAAACTTGACTTTACTCTTTGCCGCTTGATTGATTTGCACAAACCATTCCTTTCGACCCGTCATATGTGTTGAACAACCGGAATCCAAGTACCACTCATCTTTACTTTGAACTCCATCACCCATGGTAAGTAATGCATTTCGATCCGAACGCATTTTTCCACCACTTTCCGACACAGTACAGCTGTTGTCCCGCAAACTGTCATCACAGTAGCTGCTGCCAGGAACATCACCAATGGCATAATTCTCTTCGGTAATCATCACAAGAAGGGTATCTTCATCATCTACCTCTTCCCTAGCAACCTTAGCCTCATCCGCATCCTTTTCCTTGCGTTTTGAGCGATATTCTTTCGCAAAATGCCCAAGCTTTTGACAATTGTAACACTTCACAGAACTTTTGTCAAACGGTTTGTGGGTGCTTTGATTACCCTCTTTGGAGCTTCCTTCACCCTTTGAATTTTGTGGATCTTTTCCACCAAAATTCTTCTTATTTTTAGAAGTCCACTTCCCTTTCGATCTCTTGTTCTTCTCATGTAAACGCGCTTGCAAGGCGATATCCGCTTTGGCTTTGTCGGAACTCCTCTCATCCATCCTTTGTTCATGCGCCTCTAACGAACTTTGCAACTCATCTTTGCTCAAAGTTGTTAGATCCTTTGACTCCTCAATAGCCACAACAATGTTTTCGAAACATGATGTTAACGAACGCAACACTTTCGATACAACATTCTGCTCAAGGATCGTTTCGCCACATGACTTGATTTGGTTGACTAGCCGGGTAATGCGCGTGATGTAATCGTTGATTGTTTCTTTGTCCTCCATTTGCGTTAACTCGAATTGACGTTTGTAAGTTTGTAACCTTACCACCTTCGCTTTGACGGCACCGACATACGTTTTCTCCAAGATTTCCCATGCTTGCTTCGCAGATTCACAATCACCAACCTTCTCGAAATTGTCGTTATCAACACACGAATGAATCAAGAATAGAGGTTTGTAATCCTTCTTCTTTTCTTCCTTGTATGTAGCCCTACGAGCATCATTAGCATCTGCCCCTAACGGTGTAACTCCATTGATGACGATCTCAAGAACCTCTTGATAACCAAATAGAACCTTCATTTGTTTCGCCCATTTGTCGTAGTTCTTCGAATCAAGAATTGGGAGATTGGTGGGAATTCGATCATTGGAAACGGTAGCCATTGTTGTTGCAGCAGATTAGGATCAATAACCAGGCTCTGATACCAAATGTTAGAACAACATAAAACATAAAACCAGAATTTTGAAGGTAGTAACAATGGTGAAAAGAAACTTGGGGAAGAAGATGAATTGAGAGAGAGAGAGAGAGAGAGAGAGAAAGAGAGAGAGAGAATTAGGGTAGAGAGTAATAGTGATGAATGAAAATTGGCATTAAATTGTAAATTGGGATTACAACAATGTATTTATACACATGAGAGAATACAACAACTAAAATAAAAAAAATACCAACTAAAGTGCCATGCTGTTAAAATTCTGTTATTTTTGGAAAAGCAACAGCTGTAACCGATTAGCAACATATGCGTAATCGATTACGCTTACAAAATTTCCAAAAATCAGATTTTTAACAGCTCACAACAACCCTCACTTCCAATCTTGACTTCATTAATCTATTTCAAACAAAACTCACTACAAAAACTTTCATGCCCTCCTTCACCTTCACATAAGCTATACCATCACCATGAAAGCTGTAACATAACCTTAAATAACAATCTCGCATCCACCGCCATAAACAAAATCGTACATCTTGTCCATCACCACCTACACTACCTGTGCCGCCAAAGAGAGTGACGCGATACGGAGTGCACGTACGAGATCGAGAATGAGAGAGAGTGTGAGATCGAGGGTGAAAGAGAGGAACGAGATCGAGAGTGAGAGAGATTGACGAAACTGAGAGCATGCGAGTGAGAGAGATCCGCGTGAGATCGAGGGAGAAGCTCGTTGTTCACGTTCAAGAGATAAGCATTTTGTTGTTTGAAAAATGTGTTTTGCTAGGAATTTGTCTCATGGTGTGAGATTATTGTTGATTCCTTGATTACTGTTTCCTTGTTATGTATTTTTTTTGTTGCTACTAGATTGTTGTCGTTGTTGAAAGTGGGGCGGACAAATCCACCCTTTTCTCTATTATTTTTTTTTTCTTTTTTCCATTTAACTTTTCTCTTTTTTATTATTATTATTATTATTATTATTATTATTATTATTATGATTAAATATACTTCACCCTCTACCAATGTAATGAGTTTTGATTTTATCCCCTGAAGTATATTTTTTTATTTCCTTCACCAAATCAAACTGATTGGACGACGGAATCTGCACATGTGGCATTTGTTGACTGGATAATTTTTTTTTATTTTCCTTAGTTATTAATTTTTAGTTTTTTTCTTTTTAAAAATTTTTTTTTACGTTTTCTTAATTTATTTGTATTAATATTTTTTTTTGAATTATTATTTTAAATTTACCAAACAATATTTTTTTTCAAATTGTTATTTTAAAAATTATTTAAATCGGGCCAAGACCAATAGACACAAGCCAATTTCCAATGTCACTCTTTTTGGCACATGTAATACTCCCTCCAGTCACTATTATAAGCAAAAAAAACACTTTAAATCTTGGTCACTATTATAAGCAAAAGTCATTAAATTTTAGACTAATTAATGCTTGTATTACTATTATACCCTTAATTTAATTCAAAAACATTTAATGTTGGTAGTTGATTCATTAAATAAACTAAGGATATTATCGTAAATTTTACTTTAATAGTACATGAAATCAAGAAAATTAATTACACTTAACTAACTTTCTTAATACGTGTGAAATTAGTTATTTTGGCTTATAATTGTGACCGGAGGGAGTATTTCATTTACAATCAAATGTACATGTAAGTAATATATACACTAAATTTATTGCAAAACTATCCGATGTGGGACAAACACCAGAGATACCAAACACAAACTGTGATGCAAGCAAGAGTTATACTCTCTCACTCCACTACTAAAAAAGAAAGATTTTGTGACAAACCTAAATTCATACCGAATTTCAATGTCGCAAAATATTAGTGAGAGACAGCTGAGGTGGTGACAGACATGACGTGGTAGCTTAGGTGGCAGAATAATTTTTTATTATTACATTTAATTATTAATTTTCACTCACTTGGATATAAAACAATTGGGCTTAAGCTCTTGTTCTTTAAACCACTAGCCCAATTATTAAGTTTTATTATTATATTGTTAAAAGTGCTTTATAAACACTTGAAATTATTACTATAAATTCAATGTGGAACTTCAATGCAAACACCAGCTCAAATCAAAGCCTAAAAACATCTTCTTGTGTCTTTCTTAAACTTTTAAGGTTTTATCAGAATTCAAGCTGCAAACTTTATTTCACATCTACATGCTAAAGATTTCCCATTAATCATTAAGCCAACATAAACATAATTCTGATTTTTGTTACTAAATATATGGAAACGAAACTCTGTAGTTAACATAATTCTGGTATGCTTGCAGACTTCTTTATATGAAAAAAAACCTCATACACGCATAAACACAAACAGGTAATCTACAAAACTCAAATGGGCAATCTAAAAAACTCAGTTTATGAACAAACCAACAAACAAGTTCATTCCTTTTGAAGCAAAACAGAGGAAACAAAAACAGAGCAAAGTCACGAAAATTTTGATTTCTACTTTGAAAAATTTGATTGAAAAACACAGAGAATAAGACATTGCAACAACATAGAAAAAGTGAGAGACCTTGATAATTGTACATTCGGGCCTATATAATTGTACATTCTACACACTGCACTGTCATAATAACAGTGAAGTATTCAACTATAAAGTGAAGCATTCAACTTTTTTTATTCTAATATTGAGTCAAACAAATTCCTAATCAATGCTTTAAGTATTCATCTAACCTTCTCGTATATGAATTTCAAAGATAAATATGTACAAAGTATCGATGCCAAATGAGAACAAGTTGCTCCTATCAGTTTTGAAGCAAACAAGTTTCAAAAACATTGTATCTGCAAAGTGTACCAAATTGGTCAAAATAACAATTATTACATGAACCGTATGCATTGCTTTAATGCTCACTTTTATCACAATCATCTCTCACCACATTATTACATGGACCATGCATTCTACTAATTTCAATTATTGCTTTCCATCAATTATTGAATCAGTATTCACATGTGACTCTTACTTTTCTATCCATTCATTCACATACCACTCTTTGCTATCTTCATTTCCTTCAAACTTTTACATACAACATGGCTGCAACTATGATAGGAAGCGCTTTTCTCTCTGCAATTGTTCAAACCATAGGCGTAGGAAAGAAGTACTTATTCAACTATTTGTATTCTAATATTGAGTCAAACAAGTTCCTAATCAATGCTTATATGAATTTAAAAGATAAACATATACAATTGAGAACAGTGGCTCCCATACAATGATTTGCAAAAAAATGATAAAAAGTTGATGTTGGATACAGTTGATTTTGGCTCATGTGGTTGTCTCCTTAATCAACAATGGTCGTTTAAGTTTTTGATAGTTATTGTTCTGTTTGTCAGGTAGAAGGCTAACATTGAAGTTGCTCATCTCTCTACAGTTTACAATGATGACAGTGTGGATAGAGCAGCAAACAGCCCAGCAGGCAGCGTTGACGCTGGTTGTAACAACCTCTTTCTATACCCCCAAATAATCACATAATCATTTAGGCACATATTAAAAATTCTGTCAGAGTATAATTATAAACATAGTATAAATGAGGTATGTCACATTATACATGAAATTAAAACATTCAACACCTGCTCAACAATTGATATGCAACAGTGGGTAACTTTGCAACAGAGGAACTTAGTCCTTACACCCACATCTCAATATTTAGAATAAAAGCGAAAAATATAAACATTGAATAACATCAAACATATATACATATGTATATATATAAATATATATATATATATATATATATATATATATATATATATATATATATATATATATATCATCAAGTATTATCCACCAACATAATTCATGTTTACATAAACATTCATCAACAAGATACATCTACAAATGTATCACAAAAGAATCATATACATCCTAGCTACCCGGTGCTACATATCAGAGCCGACCGACCAAAAGAATGAAGACACGCTTCACAAAAAGACCACCAGCATACCTACTCTGCAATGCCTCATAGAGCATCATAAAACAGCAGAAGGGTGAGAAATATTATCATAATAACAATGCATATAATTATATATCTTAGCATAAAAATACACATATTCTACATTCTCACCACAATTCATCACAACTCACTCATATACATCACAATGTATATATATATATATACAAAACCAAGCATATTCATCATGCATACTTTCACAATTCTTATCATTCCACATAAATATACATATTTATGTTTATTCATCAATGCACAATTATAAAGATGATAAATGCAAATCATAGAGACCGACTCACGACTCTATGCAAATGCAATGCGGTACCGACTCAATCATCTCAAGTTCACTCAGGAACTTATTGGAACCATCGCTCGTTACCAATATAACTCCCCGTCGGGCCTACGATGTTCAACCATTGCTCACACCTCACATAGGCACACAATGTTTATGGATTGCTCACACCTCACATAGGCACACAATCTGATTGCTCACACCTCACCTAGGCACAGAATCGTTTGTAATCATCGCTCACACCTCACATAGGCACACGATGTTTATGGATTGCTCACACCTCACATAGGCACACAATTCGATTGCTCACACCTCACATAGGCACACAATCGTTTGTAATCATCGCTCACACCTCACATAGGCACACGATGTTACAACGGATTCTCATTAGAATCACTCAGCACAAGAATGTACATCATTATGCTTCACATACAAAATGACTCAAGACATTCTTGAAATGCATACATATTCACAATATATTCATGCATTCATCTCATACAATCATATACAATTTATATACATTCACATCAATGCACTATTGTATGATTCACATCCAAAACACACATTCAAAACGGTAAAAGTCGCTAAATAACACTATTCCCAACTTTCCGACTTATTTAATCGGCTAACAGCCCCAAACTCCTCACTATAAGAAACTACAGCTCAATAGCTATCCAACGCTTCGAACGGGGACCAAAACCGACTTACGGATCAAAAGTTATGGGTTCTTGAAAATAATATTTTTCTGAAAACTTACACTGTTAATCGATTAACGCATTTGGTTAATCGATTAACCATCGCGAAACAGCAGAAAACCAGAATTTTATGACCCAAAATCCCTCCAAACTCATTTTTACACCAATAGATAACATCCATATCAGTACACAAACCTCAAACAACATCAACAACACATTTATGCATACAAAATCATGTTTTGATCATCATTCACAACATTCTCTACATTTAGGGTTTATACAAAAACTCATAAAAATCAACAACAAGAACAACACAATCATACATAATGATATACATTAATGAGATAATAAGATTTCACACGCTTACCCAGATTCCAAGCTTGCTAAATGATTGTTCTTGATGGTTTTCTAGGTTTTTCCAAGTTTTCTTCTCTTTTCTCTTCTTCCTCTTTCTTTCTCTCCTTTTTCTCTCTATTTCTCCTTTTTATCTCTTTTTCTTTTCTATTTCTTTTTCCTACTTTCTTTTTTCTCATTTTCTTTTCTTATTTTCTACTCAAATTCAATTAATTCATTTTCTCACATAATTCTACACTTAATCACTTTTCTACCAATTTTACTAAATTTCTCACATAATTTTATTTCCACTAAATTTCTAACTTACCATTAATTGAGAAATGTCCAAAATACCCTCCATTCTAATTTCCCGAAAACTCTCAAAAACGGTAAAATATCAACATGTCAACATAGCATATTAACACACCAATTTCACAAATAAAATAATTTATCACTCAATTTAAATAAAAGACTCAACAAAATGGGAATAATCGGAATCGGGGCGTTACAACTCTCCCCCACTTTAGAAATTTTCGTCCTAAAAAATATTACCTGATTCAAACAACTCCGGATACGACTCTCGCATCCTACTCTCTAGTTCCCAAGTCATATTGCCTTCCACAGCGCCTCCCCACGCTACTTTCACAAGCGCAATATCCTTGCCTCTTAGCTTCTTAACTTCACGGTCCAAAATCCTAATCGGTAAAGCTTCAACCGTAAGGTTATCTCTCACTTTAACCTCGTCCATAGGAATAACATGTGACGGATCCGGAACATACTTCCGAAGTTGCGAAACAAGGAATACATCATGCAAATTCGAAAGATTCGGAGGCAACGCCACACGGTAAGCCACAACACCAACTCGTGCAGAAATCTGATACGGACCAATAAAACGAGAAGTCAACTTCTTCGACTTCAAAGCACGACCCACACTCGTAACCGGCGTAACTCTCAAAAACACATGGTCGCCTTCTTGAAACTCAAGATCTTTCCTTCTCTTGTCATGATAGTTCTTTTGTCTACTTTGAGAAGCTTTCATCTTCTCACGAATAAACTTCACTTTCTCCGTCGTTTGTTGTACCATCTCCGGTCCAACTATCGTCCTCTCACCGGTTTCATGCTAACACAATGGTGTTCGACATCTCCAACCATACAAAGCCTCAAATGGTGCCATACTTATACTTGAATGAAAACTATTATTGTAGGTGAACTCAATCAACGCCAAATAACTACCCCAAGCACCACCTTGCTCGAGCACACAAGCACGCAATAAATCCTCCAACGATTGAATTGTCCTCTCGGTTTGACCATCCGTTTGCGGATGATAAGCCGAACTCAATCTTAGCTTAGAACCCCAAGCCTTTTGTAAACTCTCCCAAAACATCGATGTGAATCTAGGATCTCTATCCGATACAATACTCTTAGGAACTCCATGTAACTTCACAACCGCAAGAACATAAATCTCGGCTAACTTCTCCAAAAGTTCCCATTCTCTCATCATCAATACGGACATATGTAATGACTTCCGACTCAAAGCATCGGCCACCATGTTTACCTTACCCGGATGGTAATTCAAACCAAAATCATAATCCTTCAACAGCTCTAACCACCTTCTTTGTCTCATGTTCAATTCTTTTTTATCAAATAAATATTTCAAGCTCTTGTGATCACTAAAAACTTCAAATCTTGCACCATAAAGATAGTGCCTCCAAATTTTCAAAACAAACACCACGACCGCTAACTCCAAGTCATGTGTAGGATAATTCTTTTCATGCACTCTCAATTGTCTTGAAGCATAAGCCACAACTTTTCCATCTTGCATTAAAACACCACCTAAACCAGCCAATGAAGCATCACAATACACAACAAATGGTTCCGTCGGATTTGGCAAAATCAAGATCGGAGTCGTTGTCAACCTTCTTTTTGGCTCATTGAAACTCTCTTCACAATGAATATCCCAAATGAAAGCCTTTCCTTTACAAGTCAATTGCGTTAACGGAAGTGCCAACTTCGAAAATCCCTCAATAAACCTCCGATAATAACTCGTCAAGCCTTAAAAGCTTCGAATCTCCGTAACCGATCTAGGAGCCTCCCATTGCATCACCGCATCAATCTTGGATGGATCAACGCTAATACCACTACCGGAAATAACATGTCCAAGAAAACTTACTTCCGACAACCAAAATTCACATTTCGACAACTTAGCATACAATTGTTTCTCTTTCAAAATTTGTAACACAATCCTCAAATGCTCTTCATGCTCCTCCTGAGACTTAGAGTAAATCAAAATATCGTCGATGAACACAACCACAAAACGATCCAACTATTCATGAAAAATACGATTCATGTATTCCATAAACACACCCGGCGCATTAGAAACCCCGAATGGCATCACAGAATATTCGTAATGGCCATACCGTGTCCTAAAGGCCGTCTTTTGAATATCCTCTTCTTTCACACGAATCTGGTGATATCCCGATCTCAAATCAATCTTGCTAAAAACACGCGCACCAACCAATTGGTCCATCAAATCATCGATCCTTGGAAGCAGATACTTGTTCTTAATTGTCACCTTGTTCAATTGTCGATAATCAATGCATAACCGCATACTCCCATCCTTCTTCTTTACCAACAATACTGGAGCACCCCAAGGAGAAACACTTGGTCTTATAAATCTCTTGTCCAACAAGTCATTCAATTGCTTCTTCAATTCTACCAACTCCGATGCCGACATACGATACGGTGCCATCGAAACCGGTCTAGTACCCGGAACTAGATCAATAGAAAACTCAACTTCTCTTTCCGGCGGTACATCCGTAATATCCTCCAGAAACACTTCTGGAAAATCACACACCACTGGGAACACATCGAGCTCAACTCTACTCTCCACCGACAATGATGAAAATAAACCGAACAATTGAGCTTCGTCCGCTAAAAGTTTCTTCAACTCTTTAGTGGATAGGAAACTCTCATCTTCATCATCCACCTCAAGAACTTGACGCATACCGACCCACCAATCGTCGGCTTCTTCCTTCAGCATGTGAGACCTAAGCCTCACCTTATTCTCCTCGGCACAGCCCATGACTCTGAAGATCCTTTCAATCTCTTTCAACCAAATTTGAGCACCATCGGGATCAAATCTTCCTTTGAAGACCGGTGGTTGATTCTTCCTGAACTCGTCATTAGCATTCACGTTCGGCGCACCTTGCACCGCCCTAGCCATTGCTTCCAAAGCAGCAGCCATCGCATTGTCGTTTCTACCAGCCATATTCTGATCATTCCCAAAAATGACAATAAGGTTAAACAACAGTTCAACCATCACAACAACAAGACAGACACAACTGACTCAACACTGGCTCTGATACCACTTAATGTAACAACCCCTTTCTATACCCCCAAATAATCACATAATCATTTAGGCACATATTAAAAATTTTGTCAGAGTATAGTTATAAACATAGTATAAAAGAGGTATGTCACATTATACATGAAATTAAAACATTCAACACCTGCTCAACAATTGATATGCAACAGTGGGGTAACTTTGCAACAGAGGAACTTAGTCCTTACACCCACATCTCAATATTTAGAATAAAAGCGGAAAATCTAAACATTGAATAACATCAAACATATATACATATATATATATATATATATATATATATATATATATATATATATATATATATATATATATATCATCAAGTATTATCCACCAACATAATTCATGTTTACATAAACATTCATCAACAAGATACATGTACAAATGTATCACAAAAGAATCATATACATCCTAGCTACCCGGTGCTACATATCAGAGCCGACCGACCAAAAGAATAAAGACACGCTTCACAAAAAGACCACCAGCATACCTACTCTGCAATGCCTCATAGAGCATCATAAAACAGCAGAAGGGTGAGAAATATTATCATAATAACAATGCATATAATTATATATCTTAGCATAAAAATACACATATTCTACATTCTCACCACAATTCATCACAACTCACTCATATACATCACAATGTATATATATATATATACAAAACCAAGCATATTCATCATGCATACTTTCACAATTCTTATCATTCCACATAAACATACATATTTATGTTTATTCATCAATGCACAATTATAAAGATGATAAATGCAAATCATAGAGACCGACTCACGACTCTATGCAAATGCAATGCGGTACCGACTCAATCATCTCAAGTTCACTCAGGAACTTATTGGAACCATCGCTCGTTACCAATATAACTCCCCGTCGGGCCTACGATGTTCACCCATTGCTCACACCTCACATAGGCACACAATGTTTATGGATTGCTCACACCTCACCTAGGCACACAATCCGATTGGTCACTCCTCACCTAGGCACACAATCGTTTGTAATCATCGCTCACGCCTCACATAGGCACACAATGTTTATGGATTGCTCACACCTCACATAGGCACACAATCCGATTGCTCACACCTCACCTAGGCACACAATCGTTTGTAATCATCGCTCACACCTCACATAGGCACACGATGTTACAACGGATTCTCATTAGAATCACTCAACACAAGAATGTACATCATTATGCTTCACATACAAAATGACTCAAGACATTCTTGAAATGCATACATATTCACAATATATTCATGCATTCATCTCATACAATCACATACAATTTATATACATTCACATCAATGCACTATTGTATGATTCACATCCAAAACACACATTCAAAACGGTAAAAGTCGCTAAATAACACTATTCCCGACTTTCCAACTTATTTAATCGACTAACAGCCCCAAACTCCTCACCATAAGAAACTACAGCTCAATAGCTATCCAACGCTTCGAACGGGGACCAAAACCGACTTACGGATCAAAAGTTATGGGTTTTTGAAAATAATATTTTTCTGAAAACTTACACTGTTAATCGATTAACGCATTTGGTTAATCGATTAACCATCGCGAAACAGCAGAAAACCAGAATTTTATGACCCAAAATCCCTCCAAACTCATTTTTACACCAATAGATAACATCCATATCAGTACCCAAACCTCAAACAACATCAACAACACATTTATGCATACAAAATCATGTTTTGATCATCATTCACAACATTCTCTACATTTAGGGTTTATACAAAAACTCATAAAAATCAACAACAACAACAACACAATCCTACATAATGATATACATTGATGAGATAATAAGATTTCACACCCTTACCCGAATTCCAAGCTTGCTAGATGATTGTTCTTGATGGTTTTCTAGGTTTTTCCAAGTTTTCTTCTCTTTTCTCTTCTTCCTCTTTCTTTCTCTCCTTTTTCTCTCTATTTCTCCTGTTTATCTCTTTTTCTTTTCTATTTCTTTTTCCTACTTTCTTTTTTCTCATTTTCTTTTCTTATTTTCTAATCAAATTCAATTAATTCATTTTCTCACATAATTCTACACTTAATCACTTTTCTACCAATTTTACTAAATTTCTCACATAATTCTATTTCCACTAAATTTCTAACTTACCGTTAATTGAGAAATGTCCAAAATACCCTCCATTCTAATTTCCCGAAAACTCTCAAAAACGGTAAAATATCATAACATGTCAACATAGCATATTAACACACCAATTTCACAAATAAAATAATTTATCACTCAATTTAAATAAAAGACTCAACAAAATGGGAATAATCGGAATCGGGGCGTTACAACTCTCCCCCACTTTAGAAATTTTCGTCCTCGAAAATATTACCTTATTCAAACAACTCCGGATACGACTCTCGCATCCTACTCTCTAGTTCCCAAGTCATATTGCCTTCCGCAGCGCCTCCCCACGCTACTTTCACAAGCGCAATATCCTTGCCTCTTAGCTTCTTAACTTCACGGTCCAAAATCCTAATCGGTAAAACTTCAACCGTAAGGTTATCTCTCACTTCAACCTCGTCCATAGGAATAACATGTGACGGATCCGGAACATACTTCCGAAGTTACGAAACATGGAGGTGCTGAGATAAGTGAATTGGAAACAGCGTGGAGGTGCTTTGTTTTAGTCCCACATCGAAATTGCATTAATAAGTATTAATGTTTATAAACAAATTGTTCACACATTACCAATAAAGCTTGACTAATGGGCTGCTATTACAAAGAATATGGGCTTTAGGCCCATATATTTTATATTAAGTTTGTGAAAATTAATTATCAATAAAATATTTAATTATTAAATGTAATAATAAAAAAATAATTATGTCACCTCAACTGCCACGTCCTCTGTCGCCACCTCAACTGCCACGTCCTCTGTCGCCACCTCAGCTGCCACGTCCCTTATTTCTAAGGCCGTTTATCAATATTTAACGGAAAGGACTTGTTTGATTCTGTTTGATAACGCGAGGGGCCAAATTAGAACTTTTAAAAGAAAGAAGACCAAAATAGACCCAAGGGCATAGATAAGGGACTAAAAAGGGTATTAAGCCTTAAATTTATTAATACGTCACTAAATATTGAGCAAAAAATATATTCATAAGATACATTTCCGTCACTAATTTTGTTTCTCTCACAAATTTACCAAATACTATTTTAGTGACATAATTTGTTTCCGTCACAAAATTAATCATATAAATATTATAAAATTTTAATTTAATTCCATTCATATTATTAATAATAGAAAATGATTTATAATTAAAATCATCAATACACAATAAAACATTTTAAATTATATTCAA
The DNA here is from genome assembly GCA_022829125.1 of Lathyrus tuberosus. NCBI lineage: Eukaryota > Viridiplantae > Streptophyta > Magnoliopsida > Fabales > Fabaceae > Lathyrus > Lathyrus tuberosus. Next base: position 2,798,835 of record JALAZF010000231.1, on the reverse strand, counting down.
CATTATCATAAATCATTCAAGTCAAATTTCTTACGTGAAATATTTCCCAATTTTATCCACTTTACTCTATTTCACAATTAGAACAAAAATTTATAAACAATGGAAATAAAAGACTAGCATATGTCTTGAGTGATTATATACCCTAGATATTAATCATCTTTCGGCTCCTGTGATCTTCGACTGCTTCATAGTGGACAAAATATCCTGCATTAATTGTATAATTTGTTAAAATAATGAAAATGTAGATGCCCTTAATGAATGTTGATAGAACAATTGCATTTTATTTACGATTTTTATGCTTCAATTTAGAGACATGTATTATATATCACTTACTACTAAGTGTCACCCACAAAGCTCTAGCATAAATTATTGGTGCTCATTATGTATTATAAAAAACTTTGGAGTATCGAGTTAAATTTAAAAACTTACTCCCAAAGCATATCTCTAACCATCATCCAATACTCTTCATGGTCTTTATAAGTTGGCACATGAAAAAGATAGAGAGCAAGTATCTGCAGAAAAATGTATAATTTTGACCATTAATTATAATACATATATGGTGGTAAGGTCCAATAAAATGAAATAATTTTAATGAAGGCTATTTGAAAGGCGTACCGAGAATGATGGTCCAAAACCTATGAAATAGAGCTTTTACAAGTTTATCACAGATATGATACATTTTTAATTTTCAACCTATTGAGATTCCTTTTAAATAAATTTCAACAAATAAAGATATTTGTCTCTATCACACCCTTCTCTATCATTGTATTTGTCAATTTATACAAATATTTCGCTAACTAAACAAATAGTTAACTAACTAATTAATTTTTTCTAATATGTCATCCTAACACCAACACACCAAAGGTGTAATTTAGTCCATTAATTTGGGACATAGTTGACTGAACTCTATGTGAAAAAATAAACTATGGAGTAGCTCAGGGACCCCAAGTTTAGATGCAAAATATACAATGTAAAGACTTATTGTCTAAGCAAAATGAAAATTACCTTTGTAAATTACCTCTAACTCTCAAGTCAAATGTGAATCCTCCATGATCAAAAGTGACTTTCCAATAAATAAAGTTATCATATTTTATTGCTAGCATCGGTGAAAGAGTTAACTTCAGTAGCTTCAATGTAGCATGGAATCCAATATGTCTTCACTTTGGTCCTTGTTAAATGGCAAAAACTACAGTTGACACAAATGTTCTACTCTAGACTCTAAAAGAGTGATCTTCCCTTATTTCATATCAAAATGAGTATAGACATGTAAGAAAGACAAAAGTAGAATCAATTTGTTTCATAGTTTATTCAATATTTAAAGATGTTAAGCACCAATGACTCCGAAGAAGGGAGAAACAAATTGAAAAAACTTTATGAGCAAGTGGACAATGTAACGTGCCCACTTATTAAGTTGATGCTTGGAAACAAAATACAAAATTGCAATATAGTTAACTAATTAATTGTATTTGAATGTAAGTAGCACACAACTATTAGTCTCCATATTTATTTATTTATATGCTACACAACCATTAGTTAAATAATCAAAGATGTAAAAACGATAATTCTAAAACATCTAATAGCCTCACCGGTGTTTGTGTTAGTGTTGGCTGCAGCAAAATACTTTTGAAGAAGAAGAAGATCCAATTGACCATTTGCAAGACAAAAAGGAAAGTTTCAGTTCAGCCATAATAATTAAGATACATTCTAAACTAGAATTTCTTTAATCATAGCTATTGAATCATTATCCCTTTAAAAGCTAAGGCAACACACAATATCACTATAAGTGATAGGTATATCAGTATAAGAATCTCCATAGCTAAGGAGCAGGCCCTTCCTCTTTTTTTGAATCCACATATCCTCCTTGATGTGCAGCCAACACCCTGTACAGTATAAATATTAATTAGTAAAAAATAATGAATTCCTATCAACTACACAAAATTATATCTATACCAAGTTGTTTAGCACAACCTCTTCATAACTAACAATGCATGTAAATTACAAAATTTTAAATTACAATGACATCAATTCATAAATCTAAGTTCATTTCTCCATTCAATAGATATGAAACAATACACTCATAAAAGTCCATCTAATGATTAGGATGTCTAACACATCCACCAATTTCCATACACCAACATAGTAAAAACATCATTAACTAGAATCATAAAATAACAAAAACAAATCAAACCTTCATGAAAGATTGTTCAATTATTTGAGCAATACTATCAATTGGCATCAGATGAGTCTACACCAGAAATTTTTCCTCCTCAAAGGACTCATGTTCTTTAAGAGAAAACAACTGTCATAGCTCAATTTGTTTCTTATTGATGTCGAATGCCTAAAACAATAAGACCCAAAATGTAGTAGCTTTCCTAACTGCTACTATTTTCTTACATAGCTCACTCGCTTCGGTGAAAAGGACCAACAAACTCTCTAAAACCTAGAAATTTAGGCTAGCATTCCATAACATTGTACACATCATCAATGTATTGATGAGATTGATGGAGTTTGCCTCCTTAGATAAAAAAAAATAAAAACACATTAGAACAAATCACCTAATATACCAAAGGCAAGTCTAAACAGAGAAATAAAATAAAAATATTAAGAAAATGGGTTTTTTATTATAATTTATGATTTTCAATGTTTCAAACAAATTTTTATACCCCCACAAACATTGCAACCTACAGATCCACTATGACCAACACTTTCAGGCATTTTTCTCTTAGTTGTAATCGTAGGTGAAAACATTAGTGGTTCGAACTATTCCTCATGATTGGCAACTTAGATACTCATCTAAACAAGTGAAAGAAGCACAGTTTTAAAGAAACAATTGAAATCACGAAATCTTTGATTACCTTCATTGATTCCACCACCACGTCGTCAAAGAAGGTGTATAATCCCCAATCACATAAAGCCAGCAAAACCTAGTCGGACATCTTTCCCTCTATTTTGATGTAATCAACTACTTGTGCGGCATAATCAAAAGATTGAATAGAAGCCCTTGAAGTAAGAAAATAGAGAGAGTTTCATGGTCGTGTAATCTAAGGGTGAGAAAATAAGGGTTTCAAAGGAGTCTTAGCAAAAGAAAGAGGGGATTGATTTCTTTTACATCTTTATATATATTTTTTAATTTAATAAATTAATCTTTTAATTTACAATTTTATACTAGTGAATTGAAATTCACGATGATTTGAGAGGGAGAGGGAAATATGGGCGGGAAATCCAAATTAGTTTGTAGTTTTTTTTCTTAAAGCCATTTATATAAAAGGAAGAACACAAATAGTGTTCAAACCAGGAACACAGTAACAGGAATACATAACAGAACAACAAGAAAAAACAGCGAGATTGCCAACCAACTCTGATCTAGCTATCCTTTTAAAGAATCCATGCAAAAAGCTAAAAAATCAGAGTTGGGATAACAAATATCACTCTCCCTAAGCCACTTCCAAGCATTGATCTTGATGTTCCAACAAAGATCATCCGAATTAAAAGTTTTGTTATCGAAAACTATAGAATTTCTACATCTCCAAATTCTCCAGACCGTAATGAGCCAGATAATTCCCAACTTCAGGTTCCCGTCCCTAGATTGACCCAAACCGCACCAGTCTAGGAAAAAATTGACTGTGTTGCCTTCATAGAAACTCCCAAAACCACACCAGTCTCCAATTCTTTCCCAGGTAGCCAAAATCGGATCGCAGGCAAAGCAAACGTGTTGGAACTCTTCGTTTGCACAGTTACAAAACACGCAGGTAGGATTCACAACAATTCCCCTCTTAATCAGTTCAGCTTTTACTGCTAATCTCCCCCACAAAACTCTCCAGCCTAAACATAACAATTTGGGAGCTGCTTTGAGTTTCCAAAGGGTGGAGAAAGCAAGGGAGATGGAAGAAAGATTAGCAGAGGAACTAGACGAAACCAGAGAGTTTTCCATCATAATCATATAGACTTCCTTAACATTGAAATTAACACCAGCTTTATTGTTCCATCTAGCCACATCCCCTTTACCCGAGACTGGAGTTGTGTCCCCAATTACATTCAACAAATCTGAAATTCTGTCACCATTCTCCTGAAGAACTGAAGAAGACAAACTAAGGTTGCCCCACTTCCATCCTTCAGAGTCTGCTATGCCCATATCTCCAACGAAAGCAGCTTTTAACATACTGATGTTAAAAAGATCCTCAAACTGGTTAGCTAAAATCGCTCCGTTCATCTAATTCGCCGTCCAGAATGGAATAGTAAAACCTGCTCCCAATTGAAAGTTGACTTTATCTGCAAAACAGAAACCTTTGCTAGAAAGAACCTTCCCACTACTGTTTAAATCTCTCCACCATTGAGAAGAAGAGCCAGAAGAGTTCAAGTTGTCTGCTAAAACATGGTTTTGTAGTGAGTTGAAAACATTTAGATTAATTTTATTTTTAATTAAATAAATCTGCTAAATTATTAGATTATATATATATTTTTAAGGGTTTTGCTAACCAGTGCCCCAGGGGCACTGGATAAGAAGTATTAAATTGTCCTTAATCACATTTAATTCTTTTAGGAAAGGTATAATTAAATATACTTAATTACTAATTATCTTAGATAAATTTAATACATTCATTTTCTCTCTCATACAATTCATATAATATATTTCATTTTACTCTCGTATAATAAATACAATACACTTATTTCTCTCACATATAATACATATTAATATGTAATTAATGATCTTTAACCAGTGTCCTAGGGGCACTGGTGAGCATTGCCCTTTTTTTAATTATTTGAATTATTATATTTTATGTTCATCCTTATCTTAATTATATTAAAAATAAATAATTTTATTATATACTTACTATTTTTTAAAATATGTATAATTTTTAATAAAATTTTGGGCTAAAATGACATCACAAAAAAATTGTTTCAATTTTTTCTATAAATAAAATTTTGAAGATTGGGCTAATTCCTTAAACATTACTACTTCGTCCCATATTATAAGCAAAAATTACTTTTTAGATACATTGAATAATTAATGTATCTGGTCTATATATATGCCAGATACATTAATTATTCAATGTATCTAAAAGAATAACTTTTGCTTATAATATAGGACGGAAGGTGTATAACTCAACACATTTATGAATGAATAAAATTTATCTGAGAGCAGGACGAAATAAAATGTATTCTGTATATTGAATTAGGAAAAATGAATAATGTTAATTTACAAATGCAAAAAGAGTTTCTTTATATACCCTGTACAACTAACATAGTTTCTAACTAACTCACTAACTATCTGTATACACATCTAAATGTACAGTGTATCTGTATATCAACATTATGTACAAAAAACATATGATAATACATCTACTATACTCTTAATATCCCCCCTCAAGTTGGACTATGTAAATTACATAAACCCAACTTGGAGAGAAAAGGAGTGAAAGAGGGACCATGAAGTGGCTTTGTGAAAACATCGGGCAATTGATAAGCTGAGGGAACAGGGAGCAGATGTATAATTCCTTGTTGAATCTTCTCTCGAACAACATGGCAATTGATCTCAATGTGCTTTGTGCACTCATGGAAAGTAGGGTTATGAGCAAGATGAATGGCAGACCGGTTATCATAGTAAACAATAGTAGGCTTGCTTGGAGGAAAATGAAGATCAGCAAGAAGATAGTGAAGCCATTGAATCTCACAAGTAAGACTGGCAAGAGCACGATACTCCGCCTCCGAAGAAGAGCGTGACACAATCTGTTGCTTCTTGGACTTCCATGAGACAAGAGAAGATCCAAGAAGAACACAGTAGTCGGTGATGGATTTGCGAGTTTCTGGACAACATGCCCAGTTAGAATCAGCGAAACCAGTAAGTTGTAGAGTACTATCTGCTGCGAAGAATAGACCTTGAGCAGGAGCAGACTTCAGATACTTGAGAATACGAGTGACAGCTTGAAAATGAACCTGCAGTGGCTTGGAAACATATTGACTAAGCTGTTGTACTGCATAGGAAATGTCTGGGCGTGTTGTAGTGAGATAAAGAAGGCGCCCAATAAATCTTCTATAACATGATTCATCGGCAAAGGGAGGAGAATCAGTAGCAAAAAATTTTACTGCAGGATCACAAGGTGTGGTGGCAGGTTTGGTGGCTAGAGCACCACTGTCCTGCAGCAGATCCAAGGTGTATTTTCTCTGGTTCAAGACAATCCCCTTCGTAGAACGAGCTATTTCTAATCCCAGAAAGAATTGAAGAGGACCTAGATCTTTAATTTTGAACTTAGAATGCAACAGTTGCTTAACAAAGTGAATTTCTTCCATAGAATTTCCTACAAGAACTACATCATCCACATAAACCAGTAAAATAGTAATGAGATTGTCAGTAGTTTTGGTGAAAAGTGAATGATCAGCTTGAGATTGGATATATCCAATAGAAATCAGAGTGGCAGTAAATTTGTGGTTCCACTGTCTGCTTGCTTGTTTGAGTCCATACAAGGACTTGTGTAACCTGCAAACAGGACTTGAAAAAGAAGTGTTAGGAGCAGAAAATCCTTGGGGGAGACACATATAAACCTCCTCATTGAGATCACCATGGAGGAACGCATTGTTCACATCCAACTGTTCCAAAAACCAACCATGAACCGCTGCAAGAGCTAGTAAAACCCTTACGGTAGTGAGCTTAGCCACAGGGCTAAAAGTCTCAAAATAATCCACACCCTCCATCTGAGTGTATCCTTTGGCAACAAGGCGTGCCTTGTACCTTTCAATTATACCATCAGCTTTGTACTTGATTTTATACACCCATTTACAACCAATGGGTGTCTTACTAGTGGGCAAGTCAACAACAGACCAAGTATGATTCAGATCAAGAGCATGCAGCTCATCATGCATAGCTCTCTGTCAACACTCTTGTTTAGAGGCTTGGTGATAAGTGGAAGGTTCAGAATTAACAGTAATGAAGAGAAAAAATTTTGATAACTAGGGGAAAATTGATTATATGACAAAACAGAAGATAAAGGATAAAGAGAAGAAGGAATACCTGAAAGATTATCAATAGAGCTAGTCAAATTACAATGGAAGTCAGCAAAATATCTAGGTGGGAATTTTGTTCTTGTTGACTTCCTTAAAGGTGGGGCAACAGGAGATAGGTCTGGTGAGGGAGAAGGTGAGTTTATTTGAGGAGGAGAAGGTGACTTGGTTGAAGCTGGGGAAGATAATAAGGCTGGTGTAACAGGTGAGCTAGGAAGAGAAATAGTAGTATGAGTAGGTAATATTAGTGGGGAAATTGTATCAATGGTTGATGGGTCAATGGCAGAAGTAGGAAGAGGAGAAGGATCATTGGGAATATTATTAATATTCTAAACTTTAAATGGAAATTGAGTTTCATAAAAAATGACATTTCTAGAGGTAAGTAATTTATGAGATTTAAGATAATAAAGAAGGAAACCCTTCACACCATCAGTATAACCTAGAAACACAGTTTTCCTAGCACGGTGATCAAAATTGGTTCTATGGGAATGTAATGTAGATGCAAAGGCAAGGCAACCAAAGACTTTGAGATGAAGAAGGGTGGGAGGTTGTTGGAAAAGGACTTGGTATGGGGCTCGGTCTTTCAAAAGAGGGGTTGGTATTCTGTTTATTAAATGGACAGAATGTTGGATGGCAAAATTCCAGAGGTTAATGGGTAAATTGGCTTGAAATGAAGCTCTAGCGACATTAAGGATATGTTGGTGTTTGCGTTCTACAATGCCATTTTATTGAGGTATCTCAACACAGGATTTATGGTGTATGATACCTTTGGAAGAGAAAAAATCATTCATAAAAAATTCTAGTCCATTGTCACTTCTTAGACATTTGAGTGTAGTTTGAAATTGGTTTTCAAGGTAAGCAATGAATTTGGTGAGATGAGAACGGGTTTCAGCTTTTGTTCTCATTAGAATAACCCAAGTAAATCTAGAAAAATCATCTACAAGGGTAAGGAAATACTTATGGCCTTGGGTAGAAGGTTGAGAATAAGACCCCCAAATATCAGCATGCAATAGCTCAAAAGGTTGGGTAGTTTTGGTTAAACTGTGAGAGAAAGGCAGTCTTTTTTGTTTAGCATAATGAAAAATATCACAAGGATGTTTAATATTTTGAAACTTCACAAAAGGGAATTGTTTAGACATGCAACTATGTCTATTGAGAGGTATATGACCTAATCTTTTATGCCATAAATCAGATTCAGTACAAACAGCAATATCAATTTCATTAAATGTTAAAGTTTCATTACATAGAGCAAGTGTAGGAGGTGTTACAGAAGTAGTATTTGTGTGTGAAGTGGAATTGTGTATAGTGTTTTAATAGTGGACTTACTAGATGTGATACAATGATTGTCATGGGAGAGGGAAATGTCACTAAGAACAGAATTACACTTAGCTATAGGTAGACTTATTTTGTAGAGATCACGAATGAGACTAGCTATACCAATAATCTTCCTTGTATTTGCCTGCCCAATGGACAAAGTAGAAGAGTAAAAAAAAAAATAGAACACTTGCTTGACTGAGAAAGTTATGGACCAGACATTAAATTGGCATGGAAGTGAGGAACATACAAAACATTATGCAAGCATAAACCATTTGAAAAATATACACTACCAGCTAAAGTAGCTACAACAGTGGTATTATTAGGTAAACTAATGTGGATTGGCTTAATGGAAAAAACAATTTTGTAAAATACTCAAATTGTGGGTGATATGGTCAGTGGCTCCTATATCTACAATCCACATATCTAATTCACTGTTATAGGTATAGACATTACTAGATGCATCAGCATTGAATGCTGCTGCAGAGTTTACAGGATAGTAAGGAACAAGAGCTGTGTTGGCAGAGTGAGATCCAGAACTTGCTTGCAGCTTTGATGCTTGAAGCAACTCGAGCAATTCTTGATATTGCTCACTAGAAAGAGAAATGTTAGCAGTCCCTGAATCAATAGTGGCTGCCTTTTCCTCCTCAGAATGACTACTTCCTGTTTTTGCAGTCACATTTGCAGCACTTGCAGAGTTATTGTTGGCGTTATTCTTGGACTGATAACCAGGGGGAAATCCATGAATAAAATGGGAGTGTTCAACTGTATGATTTGTCTTACCATAATTAGTACAAAGCCTAGTTCCTCCCTGTGATCTACCACCTCTACCACCACGAAATCTTCCACTAAAACCACCTCTAAGGCTTTGAAATTGAGAACCATTACCATTAACAGCATTGGCTTTAACATTATTCACAGAATTATTCTTATTATTATTATCCAGATCAGTAGCAACAGGAGCATCAAATTGCCTTTCTTGTTGTATAACCATAGAGAAAGCCTTAGAAACAATAGGAAGTGGTTCCACCATCATTATATTAAATTTCACATGAGAATATTGCTCATTCAATCCTTTAAGAAACTGTATAGTGTAATCCTGATCTCTATAAACCTTGGTAAACCTAGTTGCATCACAAGTATAAGGAATTGCAGATCTACAAGCAACTAGAGGCCTAAAATTTTCCAATTCATCCCACATTGATTTCAATTCAGTATAATATTCAGAGACACCGAGATTACCTTGAGAAAAATGACAAATGTCTTCTTGAAGATCTGCAATGCGGAATATATCTCCTTGATCAAAGCGATCATGAAGATCTTTCCAAGCATCGAAAGTCTTGTCAAAGTATGCTATGGATTTCAGAACATTAGGTGAAACAGAATGTTGAATCCAGGATAGCACCATACTGTTACATCGCGTCCACTGGTTGAAAAGCGGATCCATCTTCGCAGGAACGCCGAAAGTTCCATCAACACACAAGATCTTGTTCTTCGAAATCAAACTGATGCACATCAAACGGATCCAAGGCTGAAAGGTCTTTGTTCCTTCAAGAACAGGTGAAACGAGAGTAAGCGAAGGTGTTTCACTGGGATGAAGATAGTAAGGATTACCATTGTTGGTGGCGAAATCGGAAAATGTATTTGTCATCATGAATTAAAAAATCAATCGAAAGAGAAGCAAACAGTGGAATCAAAGTTCTAAACGAAGAAGAAAGAGGAAGTTAGGGTTTGGATCGGAAGTGATGAACCAGAACTCACTCATGTGAGCTCTGATACAATCTTGATAACTTGAGAGCAGGACGAAATAAAATGTATTCTGTATATTGAATTAGGAAAAATGAATAATGTTAATTTACAAATGCAACAGAGTTGCTTTATATACCCTGTACAACTAACATAGTTTCTAACTAACTCACTAACTATCTGTATACACATCTAAATGTACAATATATCCGTATATCAACATTATGTACAAAAAACAGATGATAATACATCAACTATACTCTTAATAATTTATCTCAAAACCTTAAGTAAAATTTCTCTTCTCAAATTTGTGAGGGAATTTATGAGGGATTTTTTGTGACGGAATAATTTCGTCACAAATCTCATCACTAATGTTTGTTGATTCAAATTTTATCATGAAGAGGATTTTCCGTCACAAAATGCATCGCAATCAGTGAGGGATTTACTTCCCTCACTAATTTATGTCTCTAAATTATCCTTTTTTAGTAGTGCTCGTCTCATACTGTAACACAAACTTTGATGTCTCATCCACATGAAGAATTAATACTGAAATTATAGAGTATCACACTAGAAACTGAAACAAAATACTGACATAAAGACACTAAGAACAAATTGGCATATGGTATCCAGAAAATTCCCTAAAATAAATTCTAGAGTCTTAGGGTTCCTAACCTAGAGTTCCATTACTCTTTACTTCACAATTTTGTTTGCTTCATTGTGTCCATGTTGCAGTAACAGAGGTAGGAGAGAGAAGAAATAGATAAGAAAATAAGAGAGGGAGATAGTGAATGAGTGTGAATTCATGTGAGAGACGAGGTTGGATGTTGAGGAACATACGGATGCCAGAAGAATGCAGGGTATAGTAAGAGTCAACTAGAAGATGAAGTCAAGGAAGATGATGAAATGGTGCAAGATTTTCTAATTATACTTGAGTCCCACATTGTTTGCATTTGAAAAAAATTAATTGTTTATATAGTGAGTTGTGCTTTGAGTTTATAAATGAAAAAATTCTTGGACTAAATAGAACAGGGCTAAAAAGAGTGGGAGTGACAATGGGCTTGTGTTTGATCTTGGCCCAATAAAAATAATTTTTAAAATAAAAATCTAAAAAAATAGAATTAAATTTAAAATAAATATAATACAAAAATAAATAAATAGAATTAAAAATAAATTTAAAAATAAATAAATAATAAAATATATAATATATAATAAAAGTAAAAAAAAAAGAATAAAAAGGGCCACATGGATTAAAAATTGCCACCTATGAAGATTCTCACGCCCAGTCAGCTAAACAGTGAAATAGGGGCTTCTGCAAATGGAATCTTTGTTTTATAAGGGTGGAATAATAAAAAATATTTTTAAGGGGGGAAAAACAAAACGCACCCTATTGGTAGGGGGCATTGTATATTTAACCCTTATTATTATTATTATTATTATTATTATTATTATTATTATTTATTATTTATTATTTTATTTTTGAAGAAATAAGATTTTATTAGATCCAAAAAACAGATAATATAAAACGACCAGAAGGTCTAGCTAAAAAATAAGAAACTACCAAAAAGGGAGAAACAAATAATTATTATTATTATTATTATTATTATTATTATTATCTTTTAGTTATTAGGGTTGTTTTTATTAAAATGGGCCATGGCCCATGTTTCCTTGCTAACTTTTAACCCGTGTCCACATTTCCACCCCTTATTTCTGTGCTTTGCTTATTTATTTATTTTATTTTTTAATTACTTAATTTATTATTTATTTATTCGATTAAACTTTGATTTCAAATTGATTGATTAGATCTAGATTATCAAAATGCTTATTTTCTGGATTTTTTTTCCAGATTATTTGTTTTCTATGTGTTTGATCAATTAATCTCCAACCATATTCCTATCCCACATGTAAATAATTTCACACTAACTTCTAACACTTCTAATCAGTTTCAAAATAATTTCAAACCATTTTTTTATTAATCACTTTTATTTTCGTCAAGCCATTTTCTCAATCAAATTCAAAACACTTTAAAAATGCGATTAGGATTGCACGCCACGAGCCTTAAGTGGTGGAGAAGAAGTGAAAATGGAGCTTTCCTACACTCACTCTGAGCATTTTGGACACAAGATGCTTGGCTTGGTAGTCTGAAATTTTCACTATACCCATAGTCTTTTGTGTAATCTTAATAAAAAACAATCTTCTTTTCAATCTAAAATACATCAAACTCATTGAAACCTTTTTGCTTTTTGGCACAATCAAAAAACCTTTTCAAAAAACGAAAGACATTTTGTTTTAAGATGATGCAAAGTAATGATTCATCCACAACCGTTGAGTTGAGATAAGTGGCGTGAATGAGATTTGTAAATCCATTCAATGTGGTGTAAACGTCAGCTCCTCACCTGTTTTGGGTAAAACAATGTTTTTCGTCGATTAATACAAGATAAATTTCGCTAAAATCGACGAACAAACACACTTTTTTTTTACCCAGAACTACGTATGTCTTGATTTCTCTTTCGAGATATGTAGAAGCGGGATTGTGAAATCTCGTCAGGCCCCCTAGTAATAAAAACCTTTTTAGGTTCCTTTATTTTTTTACCCCTAGTAATAAAAACCTTTTTAGGTCCCTTTTTCTTTTCTTTCCCTTAATAACTTGAGAAGCCTAGCATTTTTTGAACTAACATTAACATGCACAACTAATCTAACAGTTCTCGTTGAGTACAACGGACGTGAGGGGTGTGATACCTTCCCCTTGTGAAACCGACTCCCGAACCCTGATATTGGTCGCGATGACCATATCTTATCCTTTCTTTTAGGGGTTTTATTCAATATTTTCCCTTTCCCTCTATGGGAATAAATAAAGATCGATGACGAATCTGTTAACTCCATTCGCGAGTGTGCGATTGTACTTCGCGAGGTCGTGCACTCATTTTTCAAGGTACGACCCCGAGTGTCCCACAAATTCAAGTGCTGGAGCAACAACTTTGATGGACTGAAGTTTCTTTATGACCATTTGAACGCCACAGAGGACGTGCACAAGGTGAAGACCATTAGTCATAAAAAACTAACTCAAAATATCAGCTCATACCTAATAAGGTGTGCTGTTCTCACCCGAGGCCTATTTGTAGCTGAGAATGATAGTGGGCGGACGAAGTTTAACCTACAACGCGAAATTTCTCAGGCGAAATAAAAAAAGGAGTCTCAAGTAGCTAAGGTAGCCGAGCTGGAGAAACAATTGTCAGATAAGAAGTCTAAAAGGGAGAAATTGGAGTCTTTAGAGCAAGAGCTACAGGCGAAGATTTACAAGCAATCGATATAGAATAAAACCGCCAAAAACTCGATCGGTCACCTACAGAGTTTTCTTAAAAAAGCTTAGATAGACGTCCTGGATGCAGGTGATGCCGCCTTCGATAGGGTGAAAGCTCAGGTGTTATGCCTCTATCCAGACCTTGACTTGTTCGAGATGGATTTTTAAAAAATTGTGGTCAACAGTCGCCTTATGGATATGGAAAAGCCCGAGCTTTCCCTTGATGATGAACCATCCTAAGAAACCCCTTCAGTCGACACCAATTATGAAGCCCTGGCAGAAGATAAACATGAGGAATAGTTTTTAGTTCTCTTTTTGTACTATTTTAAAATATGTTTGTTTTCTCATTGTACCCGAGTCTCTTTACGGCCTATAACAATTTTTTATTTTATGAATACAATTTCCATAATTTGTTATCAATTTTAAACCGAATCCTGTTACAACTCGAAAGCCCAAATCGTGAATTTTAGGAGCCCCTAGTGATTTTGACTCCTAAACTAGTCATTTCGAACATATTAAATTGGAGTGTCATATCCCTCAATATTATGTCGCTTGAGCATAATCAACATTAATATCCATGAGTCAGATGTCACTAGGTTTATGATATATTAACATATTCCGGATTAGAAATGTGTTTATCAGTGGTATCAAATATGCACTGTTCAGACGGAACCGATCATGCTTGAAGTATATCATCTTGGAATTTGGTCAAAGGCTTCAAGTGTGCATAACCCAGACGAAGGCGATTTTCCAGAGGTAAATTAACTTGGACTTTGGTCATAGGCTTCAAGTGTGCATAACCTAGAGGAAGCCGATTTTCCAGAGGTAAATTAACTTGTACTTTTTTCAGAGGCTTCAAGTGTGAATAACCCATATGAAGATGATTTCCCAGAGGTAAATTAACTTGGACTTTGGTCAGACGCTTCAAGTGTGCATATCCCGAACGAAACCGATTTTCCAAAGCTAAGTTAACTTAGACTTTGGTCAGAGGCTTCAAGTGTGCATAACCTGGAAGAAGCCGATTTTCCAGAAGTAAATTAACTTGGACTTTGGTCAGAGGCTTTAAGTGTGCATGACCCAGACAAAGCCGATTTTCCATCTATCTGTTTACATGCTACAATTGTTTTAAATATGGGTTCCTCATTAAAAACCCTCTCAGAGGGAAAATTGTACACCCTTATTATTTCATTCATGATTCTTATTACAATGTTTAACTTTGAAACTTTATTACATTCCCATCTGAGCTATTCTTCTTTCCTTTTAAACTTTGAGCTTTGTTGTCCATGCCTTTATTCCTTGGTATTGTTTGGTCTTTCTTGAAACATCCCGTCCTTTTTTTTTACCATATTTTTGTACAAGGTTTCTTCCTCAGCTCCAACAACATGTTTCTTTGCAGTTCCTTATCCTAACGCAAGTTTTCTGTCATTGGGCACTCTTTTGGTAACCAACCGACCCTCTGGCATCTCTTCCTTCAAATTAATATCTATTAAATTTACTTTTGAATGCTCTTCTTTGGTATGACCTTTAGTCGTTTCTTTTAAGTTTCAAGCTATCGTTGTATCATTTCCTGGCTATCCTTTGATCGGCCTTTACTACTCCCACTCAGCCATCATCCAAGGGATACTTCAGTGTGAGATACATCGTGGACAACACTACCTCTAGAGAAATGAATGACGGCCTGCCAATAATGATGTTATAGGGATAGTAGCATTAATAATAAAATTTCTAACCTTGATGCTCTTCACGTTATCCCCGCTGCCAAAAGTCATCATTATGGGCATATGTCTGAGCACCTGTACCTATTCACCATAAAATCCTATCAATGTACCTTTGAATGATAATAGCTCTGAGGTATCAAAGTTCATTCCCTTGAACACATCCCAATACAAGACGTTTGTCGAACTTCTAGGATCAATAAGGACTCGCCTCACACCCAAATCTCGTATCTGAACTTTAATCACCATTGGATCATTTTCATGAGCTAGTATTCCTTCTGCATCTTTCTTGGAAAAGTTGACAGCGATCGATCATCCTTTTTCTTTTGATGGCGATCTTTGTTCGATGTGCATAACCGATCGGACATACCTTCTTCTTGATGAGCTTACCTTTCCTCCTCCACTGAACCCTCCCGCAATGGTGTTGAGGGTATGGCAAGCTACTCGGGTCTCACATACCACTTAAGCATTTTTTCCTTTCTTCTGCGCCGAATTTCATGCTTCATCTTCTCGGGGGGACTTCTCTTTCCAGGTTGTCCCCCTGTATCCTTGACATATGATAGTAGCCTTCCCCTCTAAATCAAATTTTCAATTTCTTTTTTTAATTGGTGACAGTTTTTCATATGATGCCCACAAATTCTATGGCACGCACACCACAAGTTTTCATTCTTCCCCATTATTGCACGCACCCTTCTTCTTGGGCATCTCGGTATAGGAAAAAGGTTTAGGTGACACACTTCCTTCAAGATCTTTGACAGACTTGTATTTAATGAGGTATACTTTGGTTCTCTTTCAAAGGGCTGTCGGGATGCTCTATGCTTTTGCCGATCCCGAGTACCATTTTTGGAATATTACCTTTTGGGACCTGATACTTCTTCTCCTATCTGTCACTCTTTTTTTACATCTCGAGATCTTTTTTCCCAGTTGTTTTCTTCTCTTTTAATGTAACACTCTACCCGGATAATGATCTCATCTATGTTGGACGTCGACTTGTGCGCTAGAGACTCGTTAACTTAACCAGTCCTGAGACCATGTTGAAATGCTCTGACGAACATCTCTTGGTTTAGATGGGATACCTTGATGGTTTCCTCATTGAATCATACTAAATACTATCGTAACTATTCAGAGTATCCTTGTCAGACATTAAATAAGCTAGTAGTTAATACCTTTAGATGTTTGCTTGCTGAAAAATGTTGCATCATCTTTTTGGTTAAATCCTGGTAACTAACGATTGAAAATCTTGGTTGACTCATATACCACCGCAAAGGACCTTCCTTAAAAGTTCTGGCCATGAGCTTACATTTTGGGGAATCAGAAGCCCCAAAGATTGCCATTTGATTATCAATTGCAATGATGTGCTCCTGCGGGTCTGCCTTCCCATTGAAGGACACTAAGGTCGGTGGCTTGAAGTTCTCCGACACTTGTTTGTCCCAGATAGATTTTGATAGTGGCTTAGCATCTAAAGGTTCTTCCTTTGACTCATATTTTTGTTGGTTTTGAAGAACCTTTACGCTATCCTGAATGGTTTTGTTATGTTGACAAAGGGCCTCTACCACTACAAACTGTGAGACAATCCTTTACTTTGGTTTTGTTTTTGTATGATTGCAAATTGCGCGTATGATTTGTTGTGCTTCATTCTACATGTGAATATGTGTGATTTTCATCTTAAAATGATTGTTAAAAACACTTTTTATAAGGTTTGAATCAATACATAACCTTTGGCATCGATCCATACGTGTCTGGTATCGATCCCTGCTTTATTGGAAATCAAAAGAATTAAATTTGTTCAGTAGGCATCGATCCATACGTGTCTGGTATCGATCCCTGATTTAATGGAAATTCTGTTTTTCAGTTCACCTTCAGTAGGGATCGATTCATGGATTTTGGGATCAATCCCTAACAGTTAAAAACTGTCTGGCATCGATCCATACGTGTCTGGCATCGATCCCTGATTTAATGGAAATTCTGTTTTTCAGTTCACCTTCAGTAGGGATCGATTCATAGATTTTGGGATCAATCCCTAACAGTTAAAAATTGTCAGGAATCGATCCATACGATGTTGGGATCGATCCCAAAGTCTGTTTTTCTGCATAATTTTAATTCTAACAGTTCTGTCTTGTTTAGTATAAATACAAAGTGGCAGGTATTGGCTTAACAGGAATTCACAAGTGAAAATTGCAAAATACACAAGTCATAGAGGTCTTTGTAGCAGCAATTGATTGAGCATTCAGAAACCTGAAAGATACTTCGTCTTCATCATCTTCTCAATCTCTTCAATTCAAGAACAATTACACACAATCATTCTTGTTCTTCAGATTGAAGGATCAACGAGATAACGTTCAGTGGTACGATCAACGATCTAGCTGTGGAGTCAGTGGAACGATCAAGGATCTAGCTGGGTTGAAGAGTGAAGGGGGTTTCGAGGAAAAACCTACTGGTTTGTCCTTCAAGAACGGGACTGTTCTTGCGGGTTTGTTAGTCACGATTGCAGAACGGATTCAGCCGCAGCGTAGGGTTTGGAAACGGGGTTGTTTCGCAAACAGGTCGTGGAACCGGTGAATCGTTTGCAAGTCTTGCGGGGAATTCTTGATCCAGCTCTGATCAAGTCGAGGTTCTATACGAGAAGAAGAAGTTCTAGGGATTTAGAATTCTGTCTTGGTATTGTAACCTTTGTAAGAACGAATTCAGCAACTATTGATAAGAAAAGGTCTCAATTTCTTTTGAAATTGAGAGGGAGACGTACCCACACGCGAGGACGACAGTGGGGAACTTCCTTAACAAATCTCTGTGTATCGTATTCTATCTCTATTTCCTTTTACGTTTTCGTTAACTGTTTTGTGATACAAATTGGCGCAGTACGTTTTACGTGTCGTGATACAATAGTGGCAAGAAAACCTTTTATTGAAACATCACTATTGTTTATCATAGAACACATACACGCCAAGTGTTTGACAAAACGGTTTGTTGTGATTTACTCATTGGAATCAGAATTTGTGATAAGTGCATTTAGTGCAAGAAAATTCTGTGTTAACGTTTTCTATCAATCAATTCAAATCCAGCATCATACTTGCGTGTCTGGTCTTTTTGGTAGCGGTTCAGAATAGACGGAAGTCGATTCGGGACCAAAACTTTCCGCTATATTTCAAAAACTCTGTTAAGGTTTTTAAAACCGTATTTTACAAGCGGTGATCTATTCACCCCCCCTCTCGATCACTAGCCACACCGTCTAACAAGTGGTATCAGAGCGCCGGTTCGCTGGTGCTCTGTGGCTGCCTGTAACGATATGGATTCTGAACCAAAGGGGGCGTACAATAGAGCTCCCGTCTTTAACGGAGAAAACTACGGCTACTGGAAAGACTGCATGCGAGTTCATATAAATTCTGTGGATAGGCTAGTATGGACAGCCATTGAGAATGGTCCTTTTCAAATAACCATGACCAATGAGGCTGGCGCCATAGTACCTAAACCAGAAGCTGATTGGACTGAGAAAGATGAGAAAAAGTGGTCGAGTGATTGGAAAGCTCGAAATATACTAATTTCAGCACTTGGTGTTGATGTGTATTATCGAGTATCCCATTGCACGACTGCTAAGGAGATGTGGGACGCTTTAGAAATCGCCCATGAGGGTACTACTGAAGTGAAACAGTCCCGCATTAACACACTTAATCAAGAGTTTGAGCTCTTTCGCATGAAAAATGGAGAATCTATCTCCGGCATGCAAAAGAGGTTTACTCATCTTACAAATCGATTAAATGCACTTGGAAAACCTGTTTCCAATGAGGTAGCTACTAACAAAATTCTGAGATGTCTTAGCAGGGAATGGCAACCTAAAGTGACAGCTATCAAGGAAGCCAACGACTTGACGACTCTTACGATTACAACACTTTTTGGAAAGCTGGAAGAACATCAGCAAGCTCTAGAAAGTCTTGAAAAGTATGAGAACAAAAGTAAGAAGGAGAAAGAGAAGAAGAAAGACAAAGAGGGTGAGAAGAAGCCAATTGCTCTTGTGGCCTCTAGCACTAAGTCCTCAAGAAAAGAGCAAAGTGACAATGATTCAAGTAGTGACAAAGATTCGGATGATGAAGAAATGGGACTTTTTGTAAGGAGATACAATAGATTCATTCGAAGGAATGGATACAAGCATTCCGACAAAAACCTCATGAAGTTTAGAAGACAATCTAGTGAGTCAAAACAGGAAGAGAACAAGAAGCATAAAGGTAGAGGATCTTGTTTCAATTGTGGCAAATCTGGACATTACAAAACAGAATGTCCTATGAAGAAAAAGGATAAAGGGAAGGATTCACCTAAACGGTACAGCAAACAAAGGAGAGCTTATATAGCATGGGAAAGCGATAGCGATTCATCAAGCTCACAAAGTTCAAGTGATAGTGATGAAACCGCAAACCTATGTCTTATGGCTCACATCAAAGACCATGCCTACTACAAGAAGAAACAAGAAGAAAAGAAGGAAGAGTGCCTTGCATCCGAAGATAGGAGATGGTTCCTAGATAGCGGCTGCTCAAGGCACATGACCGGTGACATATCGCTTTTTATAGACTTCAAAGCAAAGAAAAAGGGATATGTTACTTATGGAGACAATAACAAAGGAGCTATACTTGGCAAAGGTAGTATAGGAAACCCCTCTACCACTACCATTTCTGATGTCAATCTTGTAGAGGGACTTAAACACAATTTGTTAAGCATAAGTCAATTGTGTGACAAGGGTTACAAAGTTTCTTTTACAAAAACTTGTTGCATAATTGAACATGATGAAAATAATGTTGTGTTTAAGGGTGTTAGAGTAAACAATATCTATATGCTTGATCTTTGTGATGTATCTTTAACAAGCACTAAATGTCTAGTTACCTTGAATGATGATTCTTGGCTTTGGCATAGACGTTTAGCGCATGTTAATTTCGATTTGCTTAACAAGGTTGTATCTAAGGATCTAGTAGTCGGTCTTCCAAAAATAAAGTTTTCAAAAGACCACCTATGTGATGCATGCCAAATGGGAAAGCAAACAAGGGTCTCTTTTAAATCCAAAAATGTAATTTCAACTTCACGACCTCTTGAGCTTCTCCATATGGATCTCTTTGGTCCGTCTAGGACAAAGAGCTTAGGTGGAAACTATTATGGTTTTGTAATTGTTGATGACTACTCTAGATTTACTTGGACTATATTCCTTCATAGCAAAGATGAAACTTTTTCTGCTTTTAAGAATTTTGCAAAACTGTCCCAAAATAAAATGAATTCTAAAATAGTTACAATTCGAAGCGATCATGGAGGAGAATTTCAAAACTATCTCTTTGATAAGTACTGTGATAAGTATGGTATTGAGCATAACTTTTCAGCTCCTCGAACTCCACAACAGAATGGCGTTGTGGAGCGCAAAAATCGCGTTTTAGAAGAGCTGGCAAGAACAATGCTAAATGAGGGTGGATTGCCAAAATATTTTTGGGCTGATGCTGTTAGCACAGCCTGTTATGTTCTAAACAGGATTCTAATTCGCCCTATGTTAAATAAAACCCCTTATGAGCTTTTAAAAGGAAGAAAGCCAAACTTATCACATCTTCACGTATTCGGTTGTAAGTGTTTTGTTTTGAATAATGGTAAGGAAAAACTTGGGAAGTTTGATGCAAAAGCGGATGAAGGTATTTTTCTTGGTTATTCACAATCAAGTAAAGCATATAGAGTGTATAATAAGCGTTTACTTACTGTTGAAGAATCTGTCCATGTTTCCTTTGATGAGTCTTATCCGAAAAATGTCGGCAAAGGTATTTCTTTTGATGACGCAGGTGTATCTACAGAAGACATACTCAATGAAGCTGTTGCGGAAACTGATCAATCCAAGACAGCTCCCATTGAGAAGGAGGAAGATACTAGTCATGAAAAAGATAAGGAAGAAAGGACAGCTGATGTGAATGACCTTCCACCAGCTTGGAAATCTTCAAAAGACCATCCCATTGACAACATCTTGGGAGACATTTCAAAGGGAGTCATGACTCGTTCTAAGATAAGTAATTTTTGTTCTCACTTCGCCTTTGTTTCACAAGTGGAACCTAAAAATGCCAAAGAAGCCTTGATTGATGAATTTTGGCTAATGGCCATGCAAGAAGAGCTTAATCAATTTAAAAGAAATGACGTTTGGGAACTTGTCCCGCGTCCGCGAGAACATCATATCATAGGTACTAAGTGGGTTTTTAGGAATAAGCTTGATGAAAGTGGAGTGATAACTCGGAACAAGGCACGTTTAGTAGCACAAGGCTATAACCAAGAGGAAGGCATAGACTATGAGGAAACTTATGCTCCAGTTGCTCGCCTTGAGGCTATACGTCTCTTGCTCGCTTATGCGTGTTCTAGAGATTTTAAGCTTTACCAAATGGACGTAAAGAGTGCGTTTCTAAATGGTGTCCTAAATGAAGAGGTATACGTCTCACAACCTCCTGGTTTTGAGAATGCTGAATATCCAGATTATGTTTACAAATTAAAACGAGCTTTGTACGGTCTTAAGCAAGCCCCCCGGGTTTGGTATGAAAGACTTAGCAAATTTCTACTTGATCATGGATATTCAAGAGGTAAAGTGGATACCACCCTCTTCATTAAGCACAAAGGAAAACACATTCTTTTAGTTCAAGTTTATGTAGACGATATAATTTTTGGTTCAACTAACATACACTTGGTCGAAGAGTTTTCAAAAGTTATGCAGGGTGAATTTGAAATGAGTCTTATGGGGGAGCTTAACTTCTTCCTCGGTCTCCAAATAAAGCAGCTTGATGAGGGAACAGCTGTGAGTCAAACAAAATACTGCAGAGAGCTGCTCAAGCGCTTTGGAATGAACGACTCAAAATCAATAGACACACCTATGCCTACCAACGGATATCTAGATAAAGATGAACACAGTAAGAGTGTAGATGTCAAACAGTATAGAGGTATGATTGGGTCTCTCTTGTATCTTACTGCGTCTAGACCTGACATCATGTTTAGTGTCTGCATGTGTGCACGATATCAATCGAATCCTAAAGAGTTACACTTGAAAGCTGTCAAGCGCATATTTAGATATCTTCATGGAACATCTAAGTATGGGCTCTGGTATTCAAAAGGAAGCGATTGTAGCTTAGTAGGTTACTCCGATTCTGATTTTGCTGGCTGCAAATCAGATAGGAAAAGTACTAGTGGTACATGTCACTTATTTTCAAACTCTCTGGTCAGTTGGCATAGCAAGAAACAGGTGTCTGTCGCATTGTCAACTGCTGAGGCTGAGTACGTTGCAGCCGGTAGCTGTTGCGCTCAGATCTTGTGGCTGAAGCAACAACTACAAGATTTCGATATTCAACTCAAACGCATTCCAATAAAGTGTGACGACACCAGTGCTATAAATCTTACTAAGAATCCTTTTTTACACTCACGCACTAAACACATAGAGATTAGGCATCACTTTCTTCGCGACCATGTTGAGAAAGAGGACGTTGTGTTTGAGCATGTTGATACTAAGAATCAACTCGCTGATATTTTCACTAAACCACTAGCAACGGAACCTTTCTTTAACATTCGTCGTGAATTAGGGATTCTTGATCTTTCTTCATTACTATCTTAAGCTTGTTAGATTCTATTTTTGCCTCACCTTGGTTGATAAGTTGTGTTTTAGAAGTTATGAGCTTATACTTCACAAAGGTACATCAACAAAGTATTTCATTGCTTATTTCCGTTTGCTTGTTTATGGTTTCCTTGCCCTTTATTGGTCAATCTTTGTGAGTGATTTTATTCTTCTAAGCTTTCTTTCTTTGTGATTGTTAGCTTTGTTATCAATTTATGCTGCGGTTTGCTACTTTGTTCTTCTCTTTGTTGTTTCTTTCCTCTTTTTGATGTTGACAAAGGGGGAGAAGTATAGAAGATGTTGACATGACAGAATGGTATGCACAAACTCAGGGGGAGTATCACACATCAATTTGCCATCATCAAAAAGGGGGAGTTTGTGAGACAATCCTTTACTTTGGTTTTGTTTTTGTATGATTGCAAATTGCGCGTATGATTTGTTGTGCTTCATTCTACATGTGAATATGTGTGATTTTCATCTTAAAATGATTGTTAGAAACACTTTTTATAAGGTTTGAATCAATACATAACCTTTGGCATCGATCCATACGTGTCTGGTATCGATCCCTGCTTTATTGGAAATCAAAAGAATTAAATTTGTTCAGTAGGCATCGATCCATACGTGTCTGGTATCGATCCCTGATTTAATGGAAATTCTGTTTTTCAGTTCACCTTCAGTAGGGATCGATTCATGGATTTTGGGATCAATCCCTAACAGTTAAAAACTGTCTGGCATCGATCCATACGTGTCTGGCATCGATCCCTGATTTAATGGAAATTCTGTTTTTCAGTTCACCTTCAGTAGGGATCGATTCATAGATTTTGGGATCAATCCCTAACAGTTAAAAATTGTCAGGAATCGATCCATACGATGTTGGGATTGATCCCAAAGTCTGTTTTTCTGCATAATTTTAATTCTAACAGTTCTGTCTTGTTTAGTATAAATACAAAGTGGCAGGTATTGGCTTAACAGGAATTCACAAGTGAAAATTGCAAAATACACAAGTCATAGAGGTCTTTGTAGCAGCAATTGATTGAGCATTCAGAAACCTGAAAGATACTTCGTCTTCATCATCTTCTCAATCTCTTCAATTCAAGAACAATTACACACAATCATTCTTGTTCTTCGGATTGAAGGATCAACGAGATAACGTTCAGTGGTACGATCAACGATCTAGCTGTGGAGTCAGTGGAACGATCAAGGATCTAGCTGGGTTGAAGAGTGAAGGGGGTTTCGAGGAAAAACCTACTGGTTTGTCCTTCAAGAACGGGACTGTTCTTGCGGGTTTGTTAGTCACGATTGCAGAACGGATTCAGCCGCAGCGTAGGGTTTGGAAACGGGGTTGTTTCGCAAACAGGTCGTGGAACCGGTGAATCGTTTGCAAGTCTTGCGGGGAATTCTTGATCCAGCTCTGATCAAGTTGAGGTTCTATACGAGAAGAAGAAGTTCTAGGGATTTAGAATTCTGTCTTGGTATTGTAACCTTTGTAAGAACGAATTCAGCAACTATTGATAAGAAAAGGTCTCAATTTCTTTTGAAATTAAGAGGGAGACGTACCCACACGCGAGGACGACACTGGGGAACTTCCTTAACAAATCTCTGTGTATCGTATTCTATCTCTATTTCCTTTTACATTTTCGTTAACTGTTTTGTGATACAAATTGGCGCAGTACGTTTTACGTGTCGTGATACAATAGTGGCAAGAAAACCTTTTATTGAAACATCACTATTGTTTATCATAGAACACATACACGCCAAGTGTTTGACAAAACGGTTTGTTGTGATTTACTCATTGGAATCAGAATTTGTGATAAGTGCATTTAGTGCAAGAAAATTCTGTGTTAACGTTTTCTATCAATCAATTCAAATCCAGCATCATACTTGCGTGTCTGGTCTTTTTGGTAGCGGTTCAGAATAGACGGAAGTCGATTCGGGACCAAAACTTTCCGCTATATTTCAAAAACTCTGTTAAGGTTTTTAAAACCGTATTTTACAAGCGGTGATCTATTCACCCCCCCTCTCGATCACTAGCCACACCGTCTAACACAAACAACCGCATTATATCTAGTGGTGGAGGTTGGTCACTTCGAATTGGCGATGACCCGAACATCGTATAGTTGATAGTATTGAAAATTCTTGAGTGGCTTATGTAAGTTTTGCCGAGACCCCACAGTGGGTGCCAAATGTTATTGCTAAAAACACTAAAATGGTTAACTTCCTTGTTATGAGTCAAGGAGAGCCCAAAATGTATGGTAGGAGTGTCTCTTATGTATATAGTTTCTCGCCCCTCTTTCTTCCATTTCATCTTCCTACATCAATCCTCCTCAAGTAACGTTCGCCGTCACATATAATGACATTGTAACACATGCCTCTTCGGTTATTATTGTAACACCCCACTTTCTCATTTGTAAAAATAAATAAATAATTGTGAAATTATATAAGAGTTTACACAAAACAAGTAGGATGTCACATCTCATAAAAATAACTTGAAGTCTCAATTACTTCATTCACTTTATTACTTATAAAAATTGTTCTTACAGCGGATTCATAATTCAATTCAATCTATGGCACTAAGGTCTTCACCACAATACTCTCCACATAAAAAGTGGTATAATACAAGTTTAATAAATGAGATACGCAATGAAATAACATGGTATAGAACATAACAAATCCCCAATATCCCGTCTTACATATCAGAGCGACTCCTAAGACTCGATCAGGCAACACGCACTCCATGCACTATTCAAGTACCTGGATTATCTGTACTTCCCAAGAAGCACAGACACGAGAAACAACAAAGGGGTGAGAACTACATTCAATAATTAACGGTGTATAATACATGTTAAGGAGTAGTAATCACACAATCACACATAATCAGCACACATCCACGACATACTTGTCACTTTCAATCATGATTCAATAAACACATAAGAATGCAATGCGACTCAATGACATTGACACAATGCATGTGGTACCAATACACAATGGTTCACATACACTCCACTGAGCGATGACTTACCTCCATCACGACTCCACATTGGAGTCCGGACAATACTAGGCACCCATCATGGATTCCCACCTAGCTGTCTCCGCCAGACACCTCATAAATGCATGACACAATTATGCACATGACACATATATAACAATCAATTATACATCCACACGATCCTCTTGATCACACGTGAGTTACATACTCACCGTAATTCACAATAGAATTACCACCCTGTCCAAGACAGTCCACATAATACACAAAATCGAAGCACAACACCTCACATGGTCTTAATTAGCTAATTATCTAATTAATCCACCTAAATTCAATTTTTATTAATTTTCCTACCATTACTAGGTTCAGCAAGTCCTGACATCTACCCCAACCTCTCAGACCAAAAGAAACTGCATCGGACGCGAAATCGGGAAATAAAACGTGACAAAACTCCAACAACACGACAATTTTCCAAAATCACAGAATAAATAAATCATCTATTGCCCTCTAAACCATTCTCAATAGAAATACTATTTCATTATCTTTCCAACGCTTCGAACGGGGGTCAAAACGGACTCACGGATCAAAATGTATGAAGAAAACAAAATTTGACATTTTGGAAAAACTGTACAACCTGCGGGTCCGTACAGGTCGACCCATGAGTCAACTCATGCTGCGAAAAAACATAAAAAATTTGTGTTTTTCATCGTTAAATGCCTTCCGGACCTCCGATTTCGATTCCGTAAAAAGACTCGGTCTCAGAATTCAACATACTACGATATTTTCACAATTAAAATGCCATCCAACACATTTACAAAAATTAACACCATTGTTATCAAAAGTGGAAAAAGTTTGGTTTTCAATCACTCAATTAAACACGTGTCGAAACATACCGACAAATATTCCCGATTAAATCCCATCATCACCCGACTATACTACGCAATCTATTCCATATTCTAACCGTTAAAACATCGATTATATTCATTTGTTCATCTATCATTCACCTATTATTACTAGCCAAATTATCACCTATTAGATCTACATTCGTCACTCTTAAACCTGTCAAAAATTAGATCTGCAAACATAGTATAACATGGCAACAACAACAGCAATTATCATTCCAATTCACAACAACAATGATTGATTTCATGCAATTCACAACAAATACACACATTCCAAATTCAGATCTGCAACCACAATTACACAAATAAAATCCTACGAGGGAAAGGACCCCTCACTACCCTCTCATGATATTAACACCTATATTGAGCCCATTCTCCCCACTTACCTCGAATTCTTGATCAAAATCCTGCGAAAATTGATGAAGAAATTTCCCTAGCTCCGTGTTCTTTCTCTTGTTCTTCCTTCCATACTTCTCTCTTTTTACGTGAAAAAGTGGTTATGACTAAATCTGTCCCTAAACCAGATTAAGGACCTAATCCCCTTATTTTCCTCCCACTAACAATATTATTAATTAAATTCTTACTTTTAATTAATAATAATAAAAATAATAATAGTAATAATAGTAATAATATTAATAATGGTAATAATCATACTAATAATAATACTTATAATAATATTAATAATAGTGACTATAATAATAACCATACTACCATTATTATTTATGTCTACCTATTATTATGTATCAGTGCATTATTATTAAACTAATGTCTTCGTTGTTAAACACTCAACTAAGGACACTCCACCCTACGCACTCAACCACACACCCCTTACCAAGGCCACACAATTAAAATAACACATGACGATGAAATAAATTTAAATGGGGTGTTACAATTATAACTCCCTAGTCATAAGGTATCGTCCCATAATTATTTCTTATGACCCTTCGTGTGGTATCCTAGCACCGAAATCGGACCCAATTTAGCATGGGTGAGAAGGATCTTGGCTTACAAGAAGTCGAGGAATCTACCTGCCACCCCCCCAATTAAACCTGACACCCCCCAATTTTTCATTATTACCATATCATCCCTATACTATTTATATAAAAAATAACATTTTTTAACCCAAAAAATCACTTTTTTAGAAACTTGAAAACAAAATTTTCGGTAGTATAAAACAAAATTCCCGGTAGTGTTTTTCGAAAATTCCGTAACACAAAAAAACCGGTAGTACAAATAGTAAATTACCGGTATAAAATACCGGGAAATTTCAAAAAACCGGTAATAATTACCGGTAATTCTGATTTTACCGGTGTAATTTTGCAGAACCATTCCGAGAATTTCAAAATTACCGGTATCTATCAAAATACCGAGAATTTTAAATGTCCGGTATACCGGGAATTCCCGTTTTGGACGAAATCTCCGGTAACAGGTCTGTGTCATAAAAAATGCTTGTCATTTGTGCTCCCAAACCGTCAGGGTCTTCTACCGACTCGTGTAGCGATTACACTCAGTTCTTCACCACTGACAAAGTATGTATTATACGTAGACGCTAAAAATTTACTATTATTTCGTTTGATTTCATATTTATGTCACTATAAATTGTGATGTTTTTGAATGCAGATTTTTGAGAGCCGATCCGCCGTATTAGCTTGGGCGCAGAATATTGGGAAGCAACATGGTATTATAGTTGTGACAATTCGTTCTGATATTGCAACTTGCCAGCGAGGAAGGAAGGATAAATTGATATTGGGTTGTGAGAGAGGAGGAAATTATAAAAGAAAAAAGTCTGAAAGTAGTCATTCATCGGAGAAGGATGGTCTCGCTAGTATGAAAGTGAAATGTCCCTTTCGGCTGAGGTCTTCGCCAAGTGGTATTGGTTGGAGGGTGAGCGTTATGTGTGGGTTTCACAATCATAGATTATCTCAGGATTTATCAGGGCATGACATATTAGGCCGTCTAAAACCTCATGAGAGACAATTTGTGAATAACATGACGAAGTATAACATGCCTCCAAGACACATAATTTCCACCTTGAAAGACCAAGATCCAGAAAACCTCACGACTGTTGAGCAAGTATATAAAGCTAGATCTACGTACCATGAAAGCAAGAGAGGTTCATTGACGGAAATGCAAATGTTGTTGAGTCTTATTCATAAAGAAAAGTACATGTGTTGGACAAGAAATAGGGAAGACTCGAATGTTGTTGCTGATATTTTCTGGACACATCCTGATTCAGTGAAGCTGTTGAATATGTTTCACTTGGTGTTGATTTTTGATTGTACATACAAGACCAATAGGTACCAATTACCGTTGCTTGAGATTGTTGGCATCACGTCTACCAAGTTGACGTTTTCCGTAGGGTTTGCGTATTTGGAACACGAAAGGGAGGAGAATTTCAAATGGGCAATGGAGAAGCTGAAAGAACTGTTTTTTTCTGAGAAATTACTACCAAATGTTGTTGTGACTGACAGAGAACTTCCCTTGATGAATGCACTTAAAGTTGTGTTTCCTAGTTCAACACACCTGTTATGTGTGTTCCACATTTCCAAAAATGTTAGCATGAAATGTAAGGAATATGTTAAATCAGAAAGACATGAACATGTCATGGAGATGTGGAACAAAATCATGTATGCTAATAGAGAGACTGAGTATCTCATACACTTGAAGCACTTTGAGACTGTTTGTGTTGACATACCTTTGTTTGTTAACTATGTGAAAGAAACCCGGTTGACACCGTATAAAGAAAGGTTTGTTTCTGCATGGACAAACAAAGTGCCTCACATGGGAAACACAACAACGAACAGGTATACCTGCGTCTTATTTGATTTAATAAAGTCTTATTTGATTTTATAAATTAGCATAATTGATGTTTAATTGTGTTTTTATTATTGCGGTTTAGGGTCGAGTCTGCGCATTGGAGACTCAAAAATATGTTGTCACATAGTCGGGGAGACTTATGCTGAAGTTGGGATGCTGTTAACACCATGCTGAAGTTGCAGTTAGGCTTAATTAGAGTGTCGTTTGAAAAGAGTATCGTGAACATTGAGCATCGGTATAACACTCCACTCTACACCAACTTCTACGGTTTTGTGTCAAGGCAATGTATACAACACATAGGGAAGGAGCTAGAACGGGTCAAAATTGTTGGTATAAACAAAGAAATGTGTGGTTGCTTCATTAGATCAACACATGGTTTACCCTGTGCGTGTCAACTTGTTGGTCTTCAAATACAAGGTCTGTCTATTCCTTTAGAAGAAATTCATGTTTTCTGGAAGAAATTACACATTCAAGAGCATACTGATGGACCAGGGGATAATGGTTCAAAGATGGATTTAGACGCAGAATATGAAGATTTGAAGACATATTTCAATTCTTTGGATATGGTAGGTCAGAGGGTGTTGAAGAAGAAAATTAGAGAACTAACTTATCCATCCACATCTTCTATGCGTCCACCGCCGGTGAAGTACAAGCCGAAGAGAGGAGTTAAGAAGAGCAAAAAGGGTGAAGAGAGTGATATGCGTCATGATCCCTCGCAGTGGGAGTATGGTGAGGCCTCGCAGGGGAGTCAGACTACAAAGACATCATGTACAAAACCAGCAGGAAGTCAACCTTCTAGTCAACCGTCCACTGTATCTTCTAAGCATAAATACTTGTCTCAGTTTCCTCGTTTCATGCATCTATACATTGACGACATTATTGATATGGGTGACGATGGAAATTGTGGTTTTCGGGCTATTGCAGCATTACTTGGATGGGGTGAAGAGTCTTGGGCGTTGATTCGGAATCAGTTGGATGCTCAAATTTATCAACAACCAAAATTGTTTTCAAAGTTGTTTTATGACACCGTTGATGTAGTTCGACGTTCCTTAAAAGTAACACACTTAGGTGCACAGGGTAGAGAGAAATGGATGTCGATTCCAGATATGGGTTATCCTATTGCGACCCGATAAAGTTTGGTTTTTGTCTCCCTGCCAATGACACTGAACCAAACCTTCTTCCCTCTTACCATAGCCCCATCTATGTTTGCAAGTAGGCATAAAATAATTGTTGTTGGATTTGTCAACAACAACCATTGGGTTCAGGTAAAATTAAAACCTAATAGTCCTTTGCCTCCCGTCACGTCCCGGTGGAGAGAGAACTGTACTGAAGAGGCAAGAGCCTGGGAAATAGCATATGTGTCTCTCCCAAAATATTCGCATCCAACGGTACAAACGCGAGAGTGGCGCAGAAAACACAGAGTTGCCAGCAATGTGTATTTTTCCTGACAGAGGGAAAGGAAACACTGTATAAACCTGAAGAGAAAGGGGGAAAGACATGGTCATCACAACCATAGTCAGGGTTCGGGAGTCGGTTATGCGAGGGGAAGGTGTTAGCACCCCACGCATCCATCGTACTCGATGGGATCCACGCTTGTTGTCTAAACGGAGGGTGAGTTGTCCTACTATCTATGGCTGAACAAAAGAAAACGGGGATGGGAGTGACTAAGACGGACTCGGTAGGACATATTCGATGCCCTAGGCCTACGTACCCCCTCAGTGCAATGGGAAAGTCAGAGTCAACGCAGTTCAGACGGGAACTGTGAGGGAAGGTTGCTCGCCAAGACAATCACTGTCTTGTGCCTACATATCCTCAATCGAACGAGAGAGAGGAATCAGAGCTAATGTAGTTCGTGGGCACGACCACGGATGGGTAAGTGTTTTTTATGTGAGCGACGAGCTCTTTTCTGAAAATGAAATTTGAAACCCAACAATCCTGAAGGATAAAAATATTTGAATTTGTTTTTGTGTTTTTTAGACAGAAGTGTTTTCTTTTTAAGTTAGTACTTAACTTGCATTGCACCAAAGTCTAGGGCACAGGGACGAATACTTAACGAATCGTCCCAAGACATGACGCCCGCTAAGCACTCTAGAAAGATGAGAGGAAGCCCCTCATTTCTCATTCCCCGCGCTTAAGGCTCGTGTGCAATACACTTTACCTTTATTAAGTGTTTTCAAGAAGTTTTGAGATGAGAAGAGAGAAGACCTAAAGGAAACTCTAAAGGGAAACTAAGAGTCCTAATGTTATCATGCATGGGTGACCTAGGGTTAATGAGGCTTAGGAGGGACAACTACCTAAAACCTAATGCTAATCCTACTCCAAGCTTAATCAAAAATTAAGTTGGACTAGGTAGCTCTAAAGGGAGAGAATCCAAGACTTAAACAAGTCTAGAGATTCATGGGAGAAAGAGAGTGAAAGAGAAGAATGAGAAAGAGAAGGATGAGATAAGAAACAAGATAGGGCAGCAAGCACATCATATCAAGTATATCCAACTTACATCAATAAACAAGTCTCAAAGATCATGCAAAACATCTCGAGTAAGCATGCAAAGGTAATCATGAAAGAATGCAAGCATACTTATATGAAATGCACAATTAAGAACCAATGAACTTCATATCAAGATGAAATGAGAAAAATAAGATGAAGATGAAAGCAAGTCAGAATCAAGATCATACCATCATCAACAATTCTCATGTGCAAGAGAAGATCAAAACATGAAACATTATGCACCAAAGAAAGTCCACAAAAGGAAGTCAAAGTAAAAGCACTTAAAGCATACCCAAACATGATCCACAAATTGCAAAATTTGGTCACAAGGGACCTCAACTAGGGGTAAACATCATATCAAATACTCATGCAAAGAATCACAAAGAAACTCAATCAAACAAGCCTGGCAAAGCAATTAGGGTTAAGAGATGTCAAGAGATGATCATGCATAATTCACTTAAGCACAAATAATCAAACATATATCAAATGACATTCAAAATTTGTGGAATTAAAACCCAAGTGACCTAAGTCAGAAGCTAGCAATATGCCAAAATATCACACAAAAATTCACAAGTTAAGTGCCTCAAACAATGCTTCAAAGTTGCAAAAGAACAAAGAAGAACAATGCACAAATAGAGGGAATAAAATGAAATATGAAATGAGTTTAAAAATATGAGAAAAATATTTTTAAGGACCTCAAGATGTCTTCTGAAATATGCAAAAATAATGGGACGCAAATCATACACCAATGATGAGAACAAAAATCAACAAGGCAGGGTGTGCACAATTGAGACAATTCCAAAGGAAATTAATCAAACAATTAATTCAGATGCACAAAATAAAATAAAATGGAAAAACAAAATTTGACAAAATTTTATAAAATTCCAAAGATGCTCCATGATTTTTTGGTGATTTTTAGATGCATAAATCTAATTTTAAAAAATAAAAATGAGGATGAAACAAATAAATAAAATAAAAAGAAAATAATACAAGCCAGGGGGTGCAGACAAAGCAATCACACGTTCAAAAAAGAATGGGCTCAGATAAAGGGGGTGGGAAAAGAAAACAGATGCCCAATCCAAACCCAGCGCAAGTCAACATTTCCATACAAGACCCAGTCAACAACCTTGACTCCCACACACCCTCAGATTGATCCAACGTATAATATTCAATCAATCACACACAAGGTAAGCAACATCAATGGTTAGGATCACGCGCACACCACAACACACATAGGGAAGCACAGAAACAGGTTAAAATGAAAAAAAAACAAGGCACGTGGAAGCATGTGAGATTTTAATGCGCTGGCAAAATCAACAGCATCAGATCAATCTAACGCACCAGATCAAGTCAACAGATCACAAAATCATGCAAGATCAAGGGTCCAGATCCGTGTGTGCACAATAAGAAGCATGGATTATAAACACACAATTAATAAAATATGTGAAAAGTTTAAATGAAGTGGCTAAACATGAACCATCAGATCTGGACCACCAACGGTCCAGATTTCATCTCCAACCTTTAAACCTTCACCTGCCTGAAAACAAACCAGACGCCGGAGCCCTAGCTCCGATCGTCTTCTCCGGTGGACATCAACTTAAATTTTCCCAAAAATCACAAACAAGTACACCGTTCCACTCAGATTTCAACAAGGATCGTGAATATCACACTCAAATCAACAGATCATACGTCTATAAACCAAATCGAAGGAAAAAAGTTTGGATCTAAAAACTTCAGATCCACAATACAGCCATGATACACGTCCAAAATCAAAACAAATCATATCAGGATGATCAGCAAAGCATGAGGAACAATATGCACACAAGAAAATCAAGTTCTAGGATCATGAATTTCACACTAACCTGAAACTTGTAGAGCTCAAAATACACCAAGAAAACCTTAAGAAAGCTGCAGATCTACTCCTTGGAACTTCTGATTGCAAAATAAATGCAATATGAGGCTTGAATTAGGTTGGATCTTGAAGTTTGAAAGTGAGAAACTCAAATTCGAATCTGATGAAAACCTTGCTTAGAGCTTCAAACAATGGTTGATTCTTGTTCTATGGAGTATGTGGATCAAGAATATGGAAAAAGTTCTTCAGAAACCCTTGTGAGGAGAGAGTTTCGAAGAAGGAAAGTTTTGAGTGAAAAATGAAATTCAGAGCAAAATGAGAGTGCATGAGGTGTGAATGAACGTGTGAGTCTCCTTATATACACTTGGTTAGAGCTCTGAGCATGATGAGGGTTTTATTAATCCCTTGATTAAGGTTATCCAAGGTGATTTGCAAAAATGCAAGTTGTGATGCACACCCTTGTTCACACGTGTGTGGGTCATGAAATAAGTATGATTCATCTCCATTTTACTTGCTGATCATAATGGAATTGGGTTTGGGCTTTGAAGTGGTCTGATTTGTGAGATTCAATCCATCTTGCTAATTTGCATTTTGTGAAATTCATGAAGTACATGGCACGGATTGGAGTGATTCAAGGGTCAAAAATGGTCCTTAGGATGTGTACTTAGATGTTGCAATATGACTTGAAGCATTAGAGAAAATTACGAGTCATTTTGAACCAAAATGCAAAAGGTGGAAAAATGGATACATGTGAAAACCCTAAAAAGCTACTTGCCTTCTTTTGGTCATATCTTGAGTTTCACAAATAGTATGGAGATAATCTAGTACTTTTTGGAAAGAGGAGAGAGAGATCTTCAACTTTCATGTTTGAGGAAAATTCATTTGAAGCTTATTTGATGATGAAAAGTCAAGTTGAAGATGGTTTGAAAAGTTGCCAAAAATGGAAGTTTCACATTATAGGTCATTTTCCAAAAATAGTAACTTTTGCACAAACTCTTGACTCTTGATGAATGACATGAATCTTGACATTTAAGGGCCATATGAACACATGAGACCTTGAAAATTATGAAGAGGACCTCAAAATTCCATGGTTGACTTTCCTCCTTACAGTTGACTTTTCTTGGTTCACAAGCAACTGATCCACTGAACATCTTCCACAATGAACCACTAGCCAAGCCTTCCTCTATGAGTGTTTGTGAGCATATGGAACCCAAAGAGAGCATGCTTGAATCTACAAAGTTTTCTCAAGAAGCTCTTTGAACCCAAGAACCCTAATTTGGTCCCTCTGGTTAGGAGGGAAAGATTCACTTGAAATCCTTTGCCATTCTTGATCTTATGAAGATATGATGACCTCCACAAAGCACCTTGAGCCTTGAGACTCCTTTGAGATGAACCAAGTACCTTGATCCCATGCTAAGAACCAATGCTATGCACAAATGCTAATGCAAGAAATGCAAAGAAACATAAGCCAGTTACCTTCAAAACAAAAGAGTAAATTTTGGGGTGTTACAATATGCAGGACAGATTAGGCACTGGGAGGAAGAAATTAGGAAGTCACAGTAGTTTTAATTTTTTCCGTATGTTGTTATGAATTTTTTTCATATGATATCATTTTAATCTACGATGTAATATTGATGATGTTCTTGTTGATCAAACACTATTGAAAACAGTAATGGAGATTGCAGGTTTTTAAAAAAAATTTCAGGCTCAGGTCTGTTACCGGGAATTTCAGTTTCCATGAAATTCCCGGTATGCCGGGTATTTCAATTCCCCGGCATCTTTCACTTTTTTCTGTTAATTTAAAAATTCGGTACATTTATACCGGTAAATTAGAAATGTCCGGTGAAAGATATCAGCATTTTCAAAATTACCGGTATTACCTGAAAATTCCGGTAAATACATTGAAATTGAAGGAAAAATCCGGTACTGATCAAAAAATCCGGTATGACACCGGACATTTCATAAAACCGGGGTTTTCCACAGGGGTAAAATAGACATTTTGTATGTATTGGGGGGGGTGCCAGGTTTAATTAGGGGGGTGGCAGGTAGATTCCTCCAAGAAGTCGCCTCCATCTTATTCCTATGGATGTCCTAATAGCCTAAACATAAAATTGATCAAGGGAAAATATTCAAAACCAAGACTCCTTGATAGGTAGCCTGTGTAGCAATCAAGTCACAAGTAGTAGACCACTAACTTACCCACCTAATTATCATTGTTTTGCCAACTGTATTGAGAGGACCTCTAGCAGTAGGGTATGATAGAGACCCTCCTATCACTTCATGGAAAATTCATTACATAACCAAGCAATTCTACTAATACTTCTAACACAGTCATAACATCACGCACTCAATCCATTTCCAGTTAATAACTTCCATTTTAAAAGAAAACAATTGACATACTACTGCCACAAACTTTAAATTCAAAATCACATTTAACACACAAAACTCACAACTGAACCTTCATAACAGAAATTCAAGTGTAAATAATAACTAACTTCATCTAATCTAATAACAAACATCAAAACGCAACAGAATTTCAATGCAATACACGAACATAATGTAACTAATTTCTAACTTTAGAATTCAAAGCACATACCAGAATTTTGAAGCAAGATAAATGATTTTCATTCTCATAAACTAACCTCAATGATTTCATCCTATAAATTCATCCCTCTTCACAATTCATAGTACATGATTCAGTTTTTCATAAAATTCTCGAAACCACTCTCTCTGATCGATTGCTCTCACCTTAAATCTCTCTGCTCTCATTCTCAAGCTCCATCCTCACTACACTCTCAACCTCATGCAAGAACAACAAGCAAGCGCTAAATTGAGAAAAGCAGAAGAAGAGGAAACAAGATGCAAGAAGGTTGAAGAATATAGAGTTCCCAGATTTGCCTGAAGTCATTAATTCCGGTAAGATCATTGTTAGACGATAGGCTTCGATCAAGAGCGGGGTGAATAAATCACAAATTAAAAATTTAACTTTTGGAAAAAATGGTTTTTCAAAAGTTTTACGGCACAACGGAAACAACCCGAATTGAATCGTCCAACCGAACCTACTATCGAAAAGCTCAGATATGTGTAACGTAAATCAAT
Organism: Lathyrus tuberosus; assembly: GCA_022829125.1. Taxonomy (NCBI): domain Eukaryota; kingdom Viridiplantae; phylum Streptophyta; class Magnoliopsida; order Fabales; family Fabaceae; genus Lathyrus; species Lathyrus tuberosus. Next base: position 2,762,032 of record JALAZF010000231.1, on the reverse strand, counting down.
TGGATATTAATGAGTATAAATTGCTCAACAACTATCAATCACAAGCCAATTAAATGCAAGGCTATATGTTTGACTTATTTCCAATAATCAAAATTCAATTTAAAACTATTGAACCAATTTATCAAACACTTTGAGTGCAATCGATAACGCTTGGAAACTTAATGTAATTTGTTGATGTTAAAACCGATCATAATCAAATGATTATGATTACACCAATCATAATTCAAAACGTAATAAAAAAGTTTATTTCCAAACCAATTGATCCAAACAACCAAGATTCAATAATTTGGGAATACAAAAATTAAAGATTTATATATATATATATATATATATATATATATATATATATATATATATATATTTATTGAGAGAGAGAGAAGGATTTGTTTAGGTAGTTCTCCAATCGTCATCGGTATGGGTACGTCTGCCCTCAATTTGAAATCAAATTGAGATAGTTGCAGTTATAACCTTACTTTACAAAACAATGTGTATACAAGAGATGAAGAACTCTAACCCCACAAACCCTATGGTTTGTTATTGATTCTACCACCTCCAAAACCCTTGATAAAAAATTGATCAAGCAACAAACATTGCTGCTACAATCCACCATTTCTTGTTACTAGCTTGCAAGACCTCCTCATCTTCAAGTTTTTCCCTCGGTCAAATTAATCCCTCGCACACACTTGTTGAACCCAAGATTCACGAACACGATCCACTGTTTCACACTACTCCCTTGCAAGGCTGTCCTCAATAAGTACCAAGGCCTCTTCACTCTATTGAATCTGTGTTTGCGTGATCTTGTCTAAAACCTTCAAATCCCACTGATCTTTAAGGAAAACCCCAGCTTGGTTTTTTATTTTAAACACATAAAAAATCCAACCCAATTTTCTCAGTTACACCAACCTAATTGAACGTTATCAACCCTAATTTAGATGGTCACCCAATCATAAAATGATTATGTATAGTTTGATTGTTGCATAGAAGAGAGGTTGAAGATGATGGGTTAAGTTTGCAATTCTGATTTCGTTTAGGTTTTACACTATCCTTACTATAATATGATGTATGCATGAGTATTTATATGTATGAGAGGTATGAAGCACAAGAAATGCAAATGGGCAAAGGAAAAAAAGCATATTTTTGAAAGTGTGCAGCGTGTGTATCGACTTGTGTAAGTTACAGGCCGACATATCAATGCGTATGTGCCGACCTAATAAGGTCTTAGGTCGACCTGCCAACGTCATGTGTCGACCTATTTTGGTCAACACATCAAACAGATGCTACAACCTTTAATATCGATCCATGGGTGTCGACCTGAGGAGTTATGTGTCGACCTATATTGAAGTGAAAAATTCTATAGGTTGACCTGTTCTTGCATGTGTCAACCTATGCAGTAATGTTTTGCCAAAAACCATGTTTTTAATGCATTTATGCTATATGAATATTTTCCAAACCATTTTAATGCTTCCTGTCATACCCCAAATTTTGACCACTAAGATTTCCCATCATTGTGCAAATCATCATCACAATATGGGGAAACCATCCTACCTTGTCAGTCTCCCCAAAGATGGGTGAGCATCCACTACAATGAAAATTAGGGTTTCAAGCCCTTTCAGAGCCTTAGACAAAGGATCAATCAAGGAATGACATGATCTTCAACTTGTCTAACCTCTAAGACATCCACAAAGGATCAAAAAGGACTCCCACTTTAAGGATTAAGCACAAGGCTGCTCCCTTCTAGATGGATCAAGTCTCAGGATCGCCAGTATCACCAAATTAGGGTTTTGGTCGACCAGGGCCTCCAGATGGAGAATTTCATCTGGGTACAAGCCAAAGATCCAAAACACAACCTAATGTACTCCATGGAACCTCATGGGCCCAATCATCAAGTCAATTTTGCCTCAGGGGATGCTTGCATTAAAAATCAGGAATTAGGGTTTCTTAACCTAATTCACCCCTAAGTTGACTTTTAGGGCAAATCCAGAGCCAAGACCTCAAGATAGGGTTTGAGGGTCTCTAATGAACTATATTGATCCATTTGGAACAATGGATTAATCCAAGAAGCTTGAGCAACAAGTCTCAATTTCATCTGCACCACAATTAGGGTTTTAAGAGAAAAGTCAACTGTAACTTTGACTTTTGACCAGGACAAGCTCCCAAGCCCTAGGACATACCTCAATATACCCCATGACACCCATGGAACATGTCCATCAAGTTTGATTTAGGTCAAGGACATGATTTCCTGAAGAATTGCATAATTTGGAATTCATCTGATAAAAAGTCAACTGTGCACAAAAGTCAACTTTGACTTTTTGAGATTTTTCACCAAAATGGATTTTTAACCCTAAAATGATGTTAATGTATGATTTGAATCATCATTCATCAAGAAAAATAAAGAAAAGTGGGATAACTTGTAAAAGGGGTAACCATAAAAACTTAGAAAATTTTCTAAGTTAAAAATAAAGTGACAAAGGTACCAACTTTGGAGGACCATAACTCCTAAACCACAAGGCCATTTTCTCTCATCCAAAGATGGATTTGTAGCTCTCATTACCCTCTACAAAAACTTCAACTAGGCCTAACTCCAATTCATTATGGATTTTGAGCTATGAGTGAGCCAAAGTGGCTAAAAACATGAAAATGTACCATTTTCCAATACTTAGAAAAATTCTGTCCAAGACAGATTTTGTTGAAACACCAAAACTTGTGAGATCTTTTCACATAGATGCAAGCTGAATCAAGTCCAAAGTTAAACATCAATGTTGTTGCATATGTTACTAAGAATTCAAAGAGCTCAACAACATGAATTGATTCAACTTATGCCATGAAAAATCCATGTCCAAAGTCATGCTGCTGCAAGCTGTTTTGGAAAAATCAGTTTGCATGTTTGCTTGCCACACACGATTTGAGCCAAATACCAAGGATCACTATGCCACCTGTGTTCAAACCAATCACAATGCAACTGATCCAACTGATAAGTCTGAGTCAAAAGGCCAAGGAATCTTCCAACTTGAAGTTCATCCACTTTGGCACATTTTGCCTTGAATTCAAAGTGCATTAATGTGGAATAGTGCATTGTCAAGGTAGCTACCCTACTCAGTCAATTTCTCTGATTAAACAACATTAAAAACATCTGAGGAATGTGGTTTTGGTCAAGGCATAGCCCTGCTCTTGGGAATGGCTAGCTTGCCTTGCTTGAAAAGAAATCCTCCAAGCCAATCCATGCAAATGTGATCTGATCCAGCAGCCATTCACTATTCCTCCAAAACAAAAGTTGATCACCTATAAATAGAGGTCCCAATGGATCATTCAACTCACACCAAAGCCAGTTACAGCACTGCTTTCTCTCATTCTTTCTTAAACCTCAAGTTTTCTTGTTTTTGAGTAACCACTATCGGGTTTTGAGTTGCAGCCACAATCAATCCATTCCAATTGCTCAAACACATCACATATGATGTATTTGAGGTGTCCAAAAACTTAAACACCAACTGTAACACCCCAGGCTCAAAATCACCCTTCAACCAAGCCATTATGCTTCAATTTTGCAGGTGAAGGTCTCCAGCTTGATCCAAAGAATTTTAAAGTGTTCCAAAGCTTGCAACACACTCCATAACATCCATTGAAGCTGTAGGGATCATCAATTCACGACTGGAACACCATCTGGGCAAAGTTCCATTTCAGGTTGCACCAAGGTGAGCTTCAAACTCAAACTCCATAATCCATGCATATTTTCTCGCATGATATTTTTGCCATTTGATTGCCATCATGTGTTGATTGTTTTGCCCCAAGAAATTGGATTATAGACCTTATAACCATGCCTGCACGATTGCTTTTGCAAATTAGGGTTCATTTGTGTTCATCATGATTATTTTCCTCCACACTGAAAATGAATAAAATTGGGTATTGCTATCTTATTCCTTGTGAAAAACGCACGGGTTTGGTGTTTGAATCATGTCCAATGGTTGAGAGATGAGTGAGATATGGTGCTTCACGCACGAGCTCGAGGAAGAGGATGGCCATGGCGCCATTCTTCAGGTTTTCCAACTAGGTTTGATATATATTTTTCACTTGCCATGTTATTAATGAATTGGCATTGCGCCCCAGCGGTTCATCAGCTGGTTTTGTGAGTATTGGCAATCGAGAGGTCTGGGGTTCGAATCCCCCTCGCCCCAGACTTCTTTTTATCACTTTTTTATTTTGTTATTTTTCATATTATTATTTTTAATGATTTGAAAAATTAATAACTCCTTCAATTTTTATCATTTTTGATTGGTTCTTTTTGCAACAATTCACAAAAATGTTGAAATATTTTATTCCACCAAAAAATTAAATTTATATTATTTATTTAATATAATTAGTATTTTGTGAATAAGTTCATTTTTTAATTGTTTTTAAACATTCTAAAAATGAATATTTACTTTGAAAATCAAAACCTAATGAATTTAAATATTCCTTGTGATTATCCCTCATTTTTTTCAAACCTTAAGCAAAATCATAAATGGATTATTCAAATTTATTTTGAGTTTTGTTTGATTTTCTTTAAATATTTACTTTTAAAGATTAAAATTAGCGTTTTCTTTTGATTAATTCAACTTTCAAAATTGATTTTCAAAACACTTTGGGCCTCTATTAGAGTGTAAGACCCAACCCCCTTTGTACAGAAAACATTTGGGCCTCATTCATTGTATAAGTCCCTCTGTATATTTTAAAACAAACGGCGCGATCGTCGCCTTTTGAAAAATAACCTTTTGGGCCTCTTCTTGAGCTATAAGACCCATTCAAAACACTTTGGGTCTCTATTAGAGTGTAAGACCCAACCCCCTTTGTACAGAAAACATTTGGGCCTCATTCATTGTATAAGTCCCTCTGTACATTTTAAAATAAACGGCGCGATCGTCGCCTTTTGAAAAATAACCTTGGGCCTCTCCTTGAGCTATAAGACCCATTCAAAACATTTTGGGCCTCTATTAGAGTGTAAGACCCAACCCCCTTTTAACCAAAAACAATTTTGGGGCCTCACTTATTGTATAAGTCCCTCTGCGTTAAAAGAAAACCTCGGCGCGATCGCCATTTTTTAACGAAAAGTCAATTGGGCCTACCCTCGTGTTATAAGCCCCACTCTTTTTCTTTAAAAAACTTTTTGGGCCTTTTGAGAGAGTGTAAGATCCATCCCTTGAGCTGTAAGCCCCAAATCTTTCTTTTTCAAAGCACTTTCACCTTTGATTTTGAATATAATATTGTTATCATTCTTTCTTTGTTGAACAACTAACCAAACAACATGGAAGCTCTACAACCGAGTAAGTGGTTATTGCTTTCATTTACCGCTTTCATATACATATAACTGTATTGTGGGGCTGTTTCACTGTAAGTCTTCTTTCATAATCTCATATCAAGTGTGTAATAATAGTATAGATATTTCGAGTTTCCCCGGCAACTACGTCTAGAACTAGGTGAAGCCGTTTCAATCACTCTTAGAAATAGTCTAAACTAGATCCCCATAGGATGACCAGACACAGTCTTCCCTCCTCTTGGGGTTAAACAATATGGAGATATGAAAGGCAGCATTCTCTGTGAACCCTTTCATAGACTGTCACTCATAGAAGTTGTCAAGAAACTCTATTCCCCAGAGATGATCTCTTCTCCGTGAATTGCATCTCTTGAGTTTCTTCCAAATTCTCGAACTTTCCTGACTTTGATCTATTCTCGGTGAATAGCATTGCCTTGAATTTCTCGGGGTTTGGGGACCCACAGGCTTCTTAAAAGCACTTGTCAAGAAATTCTATTCCCCATAGATGATCTTTTCTCCGTGAATGGCATCTTTGAGTTTCTTCCAAATTCTCAAACTTTCCTGACTTGATCTATTCCTTGTGAATAGCTTGCCTTGAATTTCTCGGGATTTGGGGACCCATCGGCTTCTTAAAAGCATCGGCCTCCTCTTAGGCATCGTACAAGGACCCACAGGCTTCTTAAAAGCACTTGTCAAGAAACTCTATTCCCCAGAGATGATCTTTTCTCCGTGAATGGCATCTTTGAGTTTCTTCCAAATTCTTGAACTTTCCGGACTTGATCTATTCCTTGTGAATAGCTTGCCTTGAATTTCTCGGGATTTGGGGACCCATCGGCTTCTTAAAAGCATCGGCCTCCTCTTGGGCATCGTACAAGGACCCACAGGCTTCCTAAAAGCAACCCCGCCTCCTCTTGGGCTTAGGGCAAGGACCCTACGGCTTCCTAGAAGTATTCACAGCCTCCTCTTAGGCTTCGTATAATGATCTCTTCCTTCGGGAATGATAGCCTCCTCTTGGGCTTAATACAAGGACCCGTCGGCTTCTTAAGAGTTTCCAGCCTCCTCTTGGGCTTCGTACAATTTGTCCCGACGACCTCCTAGAGGTATAGGAACAGAACTTAGTCATATGCATAGAGCATTCCTTTCATAGAGTCTACTATTGTTTCTCAAAGCATAGTACAAAGCATAAAACTCTAGACTAGGACAGTCTAACTTCCTTGAGTCTCAAAGACATTCTCAAGCACCCTTCAAGAATAGGAAGGAAACCCGCAGACTCGGACAGTCTCAATACCCTTTGGATTTCCCGCTTCCTTAAAAAACAGGAATAACCCGGATCCTTGAATCAAATCCTTGAGCGCAGTGTTGCTCATATAAGAACTGATTTTCTCTTTCAAAATTAGTATACTGGTCCTGTCACTTAACTGAACAGTCACCATAGCCTCCTCTTGGGCTTTGTACAATGATCCTCCCCAGTGGAGTCAAACAACGTTTAGCCTCTCTCTCGGGCTTTGTACGAGACACATAAGAGACTCCCTCATTGAGTCAATTACCCCTTTCGCCTCCATCTCGGGCTTTATACGAGATACAAAAAGGTTCTTATTGAGCCAAGCAAACAACAGCCTCCATCTCGGGCTTCATACGAGATTCAAAAAACTCCTTTGTTGAGTCAAATAGCCTCCATCTCGGGCTTTATACGAGATATCAAAAGACTCCGTCGTCGAGTCAAAACTTTTTAGCCTCTCTCTCGGGCTTTGTACGAGACACATATTAGCCTCCTCTTAGGCTTTGTATAAGAAAACCACTGGTTGATCCAATTAACCTTTTAGCATCAAAACTGTGCCTCGTTCACAGTACACAAACATCAACAATTTCGTCCCCTTCATCTAATCGCTGTAAGCGGCAAGCCTCTGGATTATTTACATCCACGCCACTGTCCCTCTTTTAGCATGAGAAATTCCTAAGAAAAGATGGCATTGCTCTACACTGAGTTAAAGTCTTCTCCTTCAGGTTAAAATCCCTTATAAAGGAAATTATGGCATTGCCGGATTCACACATCCTGGTTAAAGTAATTCTCCTTTATAAACAGTTGTGACAGACAAACCCTTCTTTAGAGATGACAAATTCTCTCTAAAGTCGAGGTCCTTCAGCTTCACGTCTTGGGCTTTGAACAAGACACAAATAGACTTTTTAGCTTCACATCTTGGGCTTTGAACAAGATACAAACTACCTTTCGCTTCACGTCTTGGGCTTTGAACAAGACACCAAAAACGCCCATTTTCTCCCCTAGAATAGGAGGAACTACGAACGCTCTGATTTCCCTGTTTCGGTAAACGGGAATACGTAGGCATAAGATTGAAAGAAAAATCTTAGCGAGCACACTAAACAAAAAACCCAAATCCCATATCTCCATCAATCAAAAGCAGTAATTCAAAAGCATCAGTCCTAACATCCTAATCCTTGTTCCCCGCCAGAAACCCTATGTCTAGATAAAAAGAAAGAAACCGTATTGGCGAAAATACAAATAATCAGTACAAAGGCCCCCCACATTGATAGCATTCGTAACCTAACAGACCGCTGTTTAAACTCAGTATGCAAAGCAGGGTTAATTGGAGACATCTATTTCCCTTCCTTATTCAGCTCACAATAGGATAAAAAATGAATCGACCTGTAGTTTTAAGCTCAACCGCAGAGAGCGACCAGCGCTTAAGATCCGCGTCCAAAATCGCTCGCTACACTTCCTAACGCTAAGATGCACATCTAGAGTAGGAGGATACCGTCCAATATACATTAACGTTACATTATCCTAGTTTGAACATCATTCAAAATAAAAAGTTGAACTCAAAATCATCTCCGACAGGTAAGTATTTCTTCCTTACTTTGCTCCAAGCTTCATACCATCATGTAGATCTCTGTGAGAGGGATCAAAGCCCCTAGTAAATGGCTTTGATTTATCATGAACAACATTTAATTTTTAGGATTTTAGTCTAGGGTTCTTATTGAAGATGGCTCGGTTTGAGCGTGTGAGGACGAATTAAGGAAAATTAAAGATAGATTTGAGTTGAGGAAACTGAGACGAAGCCAATGGTGTAGGCTTTGGTGTATTTTGTTCTACGGCGCTGCTGGTGGTGAGCTCTGCGCGACGGAGTTATGGTGCTTTGGAGAGATGAATTATGAACTAGCGAGAGACCATGTGAGGTTAAAAGAAGCATGTGATTTGACTTGGTTATGTTTGAAACTCCTTTAGCTTTCCCTCATTTGCGGCTTTGGGCTCCCATGCCCATTGCAAATGATATTGGCACACTAAGATTACTATTGGAACCCCTCAGGAATTCACATTCCTTGCGCATTGGGCCTTAAGCCCATGTAACTGCTATGTGCACCTTAGATTTGTTCTTGCACCCCCTGTCTAGCATAGTCCCTTGCATTTTGGCCTCTCTAAGCCCAGTTAGAATTGCTTGATACACCCTAGGCTAGATGCAAATCCTTGCCTTCTTCTCATTCGTTTTTTATTTTCTTTAGCTCTATTTTTTATTGAATTTTTTTATGACATTTCAATTTCTTTTCTTGTGCATTTTTTTTGGGAAAATAAAATGAAGTTGTCATGCTTGGAAAAATAATAAAAATATTAGCAATTAGACTTAATTGATGTTAATTACTTAGAAAAAACTTGAATAAAAATGGTTAACATAGAGATTAAGTTGGTGTAGGTCTTTGATCCATTCCTAAAGACCTTGATCCATTATGTTAAAATTTAAATAATTCCTGTGAGTTAATTTTCATTCAAGTTTGTTGATTAATGGCACATTTGATATTAATTCATTCTTGAGTGAAATTTCCTTTTGATCATGATGATTCTATTTAGACTTTGCTTAATTTTGGTGCTTCTTTTTATCCATAGTTTCTAGTTGCATTAATTGCCCATTTTCATCCTTTCCTATTCACATTTTTATATATAATGTATGGTTATAAGTATGCTTGCTTTTGTCATTCTCACTTGATTGATTTTGAGAATAATGATGGTTTGTATGCTTGTATGGACTTCGCTTTTTGTGGTATGTGATTCATCCCCCCATTGTGGGAAAAGTGTACCCAATCCCCTTGGAAATATATTGGTTTATGTCTTATCCCCCCATGGTAGGTAAAATGTACCCCCACTCCCACTCCCATGTAATAACGTAGAATTTATTTTCTTTACCGCTTTCCTTTGCATGTTAACTAACATGATAAAATCAAAATGACAAAAAACAATCTTTTCAAAATAATAAAATACACTAGATCCAACGTCAAGTGCTTTTCAAAATAAAATTCATTTGAAAGCAACGCGAGTGCTTGATCCAACATCAAGTATCACATTTATTGCATTCCATTCTTAGCCTTCCATTTCAGATATGTTCACCTTTTAAAAACTCCAAACACTTGATCCAACGACAAGTCATTTTCAAAAAATTTCACAATAATCTGGATGAAAAAGGATGGGGTGTACGCACTTATGCACCCCATTTCTCAAGTACTTGGGTCGTTGGCTCTGCTTTGCTTATGGCCCAATGCTTGTCTTCCATTCAAAGCACTTAAGAATAAAAAGAAGTTTAATTTGATCCTCATAGGGAAAAAAAGAGTGGTAAGGATACCATTGTCCTTTCCACTCCCGAGTATTCTGTTTGTTGACCGTACTTAGCTTGTGGTTAGATACTTGTCTCCCTTTAAGTACCTACGAGTAAACTCACCTCACAAATTTCATGAGAAAAATCTCTTTTCACATCTAAAATCAACCTCAACTCATTAAACTCATTTTTTGCCTTAGGGCATCATTTCAAAACCTTTCACAAAGGGCCTGTTACTTTTGTTTTACCGCAATACAAGCAACGTTAAATGTCTAGAACACAGACGTTAACATCGTCCACTAAAATCAACCAACACACCCTTAGTTCCCCGAACTACATAGCTCTGATTTCCTTATTGCTCTATGAGGATATGTATGCACATGATTGCGAGATCTTGGCGAGCACACTAATTTAATACTTATTTTTCCCTTTTCGTAATTAATCTTTAGATAATAACATCCATCAGTGCAAAGAACACTAATCCTTTCAAAGATTGTTGAGCATTCACCTTAACCAAGAATTAGGGTTATTAAGCCCTCTCAGAGCATTCAGGCAAATGATCAATCAAGAATTGACATGTTCTTCAACTTTTCAAACCTCTCAAACATCCATGAAGGATCAAGAGGTCTCCCACATCAAGAATCAAGCACAAGATTCCAACATTTCAAGTTGATCAAGCCTCAAGATCACCAGTATCACCAAATTAGGGTTTTGGTCGACCAAGGCCTCCAGAGAGAAATTTTCGTATGGGCATGAGCTAATACTTCAATATATGATTCAAGGAGCACAAAAGAACCTTATGAGTCCATTCATAGGCTCAAAATAGCGTCAGGGGGTGCATTCATAAAAAATCAGGAATTAGGGTTTTGACCTAATTCAATCCCCAAGTTGACTTTCGAAGCAAAGCATGAGCCAAGACCTCAAGATATGCTTTAAGGATTTAAAATACATCATATTGATCCATTCACAAGATTGGATTAATTCAAAGAACTTGGTTCATAAGCAATGCAAGGATTCAAATTCATCTGGACCACAAACTAGGGTTTTTGAGAAAAAGTCAACCCTACCTTTGACTTTTGACAAAGACATGATCTCAAACCCTGGGAAATGATTCAAGACACTCTAAAACACCTATGGAATCCATCCATTTGGTTCAATTTAGCCCAAGGACTTGATTTCATAAAGGATCACAAAGTTCAAAATTCATCTAGTACAAAAAGTCAACTGTGATAAAAACCAAGTTTGACTTTTGGAATTTTTTTACAAACATGTCTTATTTAAGCCAAGAACAATGTTAACTTGTTATTTGGATCATCATCAATCAAGAAAAGTGAGTTTACTTGCAAAAGGGGCAACCTTGAGAAACTCGAAAATTCACTAAGTTATGGAAAAAAGTGATTTTTACCAAACTTTGCAAGACCATAACTTGTGATCCAAGTAACCATTTTCTCACATCCCAAGCTCAAATGAAAGCTCTCACTACATACTATAACATTGTCAACTACACCACATTCAAAATCTTCATGGATTTTAAGTTATGGATTAATCAAAATCACAAAAGTTAAGAAATGAACATTTTTTGACACTTAGTGAAAATTAGCCAAGTTTTTCAACTTTGAACACCAATGTTCAAAGGCACTTTTTATTGTGATCCAAATAGATTCAGTACAAACCATAAGCATCAATGTTATACTATCTAATGTGGGTTTTTTAAAAAGTACAAGAGCCTCCCATGATTCAATTTGAGTAAGAAGTTATGAATCTTGCAAAATGGCATTTTTCATTCTGGTTTTACAAGACAGATTATGCATTAAGGCTTGATTTTGCCAAGTTAGTGACCATACAAGCCTTGTCATCCTTCAAAACTTTCTTCAATTTCTCAAAACCCTAATCATACAGTTGTAATCAATACAACCAACCACAATACACTGGGGCCTCTTTTCAGAGTATAAGACCCAACACCTTTTCAATTCAATGCGTACTTGTTTCTATGCCTGTTAATTCATATACCTGTACATGCTTGTGCATATCTGTTTAAGTTTCCCTCAGCAGTTAGGTCATCCTCAGTTCACCCTTTAGGTCAATAACTAGTTCAATAACTAGTTCCCTCATAGGAAATTCCCTCAATACAGTCTGCCTCCTCTTGGTCTTTATTCAATATGGAACTAAGAAAGGAATTATTCCCGGTGAAACTTTTCTTAAAACTGTCAAAACTTTGAAATATACCAAAGAAATTCATTTCCCTAGAGAGGATTAATTCCCGGTGAAACCTCTTTTGAATTTCTTCAAACCCTAGAACTGTTCAATAAAGAGAGGATTGTTTCCCGGTGAAACCTTTCTTGAAATTTTCTAAGGCTTTGGCCCACAGGCTTCCTAGAAGCATCCCTAGCCTCCTCTTGGACTTCATACAAGGACCCTCAGGCTTCCTAGAAGCATCCCTAGCCTCCTCTTGGGCTTCATACAAGGATCCTTAGGCCTTCTAAAGGCATAAGATAAATTCTAGTCATTTTATCAATACTTGAATCCCCAGGAGAGTCAAAATCCATAGGACATTTATACTTACCCTTCTAAGCCTGTGATCCTTAACAAAGTGTGTCTTTCATCTTTAAATCCCCAGTCAGGGTCATATTATCACCAATAAATCCTAAAAAAAAAGTATCAGAATCTCATGACATCTGATAAGCCAACTCTTATTCAATCCCCAGAAAGTGTTAGTGTCCCTTTTGGATTTCCCAACACAAATTAGACCTTCCCCTGGATTTGAATAATCCTCAGCAAGAGTCAGCCTCCTCTTAGGCTTCGTTTTCCCAGTCGGCTTCAATCTTGGGTTTTGTACAAGACAGATATAACACTCCTCTAGTTGAGTCAGTTTTCAATTTTTTAGCTTCTACCTTGGGTTTTGATCAAGGCATAAAACTTTCATCCCTACAAATGAGACCATGAGTTCTCTCTGTAGGAAGATATCCCTTTTATACACCACATTTAAAAAAAATAGACAAACAATCAAACCTTTTCCCAAATAAATTGCTATAAGTAGCACACTTGTTGATTCAAAATCCAAGATGGAGTCCCTTCTTTATCCTGGTTAAATTTTCTCTCACCTAAGTGATGTAAGTGGCAAGCCTCTGGATTCTATACATCCATGTCAATGTCCCTCTCTTAGCATGCAAAGATTCATATAGGAAAAAGTGGCATTGCTCTACACTGAGTTATAGCTTCTTCCTTCATGACACTTCTCTTATAAAGGAAATTGTGGCATTGCTGGATTCTGTACATCTCAGTTAAAGAAACTTCCCTTATAATCCATTCCTCAATGTTTGTGATGAATATATGAGATATCTCCCTTTAGAGATGACAAATTCTCTCTCAGTCAAACCTTTAGCTTCAATCTTGGGCTGTGAACAAAACACCAAACTTTTTTCCTCCTTCCAAACAATATGAGGAACTACGATTGCTCTGATTTCCCCGAATATCTTTACGGGAATGTGTATGCATAAGATAGCGAAATCTTAGCGAGCACACTAATAAAAAACTTTAGGCCCATTACCTTCCCGAAAATAATGGAAAACCCAAAACAAAAAAAATCATTTCCTCAGCCTTCCCAAAGGAAAAACTCTCCCTATTCAAACAGTAAATGAATTTAAGCAACCAAGCAATACAACAGTAAAACATATGCAAATAAAAGCTCCTATAGATTACTATAGATACACTGGGTGTTAACAGCTTCCCTTTGTATAACCAACCCCCGATTCCAGATCTCTTCGCATTTGTTAAAGAAAACATTTGCACGCAGGGTTAGTTTGAGATATCTTCCCCTTCCTTTTAAGCTTTATAGGATAAATATTAGAAATCAGAAAGTAGCACCAAAAGCAGTAGTGGCCGCGTCACAAAAATCAAGCTACTGAAAAATGGCGACTCTGCTGGGGAAGTTCCCATCCCCTAAGAGGGTTAATCCTTACATTGTATATTTTTTGCTATTTTATTTGCTTTATCATTTGATATCATTTACTATTTTCCATCATACTATCTGCCTATCTGCCATACTTGTTTAAATTACTGTTATCTAGGTATGTGATTAATACACATGTGGTGAGTCAAAAAGTCCTCAGTGGGCTTGAGAGCATATTTTAATATAGGAGATGGCAGATTCAAGAAGACTTATAGGGAGTGAATCCCGACCAAGTTGACTTGAAAGTCCACCAAATCAGTGGAGGTACCCTTTTGGAATTACTGATGTTGAACGAGCAAGTCGTGAAAACATTACTTTTTCCACTGGGCACCCGCGAAGCTGAGGATTAGTAAATATTCAACCTTAAACATTCTTTTAGGATGTAGTGCAGTGGCTATCGGGAATAGTTGATACGCGATACTACGCTCGAATGAGATTCATCTTAAGGATATTACAACTCTCATGAGTCAGTCAGTTTGCTGGTAATGTTCTCAAGAGGGGTTAATGATTTTGAGAACTTTGTTAGAACTCGTTCTACAGGTACATAAACCCCTAGCACATACTCTTTAGGGGACTGGGTAAACCCATGGCTCCATGCTCGATGAATCCTTAAACTCATGTTTTCATATACTTGTGTTTGCTGCATTCATACATTCATGCATTCATAAAAACTTTCAAAAAAAACATCTTCCTTCAAAAAATTTCAAAAGAACTAAGAAGGTGTTGCAAATATCAGAAACCGCATTATGGATTTCGGTAGAAGAAAAACCCAGAAGTACACCTTCAAAAGTCTAAGACTTGAAGACATGAGAAAATTGGAAAGGTTGATTACCAATCCAGAAGCTTTCAGAGCTAAATACGGAGGACTTTTGTCTCTTTTTAAAGTCAACATGGTGGAAGGAGTCCTAGCTACATTGGTTCAGTTTTATGATTTGGTGTACCACTGCTTCACGTTTCTCGATTATCAGCTCCCACCAACATTGGAAGAGTACTCTCATCTGATTGATTTACCTATCACTAATTAAGATCCATTCTCTGGACTGGAAGAAATTCCTAAGGATCAGGTCATTGCAAGGGCCACCTCTCTGGAAATATCATATATCAAAACTCACATGACCACCAAAGGAGGAATTCAGGGTTTACCAGCTAGGTTTCTATTGGAGAAAGCCTTATACTTTTCCAGCATAGGAAACATAGTTGCCTTTCAGGATAACTTTGTTCTACTCACATATGGACTATTCCTATTCCCTAACATTGACAATTTCATCAACATAAATGCTATCAAGATTTTCTTAATAGGGAATCCATTCCCAACTTTGCTGGCCGATGCTTACCACTCAGTACATTTAAGGAACTTGTACCGCGGAGGGATGATTATCCACTGTGTACCATTACTCTACAAATGGTTTGTTTCCCACTTACCCAAATCTTCTTCTTTTTGGGATCCCAAAATTAGTATGCGATGGTCGCAGAAGATTATGTCTCTCACCCACTCCGACATAGATTGGTACAATTGAGTCTATGACGGAGTAAAGGTCATTGACAGATATGGAAATTTCCCCAATGTACCCCTCATTGGTACCAAGGGAGGGATCAACTATCATCCAGTTTTAGCCCGTCGGTAGCTTGGATACCCAATGAAGAATGTACCTTACAATGTTTATCTGGAAGGCATTTTCTTCAAAGAAGGAGAAATTGACAGAGCACTTAAGGAAGAAATTGTGCATGCCAGGCATCATGTTCATAAGAAGGAATAGAGTCTCTGGGAAAATGAAACTGCATCTCCCCAGAGCCTTATCTCCAATGGGTACAAACTAGGGCCATCAAGTTAAGGATGCCTTACCCTCGTCAAGGAGTATTTCCCTTAAAAGAATATGTCCTCTATTTTATGAGTGACACCAAGAAACTACAGGTTGCTTTTAACAAAACTCAATGCGAAAAGAGGAACGAAAAAGTTACTAAAAGAGAAAGATGCTCTGATTGAAATACTAGAGCAACATGCTGTGGAAAGTCAAGAGGAACAGAAACTTTTACTCTCTCCTTTCACATGGCAAAGGATCATTGACCCAACGGCGGTTGAGGAAACTCGGTCAAAGAAGAGGAAAGTGGACCAGTAGCCATCATATGAATCTTTGTCAGAGGTTCCTTAG
This sequence comes from Lathyrus tuberosus, assembly GCA_022829125.1. NCBI lineage: Eukaryota > Viridiplantae > Streptophyta > Magnoliopsida > Fabales > Fabaceae > Lathyrus > Lathyrus tuberosus. Next base: position 2,746,051 of record JALAZF010000231.1, on the reverse strand, counting down.
GATTCAAAGACCTAGTTTTCCTTCCTGTACTTTATGAAATAATGTACTTTTCCCTGTAAGATACTATAACCTTTTTTAATTCAATAAAAGGTTTCCACCACTATATGATATTTGCAATGTAATTGTTAAAAGTTCTTTTGAAAAAAATTAAAAAAGATCATTCTCATTCCTTGCATATCATTCATCATTCTTGGATTACACATCTTTGTCATTGAGTCTCACACATATGTCGCGCTTTAGAGTCAAATTGTCTCATTCGTACAATACTCGGGCCAATCGCCAAAAGAAAATGGACGATCTCGAAAATGGACTCAACATCATGATTGAATCCCTGGAAGCAGCTCAGGACCAACCAGCGCAAAAGATTGCGATCTCAGAAATTGTGTCTACACCAGCATTTGAGATACCCGTTAATCTTCTGCAGTACAACATGCCTAAAGGTTTTCCCTGGGGAATGCCTTTCAATTTCATACCGGAGGGATACATCCCACCAGTCACTGAAGACCTAGGAGCCAGAGCCGGAACCTCCAGAACTGAAGGTTACAAACTTTAGGTGAACGAAGACGCAAAGGCTACAACAAATACTCCTGAAGGTTACAAACTTTAGGTCACTAAAGTGCCAATAGTTACTGCAGTAATGTCTATACCACAATCTGTGATACACACTATCCCAGAGGAACAGATCCTTCATGCCACCCCTGGCAAAGATGAAGAAGTATACGAAAGAATGAACGAGTTCCAAGAACGGTTCTTGGAAATACAGAAGAAACTGCATGCCATTCGCGGACAGGACTTGTTTGGCAAAGATTCCGCTGACCTCTGTTTGGTCCCAAACATCAAAATACCGCACAAATTTAAGGTGTCTGACTTTGAAAAATACAAAGGCAATCAAAATCATTTGGTAATGTACGCTTTAACGATGTCTACCTAGACAGAAAACCAACAACTGCTAATTCATTACTTTCAAGACAGTTTAATCGGTGCCGCGCTCAAATTGTGCATGGTGTAGCGAGCGATTTTTGTCGGTGACGCGGCCACCTTATCGCTGGTTTTTGGGTTTCTCCCCACAATAAGGAGGGGGTGCTACTTTCTGATTTCTTATTTATCCCATGAAGCTGAAAGAGAAAGGAAAGCTATCTAAAACTAACCTTGCACGTGAATGTTTAACAGAACAAATGCTTTGAAAGAGATTGGGGGGTCCGGGGTCAGGTTATACAACTGGGAGTTGTCAATTACCCATCCTATATGTGGTTATCCATAGGATATTAGCGTTAGGTTTCACTTTGTAATTGATAGTGTTTATCTGCTGATGGGTTGGGAAAGTTTATTGGGAAATATGAGTGAGTGAGTGAGTGAGTTTTTTTTTTGGAAAATGATGACGATGATGGCTTAAGGTATGAAACCTAAAGTTTTGATTGATATGAGGGTACAGGACCTAAATTTTTTTACTGGTATGCTCGCTAAGATTTCACAATCTTATGCCTACGTATTACCGTTTAAACGAAACAGGGAAATCAGAGCAATCATAGTTCCCCCTATTCTATGGGAGGAAAAATATATTTTGGTGTCTTGTTCAAAGCCCAAGACATGAAGCTAAAGGTGATTTGTATCTTGTTCAAAGCCCAAGATATGAAGCTAAATGTGATTTATATCTTGTTCAAAGCCCAAGATATGAAGCTAAAGGGTTTTGGCTGAGAGAGAATTTGTCATCTCTAAAGAGGAATTGTTGATTTTTGTATGCCTTGATCAAAGCACCAGTTTGATGCTAAGAGGTTGATTGACCCGGCTGGGGGATTTCTTTATACAAAGCCTAAGAGGAGGCTGGATAAGACTGACTCAACAAAAGAGTGTATATATTGGTGTCTTGTACAAAGCCTAAGATGGAGGCGAAAAAGAGACGGACTCTTTGGGGATATCATTATACAAAGCCTAAGAGGAGGCTAAAAGTTTGACTTCTCTGGGGAAAATGTTCTGTCTGTCTTGTACAAAGCCCAAGATTGAGGCTAAAAGGGTTTTGACTCTGCTTAAAGGGAATTCAATTCTCAAATCTTTAAAGGAAGCTAAGAAGGATGGACTCCGTTGGGGAAATGCTTATACAGAGCTTTCTGACTCCATTGGGGAGAATTTGTACGTGTCTTGTACAAAGCCCAAGATGGAGGCTGAAATGGGAAATTTATCTGACTCTGGTGAGGATATTTTACGTGTCTTGTACAAAGCCTAAGATGAAGGCTGAACTGCATTTTGACTCTGCTTGGGGAAAATCATTCCTCAAAGCCTAGAGGAAGGCTTGGAGGAAATGACTCTGCTAGAGAAGATATCGATCCCAAGCTCAAGATAGGGAGATTTATGTCTTGTACAAAGCCGAAGATAGAGGCTAAAAGGGTTTGACTCAACAAGAGAGTGTTTTTATCTGTCTTGTACAAAGCCCAAGATTGAGGCTAGAAGGGATTTGACTCAATAAGAGAGTGCTTGTATGGGCGTCTGTTGAGGACAATCATTATACAAAGCCTAAGAGAAGGCTAAAAGGGTTAACTAAACAAGAGAGTATTTTATCTGTCTTGTATAAAGCCCAAGACGGAGGCTGAAAAAGGTTGACTCAACAAGAGAGTCCAAAAAAGTGATTGACTCAACAAGAGAGTCTGAAAGTTGATTGACTCAATAAGAGAGTCTTTTATACTCAACAAAGGAGTGATTTGTTGTCTCGTACGAAGCCCGAGATTGAGGCTACAAGGAGGTTGACTCATCAAGAAAATCTTGATAAGTGATGGACCCAACAAGAGAGTCTGAAAAGGTTAGCTCCACTGGGGAGAATCATTGCACAAAGCCCAAGAGGAGGCTGACTTCGCTGAGGAAGGATCATTATACAAAGCCTAAGAGGAGGCTATCTTACTACAGGATTATTGAGATCCTTAGGCAGGTCCAAGTGGGGAATCAACTCTTGCTGAGGATTACAGAAGAGTTGAGATATCAGAGACCTTGAGGTTCTGATCTGGGATAAGCTGACCCTGGTTAGGGAACTCTCATGAGAGAGACTGGGTTTCTGCTGGAGATTGATCCAGAGTGACCAGGGTTTCTACAGTGCTTGAGAATGTCTTTGAGACTCAAGAGGGGATATAGACTGTCCAAGTCTACTGGTGTGGAAGAGTTTTATCTTTTGTATGATGACTCCCAGAGGAGGCAAGGGAATTAAGGGATGAGAATCAACCCTAAAGTGGCCTGAGGTTTTGACTCTAGAAAGACTGCTCTAGCAAAGGATGACTAAGTTTTGTCTTATACCTTTAAGAGGTCGTCAGGGTCCTTGTATTAAGCCCAAGAGAAGGCATGAGAACTTCTAAGAAGCCGAAGGGTTCTTGTACAACACCCAAGAGGAGGCGGGGATGCTTTTAGGAAGCATGTGGGTCCCCAAACCAAGAAAAGTTCAAGAAATTCAATTCACAGAGAAGAGATCATTCCAGGAAAGTTCGAGGGTTTGGAAGAAACTCAAGAGATACTATTCACAGAGAATAGATCAACTCCGGGGAGAAGAATTTCTTTGACAATTTCTAGGGATGACAGTCTGAGAAAAGGTTCACCGAGAATACTGCCTTTCTCTTTATTCCATATTGTTTAACCCCAAGAGAAGGGAAGACTGTATCTGGAATCCTATGGGGGATCTAGTTTTGTTTGTATTTAAGAGTGACCAACAGGGCTTTACCTAGTTCTAGACGTAGTTGCTGGGAAAAACTCTAAATAACTATACTAGTATATATACAGTTGATATATGACGAGTATTTTTAAAAGGTATGAAAGAAGACTAACCATGCGCAGTTTCCCACAATACAGTTATGTATATGAAAGCAGATAAAAGAAAGCGGATAAACACTTACCTGTTGTAGAACTTCCATGCTATTTTGTTAGTTGTTCAACAAAGAAATTAAAGAAAGTTTTGATAACAACTATATATATTTGGATTCAAAATCAAAGGAGAATGTATTTTGAACAGAGATTGGGGCTTACAACTCAAGGAGAGGCCCAAATTTTAACAGTGAGCGCACCGTTGTTTGAATTTGTATAGGGACTTATACAAGTGACTGAGGCCCAAACAAGGTTTTTCGTACAAAGGGATGGGTCTTACACTCTCTTAAGAGGTCCAAAAAGTTTTGAAGAAAAGAAATGGGACTTACAACACAAGGGTAGGCCCAATTGAAAAAGTTTGAAAACGACGATTACGTCAGAATTTCTGAAACGGTATCGGGACTTATACAATACACTAAGGTCCAAAATTATTTATGTACAAAGAGGTGGGACTTACACTCTATCAAAAGGCCCAAAAAGTTTGAAATATTTTGAGTATGATTAAAAATCAAAGAAACCCTAATTTTCACATTTTAAAAGTAATTTTTCAAAGAAAATTAATAAAAAATGATAAAAGTACCAAATAAGTTTAAATAAACCACTTGTGATTTTTGGTTAAGGTTTGAAAAATGAGGTTTTAACCACAATATGATTTAAAACTCATTTGGTCTTGATTTTCAAGATGAATATTCATTTTTAAAATGTTTAAAACAATTAAAAATGAATTTATTCACAAAAATACCAACTATATTAAATAAATAATATAAATGTGATTTTTTTGTAGAATAAAGTATATTACTATTTTTGTGATTTTTAAAAAAAAGAATCAACCAAAAATGATTAAAATTGAATGAGAAATTAATTTTTCACATCATTAATAAAAATAATATGAAAAATAATAAAAAGTGATAAAAAAAGAGGTCTGGGGCGAGGGGGATTCGAACCCCAGACCTTCCACTGGCTAGTACACACAAACCAGTTAATCAACCACTGGGGCGCAATGCCAATTCATAATATACATGGCAAGGGAAAAGTATAAGGCAAGTTTGGTTGGATTTCTGAAGCATGGCGCCATGGCCATCTTCAACCTCAGGCTCAGATGCGTGAAGCTCTCTATCTCACTCGTTTCTCAATCATTTGATATGATTCAAACACCAAACTCATGCGTTTTTTAACAAGGAACATGATGGCAATATTTGATTTCATTTATTTTTAGTGTGCAGCAAGTTATATCAACATGAATGTATGAACCCTAATTTTGCAAAAGCAATCGTGCAAACATGTTTTTGAGTGCTATAATCAAAATGTTTGAGGGGAAACACTTAAAACATGATAATAAACATTTGGCAAAAGTATCATGCAAGGAAATATGCATGGATCATGTTATGAGAGTTTTGAGGCTCACCTTGCTGTAGGTGAGATTGAATCTCTGCATAAATGGTGTTTCAGAAGTAATTTGATGACCTCTACAACTTCATTGGATGTTGTTGAGTAGATTCCAAGCCTTGGAACACTTTGAAAATCTTTGGATCAAGTTGGAGGAATCCAGCTGCATAACAGGTAGGTTCAAGATTGAGATTTTGATTCAGGTGTTTCTGAAGTAATTTGATGATCTCTACAGCTCCAATGGATGTTATGGAGTAGATTTCAACCTTTGGACCTCTTGGAAATTGCTTAGATTAAGTTGTGGTATCCAAGTTACAGAATGAATGCATAATGGACTAGTTGAAGAGTGATTTTGGGCTAGAGGTGTTACAGAGATGGTTTAAGTGTTTGAACATCTCATATACATCATATGTGATGTGTTTGAGAAGTTGGTTTGAGTTGCTTGAGGCTGCAACTCAAAACCCGATAGTGTTTGCTCAAAATATGGAGTTTTGGCACTTAAGGAAAGAATGAGAGAAAGCAATGTTGCAAGCTACTTTGGTGTGGTTTGAATAATCAGTTAGGACCTCTATTTATAGTGGATCAATTCTTGTCTTGGAGGAATAGTGAATGGCTGCAAGATTAGATCACATTCAAATGGATTTGGCTTGGCATAAATGCCTCTTGCACTAGGTTTAACAGCTGTCCCAAATAGATCAGCTATGCCTTGACTGATTCCACATTCCTCAGTCACTTTAATTGTTGTTTATTAGGGCATCTTAACTACAAGTGATCAGAATCTTGAAAGTGCACTATTTGCATTAAATTTCCTTTGAATTCCAAGGATTTGTTCAACTATTCATCATGCCAAAGGATGAGCTTTGAAGCATTCTTGGCCTAACTTAGTAGGTTGGATCAGATGCATTGTGATCAGATTGAATACATGTGGCATAAAGATCATAAGCCTTGAGTCAGAAATCGTGTGAAGCAAGAAAACTTGAAAACTAGTTTTTCATGACAGCCTTGCCATGGTGTGTTGCAGTAGCCATAACTCTTGGCTCAAGCTGAGTTGTTTCATGCCAATGAGTTCCTTGGATTGTATGCAATATGTACAACAACTTTGATGTTTATGTCTTGACTTGATTTAGCTTGCAACTGTGTGAAAAAATGGCCCAAGTTCTGGTGTTTCACTTGAAATTCTGACTTGGACATAATTTCTTCTAAGTGTTGGAAAAGATGTATTTTCATGTTTTTAGTGATTTGATCCAATCATAACTTGAAATCTATGAGGAATTGGAATGAGGTGTAGTTGAAACTTTTGAAGTATGCCATGAGAGCTACAAATCCATCTTTGGATCATTCAAAATGGTTGCTTGGATCTCAAGTTATGATCCTTGGAAGTTGGTACCCTAGCCACTTTGTTCCATAACTTAGAAAAAATTATAAGTTTTTATGGTTACCCCTTTTACAAGTTATCCCACTTTCTTTGATTTTTCTTGATGAATGATGATTCAAATCACATATTATCATTGTTTTAGGGTTAAAGAACCATAATTATGAAAAATCCCAAAAAGTCAAACTTGACTTTGTGCACAATTGACTTTTTATCAGATGAACTCCAAACCGTGCGATCCTCGGTGAAATCAAGTCCTTGACCTAAATCAAACCTAATGGATGTGTTTCATATGTGTTATAGGGTGTATTAAATCATGTCCCAAGGTTTGGGAGCATGTCTTGGTCAAAAGTCAAAGGTACAGTTGACTTTTCCCTCGAAACCCTAATTGTGGTCCTGATGAAATTGGAACTTTTTGATCAAGCTTCTTGAATCAATCCATTGTTGCAAATGCATCAATATAGTGTGTTAGATACCCTCAAATCATGTCTTGAGGTCTTGGCTCATGTTTTTGTCCCAAGGGTCAACTTAGGGGTGAATTAGGACAAGAAACCCTATTTCCTGATTTTTGATAAATGCATCCCCTGAGGCTAAATTGACTTGATGATTGAGTCCATGAGGTCCCTTAGAGTATCTTGAGTTATACTTTGAAGCATTGGCTCATGCCTAGATGAAAATTTCCATCTGGAGGCCTTGGTTGATCAAAAACCCTAATTTAGCGACACTGGCGATCTTAAGGCTTAATCCACTTTGAATGCTGCAACCTTGTGCTTGATTCTTGAGGTGGGAGTCCTCTTGATCCTTTATGGGTGTTTGAGATTTTAGACAAGTTGAAGATCATGTCATTTCTTGATTGATCCTTTGTCTAAGTGCTCTGAAATGGCTCAAAACCCTAACCTTGATTATAGTGGAGAATACCTAACAATTCCTGAGGAGATTGATGAGGCATGTAAGTACATCCATATTGTGATGATGATTTTCACAATAATGGGAAATCTTGGTGGTCAAAATTTGGGGTATGACACATAGGTTTAAACCGTACCAAGATCAGTACTTTCAGAGATCTTGGGGCAGCTTTAGTACAGCAGTACAAATATAATCTGGACATGGCACCCGACAGAGATCAACTCAGAGCCATGTCCCAAAGGGATAAAGAAACCTTCAAGGAGTACACTCAAAGATAGCGTGAAATCACCGTACAGATTACACCTCCTCTTGAGGAGAAGGAAATGACGAAAATCTTTTTGAAGGCGTTAAGCTCATTTTATTATGACCGGATGGTCTCTAGTCGGGTGGTTAAGGACTCAGAACTGTCCAGCAGTAGTAAGAGATATGGGAGTGCATTCCAAAAGAAGAAAGAACAGGATATCGGTAATATCTCGTAGAGTAAGCAAAGGCGAAGGTATCAACCTCGACAAGTGGCAACGGTATCTCCTGTTGTCAATCCTGCGCCGATCCCGGCATACCAACCACAGGTTGCCCAGGAACAGCAAATCAACAATCGTATCAGCAAAGGCCGCAATAGCCTCTTAAGCAGGCTCACCCGCAATACAATAACAATAATCATTTTCCGCGATTGCCAGTGTTTGACCCTATTCCAATGTTATATCTAGAGCTATTCCAACTTCTGCTAGCCAAGGGGCACGTTCAAACTAGAACTCCTCTCACAGTGCCAGACAATCCACCTTAATGGTTCAAAGCTGATCAATCTTGCCCTTATCACCAAGGAGGATCGGGGCATAACATTGAGAATTGTCTCAGCCTCAAATCTGACGTACAAAAGCTCGTCAAAAACGGAGTTCTATCTTTCAAAGATATGAATCCGAATGTTCAAATGAACCCATTTCCACAACATGAAAAAGCTTCAGTAAACTTAATAGAAGAAGAACCTGGCGGTAGTTATCAAATTCACGATATACGCCTGATGGGAATAAATCTGGTAAAAATGCATTGCAAGCAGAGTGGGTATGGCCATGTGCCATCTCACAACTATCATCAATGCGACATTTGTTCCAAGAACAATCAAGGGTGCATCATTATACAAGCATCTCTACAAGAGCATATGGATCTAGGTTGGATTCAGGATCACAGAGTTCATGGAATAAATATGGCCTATCAACATCTAGACATTGTTCAAAATCATGATATCTGCACGATAAATGTCAATCTAGTAGCAATGCACTCAAGACAAAGTCAGTATCACAATTTTCCGCTGCACGACTACAACACTTGCCCAATTTGCTCAAAGGACAATCAAGGATATTCTTTTGTACAAGATACACTTCAGCGTCTAATGGATCTCGGATGGATCCAGGACTACCATGGAGGTAGTAATCATTAAGTTAATATGGTTCAGATTTTCGACGTTCGCTTAATGAATACCAACTTGGTAGAATTCCATGCTAAGCAAGTTAGGCTCGGTTATCTGTCAGCACATAATTATCCGGAGTACAAAGATTGTTCCAAAAACGATCAAGGTTGTGCACTTGTACAAATAACTCTTCAACATTTATTGGACCATTGGTGGCTTCAAGTCTATCAGGATGAAAGCACGCGTCAAATTAGCATAACCAATGGAAATCCGGGTAGGCACCAAAGTTGTGGCGTCCGCTTACTGGAAACAGATTTGTTAAAAATGCACTACATACAGAGTGGATACGGACGGGTGCCACCTCACAATTATGAACGTTGTCGAATATGTTCAGAGAACATCCAAGGGTGCTACATAGTGCGAACAGCTCTCCAGAATCAAGTGGACCACGAAGAAACCCAATTGTGCTTAAGTTCTCTGTCCATCAATATGGTGCAAGGTTGCCCATGGCAACACGCAGTCTATGACGTTAAAAACATTGAAACATCATTGGTCAAATTTCACAAATGCCTATACAGACTTGATCATTTTGGTTCGAATCACCACGATCATTCGACTTGCGGCAAGTGTCGCAAGAGCCGACATGGTTTTCTCCTTGTCCAAAATGAGATTCAAGAGTTATTAGACAAAAGAACCATCACGATTATCAATGAAAGAGAGCCTATTAATTATGGAATTAACGAGGATGTTTTCACCGTTATCCTGATGCTCAAAGAGCCAAAGCACTCAGGAATCCCTTTTAATGGTGGATGATTTTCCAACAATCTCGAGCTAGAACCAAATGAGGTTATTTTTGACAGTCGAAAAACCCATATGACCCCTTTGGTCATCTACCTGCCAGGCCCGATGCCATACGAGTTAGAGAAAGCTATTCCATACAAGTACGGTTCAACTATAATAGAAGATGGAAAAGAAGTTCCACTTCCATCCGTTGTTAACATTGTTGACATCAATCGGGTCACCCGAAGTGGTCGAATCTTCAATAGAGGAGTTGGAGAACCTGCAAAAGAAAAGGAACCTCAAGCTGAAGTTCCTAATCAACAAATTAGTCAATCCAGCAGCACAAAGCCTATAAAAGATAACGATGAGATGTTAAAACTCATCCAGAGAAGTGAATACAACATTGTGGATCAACTATTACAAACTCCTTCTCGAATATCCGTGTTATCTCTCCTGCTCAGTTCAGAAGCTCATAGAGAATCTGTACAGAAAGTCTTGAAACAAGCCTTTGTAGAACAAGATGTAACAGTGGGTCAGTTTGACAACATTATTTCCAACATCACTTCCTACAACAATTTGGGTTTCAGTAATGAAGAACTTCCATAGGAAGACAATAATCTTAAGATGACACTCAATATTTCAGTCAATTTCCAAGACAATGCTTTGGCCAATATGCTGATAGACACAGGATCATAATTGAACGTCATGCCAAAATTAACTCTTGTACGGTTATCTTTTCAAGGTACTCCGATGAGAGGCAGTGAGATCATAGTCAAAGCTTTTGACGGCTCCAAGAAAACCGTTATCGGCGAAGTCGACCTTCCCATAACCATTGGTCCCTACACTTTCCAAATCAATTTCCAAGTCATGGACATCCGAGTGGCATACAACTGTTTATTGGGACGACCTTGGATGCATGAAGTAGGGGCAGTCACTTTGACACTTCACCAGAAGCTGAAGTTTGTCAAGAACGACAAATTGGTCACAGTATGTGGAGAACAAGCTTTAATTGTAAGCAACCTGTCATCATTCTCATATTTAGAACCAGAGGAGGCCGTTGGAACTCAATTTCAAGCACTCTTTGTGAGCAATAATAATTTTCAAGAGAAAGGAACGTCGATTTCATCTTACAAAGATGCTTTCCAAGTAATGGAAAGCAATGGCATAAAAGGATGGGGGAAAGTCGTGATTCTTGTTGATAAAAAGACAAGAAAAGGTCTCGGTTTTTCTCAAGCGGTTACCGAGACTACAAAAAAGGATGAAAGTTTTCCTCCCATTCAAGACTTCTTCCATAGTGGAGGCTTTCCCCACCGGATTTCTCAGGAAGTCCATACCATCAAGGAGAATAACTCTTCTGATACAAATGAAGAGTGGAAATCCTATTTCAATGATGAAGGGTACATATCTCAGACAGAAACATACCTGCAATTTTGCTCTCCGAAGAAAAGTCCCAGATATATACCAAGACCAGATGTCAGAATGATCTACGGAGATTGTGATCCTGAGGGATGTCGTGCTCCATCCAACTCATTGGAAGAAGATACTCGGATGAAAGACAATTTTGATTACAACTCATATGATCCCATGGATGATTTACCCATCTGGAAACCTTACAAGGAAGACTCAGGGTAAAAGAGTCAGCCAGATAATGCATATCTACTGAGTGACCTTGAGAAAAATCTACCTGTTCTCCCAAAATCATGGAATCCTTACCCGGAACATTCCGAAACTGTCAAACGACATGTCGATAAAAATACTAGGATTGCAGGAAAAAAATTTATCAACTTTGCATTTCCTGAGGTCAATGCCATTGAAGAAGATGACCCATCTATCCCCTCAGAAACTTGGGATACATTGGGGCAGCCAAGCGGCAAGTATGACTTTTTAGTGAAGTACACTGCTCCCGAGATCTCTCGTATCAAATACGAAGACACCCAGCAAACAGGATGGGGATATCCTCCTGAGAACAAAAATACTATTGAAGATACAATGGAAGAGTCCTCTTATGATAACTATGCATGGGAAGAAGACTCCACTAATCAGATTCTGCCAGAAATTAGTGTCATTACTGAAGATGATCCTGGAAGAAAAATACTGGACTTTGTGATCCACAGAGGAGTTCGTCGCCATTGGGTCGCGGTTGATGTCCCGAATGTCGTTCATAAATCAAAGTAATTGTCTCGTCTTTGTTTTGACCTTTCATTTTGTCCGGGTGAAAGAATGTTTTATAGGGCTTGCTTTTCTGTAAATGTCCCTCTTCGCTTCACCCAGAGGGAAAGAGTTTTGTTTTATAGGATTATGTTTCAAGAATTGTCAAATCATGAATAAATAATATCATTCTGAATTCCTGCATTTATTGCTATTTTTACTTTTCGCTTTTTCAGAAAATGGTAATCCTAAAAAACATACCTAAAATAAAAAACAAGTGTTTTTCAAAACAAAAAAAAACACTGCGCACACTTTTGCATTCTCTCTATCTTTTCTAAAAATAAATCATCACGCCGTGCAGATTAGTTGTTTTAAACCCCATTGAAACATACGGTCCAATGCCTTCTCCCAACTTTGAGTTCCTGGTACTTGAAGCCGAAGAAGACGAAGAAATTCCAGATGATATCTCTCGATTACTCAAGAATGAGGGGAAATCCATTCAACCTTACAAAGAACTGTTGGAAACGGTCAATTTAGGTTCCGAAGAAGAGAGAAAAGAAGTTAAAATTGGGGTACTACTCAGTCCAACTGTCAAAGATGGCTTGATTGAGTTACTTAAAGAGTTTCCCCATGTGTTTGCTTGGTCATACCAAGACATGCCCGAGTTGGATACCAACATCATGGAACATCGCTTACCACTGAAACCAGAATGTCCTCCGGTTAAACAAAAATTGAGAAGGACTCACCTTGATATAACCATCAAAATTAGAGAAGAAGTGCAGGAACAGATCGACGTAGGTTTCCTTGCCACATCGGAGTATCCCCAGTGGCTAGCCAACATAGTGCCTGTTCCTAAGAAAGACGGAAAAGTCAGAATGTGTGTGGACTACAAGGATTCAAACAAAGCAAGTCCAAAGGATGATTTCCCCTACCACACATTGACATGCTAGTTGACAGCACATCAAAATTCAAAGTATTCTCCTTCATGGATGGATTCTTGGGCTATAATCAAATCTGAATGGCGCCAGAAGACATGGAGAAAACTTCATTCATCACCCCATGGGGCACCTTTTTCTATAAAGTAATGTCGTTCGGTGTGAAAAAATGCAGGGGAAACCTATCAAAGGGCTATGACCTATTTCACGACATGATGCACAAAGAAATTGAAGTATATGTCGATGACATGATTGCCAAGTCTAGAACAGAATAAGAACATGTGGAGAATTTTTCAAAACTATTCGAGCGTCTGAGAAAATACAAACTCTGCTTGAATCCCAATAAATGCACATTCGGTGTTTGTTTAGGAAAACTTTTGGGATTCATCGTCAGCCAGTAGGGAATTGAGGTTGATCCCGACAAAGTCAAAGCCATTCAAGAAATGTCTGCTCTGAAAACTGAAAAACAAGTGAGAGGTCTTTTGGTACGTCTGAATTACATCTCGAGATTCATATTTCTTATGATCGCGACATGCACGCCAATCTTCAAACTACTCAAAAAGAACCAAAGTTGTGTATGGACAGAGGATTGGCAAAAGGCTTTCGACAGCATCAAAGAATATCTGTTAAAACCACCTATTTTGTTTCCTCCAGTGGAAGGAAGACCACTGATCATCTACTTAACATTCTTGGAAGACTCCATGGGCTGTGTGCTTGGCCAACAAGACGAAACAAAAAGAAAAGATTACGCCATTTATTACTTGAGCAAGAAATTCACTGATTGTGAAACTCGATACACTATGCTCGAGAAAACTTGTTGCGCTCTAGCTTAGGCAGCTAAACGTCTTCGCCAGTACATGATTTGTCACACTGCTTGGTTAATCTCTGAGATGGACCCAATCAAGTACGTCTTTGAAAAGCCTGCTTTAATGGGAAGGATTTCCCGTTGGCAGATGTTGTTATCAGAATACGACATCAAATACCATGCTCAAAAAGTCGTCAAAGGAAGTATTTTAGCTGATCATTTGGCTCATCAACCGATTGACGATCATAAATCAATTAGATTTGACTTCCCAAACAAGGATGTCATGTACCTAAAAATGAAAGATTGCGATGAACCGCTGCCAAGCGAAGGGCCAGAGCCAGGTTCCCAATGGGGACTAATATTCGACAGAGCTATCAAAGCTTATGGAAATGGAATTGGGGCAATCATCATAACACCTCAGGGTACCCATATCCCTTTCACTGCCAGATTGGCATTCAAATGTACAAACAATGAGGCTGAATACGAAGCTTGCATCATGGGCCTCGAAGAAGCTATTGACTTAAGGGTAAATAACTTGGATGTGTTTGGAGACTCAGCCCTGGTTATAAATCAGATCAAAGGAGAGTGCAACATATATCAACCGGGGTTGATTCCTTACAAAGACTGCGCAAGAAGGTTGTTACCCTTCTTCAACAAGATTGATTTTCATCGCACTCCTCGTGAAGAAAACCACATGGCTAACGCACTAGCCACTCTATCCTCCATGATTAGTGTGAGTCAATGGAACGACGTACCCAGGATTAACATAATGCACCTTGATAGGCCCGCTTACATCTTTTCAGGGGAAGCAGTCCCCGATGACAAACTATGGTATCATGATATTAAGTGCTTCCTTCAAAGACAAGAATACCCTCCTGGGGCATCAAGAAAAGATAGAAAGACCCTCATAAGATTAGCTGGCAACTTCTTCCTGAATAATGATATACTTTACAAGAGAAACTTACACATGGTTATACTCAGATGCGTAGACCAACACGAAGCAAACATGCTGATGAAAGAGATTCATGAAGACTCATTTGGCACTTATGCCAATGGACACACAATGGCAAGAAAAATTCTGAGAGCAGGATATTATTGGCTGACAATGGAATCTAATTGCTACAAGTACACAAGGAAGTGTCACAAGTGTCAGATATACGCTGACAAAATTCATGTACTACCGATGCATCTTAAAGTTTTTTCTTCTCCATGGCCTTTTTCTATATAGGGAATCGACATGATTGAACCCAAGGCCTCAAACGAACATCAGTTCATCCTGGTAGCCATTGATTACTTCACCAAATGGGTCGAAGCAGTATCATATACCAATGTGACCAGACAAGTGGTGGTCTGATTTATCGAAAACAATCTCATCTGCTGTTATGGCGTTCCAAGCCAGATCATTACTGATAATGGATCGAACTTGAACAACAAGATGATGAAAGAATTATGTGCAGAGTTCAAGATTGAACACCATAACTCATCTCCCTACCGGCCTAAAATGAATGGAGCGGTAGAAGCGGCTAACAAAAATTTCAAAAAAATCATTCAGAAGATGATTGTAACCTACAAGGATTGGCATGATATGCTACCATTTGCTCTTCACGGTTATCGCACATCTGTCTGCACTTTAACAGGGGCAACCCCTTTCTCTCTAGTATATGGCATGGAAGCAGTGATCCCCATAGAAGTAGAGATCCCATCAATGAGAGTATTGATGGAAGCCAAGCTAATGGAAGCTGAATGATGTCAAAGCCGATACGATGAACTGAACCTAATCGAAGAAAAAAGAATGACAACTTTATGCCATGGTCAGTTATATCAGCAGAGTATGAAGAAAGAGTTCGAAAAAAAGGTCTGACCCCGTGTCTTCAGAGAAGGAGACCTCGTGCTCAAGAAGATATAATCATTTCTCACTGATCCCAGGGGCAAATGGACTACAAATTACGATGGCCCCTATATTGTTAAGAAAGTATTTTCAGGCAGTGCCTTGAGACTCGCAACCATGGACGAAGAAGAGTTTACCTACCCCACAAATGTTGATGTAGTCAAGAAATACTTCGCCTAAATAAATAAAAAAACAGAAGAGAAAAAACAAAACGTCTCGGTGGACTGAAAACCGAAAGGGTGGTCCAGGCAAAAATTAGAGACATAAACAATGATCATCCCGATAGATTGAACACATGAAAAGGCAATCTAGGCAAAAGTTAGGGATTTATGACAAGTAACTGCATCCGACCAGATTTGCTCCCCAACGGCAACGTCATTTGTCAAGAAATCCTCAATCAGAAGTCACCTTTGACAAAAGCTCATGATACTCAGAATTCAAAGTTGGTAGAAGGATAATGGTCATCATGTTTCAATATACCCCTTTTCCCTTTAAATTACCATTTTATAAACTTTGTAATACTCTGTGGGATCACGTATTTGGCTGATTATCATTGTATCAATGAAAATTTGAGCCTTATGCCCTTTGTTTTCAATTCTCATTTATTCTGCTTTGCAAAATGACATTTTTATATGATTAACATTCCTGAAACACAAAAAATGAATTTACTTTTGTTTTCAAATTTACTTCTGCTTTCAAAATAAAGATCGCAATTACCTTTTGATTAATGAACACGAGAGAACATCAACAACTGCTCCAAGAGCAATCAAACTTCGAAATACAGACTAGTGCTTCTCCAAAAGACAAATCTTTTCAACAAGACGGATATGAACATTTCACTCATCATCACGGGCAGAGTTCTTACCTATGAGAACCATTATTTGGTTTTTCTCCCCAGTAGAATCTACCCTTGAAAAGCAAGAACGGGTTTCTATCCCTAGCAGATTTGTACATCTGAAAATTGGACCAAACACAAGAATCCCTGTTCCCTGACAAAAGTACTACCTGCAAAATCTCCAGTGATACCCATATCTCCCAAAGTGGCCGAGTATCCAATTGTATTCATCTTCAGCCCGTATGTCGTGTCTGTTTTGTCAGCATAAGCATTTCATACATACATCATGCATAATTGATTCATATTCATATTCATATTGCATATCATATTTCGATAGCTTTGGTCATGTTTATCCCAAAGTGATAAACATCCCCTTTGTATTAGATTTGTTGGTTTTACTTTTCATGCTTGGATAGGAAAAAATCCCAGTTTAAGTTCTTTCCTCGTCAGGAAATGTACCGTTTAAGCATTTCTCTCCAGTGTATTCCTGGATTAAAATCGGTCTTCGACAACTTTGATAAATTGAACCTCTGAAAGACAAGAGAACATTTGGAACTTCACTCTTCGCTACTGAAGATAACGTTTTGCTTTCCCGGATTAAAGAAAATCCTTTGCAGAAGATTCTCAACAAAATACTCTTGGAAGTATGGACATCCCATCCTCCAAGAAATCTCTACTAATCAGCAAACAGAGGAGTCTGTTTTTCCCCATAAATTCCCAATAAGTCGAAAAATGGCAGTCTCCCCCCCCTCCCCCCCCCCCCCCGAGAAGTTTGTCCTACTTTCAAGGAAGTCATCAGCACCTCTAAATTGAATTACATCACATGACGTCTCTCCGAAATAAGTCTCGAAGGGAAGTATCATACAATTTCTCCAGCAAATGGCATCTCCAATAGAGAAGTTTGCACACCCCTGCAGTTCAGACAACTGGTTATCCCCAACAAGTCTGACGTTAACTCTTTTTCTATCAAATGACATCTCTCCAGTAAGTCTCGGCGAGAAGTTTGATAAAAAACTATCACAGATATCATTACTTGTCAAGAGAAGAACTCGACAAGAAGAAACTGAGACCAGTTCCATGGCAGAAGACTAGGATCGAGGGGAGGTATATTTCAAAAAGAAAACTGAGACCAGTTCCATGGCAGAAGACCAGGATCAAGGGGAGGTTTATTTTAAAAAGAAAACTGAGACCAGTTCCATGGCTGAAGACAAGGATCGAGGGGAAGTTACACCTTTTTCTAAGTGACCTTACTTAGTGAAAGAAGATGGACGAGCAAAGCAGCTACCATTCATCCACAGTCAAAATTTCGGGTATTCTGATATTTTATCCTCTTTTACCATGAACGTCCGAATATCTTCACCATTCACACCTTCAGGTCCAAGAATATTAAATAGGGGCATCTGTCATACCCTAAATTTTGACCACAAGACTTCACATCATTGTTCAAATTGTCACCACAATGTGGATATATTTTCATACCTCACTAATCCTCTCAAAGATTGTTAAGCATTCACCTTAACCAAGAATTAGGGTTATTGAGCCCTCTCAGAGCATTTAGGAAAATGATCAATCAAGAATTGACATGATATTCAACTTTTCAAACCTCTCAAACATCCATGAAGGATCAAGAGGTCTCCCACATCAAGAATCAAGCACAAGATTCCAACATTTCAAGTTGTTGAAGCCTTAAGATCACCAAGGTCACCAAATTAGAGTTTTGGTCGACCAGTGCCTCCAGAGAGAAATTTTCATCTGGGCATAAGCCAATACTTCAATATATAATTCAAGAAGCACAAAATAACCTTATGAGTCCATTCATAGGTTCAAAATAGCCTCAGGGGATGCATTCATCAAAAATCAGGAATTAGGGTTTTGACCTAATTCAATCCCCAAGTTGACTTTTGAAGCAAAGCATGAGCCAAGATCTCAAGATATGATTTAAGGATTTCAAATTCATCTGGACCACAAACTAGGGTTTTTGAGAAAAAGTCAACCTTACCTTTGACTTTTGATCAAGACATGATCTCAAACATTGGGAAATGATTCAAGACACTCTAAAACACCTATGTAATCCATCCATTAGGTTTAATTTAGCCCAAGGACTTGATTTCAGAAAGGATCACAAAGTTCAAAATTCATCTGGTACAAAAAGTCAACTGTGATCAAAACCAAGTTTGACTTTTAGAATTTTTTGACAAACATGGCTTCTTTAAGCCAAGAACAATGTTAAAATGTCATTTGGATCATCATTAATCAAGAAAAATCAAGAAAAATGAGTTTACTTGCAAAAGGGGCAACCTTGAGAAACTTGAAAATTCACTAAGTTAGGGAAAAAAGTGATTTTTACCCAACTTTGCAAGACCATAACTTGTGTTCCAAGTAACCATTTTCTCACATCCAAAGCTCAAATGAAAGTTTGATCGCTATTTAGTGTGCCTAAATGATTCTGACTGCAAGTATACAGTCGTATCGCGTAGTTTTAAAAGATTATCGATCCCACAGAGACTAAAAATTGAACATACCGTTATATAATGCTACTATGTAGATCTAAGGCTAATCTGATATGGTTTTTAGGTTCAAAAAGGGAAATTAAAGGGGAATTAAAATTTAGGAATAAACTAGTTATGATTAGGATATCGGTATATAATTCAGTATACCATCGTGGATTTCATTAAACCTAAGCGTATAAAAATTTATCACAATATAATTCTGTAGAAAAAATCAGTTTAAAAGCCCTCACCTCACACTCTCGTGGTTATTGCTTCGGACTATATCTTTAAGTCAATATGTCTGCTCTCGCTAGCCCATACGAGTTTAAAAATAATTTTTGAAAACTAATAAGTCCTAATTAACTTTAAAGCGCTCTTGCTGTTTTTAAAACTAATGCTCGATTTCAGCTATCCGGGTAAAATCTCACACTCTCGTGGTCTTGACCTTAACCTTTGTTACCTTTTTACTCTCGTAATAAAAGTTGTTTTTAAATTAAGAAATCGAAGCCAGAAAATAATTTGATTTATAATTTTAGCTTAGAAATATTAATCCATTCCGGTTACTCAATTACATACCGATAAAATCGGTTTAGCTCGACATACTAATTAAAATAGACGTGAATGCGAATAAACAATTAAATCTAAACTCAGACATGATAAAAGAAAAACAATTACTATAAATTGAAATGATAAAAACTTGGTAAATGCGGTCTAAGCAATTCCTCCACAGATCGGCAGGCTTTTGCTTGAATAAATTTAAACAACAAAATGATGAAGGCAGGAAACAAAAACTTAAACTAAGGTGTAATAGTTCCTGAATGTGAGAAACTATTACTTTGTTTGGTGGTAATAGGGGACAATGAAATGGTAAAGGAAACTAAGCAAAATAAGAATAAAATTCTAGAAATAATTCTGCAGCAATACGGCACTTTGGAAAGGAAAATGGACCACCCTTTGTTCTTGGAATCCTTCGCATATATATAGCCGCCGCTATGGCAGTGGTTGGAGAAAATGTAGGGACACCACTTTAGCAGCTATTTCGTTTGGAACCTAGAAATCCTCGGAGGAAAATTGATCGTGCAATAACTGAATTTGAAGCTTCGTGACCACGTCTGTGCTTAACGTGTAATTTCTGTTTTTGATTTCATGACGATCGTGAAAGGGCTGTGACGAGCGTGATGTATTTTAAGTCCATGACGATCGTGAGGGAGCTTTGACGGTCGTCACACCAACAAAATATGGTTTCTGCAATTTTCTGTTCTTTTCTACTCTTTTCTTGCTTGTTCTGCTTCTTTTCTACACTTTCCATACTTTTGACTTGGAAATTGAAATACCTGCGAAAACACTCAAATATTCTCGGAATAATCAGAGATTAGACGGAAATGGAATACGATTTTAACATAAATCAAAGTAAAAATACGATATGTTTTCGTGTTATCAAACTCTCCCACACTTGAATCTTTGCTTGTCCTCAAGCAATCAACAAGTTAAAATCGGACCAACTTCATCAAATGCACACACATGGTACACCAATGGATTTGAAAATGTTGGAGGAATTTACGTTACTAAGTCAGGTACTTGCATGAACACTAAAAATACATTAATGACACAAAGCGACAAGCTTTGTCATAGACCTCTCTTTTGTGCAATCCAGTTCTAATCATTCTATTATAGTTCAACCTGAAGTTTTCGTGTCTGTTTCACCCGGTTTCATTCTAACACAATCACATTAAGCCCTTTGCCTTATTCACGCACGTAGTGGAGTAGCCGGTTAGTGACTTTGATCCCTTTTTCTTATGGGGCCTGATACACAAGTGTGGTAACCCTTTATGCATCCCATTTGTAGATTGCGGGGGATCGAACCGTAGTTTGCCCTACCGAGTCCAGAATCAGGTACCTCTGAACCAATCGACAACGAATTTCTTTCTTTTCTTGTAAGTTTTCACAACTGTAAGAATTGTTGCATATTCTATATTTCTCGGCAGACAAATAAGAAAAGATCTTCTTTTCATGATTGGGCATCAAACACTTATATTCATCGGCTCCCCACGTGGTTTTGTGATTTAGACGGTGTTGACTGCTAATATAAACTATTAGGGGTTACTTTAGGACTGAACTCAAGGTATCAGTATAATAAGTATTGAAACTGATATCGCATACGCAAGAGGTCTAAGGTGTCAAGACGGTATCGATCTTGTTAGCACTTTCCCAACTTCCTAACATAATTTAAAGCTTGGTATGCCACGATGTGCATTAATCAAAATTTTTTTTTTCGTTATGGCAGAATAAAATGGGGAAATCAGATACTGAACGAAAATTCTCATATATTGACTTTGATAAGGGAAAAAGGAAAATACAAAAAGGGAAATAAAACGAAAATAGACTAACTCTCCCACACAATATCGGACATTGTCCTCAATGTTGCGATATAAAGGGGATCAACAAGAAAAACTAAAAACAAACAAAATAATCAAGGAGCCCCACGTCCTCTGCCTCTAGGGCACCCGCGTCCATGTTGTGCCACATGATCTGGAATGCCCACGTGGTGGATGTAATCGTGTAAGTCCTGCACTCGCAGTGTCAATGCACCCATCTCATTGATGACACCGTCAAGCCTCTGACCTTGGTCAACTTGCCCTTGCTGGATTTAACGCATGAGAGTCATCATTTCATTGTGTTGCGCCTGTTTCTGTGCTTCTCTTTGTGCAGCCAGCTGGTTTTGTTGCCATATAGCCCTCAAGATTTCTTCATTAGTAACGGGGTCTTGGTCGGGGCGGCGACGACGTCTGGAGGTCGAAGGAGCATCATTGGCAGGCGGTGGTTGGTTCTCTGGGGTGTATACCCCCAAACAACTAAAGCAGTAAAAGAAAATTCAAAATTTCATTAGAGTATATCTAAATTATCATGGCATAGATGGGGGGATCACATTATATTAAAACAAACATACAACACCTGCTCATAAAGATATACAACAGTGGGGTAGCAATCAACAGAGGAACTCAGTTCCTTACACCCACATCTCAGATTTTAGAACAAAAGCGGAAAATCTAAAACTGAATAACATATATATATATATATATATATATATATATTATGAAGAGTTTGTCATACATCAAGTTGTACATGCACAAGCCAAAAGATTATACATAATATACAAATATCACAAACGGTCTCCCTAACTACCCGGTGTCACATATCAGAGCCGACCGACAAAAGAATGAAGTCCTAAGCTTCACAAAAAGATCTCCAGTAACTCTAATCTGCAATGCCTCATAGAGCATTATAAAACAGCAGAAGGGTGAGAAAGACAATCATCATATAATTGCATACAATTATATATAACACAAAAATACACATATATACGGTTCTCACCACAACTCACACCATCATTCAAACACAATACAACACAAGGTACAATTCATATCTCCATCACCAAGGTATACCAACCGTACACACATCCATGTATCAATTATCAATGTTATCCACAATTCCACACATAAACAAACCATAATGATTTATGCAAATGCAAGAGACCGACACAACGACTCTATGTATATGCACATGCGGTACCGACTTCCATTGTTTCTCATCACTAGTTCACTCAGGAACTCTGCTGGAATCATCGCTCGTTACATCACTTCAACTCCCCGTCGGGCATACGATGTCCCCCGTCGCTCACACCCCACACGGGCACACAACGTTTATGGATCACTCACACCCCACACGGGCACACGACCCAATCGCTCACACCCCACATGGGCACACGACGTTATAGAAAATTCCCTCTAGAATCCAAACCGTCACTCAGGACGTCTAAACAATGCATATCATGATGCTTGGCATACAATGACTCGTGACATTTAATATGCACACATACATGCATTCATCTACATCAACTAAATCACACTTTGCACTTAAGCCCAAAACAATGCATTTAATTGCCATACGACCACAAATCATCACAACACTCTCTAAACACATACAATTACATCATACAACAGCACCTTGCATAATACACATTAATTACGCACAGTTACAATGACAAAAGTCGACAAACCGACACATTTCCAAATTCCCAGCATAATTAAATTGGCTAATAATTTCCAAATCATCATAATAAGAAAGTACAACTCAATAGCTTTCCAACGATACCAAGAATGTAAAAATCGGATAAATGGAACCCAAGTTATGGAAGAAAAACGAAAACGATATTTTGAAAAGTCCCATTTTACCATTCTCCTGGCTATACGCGTATTGCCCTGAGCCATACGCGTATTGCCCAAATTCCTCGCCATGCCATACGCGTATTGCCCAAGGTCATACGCGTATGGGCAGAGACCATTTTCCCCCAAAATTCACGTTAAAATTCCAATACGCGTAGTGCCAACACCGTACGCGTATTGCCCTAAAATGTTACGCGTATCATACGCAAATGGGCAGACGGCCGAGCAAAATGAGAATCCATACGCGTATTGGCCCATGCCTCGCCCATGTTACGCGTAATGCCAAGGTCCATACGCGTATGAACATGCCCCATACGCGTATGACCTGGAAAAACCAGAAAAAATTCTGCAGAACAAAGTTCTGCGTTTTCTCAACCAAAATCCTCCAATCTTTCACCTACACCCAGAAAATTACCAATACAATGCATAACAACATGTATCTATCATGTACCAACAATAATGAACACTAAAAGCATGATTTCCAACACATTTAATCGATTCCTAATCAATTTCACATAATATGGGTTTTACTAAATTTTTCCAATTCAATCCAAGAACAATCGAAAACACATATACATAATCGTATACAATCATACAATAACTGAGTTTCGCACCCTTACCCGATTAAATTGATTCTAAGAGTTGATTTCTTTGATTTTCCAAGTTTTTCTCACTTTTCTTCTCTTCTCCTCTTTTCTTCCCTCTTTCCTTCTTCTCTTTTTCTTTCTCTCTATTTTCTCTCTTTCTATTTTCTATTCTTACTATCTAAATGAAAATATTATGAAATGACCAAAATACCTCCACACTCAAATATCTCACAAATGTTCCCAAAACCCGATAAAATATCACAACATTGAAAACTAACATATTTTCACTTAAAAGTCAAAACTAAAATAAAATAATAATAAAATAATCAACACGACTCGATTAAATAAAAACTAACAAAACTGGGGCGTTACAACTCTCCCCCACTTAGAAATTTTCGTCCTCAAAAATATAACTGAGACGAACAACTCTGGATACGACTCCCGCATCCGACTCTCCAACTCCCAAGTCAAATTTCCCTCTGCAGCGCCTCCCCACGCCACTTTCACAAGTGCAATATCCTTGCCTCTCAACCGCTTCACCTCGCGATCCAACACCCTAACTGGTAATGCCTCAACCGTAAGGTTTTCCCTTACCTCGACCTCGTCCATCGGAATCACATGCGACGGATCCGGAACATACTTCTGAAGCTGTGAAACATGGAACACATCGTGCAAATTCGACAGATTCGGTGGCAACGCCACCCTATACGTCACAACACCCACTCTCGCGGATATCTGGTAAGGACCAAAAAACCGAGAAGTAAGTTTCTTCGATTTCAATGCACGACCCACACCCGTTACCGGCGTAACCCTTAGAAATACATGATCGCCCTCTTGGAACTCAAGATCTTTTTGTCTCCGGTCATGATAACTCTTTTGTCTACTCTGAGAAGCCTTCATTTTCTCTCGAATAAGCTTCACTTTCTCCGTCGTCTGTTGCACCAACTCTGGTCCAACCACCGTACTCTCACCAGATTCGTGCCAACACAACGGTGTCCGACATCTTCGTCCATACAATGCTTCAAACGGTGCCATCCCAATACTAGAATGAAAACTGTTATTATACGTAAATTCAATCAACACAAGATAACTATCCCACGCACCACCTTGTTCAAGAACACAAGCTCTCAACAAATCTTCCAACGAATGAATCGTCCTCTCCGTCTGACCATCCGCCTGCGGATGATAAGCCGAACTCAATCTCAATTTAGAACCCAACGCCTTCTATAAACTTTCCCAAAATCTCGAGGTAAACCTAGGATCTCGATCAGAAACAATACTTAACGGAACTCCATGCAATTTCACAATCACACTGATGTAAATCTCAGCTAACCGCTCCAAAGAAAAACTGATGTCAATCGGAATGAAATGAGCCGATTTAGTCAGTCTATCAACAATCACCCAAATAGCATTATGCCCTCGTTGTGTATTCGGTAACCCCGTTACAAATTCCATGGAAATGCTATCCCACTTCCACTCAGGAATATCCAACGGTTGCAACAAACCACTAGGCCTCAGATGTTCCACCTTTAATGTCTGACAAGTCAAACATGCATAAACAAACTGAGCCACATCTCTTTTCAATCCAGACCACCAGAAAATCTTCTTCAAATCCTGATACATCTTATTTGCTCTCGAATGTATACTCAAATTACTCCGGTGTCCTTATTCCAAAATCATCCTTTTCAACTCCGCATCATCAGGAATACAAATCCGGCCTCGGAATCTCAAAACACCATTAATATCCACTTAAAAATCACTATCCGCATCTTTTCCGCCCACCAACATCAAATCCACAAATTTCACATCCAGTTTCTGCTTCTCACTAACAGTCATCAGAAAATCATTAGTAATCGTTAGCATACCTAGCCTCATGCTATCCGACGTCACTTCACAAACCAAACTCAAGTCTCGAAGCGATTCCAAAATTTCCCACTCCTTAACCATTAAAGCGGACATATGTAATGATTTCTGGCTCAATGCATCAGCTACCACATTAGCTTTACCAGGATGGTAATTCAAGCCAAAGTCGTAGTCCTTCAAGAATTCCAACCATCTATGTTGCCTCATGTTTAGCTCTTTCTGATCAAACAAATATTTCAAACTTTTATGATCACTAAAGACTTCAAGCCTTGCACCGTAGAGATAATGCCTCAAAATCTTCAACACAAAAACCACATCCGCTAATTCAAGATCATGAGTAGGATAATTCTTCTCATGCACTCTCAATTGCCCTGAAGCATAAGCCACAACCTTACCTTCTTGCATCAGAACACCACCTAGACCAATCAAAGAAGCATCACAATAGACCACAAATGGTTCAGTAGGATTCGGCAAAATCAAGATCAGCGCTGTCGTCAATCTTCTCTTCAGCTCATTAAAACTCTCTTCGTACCTAATATCCCAAATGAACGCTTGCCCTTTACAAGTCAACTGGGTCAAAGGAAGTGCTAGCTTAGAAAAACCTTCAATGAACCTTCAATAATAACCAGCCAAACCCAAAAAGCTTCAAATTTCAGTAACAGATCTCGGAGCCTCCCATTGTAGAACTGCTTCTACTTTAGATGGATCCACAGCAATACCATTACCTGAAATTACGTGTCCAAGAAAACTCACCTCCGACAACCAGAATTCACACTTGGACAATTTGGCAAAAAGCTTCCTTTTTTTCAAAACCTGCAAAGCAATACGCAATGTTCTGCATGCTCCTCCCGAGACTTAGAATAAATCAATATGTCATCAATAAACACAACGACAAATCGATCCAACTGCTCGTGAAAAATACGATTCATGTACTCCATAAACACACCTGGCGCATTAGAAACCCCGAACGGCATCACAGAATATTCATAATGACCGTATCGTGTCCTAAAAGCCGTCTTCTGGATATCTTCCTCCTTCACCCTAATCTGATGATACCCTGATCTCAAGTCAATCTTACTGAACACACAAGCACCAACCAACTGATCCATCAGATCATCAATCCTTGGAAGAGGATACTTATTCTTAATCGTCACCTTATTCAACTGGCGATAATCAATACACAACCGCATACTTCCATCCTTCTTTTTCACCAATAAAACTGGAGCACCCCAAGGAGAAACGCTTGGCCTCACAAACCTCTTTTCCAACAACTCATTCAACTGTTTCTTTAACTCCACCAACTCAGATGCCGACATACGATAAGGTGCCATAGATACAGGTCTAGTACCAGGAACTAGATCTATAGAAAACTCCACCTCTCTCTCTGGTGGCAAGTCTGAAATATCCTCAGGAAATACTTCAGGAAATTCACACACAACAGGAAACACATCAAGTGAAACTTGACTATCCACAGTCAACGATGCAACAACCCAAACAACTGAGCTTCATCCGCCAAAAGTCTCTTCAACTCTTTGGTAGATAAGAAACTCGAGTCTTCGTCTTCCTCAAGAGAAGGAAACCTTACCAGCTTATGATAACAATCAATATGAACCCTATTGAATTGCAACCAATTCATTCCCAGAACCACATCTAAACCCTCCAATGGTAAGCACACTAAATCCATCTCAAAGTCTTTACCATAAATGGTCAAAGGACATATTAGACAAACCAAGGAAGTAGTTACTGACCCCATTGCTGGAGTATCAATAACCATTTCACCACCCATCGAAGACAACACAAGATTCAAACGCTTCACGCACTCAGACAAAATAAACGAATGAGTCGCTCCAGTATCAATAATAGTAACTAAAGGAGTACTATTAATAAAACAAGTACCTCTGATCAGAAGATCTGCACTTGAAGTCTGAGTTCCTGCCAAGGCAAAAACTTTCCCACTAGCTGGAGCTTGCTTCGGTTTCGGACACTTCGTACAGTTGTAACATTTCACCACATTCTTCCTGGCACAATCAGTTGTAACATGTCCTACACCTCCACAATTAGTACACTTCCTCAAATCTTTCCTGCACTCAAACTGACGATGCCCCAACTCACCACACTTATAACATCTCAAAGGACCAGACATTCCTCCTGCACTTGATATTTTCTCAAAATTCCCCCGCTGTTTACCCTTATCAGCTGGTGTCACATACGGACCACCACGGAACTGTTGCTTCCCTTTCCTCTCGCTCACACTCTTATAGTGAGTAGAACGAGCCTTACTGTCCTCTTCATAAATCCTACAATAATCTACCAAATCAGAAAACCTCCGAATCCTTTGATAACCAATCGCCTGCTTTATCTCAGGACGCAATCCATTCTCATACTTTACACACTTAGAAAATTCAGCAGTTGCTTCAGTATAATGAGGATAAAACTGCACAAGCTCCACAAACTTAGCAGTATAATCAACAACAAACATATTACCTTGTTTCAGTTCCAAGAACTCAATTTCCTTCTTTCCTCTTACATCTTCAGGAAAATACCTCCTCAGAAACTCAACGCTAAACACATCCCAAGTAATCTCCTCCTCTGCAGCTTCCAACACACGACGAGTACTAACCCACCAATCATCAGCTTCTTCCAATAACATGTGAGTACCCAGTCTCACCTTCTGACCTTCAGCACAATCCATCACTCGAAAAATCCTTTCAATCTCTTTCAGCCAAATCTGTGCACCATCAGGATCATATCTTCCTTTGAAGACAGGCGGTTTTTTCTTCCTGAACTCATCATTACCAGCAGCATTAGGTGCACCCTGCACAACCCGAGCCATAGCTTGCATAGCAGCAGCCAGAGCAGCATCATTCCTACCAGCCATATTCTATTCATTTCCAATAACAGAAACTATGGTTAAACAAATAGCTCATCCAAACGCCAAGACCGACAAGGACAAACACAACTGACACGGACTGGCTCTGATACCACTTAATGTAACACCCCCAATCTATACCCCCAAACAACTAAAGCAGTAAAAGAAAATTCAAAATTTCATCAGAGTATATCTAAATTATCATGGCATAGACGCGGGTGGGGGGGGGGGGGATAACATTATATTGAAATAAACATACAACACCTGCTCATAAAGATATGCAACAGTGGGGTAGCAATCAACAGAGGAACTCAGTTCCTTACACCCACATCTCAGATTTTAGACCAAAAGCGGAAAATCTAAAACTGAATAACATATATATATATATATATATATATATATATATATATATATATATATATATATATATATATATATATATATATATATATATATATATATATATATATTATGAAGAGTTTGTCATACATCAAGTTGTACATGCACAAGCCAAAAGATTATACATAATATACAAATATCACAAACGGTCTCCCTAACTACCCGGTGTCACATATCAGAGCCGACCGACAAAAGTATGAAGTCCTAAGCTTCACAAAAAGATCTCCAGCAACTCTAATCTGCAATGCCTCATAGAGCATTATAAAACATCAGAAGGGTGAGAAAAACAATCATCATATAATTGCATACAATTATATATAACACAAAAATACACATATATACGGTTCTCACCACAACTCACACCATCATTCAAACACAATACAACACAAGGTACAATTCATATCTCCATCACCAAGGTATACCAACCGTACACACATCCATGTATCAATTGTCAATGTTATCCACAATTCCACACATAAACAAACCATAATGATTTATGCAAATGCAAGAGACCGACACAACGACTCTATGCATATGCACATGCGGTACCGACTTCCATTGTTTCTCATCACTAGTTCACTCAGGCACACGATGTCCCCCGGGCATCACTGTAACTCCCTGTCGGGCATACGATGTCCCCCGTCGCTCACACCCCACACGGGCACACGACGTTTATGGATCGCTCACACCCCACACGGGCACACGACCCGATCGCTCACACCCCACAAGGGCACACGATCGTCTATAATCATCGCTCACACCCCACATGGGCACACGATGTTATAGCGAATTCCCTCTGGAAACCAAACCGTCACTCAAGACGTCTCAACAATGCATATCATGATGTTTGGCATACAATGACTCATGACATTTAATATGCACACATACATGTATTCATCTACATCAACAAAATCACACTTTGCACTTGTGCCCAAAACAATGCATTTAATTGCCATACGGCCACAAATCATCACAACACTCTCTAAACACATACAATTACATCATACAACAACACCTTGCATAATACAAATTAATTACGCACAGTTACAACGACAAAAGTCGACAAACCGACACATTTCCAAATTCCCGGCATAATTAAATCGGCTAACAATTTCCAAATCATCATAATAAGAAAGTATAGCTCAATAGCTTTCCAACGATACCAAGAATGTAAAAATCGGATAAACGGAACCCAAATTATGGAAGAAAAACGAAAACGATATTTTGAAAAGTCCCATTTTACCATTCTCCTGGCTATATGCGTATTGCCCTGAGCCATACGCGTATTGCCCAAATTCCTCGCCATGCCATACGCGTATTGCCCAAGGTCATACGCGTATGGGCAGAGACCATTTTTCCCCAAAATTCACGTTAAAATTCCAATACGCGTAGTGCCAACACCGTACGCGTATTGCCCTAAAATGTTACGCGTATCATACGCAAATGGGCAGACGGCCGAGCAAAATGAGAATCCATACGCGTATTGGCCCATGCCTCGCCCATGTTACGTATAATGCCAAGGTCCATACGCGTATGAACATGCCCCATACGCGTATGACCTGGGAAAACCAGAAAAAATTCTGCAGAACAAAGTTCTGCGTTTTCTCAACCAAAATCCTCCAATCTTTCACCTACACCCAGAAAATTACCAATTTAATGCATAACAACATGTATCTATCATGTACCAACAATAATGAACACTAAAAGCATGATTTCCAACACATTTAATCGATTCCTAATCAATTTCACATAATATGGGTTTTACTAAATTTTTCCAATTCAATCCAAGAACAATCGAAAACACACATACATATTCATATACAAGCATATAATAACTGAGTTTCGCACCCTTACCCGATTAAATCGATTCTAGGAGTTGATTTCTTTGATTTTCCAAGTTTTTCTCACTTTTCTTCTCTTCTCCTCTTTTCTTCCCTCTTTCCTTCTTCTCTTTTTCTTTCTCTCTATTTTTCTCTCTTTCTATTTTCTATTCTTACTATCTAAATGAAAATATTATGAAATGACCAAAATACCTCCACACTCAAATATCTCACAAATGTTCCCAAAACCCGATAAAATATCACAACATTGAAAACTAACATATTTTCACATAAAAGTCAAAAATAAAATAAAATAATAATAAAATAATCAAAATGACTCGATTAAATAAAAACTGACAAAACTGGGGCGTTACATTATCCATCTCTTGCTCCATCTCATCAACAAGGGCCTGATTTTGATCATCATGGGCAGGCGCATTTTGCTCAGGAGCATTCAAATCAAAGAGCCAATTGGCCATATTCTGTGGGTCAATGCGGTTCCTGCAAGGCATAATGATACTTCGAACTGTTCTTGCATGGACCATTGGATGGTATTTACCATCTCTTCTCAGTTTGATGAGGTGTGAGCTGCGGCAGTAGTCTATGTCGAGCAACACTGGTGGCATGGAAGGTAATCTGTTAAGTGCGTCCCCCAAGTCCAAACTTAGAGCAATAGAAGTGACAATACCTCCAAAATAGAAGGGTTTGGAACCTCTAGCGTAGTTAGCTTGGATGTGGGCTAACAGAAAGGGTGCGGCGTTGATAGGCTCTGGGTGAAACATACAATGGAGGAAGAAGAGTTCCTTTGAGTTCACCTTGTGGTTGCTGTCCCTTGCAAAAATAGTGCTTCCTAATGTGCGGTGAACATATCTGATGGCTGGGTTGTGGATATATGTTGCGTTTAGGCTTTCCCAGCTATCGACCCTTGTTTCAGTCAATCTGTTCCATAAATCAAACGCTGCTTGAAATAAGGTTTCCTGTGGTACCCGGCAGTGAACATTCTCACCATGGTGGAAACCAAGCATCTCAGTAAGTTAATTTTGGCCGATTTTATACTCAGTACCAAACATACGGAACGTGGCTACGCCGGTGAGTTGGTTCGTTTCGCCAGAAGGTGTTACGTATGTGAACGAACTTAGAAACTCGAGCGTCAGGGCTTCATAAGTAGGCCGGCTCTGAGTACAGAGCTGCCATAGCCAGCATTTTGTAGCATCCATTTAACTCCCTCAAGCATTCCGAGTTCTTTGAGACATGCAATGTCGACATAACGAGTTGGTTGCATGGAACGTTGGTAGAAGTTAATGTAATTAGCCCTTTGACGTTCTCCGGCTGCTCCTTCTCTGAAATTCACGGTGGAAAGGTCTGGAGTTTGTCTTGCCATGCTGGGTTCACAAAGAAACAAGGTATGGAAGAAATTAGGGTTTTGGAGAAAGAAGGTTTGTGAGAAAAATGGTGTACGAGTGTGGTTAAATAATGAGTGGGAAGACGAATGGTAATGGAATTTATGGAATTTGGTCAAATATGTAGTGGTATGACGGTTTTTGAATTTTGGAGGTAGTGGGACGGTGGAGTTTGAATTGGAAGAAAGAAGAAGAAGAAGAGGGGAACGTTTCTGTTTTAACACAGAACGCGTCCCAAACCCGCATGACGGTCATCATGGGGCTGTCACGGTCGTGACACCAACAAAATCTGGGGTTTTACAGCAGTTTTGACAGCAAGCATTCAATTCTTTTCTTTTTCGTAACAGGCAATTGTTATCACATATGGTAACACTATAATGCATACATAAGCATAAATAAAATGACAAAATAAAATAAACTATGATAGGAGCAAATTGAATACCATCAAGATCATTATTAAGCAATAAATTGAATAATTCATTAAAACCAGAAAATATGCTAGCAAAGACTAGCAGTGTATTCAATCATAGATAAAAACTGAATGTAAATTAATTTGTTCCCAACATAAAAAAGATAAAAGGAAAAACTGAAAATAAATTGTTTCCAAAGTAAAAGCAGTAAAACATGAAAAAGCAGTGCTTCAAAAATCTAGCCAAGGCGTTTCTTCAAAGAAGCAATGGCTTGGTTCAAATGATCAAATTGCTCAACTGTCAGATCCATGAGGCCGACAATGTCTTGTCGCATGGTGTTCAGTTCACCCTTTACTAAGGTGATTTCTTTATGATAGTCATCCATAGTTTTAAGGATGGTAGTCAGATTTGCAGCATAATTTGTGGCATCAACCTTAGGAATGTCAATGTCATCTTGGAATTCCATAAAGTCAAAGTCATGGTAATGAGGGGTGTCTTAGGATCAATTTCAGGCTCAGGAAAGGTTACTTCAGGTTCAGGCTGTGGTTCATCTAGGTCATATAACCAGTTGTATTCGTTGTGCACACTTGTGCGTTCATGATTTGGTAGAGTAAAATGTGGCACAACTACATTATTGATCAGGAGCTGGAAATGGTGTGGGCCTTGGTTCCTAATCATGGCCCTATTGAAACAGAAGGTGATATTCATAGGCCTAAAGTCTCCAAAAGGGTTGATTTTAGAAAGTCTGGTCCTAAATCCCATAGCATCAGCTATTTTGGTAACTAGACCACCTATCAGAATTGGGCTGTTTTCATTTCTAATGATTTTGCAGAAGTTATTAAACATGAAAGTCAGTTCGTTAACCTCTCGAGACTGAAATGCACAAAAGATAATAAAGAGCTCATCCCTTGAAACAGTATTGTCATTCTCAGGCTTTCCAAACAGGGTGTAGGCTAGGATCATATGAAAGTATCGGATGGTTGGGTTATGAATTTCTGTTGACAGCATAGGGTTCATGTCAAGATCAGGTCTCCCTGAAATTCTACCCCAGAAGGCATTCAGCTCACCTACTAACATCAAATCCTCTTGAACCACGGAGAAAACGGTGGGTCCTTCAGGGAAACCTAAAAGATCCGACAGTTCCTTAATGGTAAACTGTCAGTGGTATCCAAACAACCTAAAAGTAATTCGGCCCTTATTAATGCCTTTTCCACAGTAAGGATTGTAACTCATTGAACTTAGGAATTCTAAAGTCAATCTAAGATAAGTCTTGTGTTTCTTATTAGCAAAACCCTCCCAACCTAGTTGGTTAAACAGAAAATCAATGCTCCCACTGTAGCGAGCGATTTTGGACGCGGTTCTTAAGCGGTGGTCGCTCTCTGCGGTTTTGAGCTTAAACTACAGGTCGATTCATTTTTTATCCTATTAAAGCTGATGAAGGAAGGGAAATAGATGTCTCCAATTAACCCTGCTTTGCATACTGAGTTTAAACAGCGGTCTGTTAGGTTACGAATGCTATCAATGTGGGGGGGCCTTTGTACTGGTTATTTGTATTTTCGCCAATACGGTTTTCTTTCTTTCTAGGACTTTCTAGCGGGGAACAAGGGTTAGGATGTTAGGACTGATGCTTTTGAATTACTGCTTTTGATTGATGGAGATATGGGATTTGGGTTTTTGTTTAGTGTGCTCGCTAAGATTTTCTTTCAATCTTATGCCTACGTATTCCCGTTTACCGAAACAGGGAAATCAGAGCGTTCGTAGTTCCTCCTATTCTATGGGAGGAAATGGGTGTTTTGGTGTCTTATTCAAAGCCCAAGACGTGAAGCGAAAGGTGATTTGTATCTTGTTCAAAGCCCAAGATGTGAAGCTGAAAAGTCTATTTGTGTCTTGTTCAAAGCCCAAGACGTGAAGCTCAAAAGTCTATTTGTGTCTTGTTCAAAGCCCAAGACGTGAAGCTGAAGGACCTCGACTTTAGAGAGAATTTGTCATCTCTAAAGAAGGTTTTGTCTGTCCCAACTGTTGGGTGACTGGTTATAAAGGAGAATTACTTTAACCGGGATACGCGGATCCTAGCAATGCCATAATTTCCTTTAAAGCGGATTTTAACCTGAAGGAGAAGACTTTAACTCAGTGTAGAGCAATGCTATCTTTCCTTAGGAATTTCTCATGCTAAAAGAGGGATAGTGGCATGGATGTAGATGATCCAGAGGCTTGCCGCTTACAGCGATTAGATGAAGGGGAAGGAGTTGTTGATGTTTGTGTATTGTGAACGAGGCACAACTTTGATGCTAAAAGTTTGATTGGATCAACCAGTGGTTTTCTTATACAAAGCCTAAGAGGAGGCTAATATGTGTCTCGTACGAAGCACGAGAGAGAGGCTAAAAGGGTTGACTTAACATGAGAATCTTTTATACTCAACAAGAGAGTGTTTTTGTATCTCGTACGAAGCCCGAGATGGAGGCTAAAAGTTTGACTCAACAAGAGAGTCTTTGTATCTCGTACAAAGCCCGAGATGGTGGCTAAAGGTTTGACTCAACAGGAGAATATTTTATACTCAACAAGAGAGTGTTTTTGTATCTCGTACGAAGCCCGAGATGGAGGCTAAAAGTTTGACTCAACAAGAGAGTCTTTTATGTGTCTCGTACAAAGCCCGAGAGAGAGGATAAACGTTGTTTGACTCTGCTGGGGAGAATCATTGTACCAAGCCCAAGAGGAGGCTAAGAGGACTGTTTCAGTTGAGTGACAGGTCCAATATACTGATTTTGAAAGAGAAAATCAGTTCTTATATGAGCAACACTGTACTCATGCATTTGATCCAAGGATCCGGGTTATTCCTATTCTTTAAGGAAGCGGGAAATCCGAAGGGTATTGAGACTGTCCGAGTCTACGGGTTTCCTTCCTATTTTTTGAAGGGTGCTTGAGAATGTCTTTGAGACTCAAGGAAATTAGACTGTCCAAGTCTAGAGTTTCACCTTTTGTACTATGCTTTGAGAAACAGTAGTAGACTCTATGAAAGGACTGTGCTATGAAGATGACTAGGTTCTGTTCCTATACCTCTAGGAGGTCGTCGGGACAATTTGAACGAAGCCCAAGAGGAGGCTGGAAACTTTTAAGAAGTCGATCGGTCCTTGTACGAAGCCCAAGAGGAGGCTATCATTCCCGGAGGAAGAGATCATTATACGAAGCCTAAGAGGAGGCTGTGAATACTTCTAAGAAGCCGTAGGGTCCTTGTACTAAGCCCAAGAGGAGGCGGGGGTACTTTTAGGAAGCCTGTGGGTCCTTGTACGATGCCCAAGAGGAGGCCGATGCTTTTAAGAAGCCCGTGGGTCCCCAAACCCCGAGAAATTCAAGGCAAGCTATTCACAAGGAATAGATCAAGTCAGGAAAGTTCGAGAATTTGGAAGAAACTCAAAGATGCCATTCACGGAGAAGACATTCATCTTTGGGGAGTAGAGTTTCTTGACAATTCCTAATGAGGACAGCCGAAGAGAAGACTGTATCTGGTGATCCTATTGGGGATCTAGTTGTCTATTTCTAAACGAAACGGTGTCACCTAGTTCTAGACGTAGTTGCCGGGGAAACTCTAAATATCTATACTATTATTACACAGTTGATATGAGTTTATGAAAGAAGACTTACAGTGAAACAGCCCCACAATACAGTTTATATGTATATGAAAGCGGTAAATGAAAGCAATAACCACTTACTCGGTTGTAGAGCTTCCATGCTGTTTGGTTAGTTGTTCAACAAAGAAAGATTGAAAACAACAGTATATTCAAAATCAAAGGAGAAAGTGCTTTGAAAAAGAAATAATGGGTCTTATAGCTCAAGGAGAGGCCCAGGGTTTTATCAGTGAGCGCACTGTTTGAATTTGTACAGAGGGACTTATACAAGTGACTGAGGCCAAAAAATGTTTTCTGCACAAAGGGATGGGTCTTACACTCTATCAAGAGGCCCAAAAAAAGTTTTAAAGAAAAAGAGTGGGGCTTATAACACGAGGGTAGGCCCAATTGATTTTCCGTTTAAAATGGCGATCGCGCCAAGGTTTTCTTTTAGCAGAGGGACTTATACAATAAGTGAGGCCCAAAAATTGTTTTGGTTAAAAGAGGATTGGGTCTTACACTCTAATAGAGGCCCAAGAGTTTTGAATGGGTCTTATAGCTCAAGGAGAGGCCCAATGTTATTTTGAAAAGGCGACGATCGTGCCGTTTATTTGAAAATGTACAGAGGGACTTATACAATGAATGAGGCCCAAAATATTTCTGTACAAGTGGGTTGTGTCTTACACTCTCTCAAGAGGCCCAAAAAGTTTTAGGAAAAAGAATTTTGAAAGTTGAATCAAGAAAACCCCTAATTTTAATCTTTAAAAATAAATATTTAAAGAAAATCAAACAAAATTCAAAATAAATTTGAATAATCCACTTATGATTTTGCTTAAGGTTTTAAAAAAATGAGGGATAATCACAAGGAATATTTAAACTCATTAGGTTTTGATTTTCATAGTAAATATTCATTTTTAGAATGTTTAAAAACAATTAAAAATGAATTTATTCACAAAAATACTAATTATATTAAATAAATAATATAAATTTAATTTTTTGGTGGAATAAAATATTTCAACATTTTTGTGAATTGTTGCAAAAAGAACCAATCAAAAATGATAAAAATTGAAGGAGTTATTAATTTTTCAAATCATTAAAAATAATAATATGAAAAATAACAAAATAAAAAAGTGGTAAAAAGAAGTCTGGGGCGAGGGGGATTCGAACCCCAGACCTCTCGCTTGCCAATACTCACAAAACCAGCTGATGAACCGCTGGGGCGCAATGCCAATTCATTAATAACATGGCAAGTGAAAAATATATATCAAACTTGTTGGATTTTCTGAAGAATGGCGCCATGGCCATCTTCTTCCTCGAGCTCGTGCGTGAAGCACCATATCTCACTCATCTCTCAACCATTGGACATGATTCAAACACCAAACTCGTGCGTTTTTTCACAAGGAATAAGATGGCAATACCCAATTTTATTTATTTTCAGTGTGGAGTAAAATAATCATGATGAACACAGATGAACCCTAATTTGCAAAAGCAATCGTGCAGGTATGGTTATAAGGTCTATGATCCAATTTCTTGAGGCAAAACAATCAACACATGATGGCAAGCAAATGGCAAAAATATCATGCGAGGAAATATGCATGGATCATGGAGTTTGAGTTTGAAGCTCACCTTGATGCAACCTGAAATGGAACTTTGCCCAAATGGTGTTCCAGTCATGAATTGATGATCCCTACAGCTTCAATGGATGTTATGGAGTGTGTTGCAAGCTTTGGAACACTCTGAAACCTTCTGGATCAAGCTAGAGACCTCCACCTGCAAAATTGAAGCATAATGGCTTGGTTGAAGAGTGATTTTGAGCCTGGGGTGTTACAGTTGGTGTTTAAGTGTTCGGACACCTCAAATACATCATATGTGATGTGTTTGAGCAATTGGAATAGATTTATTGTGGCTGCAACTCAAAACCCGATAGTGGTTACTCCAAAACAAGAAAACTTGAGGTTTAAGAAAGAATGAGAGAAAGCAGTGTTGTAACTGGCTTTGGTGTGAGTTGAATGATCCATTGGGACCTCTATTTATATGTGATCAACTTTTGTTTTGGAGGAATAGTGAATGGCTGCTAGATCAGATCACATTTGCATGGATTGGCTTGGAGGATTTCTTCTAAAGCAAGGCAAGCTAGCCATTCCCAAGAGCAGGGCTATGCCTTGACCAAAACCACATTCCTCAGATGTTTTTAATGTTGTTTAATCAGAGAAATTGACTGAGTAGGGTAGCTACCTTGACAATGCACTATTCCACATTAATGCACTTTGAATTCAAGGCAAAATGTGCCAAAGTGGATGAACTCCAAGTTGGAAGATTCCTTGGCTTTTTGACTCAGATTTATCACTTGGATCAGATGCAATGTGATTGGTTTGAACACAGGTGGCATAGTGATCCTTAGTCTTTGGCTCAAAATCGTGTGTGGCAAGCAAACATGCAAACTGATTTTCTCAAAACAGCCTGCAGCAGCATGACTTTGGGCAAGGATTTTTCTTGGCTCAAGTTGAATCAATTCATGCTGTTGAGCTCTTTGAATTCTTGGCAACATATGTAACAACATTGATGTTTAACTTTGGACTTGATTTAGCTTGCAACTGTGTGAAAAAATACCACAAGTTTTGGTGTTTCAACAAAATCTGTCTTGGACAGAATTTTTCTAAGTGTTGAAAAATGGTACATTTTCATGTTTTAAGCCACTTTGGCTCACTCATAACTCAAAATCCATAATGAATTGGAGTTAGGCCTAGTTGAAGTTTTTGTAGAGGGTAATGAGATATACAAATCAAGCTTTGGATGGAAAAAAATGGCCTTGTGGTTTAGGAGTTATGGTCCTTCAAAGTTGGTATCTTTGTCACTTTATCTTTTAACTTAGAAAATTTTCTAAGTTTTTATGGTTACCCCTTTTACAAGTTATCCAAATTTTCTTGATTTTTCTTGATGAATGATGATTAAAATCATACATAAACATCATTTTAGGGTTAAAAATCCATTTTGGTGAAAAATCTCAAAAAGTCAAAGTTGACTTTTGTGCACAGTTGACTTTTTATCAGATGAATTCCAAACTGTGCAATTCTTCAGGAAGTCATGTCCTTGACCTAAATCAAACTTGATGGACATGTTACAAGGGTGTCATAGGGTGTATTGAGGTATGTCCTAGGGTTTAGGAGCATGTCTTGGTCAAAAGTCAAAGTTACAGTTGACTTTTCCCTTAAAACCCTAATTGTGGTGCAGATGAAATTGAGACTTGTTGCTCAAGCCTCTTGGCTTAATCCATTGTTCCAAATGGATCAATTTGGTTTATTAGAGACCCTCAAACCCTCTCTTGAGGTCTTGGCTTATGATTTGCCCCAAAAGTCAACTTAGGGGTGAATTAGGTCAAGAAACCCTAATTCCTGATTTTTGATGTATGCATCCCCTGAGGCAAAATTGACTTGATGAATGGGTCCATGAGGTTCCATGGAGTATATTAGGTTATGTTTTGGGTCATTGGCTTGTGTCCAGATGAAAATTTTCCATCTGGAGGCCCTGGTCGACCAAAACCCTAATTTGGTGACACTGGCGATCTTGAAGCTTGATCCACCTAGAAGGGAGCAACCTTGTGCTTAATCCTTGAAGTGGGAGTCCTCTTGATCCATTATGAATGTTTGAGAGGCTAGACAAGTTGAAGATCACGTCATTCCTTGATTGATCCTTTGTCTAAGGCTCTGAGAGGGCTTAAAACCCTAATTTTGACTGTAGTGAATGTTCAACAACCCTTGAGGCATTTGATGAGGCATGATGGTTCATCCATATTGTGATGATGACTTGCACAATGATGGGCAATCTTAGTGGTCAAAATTTGGGGTATGACACCCACCTAGGCCTAAAGAGGTCATGGTGGGTCTGTGGGCAAATTTTGTCAGGGCGAAGGGTCGAAGAGACAGAGCCTCATAGCGATGCCACTGAGCTGCGTCTCTGAATTCTACCAACATATTATCTTCGTTCTCCATTTTTAGTGATTAAGCAAGAATGAAATCAGAAGAGGTGAACAGAAAATGTAAAAAGACTTTGTAATCCTGTATTTTGCAATTATATAATTAGCACAGCAATTTCCAAAAATAGTTTAGGAAAATATAAATGAAAACTAGAAATTTGAAAACAAAATAGAATATAGAAAATGTAAAGAAATAACAATCATAAAGAAGGAAAAACAATCATCATGGGTTGCCTCCCATTAAGCGTTGTTTTTAACGTCGTAAGCCTGACGAAATCAATTAGATATTTTAGTTAGTGGGATCAGCTGGCAACTCTAAAAGTTTAAGGCTATTCAAATAGTCCCTATTTTCAATGCTATGATAGTGCTATAAAAGTTGCCCATTTACTATGAATGGTTCGCTATTCCTACCCTTAATTTCTATTGCTCCACTCTGTAATACCTTGGTAATTTCAAAAGGACCGGACCGTCTAGATCTTAGTTTCCCAGGAAAGAGTTTTAGTCTTGAATTAAATAGGAGCACAGCGTCTCCCTCACTAAATTCTTTTCTAGATAAACGCTTATCATGCCATTTCTTAGTTCGTTCTTTATATATTTTTGCGTTCTCATAAGCATATAGTCTTAACTCTTCTAGTTCGTGCAGATCTAGGATTCGCTTTTCACCTGCGGAATCGTACCTTAAGTTCAGTGTTTTAATATTCCAATAGGCTTTGTGTTCTAATTCTACTGGTATGTGGCAGGATTTACCATAGACTAGTTTGAAAGGTGTAGTTCTGATTGGTGTTTTGTAGGCCGTCCTATATGCCCATAAAGCTTCATTAAGTTTAGAGGACCAATCTTTCCTAGAGGTGGCTACGGTCTTCTCTAAGATTTGTTTATTTCTCTATTCGAGACCTCAACCTGTCCACTAGTTTGTGGATGATATGGTGTTGCTATGCGGTGTCTTACTCCATACTTTGATAGAAGTTTGTCAAATATTTTTGATATGAAATGAGAGCCACCGTCACTTATGGCAAGTCTCGGCACACCAAATCTGGGAAAAATTGTGTTTTTGAAAAGCTTTATGACTACTCGTGCGTCATTTGTAGGAGAAGCTATAGCCTCAATCCATTTCGAAACATAGTCGACAGCTACGAGTATATATTTATTTCCAAAGGATGATGGGAAAGGTCCCATGAAATCAAAGACTTCTACTTCCAATATGCCTTTTTGGGGCATCTCATCGCGTCTTGATATGTTACCAGTGCGTTGGCACCGATCGTAGTTTAGTATTGCAATGTGGACATCCTTCCAGAGGTTAGGCCAAAATAGGCCGGATTGCAAAATCTTAGCGCATGTCTTTGAAGTACTAGCATGTCCTCCATAAGGAGCATAGTGACATTGAGAGATGATGTCTTCTATTTAAGTTTCAGGGACGCAACGACAGAAAATACCGTCGGCTCCTCCCTTAAAGAGCATAGGTTCATCCCAATAATAATGTTTTAGATCATGAAAGAATTTTTTCTTTTGTTGATAAGATAGGTCTGGTGGAAGTACTCCAGCTGCTAAGCAGTTGACTATGTCAGCGTACCATGGCAGTATTATGTGTGAGTTAATTTCTTCCACGGCTTCTTCTATTTTTGGTTCATTTAAATGTAATTTAGACATATCATCTTCAAGTTGGGCTATGAGTCGTTCATAAGGGAAATCGTCATTAATAGGGACTGGCTCTGGTTTGATGCCATCTAATCGGGATAAGTGGTCTGCTACTACATTTTCAGTTCCTTTCTTATCTTTAATCTCTAAATCAAATTCTTGTAAGAGCAGGATCCACCTTAGCAGTCTAGGTTTTGCGTCTTTTTTGTTCAATAAATACCTAATAGCCGCGTGGTCTGTATAAATGATGATCTTCGCTCCCACTAGGTAAGAACGAAATTTGTCAAGGGCGAAAACCACGGCTAGAAGTTCTTTTTCTGTGGTGGCGTAGTTCATTTGGGCAGGGTCTAAGGTTCTACTTGCATAATAAATAGCATGGAGTTTTTTGTCCCTCCTTTGTCCTAGAACTGCACCTACGGCATAATCACTCGCATCACACATGATTTCAAAAGGCAGTCTCCAATCTGGTGGTTGCATGATAGGTGCGGTGATGAGAGCCATTTTTAACTGTTCAAACGCCTTTTGACATTTCTCATCAAAGATAAATTCAGCATCTTTCATTAATAGACCGGTGAGAGGTTTGGTAATTTTCGAGAAATCTTTTATGAATCGTCGGTAGAAACCGGTGTGTCCTAAGAAACTTCGTATTTCTCGTACGGTTTTCGGAGGTTGAAGATTTTCTATAATTTTTATCTTGGCTTTATCAACTTCAATCCCTCTGTCAGATACTACGTGTCCAAGTACGATTCCTTTATTTACCATGAAATGGCATTTCTCCCAGTTTAATACGAGATTG
The DNA here is from genome assembly GCA_022829125.1 of Lathyrus tuberosus. NCBI lineage: Eukaryota > Viridiplantae > Streptophyta > Magnoliopsida > Fabales > Fabaceae > Lathyrus > Lathyrus tuberosus. The sequence goes on along the minus strand of JALAZF010000231.1, from coordinate 2,703,691 downwards.
ACTTTTACGCATCTTTCAAGTACCATTTCTAGGTTCGATAGACATCCTTCAAAACTCTGCCCACAAACAGAAAATTCATCCATAAACACTTCCATAATGTCATCTATAAAATCAGCAAAGATCGACATCATGCATCTTTGGAATGTGGCAAGAGCGTTACATAGTCCAAACGACATTCGTCGATAAGCAAATGTTCCATAGGGACATGTGAAGGTTGTCTTTTCTTGGTCATCAGGATGTATCGGGATTTGAAAGAATCCTGAGTAACCATCTAAATAGCAGAAGTAAGAATGTTTTGCCAATCATTCCAACATTTGGTCAATGAATGGTAATGGGAAATGATCTTTACGAGTAGCTTTGTTCAAATTTCTATAATCGATGCACATCCTACTTCCAGTTACAACTCTTTGTGTTATAGACTCACCTTTTGCGCTCTTAACAACTGTAACACCTCCCTTCTTTGGTACGACATGTACTGGGCAAACCCATTTACTGTCTGATATTGGGTATATAATTCTTGCTTCTAAAAGCTTTTTCACTTCATCCTTGACTACAGTGCTTAAGATTGGATTAATCCTTCTCTGATGTTCTCTAGAGGATTTACAGTCTTCCTCTAGCATAATGTGATGCATACAAATAGAAGGACTTATTCCTTTAAGGTCAGCGATGTTATAGCCTAACACAGTTGGGTATTTTCTTAAGACATCTAAAAGTTTCTTAGTTTCGGTCTGTCCTAAGCCTGCATTGACTATCACGGGTCGTTCGAGTTCTGCGTCCAATCATTCATACCTTAAATTATTGGGTAGTGTTTTCAGTTCTAGAGTTGGTTTCTTCGGGCAAGGCAGATGATCTGGTGTAAGTGCTAAACATTCGCTTAGGTTATCTTCTTGATAAGGTTCACGCCAATTATCATCTTCAAAAATCGGAGGTATTGGAATTTTTATAATATCTGAGTATGTGGTCGGTTCCATCTCTAATTCTCTTACGCACTCATCTATGACATCTAATAGAAAACTTGTGTCTTCTATAGTTGGTGCTTGTAAGAATTGTGTCAGGATAAATTCAACCTTCTCTTCACCAACTTCAAAAGTTAGCCTACCCCTCTTCACGTCTATAATGGCTCCAGCAGTAGCTAAGAATGGTCTTCCTAATATGATAGGCGTAGTGGAGTCTTCTTTAATATCCATGATTATGAAATCGGTGGGGATATAGAATTGTCCTATGCGAACTAGAACATTCTCTAGTATACCAACGGGATACTTAATAGAACGGTCAGCTAATTGAATGGACATCATAGTTGGTCTTAATTCTCCCATATCAAGCTTCTTGCATATGGATAAGGGCATTACACTGATACTGGCTCCTAATTCGCATAGAGCTTTGTCTATGACGAACTTTCCAATTACACAAGGTATGGAGAAACTACCTGGGTCTTTCAGCTTAGGAGGCATATTATTTTGAATTATTGTGCTACACTCAGTAGTAAGTGTAACTGCTTCGTTATCCTCAATCTTTTTCTTATTGGATAGGATTTCTTTAAGGAACTTAGCATATGAGGGCATCTGAGTGATGGCTTCTGTAAAAGGTATCGTGATGTTTAATTGTTTCAGAAGTTCAACAAATTTCTTAAATTGCCCTGCAGTTTTAGAATTTGTAAATCTTTGAGGATACGGAATAGGTGGTTTATATGGTGGTGGAGGCACATAAGGTTTTTCTACGGCCTCTTGGTCATTATCTTCCTTTTCCTTTGGTTCATTTTCCTTCTCAGTATTAGGCTTTTGGTACATGGGCGGATTCTGAAGTCTTGGATCAATGGGTTCATCTAGTTCTTTACCACTTCTCAATATAATGGCATTTGCATGTCCTTTTGGATTGGGTTGTGGCTATCCAGGAAATGTTCCAGCAGGAGCAACAGTAGGTGCTTGTTGTTGTGCCACTTGTGAAATTTGGGTTTCAAGCATTTTGTTGTGGGTGGCTAAAGCGTCTACTTTGTTTGCTAACTGCTTAATTTGCTCACTAGTGTGTATGTTTTGATTCAGGAAGTCTTTGTTTGTTTGAGCCTGGGTAGCTATAAAATTTTCCATCATTAGTTCAAGGTTGGACTTCCTAGGAACATTAGGGGCAGTTACGGCAGCCTTTTGGTAGCCTGGTGGTGTAGCAGGTGCTTGACCAGGGGCATACAATGCATTGTTGTTTTTGTAAGAGAAGTTTGGATGATTCTTCCAGCCCGAATTATAGGTATTTGCATAAGGGTTCCCCTGAGCATAATTCACTTGGTCACTGGAGACTCCTGCCAAAATTTGACATTCAGTGGCGGCATGTCCAGGTGTTCCGCATAATTCTCAATTTTGAGCTACAGCAGCCACGGTGGCTGCAGGCGTTATGGTCAAGTTATCAATCTTTTGGGCAAGGGTATCTACCTTAGCATTGACATGATCAAGGCTACTAACCTCGTACATTCCGCCTTTTGTTTGGGATTTTTCCACTGCAGTTCTTTCTACTCCCCGTTGGTAGTGGTTTTGAGCCATGCTTTCGATCAGTTGATAAGCTTATTCATAAGGTTTATCCATAAGTGTACCACCAGCGGCGTCATCTATTGTCAATCTTGTATTGTACAAGAGACCATTGTAAAACGTGTGGATGACTAGCCAATCTTCAAGACCGTGATGTGGACACATCCTCATCATGTCTTTGTATCTTTCCCATGCTTCGTAAAGAGATTCGTTGTCCTTCTGTCAAAAACTATTAATTTGGGCTCTCAGCATAGCTGTTTTGCTTGGGGGAAATATCGCACTAAGAATACCTTTTTCAACTCATCCCACATAGTAACAGAGTTTGATGTCAAGGATTGCAACCAAGCCCAAGCTCTGTCTCTTAATGAGAATGGAAAAAGATGTAGTCTTATCGCGTCTGCAGTTACACCATTTGCCTTCACTGTGTCTGCGTACTGCACAAACTTGGTCAAATGTTCGTTAGGATCTTCTGTAGGATTTCCAGAGAATTGATGTTGTTGTACGGCTGACAGCAATGAGGGTTTCAACTCGAAATCATTTCGGTTGATTGCAGGGGCAGTAATGTTGTTATGTGGTTCTTGCTCAGATAGGGTAGCATAATACTTAAGAGGAGGGTTCTGTGGTCCTTCGGCCATGTTTCGTTCTTTGACTGATTCAGGAGTATGAGCAAGGAGATCGGGAATATTATACTTGCGTTGATACTCAAGTATTCTGCGTCTTAAATGTAAGAAACGCTCTAATTCGGCGATTGGTGGTTGCAAGTCTTCGCTTTGTGAGCGAGTACTTGGCATACAATCGAGGAAAAAGGGGAAATTTGGTTTTTGCCTTAGTCTATACGGCGCAACAAAGGAGTTACGATATCGACTTAATTAGTCCCAGGCAACGGCGCCAAAAACTTGATCGCTATTTAGTGTGCCTAAATGATTCTGACTGCAAATATACAGTCGTATCGCGTAGTTTTAAAAGATTATCGATCCCACAGAGACTAAAAATCGAACGTACCATTATCTAATGCTACTATGTAGATCTAAGGCTAATCTGATATGGTTTTTAGGTTCAAAAAGGGAAATTAAAGGGGAATTAAAATTTAGGAATAAACTAGTTATGATTAGGATATCGGTATATAATTCAGTAGACCGTCGTGGATTTCATTAAACCTAAGCGTATAAAAATTTATCACAATATAATTCTGTAGAAAAAACCAGTTTAAAAGCCCTCACCTCACACTCTCGTGGTTATTGCTTCAAACTATATCTTTAAGTCAATATGTCTGCTCTCGCTAGCCCATACGAGTTTAAAAATAATTTTTGAAAACTAATAAGTCCTAATTAACTTTAAAGCGCTCTCGCTGTTTTTAAAACTAATGCTCGATTTCAGCTATCAGGGTAAAATCTCACACTCTCGTGGTCTTGACCTTAACCTTTGTTACCTTTTTACTCTCGTAATAAAATTTGGTTTTAAATTAAGAAATCGAAGCCAGAAAATAAGTTGATTTATAATTTTAGCTTAGAAATATTTAATCCATTCCGGTTACTCAATTACATACCGATAAAATCGGTTTAGCTCGACATACTAATTAAAATAGACGTGAATGCGAATAAATAATTAAATCTAAACTCAGACATGATAAAAGAAAAACAATTGCTATAAATTGAAATGATAAAAACCTGGTAAATGCGGTCTAAGCAATTCCTCCACAGATCGGCAGGATTTAGCTTGAATAAATTTAAACAACAAAATGAGGAAGGCAGGAAACAAAAAATTAAACTAAGGTGCAATAGTTCCTCAATGTGAGAAACTATTACTTTGTTCGGTGGTAATAGGGGACAAGGAAATGGTAAAGGAAACTAAGCAAAACAAGAATAAAATTCTGGAAATAATTCTGCAGCAATACGGCACTTTGGAAAGGAAAATGGACCACCCTTTGTTCTTGGAATCCTTCACATATATATAGCCTCTGCTATGGCAGTGGTTGGAGAAAATGTAGGGACACCACTTTAGCAGTTATTTTGTTTGGAGCCTAGAAATCCTCGGAGGAAAAGTGATCGTGCAATAACTGAATTTGAAGCTTCGTGACCACGTCTGTGCTTAACGTGTAATTTCTGTTTTTGATTTCATGACGATCGTGAAAGGGCTGTGATGAGCGTGATGTATTTTAAGTCCATGACGATCGTGAGGGAGCTGTGACGGTCGTCACACCAGCAAAATATGGTTTCTGCAATTTTCTGTTCTTTTCTGCTCTTTTCTTGCTTGTTCTGCTTCTTTTCTACACTTTGCATACTTTTGACTTGGAAATTGAAATACCTGTGAAAACACTCAAATATTCTCGGAATAATCGGAGATTAGATGGAAATGGAATATGATTTTATCATAAATCAAAGTAAAAATACGATATATTTTCGTGTTATCAAAGTTCTCACTACATACTACAAGATTGTCAACCAAACCACATTCAAAATCTTCATGGATTTTAAGTTATGGATTGATCAAAATCACAAAAGTGAAGAAATAAACATTTTTTGACACTTAGTGAAAATCTGCCAAGTTTATCAGCTTTGAACACCAACGTTCAATGGCGGTTTTCATTGTGATCCAGATAGATTCAATACAAACCATAAGCATCAATGTTATAGTATCTAATGTGGGTTTTTTAAAAAGTACAAGAGCCTCCCATGATTCAATTTGAGCAAGAAGTTATGAATCTTGCAAAATGGAATTTTTCATTCTGGTTTTACAAGACAGATTATGCATTAAGGCTCGATTTTGCCAAGTTAGTAACCTTACAAGCCTTGTCATCCTTCTAGAACATGAGGAATCTGGTCAAAACTAACAAACTCTGAACCGTAGAGCCTTGCAAGTCAAGAACACTATCTCTTAGGCAAGTGGTCTTTAAGTTTGAAAATCCAAAGATCTCAAAGTTTGTCATGAATCATTGAAAGGATGCATTGAGTTGGCATGAACAAGCACTTATCAGTCCAATTGAGTCAAGATTTATTCAAAAATCAGAAGACCTAAAGCTACAAAGATCAGCTCAAGTCAATGGCTAGAGGAGACTTAAGGTACCTTAGCATTCAAGGCATGTTACAAGACAAAGTCCATTAGATAATAGCATGCTCCCTCATCCATTCACTATTCCTCCAAAAACAAATTTGTTTTCCTATAAATTGAGGCCATTTCTGATGTTTCAAAACACACCAAAACAATACCAAAGCTTGTTTTCTCATTTTCCTTCTCTTGCTCCAAATTCCAGGTTTCAAGGATCAAACTTGAAATTCTCAAAATCAGAGCTTGAACCACTCAAGCAACCATCCAAACACTTCACAAATCATCCATTGGAGGTGTTCAAACCTTCACATTCATCTCACAACATCAAAATCAGAAAGTCAACCATCAAAACCTCAAATTTTGACTTTTCTGCATTTTTCAAGCCATGTCTTGATCCAATCACTTTCAAAGCCAAACAACACTTCAAACACTCTCCAAATATCACCCCTAAGTTGTTCCAACAAATGTCCCTCAACTGTAACACCAATTGAGGGAGTTGCCATTTTGGCCACTTTTGCCACTTTTGCAAGAAAGAGGCAGCTTCGGTTCCAGAGATTTCCAGTTGATTTTGATCATCCTAAAAACTTCTAAGGGGTCTATTAAGTGTGTCCAAGGCATTGAATTACTTTTGTCACAAGCATCTTGAAAGTTAGTAAGTGGAGCTTCAAGAGGTAAGTGCATAACAACTTAAACTTTGTGAAATATGCATTGCTTTGATGTACATTGATCATGAACATGTCATACATATCATATTTGTTGTGTTTGAACCAATTTTCCATGCTATTATTGCTTGTATGAAGTTGTGGCATAGAACTTGCAAATTTTGACCTATTTTGAAACCACTATCGGGTTTTAAAATGTAGGCATTTTTAGAATATTCCAAGACCACCATTGGATTCCTCATGAAATTCTAGGTAGGATCCATCTTTATTTCATCCATTTTCATGGAGAAATAAGAAAGTTATGGCCTTCTTGCAAGAGGCACAAAATCAGGCCTCCTTGGGCAAGGGTCAGGCCATGGCGTCTTGGCCTAGCCTAAAAACGCGTCACACATATGTATTTATGGGGTGGTTTTAATACACGGATGTATCACCACCTCAGTGGTAGCAGTGTGTGTTTTCAAGTGTGTTTGGTTGGAGGGCGTGGGTTCAACACCCACCCATGCCATTTTCCTTTTTTTTTTCCACATTTTTCATTATTTTTGATATTTTTCTATTTTATTTTCAATAATTATTTTTGTTAATCAATTTTAATTATTTTAAAATGATTTTTTTGCACAAAAATCACTCACACATTAAAAATATTTTATTCACCAAAAAATATTTTTATTTGACATATTTTTGAATAATTTTAAGAATTGTATTTTAATTTGTTTTTAAACATTTTAAATAATTTATTTTTCTTGATTTTTCAAAACCAATTTGATTTTAAATCATCATGTGAATAAAACCTTATTTTTTAAAACTTAAACATAATTCACAACTTTTTTATGGGATTTATTTGATATTTTTTTTATCATTTTAAAATTGATTTTCCCTTTTAAAAAATACAAAAAAAAAGGAATTAGGGTTTCCTTTAAATTCAATCTTTCAAACTTCATTTCAACACACTTGGGCCTCTATTAGAGTGTAAGACCCAATCCCCTTATGTACATAAATAATTTTTGGGCCTCTACTATAGTATAAGTCCCACAATGTCTTTCGGTTTCGCGGCGCGATCACTATTTTCAAAATAAATCACCTGGGCCTCTCCTTGAGTATAAGCCCAAATCTTTTGTACATAAACTTTATTTTAAGACAATAAACAACCTCCATGGGCCTCTCCTTGAGTTGTAAGCCCCATATCTCAGCTTTCAAAATCATCTGCCTGTTTTAAACTGGTACTAAGAGGAGCATTATTCCCGGTGAAACTGCTCTTAGACCACTTAGGCCTCTCTTTGAGTTATAAACCCCAAAAATTCTTCTCTTTTCATTCAAATAACAACAACTTTATCTTACTTCAAATTCAAATTTGAAGTTTTCTCATAACTTTCTTCAATTTCTCAAAACCCTAATCATACAATTGTAATCAATACAACCAATCACAATACACTGGGGCCTCTTTTCAGAGTGTAAGACCCAATACCTTTTCAATTAAATGCATACTTGTTTATACACCTGTTAATTCATATACCTCTACATGCTTGTGCATATCTGTTTAAGTTTCCCTCAGCAGTTAGGTCATCCTCAGTTCACCCTTTAGGTCAAATAGTAGGATACTCATAACTTAGTTCAATAACTAGTTCCCTCATAGGAAACTCCCTCAGTATAGTCTGCCTCCTCTTGGGCTTTATTCAATATGGAACTAAGAAATGCATTATTCCCGGTGAAACTTTTCTTAAGACTGTCAAAACTTAGAAATATATCAAAGAAATTCATTTCCCCAAAGAGGATTAATTCCCGGTGAAACCTCTTTTGAATTTCTTCAAACCCTATAACTGTTCAACAAAGAGAGGATTGTTTCCCGGTGAAACCTTTCTTGAACTTTTCTCAGGATTGAGCCCACAGGCTTCCTAGAAGCATCCCTAGCCTCATCTTGGGCTTCATATAAGGACCCACAGGCTTCCTAGAAGCATCCCAAGCCTCCTCTTGGGCTTCATACAAGGACCCTCAGGCCTCCTAAAAGCATAAGATAGATTCTAGTCATTTTATCAATACTTGAATCCCTAGGAGAGTCAAAATTCATAGGACATTAAGACTTACCCTTCTAACTCTCTCTTGATCCTTAACAAAGTGTGGCTTTCATCTTTAAAATCCCCAGCCAGGGTCAGATTATCACCAACAAATCCTCAAAAAAAAAATTATAAGAATCTCATGACAGCTAATAAGCCAACTCTTATTCAATCCCCAGAAAGAGTTAGCATTCCTTTTGGATTCCCCAACACAGTTTAGACCTTCCCCTGGATTTAAATAATCCTCAGCAAGAGTTAACCTCCTCTTAGGCTTCATTTTCCTAGTCAACTTCAATCTTGGGCTTTGTACAAGAGAGATATAACACTCCTCCAGTTGAGTCAGTTTTCAATTTTTTAGCTTTAACTTTGGGCTTTGATCAAGGCACAAAACTTTCATCCCCACAGATGAGACCATTAGTTATCTCTGTAGGAACATATCCCTTTTATACATTGTCACACCTCAAATTTTGACCACTAAGATTTCCCATCATTGTGCAAATCATCATGACAATATGGATGTACCAACATGCCTCAATCAATCTCCTCATAGATGTTTGAGCATTCACTACTATCAAAGATTAGGGTTTCAAGCCCTCTGAGAGCTTTTAGACAAAGTATCAATCAAGAAATGACATGATCTTCAACTTGTCTAAACCCTCAAACATCCATAAAGGGTCAAGAGGACTCCCACACCAAGAATCAAGCACAAGGTTGTAACATTCCAAGTGGATTAAGCCTCAAGATCGTCAGTGTCACCAAATTAGGGTTTTAGTCGACCAAGGCCTCCAAATGAAAATTTTCCTCTGTACATGAGCCAATGCTCCAAAGCATAACCCAAGATACTCCAAGGGACTTCATGGACCCAATCATCAAGTCAATTTAACCTCAGGGGATGCATTCATAAAAAATCAGGAATTAGGGTTTCTTGACGTAATTCACCCCTAAGTTGACTTTTGGGACAAAGCATGAGCCAAGACCTCAAGACATGATTTGAGGGACTCCAATACACTATATTGATCCATTTGCAACAATGGATTGATCCAAGAAGCTTGATCCACAAGTTTCAATTTCATCAGGACCACAATTAGGGTTTTGAGGAAAAAGTCAACTGTACCTTTGAGTTTTGACTCAGACATGCTCCCAAAGCTTGGGACATGATTCAATACACACCATAACACCTATGAAACATATCCATTAAGTTTGATTTAGGTCAAGGACTTGATTTCATAAAGGATCGCACAGTTTGGAATTCATCTGATAAAAAGTCAACTGTGCACAAAAGTCAAGTTTGACTTTTTAAGATTTTTCATAATTATGGTTCTTTAACCCTAAAACAATGTTAATATGTGATTTGAATCATCATTCATCAAGAAAAATCAAAGAAAGTGGGATAACTTGTAAAAGGGGTAACCATAAAAACTTAGAATTTTTCTAAGTTATGGAACAAAGTGGCTAGGGTACCAACTTCCAAGGATCATAACTTGAGATCCAAGCAACGATTTTGGCTAGTCCAAAGATGGATTTGTAGCTCTCATGGCATACTTTAAAAGTGTCAACTACACCTCATTCCAATTCCTCATGGATTTCAAGTTATGGAGTGATCAAAATGGCTGAAAGCATGAAATGTCACTTTTTCCAACACTTAGTGAAATTTTCACTAAGTCAGAATTTGTCTTGCTTTTTTTCAGAATGTAGGGGCATTTTTCACTTGGATCCAAAAAGTTTCAAGACAAACTATGATCACCCATGTGTTGTGTCACATAAGGGCTTTCCAAAATGTCCAATAACTCCATCAAACTCCACCTGAGCTAAGAGTTATGACAGCTGCAACATGCCTTGCTGCAAACTGTCTTGGCAAGGCAGATTTGTGCATAAAGGCTCGATTACCTCAAATTGTACAATTCCAAGCATGCTTATCCATCTGTACACCTCAAGGGGGAACAACCAAGGGACAAACACTGATCTATCAGCCTCCCAAGTCCATGGACCTATGTTTAGGCATGACACTCCTAAATTCAAAGATGCTCCAAATAATCAATTTTGTTTCAAAGCATTTAACTGATGCATAGAGGTGACATTCATCAAGACAATGTTATCCAAGTTCAATCAAGACTTATCCCTGAACCAAAGACACATAGGCCTGTGCTCTAACCTCTAGTCAATGGCTAGAGGAGACTTGAGATTCAAAAATGATCCAATTGGCCACAGACCTGTACCAGTTGCCATACCCTATTCCTTGCAAAACAAACTTGATCTACTATAAATAGAGCTCATTTGTGATCAGTTTGAGTACACCAAACCACCCAAACTGATGCTTTCGTCAAAATCACTTTCTCACTTCCAAAATTTCCTTCTAAAGCAAGTCACTATCGGGTTTTGAGTTTGATAGCAATTCCAACCAAACCAATCACACACACACACCTCATAAACATCATATAGAAGTGATCCAAACACTTAAACAACATCTGGAACACCAATTCCACAAAATCACCAACTAATTGCTCAAGCTTTCAACCAAGTTACAGTTGAGGTGTGTAGCGCAAATTTTTGTGTGGTTGCGAAGCACTATCGCTTTGGGGTACTACAGTTCGATTCATTTTTTATCCTATTGAAGCTGACGAAGGAAGGGAAATAGATGTCTCCAATTAACGCTGCTTGCAAACTGAGTTTGAATAAATGACTGTTGGTTTACAGATGCTATTTAAGATTGTGGGTCTCTCTTAGGTTATTTTGCTTAAGAATAGTGTCTAGGCTATTGGTAGGATGTTAGGTCTGATGCTTTTCGATTGATGTATGAAGGTATGGGATTTTTGGTTTTTTTATTAGTATGTTCGCTGAGATTTTTTAATCGTATGCCTACGTATTCCCGTTTAATGAAACAGGGAAACCAGAGCAATCGTAGTTCCTCCTATTCTATGGGAGGAAAAAGTTATTTTGGTGTCTTATTCAAAGCCCAAGACGTGAAGCTAAAGGGAGTATATGTATCTTGTTCAAAGCCAAAGATGTGAAGCTGAAGGTGGTTTGTATCTTGTTCAAAGCCCAAGATGTGAAGCTGAAGGTTTTAGAGAGAATTTGTCATCTCTAAGGAGGAGTTGTTGATGTTTATATACTGTGAGCAAGGCACAGATTTGATGCTAACAGGTTGATTGACTCAACCGGGGTTTTCCTTATACGAAGCCTAAAAGTAGGCTATTGACCCAACAAGAGGGTTTTTTATATGTCTTGTCGAAGCCCAAGACGGAGGCTAAAAGGTTTGTGACCCAACAAGAGGGTCTTTTATACTCAACAAGAGAGTGTTTTGTATCTCGTACGAAGCCCGAGATGGAGGCTGAAAGGTTTGTGACCCAACAAGAGGGTCTTTTATACTCAATAAGAGAGTGTTTTGTATCTCGTACGAAGCCCGAGATGGAGGCTGAAAAGGGTTTGACTCAACAAGAGAGTCTTTTATACTCTACAAGAGAGTCTAAAAAGGTTAGCTCTGCTGGAGAGAATCATTGTACAAAGGCCAAGAGGAGGCTATGTTTGTTGGTGACGGTTTTAGTTTAGTGACAGGTCCAGTCTGTTGGATAAAGAGAAAATCAGTTCTTATACAGGGACTGATTAAAGGTAAGGTTGTGCTTTGGTTTTGATCAGAGGATCAGGGTTATTTCCTGTTTTTTAAGGCAATGGGAAATCCAAAGGGTATTGAGACTGTCCAAGTCTACTGGTTTTTTGAGAAGTCGATTCTCGGATAAGTGAATGTTCCTTGTATAATGCCCAAGAGAAGGCTGGTATGTTAAGGGATGAAGGTCAACCCATTAACTGGTCTAACACTTGACTCAGAAATACATCTCTAGCAAATTGATGACTAGGTTCTGTTCCTATACCTATAGAGGTCTTTGGGTCCTTGTACTAAGCCCAAGAGAAGGCATGAGAGCTTTTAAGAAGCTGAAGGGTCCTTGTACAACGCCCAAGAGGAGGCGGGGATGCTTTTAAGAAGCCTGTGGGTCCCCAAACCCCGAGAAGTTCAAGACATGCCATTCACCGAGAATAGATCAAGCCAGGAAGGTCCGAGAATTTGGAAGAAACTCAAGAGATGACATTCATGGAGAAAATATCATTTCTGGGGAGTAGAGTTTCTTTGATAATTTCTAAGAGTGACATTCTGAGAAAGGGTTCAGTGAGAATGCTGCCTTTCACGTTTCCATATTGTTTAACCCCAAGAGGAGGGAAGACTATATCTGGTAATCCTATGGGGGATCTAATTTTGTTTGTATTTAAGAGTGACCAACAGGCTTTACCTAGTTCTAGACGTAGTTGTCGGGGAAAACTCTTAATAACTATACTAGTATTATACAGTTGATATTTGACATGTATATAAAAGTTTGTGAAAGAAGACTTACAGTAAGCAGCCCCACAATACAGTTATATATATATATGAAAGCGGATAAAGAATGCGGGTAAACACTTACTCGGTTGTAGAGCTTCCATGCTATTTTGTTAGTTGTTAAACAAAGAAAGGTTTGATAACAATATTATATTCAAAATCAAAGGAGAAAGTGCTTTGAAAAGATTGTTAGGGCTTACACCTCGAGGAGAGGCCCAAGGTTTTATCAGTGATTGAACTGTTGTTTTGAATTTGTACAGAGGGGCTTATACGAGTGACTGAGGCCAAAAAGGTTTTATGTACAAAGGGATGGGTCTTACACTCTCTCAATAGGCCCAAAGAGTTTTAAAGAAAATAAATTGGGCTTATAACACGAGGGTAGGCCCAGATGATTTGATTTTTGAACCGGCGATCGCGCCGAGATTTTCTTTTAACGCAGAGGGACTTATACAATATAGGAGGCCTAAAAAGGTTTTGGTTAAAAGGGGATTGGGTCTTACACTCTATTAGAGGCCCAAGGGGGTTTTTGTACAAGTGACGGGGCTTACAGCTCAAGGAGAGGCCCAGTTGATTTTGTTAAAAAAGGCGACGATCGCGCCGCTGTTTTTGAAAATACAGTGGGACTTATACAATAACTGAGGCCTAAAAAGTGGTGTACTTACAAAGGGATTGGGTCTTACACTCTAATAGAGGCCCATGAGTGTTTGAAAATGATTTGTGAGAGTGAAAATCAAAGAAACCCTAGTTTTTGTTTTCCTTTAAAAGTAAATATTTAAAGAAAAATAAAAAATGATAGAAATACCAAATAAGTTTGAATAAACCATTTGTGATTTTTTTTAAGGTTTGAAAAATGAGGTTTTAATCACAAGATGATTTAGAACTCATTTGGTTTTGATTTTCAAAGTAAATATTAACTTTTAAATGTTTAAAAACAATTAAAAATGAATTTATTCACAAAAAATACTAATTATATTAAATACCTAATATAAATTTGATTTTTTGTGGAATAAAATATTTCAACATTTTTATGATTTTTTGAAAAAAGAACCAATCAAAAATAATTAAAATTGAGCGAGTTATTAATTTTTCAAATCATTAAAAATAATAAGAAAAACAATAAAAAGTGAAAAAAATAACAAAAAGAGGATCTGGGGCGAGGGGGATTCGAACCCCAGACCTCTTGTGTATAGGGCGTGCGCCTTACCACTGGGGTGGTGATACATCAGTTGATTGAAACACAACCACAAATATACAAGGCTTGCCTTGTTTTTGGCCTGGCCCAAGGCAAGGCAAGGCAAGATTTTGGTTGAAAATGTGAAGGCCATAACTTTCTCATTTCTCCATGGATTGGGACAAAATTTAGGTCTATCCTGCCTAGAATTTCACAAGGAATCCAATGGTGGTGGTGTTTTTTCTCAGATCATGCTTCTTTTGAAAAACCCGATAATGGTTTTGAAATAGGCCATGATTTGCATTTTCTGTGCCATCTCTTAGTACAAGCATGAATTACATGATAAATTGGTGCAAACACAACACATATAACATGTATAAGAGATGCATGATCAGTGGACATCAAAAGAAAGCATGATTCAAAGAATCCAAGTTGTGATGCTTACCTCTTGTTGGAGCTTTTATACAATCTGCCGAGAGCTTTGTTCCAGAAATGATTTGATGCTTTGGACACCCTCAAATGATCTCTTAGAAGCTTGTGGGATGGTTGGAATCAGCTGGAAACCTCAGGAACAAGTTTGAGCTCTTTCTTGCAAAAGGGGCAATAGTGGCCAAAATAACAACTCTCTCAAATGGTGTTCCAGATGTGTGGCACCATTTGGGACAGTTCAAGGATGATATTTGGAGTGTGTTTGAGATTTTATCTGGTTTGGAAAGTGACTGAATCAAGACATGGCTTGAAAAATGCACAAAAGTCCTATTTTGAGGTTTTCAGAGGTGACTTTGTGATTTTGGTGTTACATGTCACTTGTGAGAGTTTGGACAGCTTAGATATGACATATTTGATGTGTTTGGATCATGAGCTGTGGTGGAATTTCTCTCTAAATCAAAAACCCAGAGTTACCTTACTAAAGAAGGTATTTTTGCCTAGAGAAAGATATTTTGAGGAAATTAAGTGTTGTAGTGCTTTGGTGTACTCAAACTGAGCACAATTGAGCTCTATTTATAGCAAAGCAAGTTTATTTTGGCTGCAATAGTGAATGGCAACTGCAGCAGAGGTTTGGCCAACGTTGAGCAATGAGAATCCAAGTCTCCTCTAGCCATTGACTAGAGGTTAGGGCACAGGTTGCTGGTTCCCTTGGTCTTGGATAAGTCTTGACTGAATTCAGTTGGGAATGGCTCAGTCCATGCCACCTTGGTGCATCCATTAAATGGTCCAATCCAAAATTGGAGTCTTGTCCCTCTTTTAGGCATTTCTAGGTTTGGCATGCTACTTTTGGTTCCAAAGACTTGGGAGGCTGATGGATCAGGTTTTGTCCTTCCTTGGTCTCCCCTGAGGTGTTCAGATGGATAGATTTGTTTGCCCTTTGCAAAATTTGAGAAAATCGAGAAAAACTCCCAAATCTGCCTTGCCATGACAGTTTGCAGCAAGGCATATTGGCATTGTCATATCTCATGTCTCAAGTGGACTTTGATGGAGTTCTTGGCCATTTTGGAAAGCCCTCATATGATACAACAACTGTTTGATCATAGTTGGTTTTGATACTTTTTGGATCCAAGTGAAAAATGCCCCTACATTTGGAAAAAAGTGAAGGCAGATTCTGACTTAGTGAAAATTTCACTGTGTTGGAAAAAAGTGACATTTTCACTTTTTGTGATTTTGATCATTCCATAACTTAAAATCCATGAGGAATTGGAATGAGTTGTGTTTGAAGCTTTTGTAAAGGGCCATGAGAGCTACAAATCCAACTTTGGATGGGGAAAAATGGCCTTGTGGTTTAGGAGTTATGATCCTCCAAAGTTGGTACCCTTGCCACTTTATTCCATAACTTAGAAAAATTTCTAAGTTTTTATGGTTACCCCTTTTACAAGTTATCCCACTTTTCTTGATTTTTCTTGATGAATGATGATTCCAATCATACATTAACATCATTTTAGGGTCAAAGAACCATAATTGTGAAAAATCTCAAAAAGTTAAAGTTGACTTTTGTGCACAGTTGACTTTTTGTCAGATGAATTCCAAACTGTACGATCCTCTATGAAATCAAGTCCTTGACCTAAATAAAACTTGATGGATTGATTTCATAGGTGTTATAGGGTGTATTGAATCATGTCCCAAGGTTTGGGAGCATGCCTGGGTCAAAAGTCAAAGTCACAGTTGACTTTTCCGGCGAAACCCTAATTGTGGTTCTGATGAACTTGAAACTTGTTGCTCAAACTTCTTGGATCAATCCATTGTTGCAAATGGATCAATGTAGTGTGTTAGAGACCCTTAAATCCTCTCGTGAGGTCTTGGCTCATGTTTTGTCCCAAAAGTCAACCTTAGGGGTGAATTAGGTCAAGAAACCCTAATTCCTGATTTTTTATGAATGCATCCCCTGAGGCAAAATTGACTTGATGATTGGGTCCATGATTTTCCATGGAGCATCTTAGGTTATGATTTGAAGCATTGGCTTATGCCCATAGGAAAATTTTCATCTGAAGGCCCTGGTTAACCAAAACCTTAATTTGGTGTGCGCTGGCGATCTTGAGGCTTGATCCACTTAGAATGCTGCAACATTGTGCTTGATTCTTGTTGTGGGAGTCCTCTTGATCCATTGTGGATATTTGAGAGGTTTAGGCAAGTTAAAGATCATGTCATTCCTTGATTGATCTTTTGTCTAAGAGCTCTGAGAGGGCTTGAAGCCCTAAGTTTGATTGTAGTGAATGCTCACCCATCCTTGGGGAGAATAATGAGGCATGATGATACACCCATATTGTGATGATGATTTGCACAATGATGGGAAATCTTAGTGGTCAAAATTTGGGGTATGACAGATGCCCCTATTTAATCGTCTTGGACCCGAAGGTGTGAATGGCGAAGGTATTCGGGCATTCGGGGTGCAAGAGGATTAAATATCGGAATACCCGAAATTTTGATGGTGGTTATGAATGGTAGCTTACGCATTCATCTTCTTTTGCTAAGCAATGATGCTTAGAAAAGGTAAAAACTTCCCCTCGATCCTGGACTTCAGCCAAGGAACTGGTCTCGGTTTTCTTTTGAAATAAACTTCCCCTAGATCCTGGTTTCCTACCAAGGAGCTGGTCTAAGTTTCTGATATAAACTTCCCCTCGATCCTGGTTTCCTACTAAGGAACTGGTCTAAGTTTCTTATGTAAACTTCCCCTCGATCCTGGTTTCCTACCAAGGAACTGGTCTAAGTTTCTAAAATAAACTTCCCCTCGATCCTAGTTTCCTACCAAGGAACTGGTCTAAGTTTCTTTTGTCAATAAACTTTCTTGACAAGGGACGCTATGTGTAGCGATTTTTTTTCCTCAAACTTCTCGCCGAATTTTCCTGGGGAGATGTCATTTGATGAAAAAAAAAATTGATGTCAGAATTGCTGGGGAACCTAGTCATCTGAGTTGTAGAGGTGTACAAACTTCTCTGTTGGAGACGCCATTTGTCGGCTCTACTGGGGAAAACGAGTCTCCTGAGAGACTGTTTCTGCTTAGGGATATTACATCATACTTTTCTCGGGATCTTCTCAGAGAAATTCCATATGATATGATCCAATTTTGAGGTGTTGATGACCTTTTTTGTCAGCGAATTTTCTGGAGAAAAACTGTTGTATTGCCGATTCTTTGATTAAGAGGTTTTCTCTAGGAATCTTCCTTAATCCGAGAAAGCGAAGATATCATCTTCAATGGCAAAGAGTGATATTTGTCGAGGGTTCTCTGGTTTTCAGAGGTTTAAGTTATCAAAGGGGTCGAGGCCCGACTCTAATCCAGAAATAAACTGGAGGAGAGAGATTGTTCTGACGCAACAATTCCTGACGAGGAAAGGACTGACAACTCGATTGAGATGACTTCTATCACTAGGGGATAAGACCGACTAGAGAGATAGTGATGCAATATGAATATGAATGTAAATCAATAATGCATGATGTATG
This sequence comes from Lathyrus tuberosus, assembly GCA_022829125.1. Classification (NCBI taxonomy): domain Eukaryota; kingdom Viridiplantae; phylum Streptophyta; class Magnoliopsida; order Fabales; family Fabaceae; genus Lathyrus; species Lathyrus tuberosus. The sequence goes on along the minus strand of JALAZF010000231.1, from coordinate 2,685,956 downwards.
TATGTATATGCTGACAAAACTGACGCGACATACAGACTAGTGGATGAACACGGCTGGATACTCGGCCACTACGGGGGATGAGAAGTATCACTGGTTCACGATAGCAATTATGCCTTGCTTAGGAGAGATAGTCCACGCGGGAGAAACCGTTAATCGGGCTTAGGAGGTAAGAACTCTGCCGGGGATGCCAGATGGAGTATTCGCATCTGACATAGCTGATCCTTCATTCAGGCGCACTGGTTTAGAAGGAGTACTTCGATTCTGCACTTTGAGGTTCAAACACCTTTGGAGAAGCGATTGATGTTCTTTTGATGTTCAACACTCAAAAGAAATTGCCATCCTTATTTTAAAAGCAGAAAAAGTTTGACAAGTAAATTCATTTTTGTTTTATTTCAAGAATTGTTGATCATATTAAAATGTCGTCCTGTAAAGCTAAAACAAATAAGAATTGCAAACAAAAGCACAAGGGCTCAAATTTTATTGATAGGATGGAAATCAGCCAAATGCGTGATTCCACAGAGTACTTACAAAGTTATAAAATAGTAATTAAGGGAAAAGGGCTACATTGAAACATGATGAGCGTTATCCTTCTACCAACTTTGAATTCGGGGCATCCTGAGCTTTCGTCGAAGATGACCTTGACTCAGTTTTTTGGTGGACGACATAACTGCTACTGGGGGATTTGCCCCTGTTGGACGTAGTTACTTGCCATTAATCCCTAAATTTTGCCTGGATTGTACTTTGAGATTTCCAATCCATCGGGATGATTTTTTTTGCTTGTGTCTCTAATTTTTGCCCGGATCGCCCTTTCGGATTTTCAATCCAACGAGACATTTTTTTTTCTTCTTTATTATTTTTTTTTAGTTTAGGCGAAGTATATCTTGACTACGTCAACATTTGTAGGGTAGGAAAATTCCTCTCCGTCCATGGTTGCAAGTCTCAAGGCGCCGCCTGAGAAAGCTTTCTTGACCATATAGGGGCCGTCATAATTCGGAGTCCACTTGCCCCAAGAATCAGTGAGAAATGATTGTATCTTTTTTAGCACAAGGTCTCCTTTCCTGAAGACGCGAGGTCGGACCTTCTTGTCAAACGCCCTCTTCATTCTTTGCTGATACAACTGACCGTGGCACAATGCCGTTATTCGTTTTTCTTCGATCAGATTCAGTTCATTGTGTCGACTTTGACACCACTCAGCTTCTGTAAGCTTAACTTCCATCAATACCCGGATTGATGAGATCTCTACTTCTATGGGGAGCACTGCTTCCATGACATATACTAGAGAGAAAGGGGTTGCCCCTGTTGAAGTGCAGACAGATGTTCGATAACCGTGAAGAGCAAAGGGTAGCATCTCGTGCCAGTCTTTGTAGGTTACAACCATGTTTTGAACAATCTTCTTAATGTTCTTGTTAGCCGCTTCTACCGCTTAGTTCATCTTAGGTCGGAAGGGAGATGAGTTATGGTGTTCGATCTTGAACTCTGTGCACAACTCTTTTATCATCTTATTATTCAAGTTAGATCCATAACGGCAGATGAGATTATTTTTGATAAATCGGACCACCACTTGTCGGGTTACATTGGCGTATGACACTACTTCGACCCATTTGGTGAAGTAGTCAATGGCTACTAGAATGAACCGATGTCCGTTTGAAGCCTTGGGTTTGATCATGCCAATCATGTCGATTCCCCATATGGAAAAAGGCCATGGGAAGAGAGAACTTTGAGATAAGTTGGCGGCACATGGATTTTGTCTGAGTATATCTGACACTTGTGACACTTCCTCATGTACTTGTGGCAATCGGATTCCATTGTCAACCAGTAGTTCCCTGCTCTTAGAATTTTTCTCGCCATTGTGTGTCCGTTGGCATGAGTGCCAAAGGATCCTTCATGAATTTCTTTTATCAGCATGTTTGCTTCTGGTCTGTCTACACATCAAAGCAAGACCATGTCATAGTTCCTCTTATAGAGGGTATCGCCACTCAGAAAGAAGTAGCCTGCCAATCTTCTGAGGGTCTTTCTGTCCTTTCTGGATGCCCCAGGTGGGTACTCTTGTTTCTGAAGGAAGCATTTGATATCGTGGTACCAAGGTTTGTCGTCTATGACTGCTTTAATTGTGAAGATATAAGCGGTCCTTTCAAGGCGCATTATGTCGATCTTAGGTAAGTCGTTCCATTGACCTACACTAATCATGGAAGAGAGAGTGGCTAATGCATCAATCATGTGATTCTCCTCACGTGGGATGTGATGAAACTCGATTCTGTTGAAGAAAGGTAATAACCTTCTCGCGTAATCTTTGTAAGGAATCAGTCCCGATTGATTCCTGATCGTCAATTGGCTGATGATCCAAATGATCGGATAAAATACTTCCCTTAACGGTTTTCTGAGCGTGGTATTTGATGTCATATTCTGATAACAACATCTGCCAACGAGCAATCCTTCCCGTGAGAGCAGGCTTTTCGAAAACATACTTGATTTGATCCATTTAGGAGATTAGCCAAGTAGTGTGACGAATCATGTAAAGGCGCAGACGTTTGGCTGCCCAAGCCAAAGCGCGGCAAGTTTTCTCAAGCATAGTGTACCGAGTCTCGTAGTCGGTGAATTTCTTGCTCAAATAGTAAATGGCAGACTCTTTCCTTTTTGTTTCATCTTGTTGGCCAAGCACACAACCCATTGAGTCCTCTAGGACTGTTAAGTAGATGATCAGTGGTCTTCCTTCCACTTGAGGTGATAGAATCGGCGGATTCAACAGATATTCCTTGATACTGTCGAAGGCGGTTTGGCAATCATCTGTCCAAACACAGTCCTGATTCTTTTTTAGTAATTTGAAGATTGGAGCGCATATCACGGTCATGAGGAATATGAATCGGGAAATGTAATTTAAACGTCCCAGGAATCCTCTGACTTGTTTTTCAGTTTTCGGAGAAGGCATTTCTTGAATGGCCTTGACCTTGTCAGGATCAACCTCAATTCTTTTCTAGCTGACGATGAATCCTAACAGTTTCCCTGAGCGGACACCAAACGTGCACTTATTGGGATTCAAGCGGAGTTTGTACTTTCTTAGCCGCTCGAATAGTTTTAACAGGCGGGTCACATGCTCCTCTTCTGTTTTATATTTGGCGATCATATCATCGACATATACCTCAATTTACTTGTGTATCATGTCATGAAAAAAGTAGTCATGGCCCTTTGGTAGGTTGCCCCGGCGTTCTTCAAACCGAACGGCATTACCTTGTAACAAAAGGTACCCTATGGGGTAATGAACGAAGTTTTCTCCATGTCTTTTGGTGCCGTTTTGATTTGATTATAGCCCAAGAATCCATCCAAGAAGGAGAAGACTTTGAACTTTGTTGTGCTGTCAACCAGCATGTCAATGTGTGGTAAAGGAAAGTCGTCCTTCGGACTTGCTTTGTTTAGATCTCTGTTAACATTTCCGTCCTTTTTTGGAACTGGTACTATATTGGCTAACCATTGAGGATACTCTGATGTGGCGAGGAAACCCACGTCAATCTGTTTTTGTACTTCCTCTTTGATTTTGATGGCCATGTCTGGGTGAGTTCTTCTCAGCCTCTGCTTTACCGGCTGACATTCTGATCGTAATGATAGATGATGTTCCACGATGCTGGTATCCAACCCTGGCATGTCCTGGTAGGACCAAGCGAATACATTGGAAAACTCTTTGAGAAGCTTTGTCAAACTCTCTTTGGCAGTTGGATTGAGCAGTGCCCCAATCCTGACTTCTTTTCTCTCTTTTTCCGAACCCAAGTCGACTATTTCCAACGGCTCTTTGTGAGGTTCAATGGACCTTTCCTCTTGTCTGAGTAGTCGGGAGATCTCTTCTGGAATTTCGTCGTCAACTTCTTCTTCAGCCCCAAATACCAAAAATTCAAAGTTGGGAGAAGGCATTGGATCGTATGTTTTAACAGGGTTTAAAACAAGCAAACTGTATGACATGATGATTTATGTTTTAGAAGAGATAGAGAGAATGCAAGAGTGTGTGCAGTGTTTTTCTTTTGGAAAGCTACTTGTTTTTATTATTGAGTTGTTTTTTAGGATTACCATTTTCTAAGAAAAGCGAAAAGAGAAAACAGCAATTAATGCAGAAATTACAGAACGACGTTATTTTATTTATAAACAAGTCGATTCTTGAAACCACAGCCCTATAAAACAAAACTATGTCGCTTTGGGCAAAGCAAAGAGGGATAATTACAGAAAGTGAGCCCTATCAAAACATCTGTTTCACCTGGGCATGGTGAAAGGTTAAAGTAAAGACGACAATTACTTTGACTTATGAACGATCTTTGAAACATCGACAACAACCCATTGGCGGTGAACTCCTCGGTGAATCACAAAGTCTGGTACCTTCTTTCTTGATTTGTCTTCAGAAATGACGCTGATTTCTGGCGGAGCAGGATCATTGGAATCTATCTCCCAGGAAGAGTTGTCGTAGGAAGATTCTTCAACTGTATTTTGCATAGTATTTGTACTCTCAGGTATATCTCCCCATCCAGTTGGCTAGATGTCTTCAACCCTGATACGAGAACTTTCGGGAGTGGTGTACTTGACCAAGAAGTCATACTTTCCACTTGGTTGTCCCAAGGTGTCCCACACTTCTTTAGAACTGGAGGAGTCATCTCTTTCGATGACGTTGGCCTCGGGAAAAGCATAGTTGATGAATTCTAGTCCGGCAAGCTTTGCCAATTCATCGTTGTACTGGATATTTTCTGAATGACCTGAGTGATGATCCTATGACATGGTGGGGATGCAGGTATTCTGTTCAATGATGCTCAGCTGATTTTCTTGCCCCAAGTGTCTTGTGTACGACTACCAGATAGGCAGGCCATCCATTGGGCCATAATATTCGTGGTCAAAGTTGTCCTTCATCAGAGTGTCTTCCTCTAATGAATTTGGAGGAGCACGACATCCTTCCAGATCACAACCTCCGTATATCATTTCGACGTCCGTCCCGAGTATAAATCTCGGACCCTGTGTCAGAAATAAAAATGGCATAGGCACCTCTTCCTGAGAGATATAACTGTCCTTATTAAGATAGGATTCCATTCCTCATCTGTGTCAGAGGAATCTTCCTCGTTGATGGTATGGACTGCTTGAGGCACTGGGTGAAGGAAAACTCCACTGTGGAAGAAGTCCTGAATGGGATGAAGACTTTCATCGTTAGCAGTTGACTGGGTACAGGTTGCAGAAAAACCAAGACCCTTCTTTGTTTTATTATCAGTAGGAATGACAAGTTGCCCCCATCCTTTTGTATTGTTGCTTTCAATTGCCTCGAGGGCATCTTTGTATGAGAAAATAGAGGTTCCTTTCTCTGATTGATTCTCATTGCTCACCGAAAGTGCTTGGAAATGAATTCCAACAACCTCCTCGGGTTCTATACAAGTAGATAATGACAAGTTACTCACGATCAACGCTTGTTCTCAATAGACTGTGACGAGTTGATCGAAGTGACTGCCCCAGCCTGGTGTATCCAAGGTCTTCCTAATAAGCAACTGTACCCGGATGTCCATGACTTGGAAAGTGATTAGGAAAGTGTGAGGACCGATAGTTATAGGAAGGTCGACTTCGCCAATAACTGCTTTCCGAGATCCGTCAAAGGCTTTGACGATAACCTCACTGCCCCTCATCGAGGATCCTCTAAATGATAGTCGCAATAAAGTGGACTTTGGCATAATGTTGATGGTCGATCCTGTGTCTACCAGTACGCAGGCTAAAGCATCGTCCTGGAAGTTAACTGTGATATTGAGCGCCATGTTGTGGCGTTTGTCCTCCTCTGGCAAATCCTCATCACTGAACCCTAAGTTGTTGCAGGAAGTGATGTTAGAGATGATACTATCAAACTGTCTTATTGACACATCCTATTCCACAAAGGCCTTCTCTAAGACTTTCTCTATAGCCTCTCTGTGGGCTTCGGAACTGAGTAAAAGTGATAGCACAGGGATCTTTGAAGGAGTTTGTAACAGTTGATCAACAATGTTGTATTCACTCCTTTGGATGAGCTTTAGCATCTCATCATCATTCTTTGAAAGGTCGGGATTACTGGATTGACCGACTGGTGGATTGGGAACTTCCGTTTGAAGTTCCTTTTCTCTGTTAGGTTCTCCAACTCCTAGGTTGAAGATTCGACCGCTCCGTGTTACTCGACTGATGTCTGCGAAATTCACGACGGAGGGTAATGGAATTTCCTTTCCATTCTCAATTATTGTTGCACCGTATTTGTAAGGGATCGCCTTAGTTGATTCATATGGTAATGGTCCTGGTAAATATATAACTACAGGAGCCTTCTGACTTTTCTGATTGTCGTAAGTAACTTCAATCAACTCCTGGCTAGGAACCTTTGATTAGTCCAGTAGAGGGATGATGGTACAAACATCCTTGTTCTGTTGATGATCAGAGATTATGAAAACGTCTCTGATTTGATCAGCGAAGTAGTCCGACGTCCAGTTAATTGGCTCGAAAGTCGGACATGGGTGAATCTCTTTACGATCCAACTGACCTTGAAGGGCTGCTCGCACGAGGTAACATCCTTGGTTATTTTCCGGGCAGACTCTACAGCGCTCGTAGTTATGTGGTGGCACCTGGCCACGCCCGCTTTGAATACAGTGTAACCTCACTAGGTCAGTTTCCATAGATCGGACATCCTGACTTTGACGCCGAGTAGGGTTCCCATTAAGCACATTGATTTGTTGTGTGTCTTCATCCATATAGATTGGAAGCCACCAGTGGTTTAACAAGTGTTGCAAAGTTCTTTGAACGAGAGCGAACCCTTGGTTACTCTCACAACATCCTTTAGATAATCGTGAGAAGTGAGAAACCCGAGTTAGATTTGCCTGGCATGTAACTCCACCAAGCTGGTATTCATCAAATGAATATCGAAGATTTGGATCATGTTGATCTGATAAGGATTTCTATCATGGCGGTCCTGGATCCACCCAAGATCTATCTGACGCTGGAGGGCCTCTTGTACAAAAGAGCATCCCTGTTTGTTTACCGAGCAAGTCAGACAGGAATTGTAATCGTGTCGTGGCAGATTATGATACTGGCTTTGCCTTGAGTGTATCGCCACCAAGTTGACATTCATTGCACGGATGTCGTGGTTCTGAATGATGTTGGAATTTGTGTAGGTCGTGTTGACTACACGAACTCGATGCTTTTGGATCCATCCGAGATCCAATTGTTCCTGTAGAGCTGACTGCACCACAGAACATCCCTGATTATTTTTAGAGCAGATATCACACTGGTGATAATTATGAGGTGGCACATGGCCATATCCACTCTGTCTACAATGCATCTTGACCAAGTTGGCCCTCAATAAGAGTACATCATGAATTTGATAGCTGTTGTTAGACTCTCCCTCTATCAAATTTATTGCAGCTTTCTCGTGTTGAGGCAACGGGTTCGTGAGAACATTCGGATTCGTATCTTTGAAAGATAAGACCCCACTCCTAACAAGTTTTTGTACGTCAGATTTGAAACTGAGACAGTTTTCTATGTTATGCCCTGATCCTCCTTGATGATAAGGGTAAGTCTGATCTGTTTTGAACCAGAAAGGCGTGAAATTCTGGTATCAGATGTGTGATGTTAAGTGTGATGTCACAACAACACAATCTGCTAATATGAACAAGGCTATAACAACAGTAAATCAACACAATGAATTGTTCACCCAGTTCGGTCAAACTACCTACGTCTGGGGGATACCAAGCCAGGGAGGAAATTCACTATTAGTAGTATTAAATTACAGACTCAACAATCCCAGTTGACATCTACTAATCTTAATCACTACCCAATGACACTTCTACCTAAGAGACCACTTAGATATGAGAAACCACTTACTCCCTAAATCACCTTAGTGACACAATCTAAAGATTACACTTTAAACCACACCTTGATCTTGCTTAACAGCTTTGATCAAGAACAACACAGTCTTGCTTAAAAGCTCTAGAGTGAGTACACTTACTACCCAAAATAGTAACACCTATTCAACCATGAAAGGTTTACAAAACACACACGAAAACACAAATTTGACTTTCATTCTTTGCTCTCTTGTCTTCGTCGCCTTCAACAAGGGTTGAGGCTGCTTTAAATAGAATTCTGACTTGGGCTTGGACCTCCTCCAAATATCTGATTTGATTTTTTTTTTAAACCAGAATATAAAACAGATTTGATCTTCAAATCTTTTTAAATCATACACCCCTTAAACATAGCAACAGGATCTACTCCAAATCTAATTGTAACTAAAAATATCTTCTCCAAGATATTCGCACACAATCTCTCTAACAGATCTTCTCAAAACAACTTTTACGCGCAACCCTAAAACATCACAGCCTGATGTTTTGATGTTCTGATAACTGATGTCAAGACATCAAGTTTAACATCAGCATATAAAACTTCAACCCTGCAATAACTAATGTTAAGACATCAGACATATGACATCAACATTGTTCAACTTTGTTTTACCAAAATTCCAACCAATACAAGAACTAACAATCTCCCCCTTTGGCTAATTTTGGCTAAAATAATCTATGCCAACATCAAAGGTACCTGCAGCGGAAAAACTTCATACTCATAACCAGCATCAATCACATCCAAAATCTGCTAAACTCCCTCTCAAAACAAGAACCAGCATACCAGCTGTTCAAACATGCACACTCCCCCTCAAGCCTAGAACCACAACAGACAACTAGGCAACACATAGGCACATAGGCTAACTCTCCCCCCTTTTTAGCCATAATTGGACAACTTCTAACCAATTATACCCTCACACGACTAACACTTACAACAGTTAGTCCTACTAGCTCTCCTTGTCAGTCAAAAGTCAGCACCACATGACAAGACAAATCATAGAACAAAAACCAGATAAGCATAAAAGTACTTTTATCCAAGTTACACAACATGCACCCAATGTGCAGAATCAAAAAAAAACTACAAACTACAAAAGCAAGAAACAGTAAAAGCAGCACTTCAATCTTCATCAGTAGAACCAACTGCATCCTCCTCCGTCTCAGACCCTAAATCTTCAGTATGGACATCATCATCATCCTTACTTGCATTGACTTCGTCACCTTCTTTTTCTGCCATTCTTAGAGTCAAAATTAGTCTTTCAAATTTTTGTTTCCTTTCAGTACTAACTCTAATGACTTCATCTAACTCCTTACATGCTTCCTCCAGCTCAGAAATCATTCTAGTCTTGGAAGTTGGCTGGTGCGATGTTGAGACAGATGTCTTGACAATGTCAGGAACATGCTTTCCTTCAAACAACTTGTAGTGAATTGACAGAGCAGACTCCCTTTTACATACAACATCAGATTGATGTAGAATACCAGGATGCTGAGACAAGATGATCCCACAGATAAGAGAGGGAAACGCAATAGGTAATTTCACAGCATTTATAGCAGTATGCTTAATTGTCTGATAAAAAATGTAGGAGCCATAATCAAATATTTTCTTTGTCCCAATAGCATAAATCATCTTTCCCAATCCAACAGAAATAGTGGTCTTGTGATTAGTAGGGACCCAGTTGGAAGCACCTATCCTGTGCAAAATAGCATATTTAACACTTAACAAACTAGCTGACAACTTTCCTTTTAAAGGCCAGGCCTTCACTTGTCCTGCTGTGATTTCTTGACACACTGCATTATCAGTCACTTCCAACTCTCTATACTCTTTCTCATCTTTTCCTAGGTAAGTGTTAATGATCTCAGGAGAAAAATTAACACACTGACCTCTTAAATATACCTTTCTAAAATCCACACTTCTGCTATCATTAATAGCCACAGGAATGTTTACTACAAATTCCTTGACTAACCCATCATAGCATTTGGACAACCCAGAAACAGTCTTCATTAGCCCAACAAATTTGATCAACCCCATAACTTCCTTAATTTCCAGAGCATCTCCACCAAGCTCCCTTTCCAGGGCTAATCTCCTTTGACACACAAACTTCCACATGTGAGCACTGCTTGCATAGTGAAAGGATATGTTGTCAACAGGAACTTCAGGAACTTTGTCAGAAATCCTCTTCAAAATTGACCTTCTGACTGGAGTGATGTCTTGAACATCATCATCAACATCAAACTCAGATTCTGATTCTTCCCTCAGCTTCCTCTTTTTGGAAGTCACAGAAACCTTGCTCCAAGTCTTAGTAGGACCAGCCACAGTTGACTTCTTCTTTTTGTTCTCATGTCTCTCCTTAGGTGAAGAATCTGCAGACTTCCCTTTTCCATACCTTATTCTTTTGGCAATACCAGGGACAGCTTTACCAATAACTTCATTATCTGATAGGTCAACCACATCCATCACATCAGCAGTCTTCATTCCTCTGGGACTAGAAACAATATTCCTAGCAGGTGATGTTCTGACATCAGGTTCAACATCAACCTCATCTTCAATATGAGTATCAATATCTTCAACTTCAGCTTCTGCATCTTCAATGACAGAAACAGCCAATCTGTGAAGATTGGTTTCAGAAGTTTGCATGTCACCCTTTTCTCTAACAGATTGATCAGCAGGCATTTGACTCAGAGGTCTAGATATTCCCTTCACAGAAATCCCTTTCTCAAAAAATTTTGTGACAATCTGATCAACACTTTTGTCCACATCTACCCTTTCTTCAACAGCTTGAGGAAGAGGGGTGGTAGTCTTAGGAGTAGGTTTGTCTCCAAACAAAACACTAGTGACAAACGCTCTACTTTTGCTATCATCAAATTTCTTACCCGCAGATTGATCAGAAGTGTTACCTTTTGAAGGCCTCTTAGGTTGATACTTTTCAGGTCTTTTCTTTTCTGAACCTGGAATCATAGAGAGAAGAGCTATGTCCAAGGCTTCATCTATTGAAACTTTTTTCGTCGAAACCCTAGATGTTGCATGCGAAGAGCTCTTTGAAGCAGACTTCTTGGAGGGAGATGACCCATGTTGAGACATTGTTCCTTTGAAACAATTGACGTACAAGGATGTGTTGTGTCTTCCTATCTTTGGAGAGAAGATGAACAGACTTGGAGTGTGGAGATTGATGAGCGTGTGAGAGTAACAATAGGGAATGATAGCCTAAGGTAAGGGGGCTGCTTTTGTTGATCACTTAAAAGCCAATAAATGTATTTTCCACACCAAAACAAATTTCCTTTTAAAATTTTGAAATTTAATAAATGCACACCATAAGTCACTAGCCTCAGATGCCTTTTCCACATGCCCAAATTTCTACTTAAGACTTCACAAATTTCAGCACACATATCTTTAAGGAAATTGTCATTACACTTCATATCTGAGTGATCAACCTTTATGACCTTAGTTTCTTCAAGATTTCCTCTGAATAGTTGCATAACACTAGGTTGTTTGGTGATCCTTCTAATGTCACATTCAGATGTCATAACATCATCCTTGACATTACCTGATGAGCTGGACTCTTGAGGAACCCATAAATAACAGTTATCTATGGATCTAACTCCCCTCATACTGACGTCACTCTTCTCATTAGTCACTAAACATTCATCTTTAGTGTAGCTAACCTTGAATCCTTCATCACATAACTGACTGACGCTAATCAAATTAGCAGTCAATCCTTTGACAAGAAGTACATTTTCAAGATTAGGTCCAGCCTCACAATTCAATTTTCCAATTCCTTTAGCTTCCCCTTTTTCTCCATTACCAAAAGTTACATCATTTGTGGAGTAAGTCCTGATATCCACCAAATGATTCTTGAAACCTGTCATATGCTTTGAGCACCCACTGTCAAAATACCAACCAACCATAGTTGGGGTTCTAACAGATGAGTGAGCTAATAGACATGTGACAGAAGCTTTAGGAACCCATTGTTTAACAGCCTCAGGCATGTTCTGCTTCTGTCTAGGTTGAGGAACAGACTTGGGATAACCATGCAGTTTAAAGCAAGAAGATTGTATATGGCCAAATCTTCCACAATAGTAACATCTCACTCTTTGAATCTCTTCTCTGAAGTGATTGAAATGTCCCCCACCTTGATGATGCTTTCTGTCACACTGCTGAGGCTGCCATCTATCAAAATATCGATGCAGTCTTCTCCCATAATTAGGCTGTCTTCTGTAATGATGAGTCTGTCTTTTGTAATGATTAGGTTGTCTTTTACCATGATGATGTGGCCTTCTTCTGCGAACGATGAGGCACAACATTATTAGGTCCAAGACCATACATTTTCCCTTGATGTTGAGACATCGGATGGAACATGTTATGTTTGAAACTAGAAGCCTTCATACTCCTATGGTATTGAGGAGGCATATACTGCCTAGCTCCAGAAACCTGAGGCTTTCCTTGAGGTTGAGGCAAAAACTTCTTAGGTACAAGACCATAACCCTTTCCATTATTTTGTGGCCCAAGGTGAGGGACAACCTTCTTAATTCCAGAACCATGTCCTTTTTCATGATGATGAGGAATGTTCTGTTTAACCCCAGAAGAACTAGCCTCGGCATATATCTTCTTCTCACGCTCATATCCTAGACCAGTCTTATCACTTGCCCCTTTTCCAGCTTCAAGTATTTTATCCAGAGTGTCAGTTCCACTATTTAACATTCTGATGGATTTTGACATTTGATCAAGCTGGGATTTTAACAACAAAACTTCATTCTCAAGTTCATCTTTATCAGTCTCAAGCTGGATTATAATTTTCTTCTGCTTCTCCCCTTCTTGACAGACCTCTTCACTTTTCAGACACAGCTCTTGATAAGAAGATGCCAGCTCTTCAAAGGTCAATTCACCATCACTAGATTCTCCATCAAAGGCACATATTCTAGTCAATGCCTTAACATGCTTGGCATTCTCTTCTTCACTTTCACTATCTGTATCAGACCAGGAAACAGATAACCCCTTTTTCTACTTATTGAGATATGTAGGACATTCTTTCTTGACATGACCATAACCTTCACACTCATAGCATTGAACTCCTTTTTCATGGTTGGACTTTTCTTCATCTCTTGTTTTCTTCACTTGATTACTAGACCTGTTTTTGTCAGATGTGATGTTCTTAACATTAGGTCTATAGTTTCGGTCCATTCTCTTTAGCACCTTATTAAACTGTCTCCCAAGCATCACAACAGCATTAGACAATTCCTTCTGAGTTCCAAAATTATACTCCTTCTTACCATCTTTAGTATTAGACACCAAAGCTATGCTTTTGGTCTTCTTTTCAGGCTCCTCATTCAACCCCAACTCAAAAGTTTGAAGAGAACCAATCAACTCATCAACTCTCATCTTGCTGGTGTCTTCAGCTTCTTCAATAGCAGTCACCTTCATTTTATATTTCTTGGGAAGGGATCTGAGAATCTTCCTTACCAGCTTCTCTTCAGTCATTCTTTCTCCTAAAGCACTAGAAGCATTGGACTGCTCAAGAATATTCATGTGAAAATCATGAATGGTTTCATCCTCCTTTATCTTCAGATTTTCAAACTTAGTAGTCAACAGTTGGAGTCTTGACATCTTGACCTTGGAAGTTCCTTCATGAGTAGTTTTCAAGACATCCCAAGCTTCCTTAGCTACTTCACAAGTGTTTACCAGCCTAAAGATGTTCTTGTCAATACCATTAAAGATGGCATTCAAGGCTTTTGAATTTCCAAATGCAAGCTCATCTTCTTCCTTGGTCCAATCTTCCTCAGGTTTCAGCTTTGTTGTACCATCCTTTTCAACAATAACAGGTGATTTCTAATCTTTTAAGACAGCCTTCCAAGCCCATGCTGTCTAATGACTTCAAGAAGGTAACCATCTGTGGTTTCCAATAGTCATAATTAGAGCCATCTAGAATACGGGGTCTATTCACAAATCCACCACTCTCCTTGTCCATTGCACCAGAAAGTATCAGCCCTAGATCTCACCCAGATGCATAGCAGGATGCCTGCTCTGATACCAATTGAAATTCTGGTATCAGATGTGTGATGTTAAGTGTGATGTCACAACAACACAATCTTCTAATATGAACAAGGCTATAACAACAATAAATCAACACAATGAATTGTTCACCCAGTTCGGTCTAACTACCTACATCTGGGGGCTACCAAGCCAGGGAGGAAATTCACTATTATTAGTATTAAATTACAGACTCAACAATCCCAGTTGACATCTACTAATCTTAATCACTACCCAATGACACTTCTACCTAAGAGACCACTTAGATATGAGAAACCACTCACTCCCTAAATCACCTTAGTGACACAATCCAAAGATTACACTTTAAACCACACCTTGATCTTGCTTAACAGCTTTGATCAAGAACAACACACTCTTGCTTAAAAGCTCTAGAGTGAATACACTTACAACCCAAAATAGTAACACCTATTCAACCATGAAAGGTTTACAAAACACACACGAAAACACAAATTTGACTTTCAGTCTTTGCTCTCTTGTCTTCGTCGCCTTCAACAAGGGTTGAGGCTGCTTTAAATAGAATTCTGACTTGGGCTTGGACCTCCTCCAAATATCTGATTTGATTTATTTTTAAAACCAGAATATAAAACAGATTTGATCTTCAAATCTTTTTAAATCATACACCCCTTAAACATTGCAACAGGATCTGCTCCAAATCTGATTGTAACTGAAAAATATCTTCTCCAAGATATTCGCACACAATCTCTATAACAGATCTTCTCAAAACAACTTTTACGTGCAGCCCTAAAACATCACAGCCTGATGTTTTGATGTTCTGATAACTGATGTCAAGACATCAAGTTTAACATTAGCATATAAAACTTCAACCGTGCAACAACTAATGTTATGAACCAAATGTTAAGACATCAGACATATGACATCAACATTGTTCAACTTTGTTTTACCAAAATTCCAGCCAATACAAGAACTAACAAGGCAGATTTTCCGGTACTGTAAGAGGAGACTTGGTTTGGACATGCCCCTTGACCAGTAATAATGGAAATAGCTCTGCGTACAACATGGGTATAGGATCAAACCCTGGTGGTAGTGTTGTACAGTTGTTGTTGTATGGAGGACGAGCCTGCTGAAGAGGTTGTTGGGTCCTTTGTTGACATTGCTGTTGATTCGGTTGACTTTGAGCAACCTGAGGCTGATACGTAGGAACATGTGCAGGGTTAATAGCAGGAGTTACAACTGCTACTGGTTGGTACCGTCGCCTTTGCTTTCCGAGAGAGATATTCCCAATATCCTGCTCTTTTTTCTTAGGGAGAGCACTACCGTATCGTTTTGTACTACTTGATGATCCAGCGTCTTTAACTAAACGTCCTTCCCAGACCACTTCCTCAAGACGAACTCCCATGCCTACCATTTCGGTTAAGTCACTGGGTGCACTGGCAACCATTATGTCATAGTAAAATGAGCTCAAGGTTTTTAAGAAGATCTTTGTCATCTCCTTTTCCTCCAGAGATGGAGAAATCTGAGCTTCAATTTCACGCCATCTCTGAGCGTTCTCCTTAAAGGTCTCCTTGTCCTTTTGTGACATTGATCTAAGTTGATCTCTGTCGGGTGCCATGTCTAAATTGTATTTATATTGTTGAATGAAAGCAGCGCCAAGATCTCTGAATGTGCCGATCGTGGCGCGGTTTAAACCCATATACCATTTAATACGACATCGGTTAAACTATCCTGAAAGTAGTGAATGAGTAGCTCCTGGTTCTTTGTCTAGACTGACATTCGCCGAGCGTACATCACCAAATGGCTTTGAGGGCAAGAGTTCCCCTTGTACTTTTCGAAGTCGGGTACCTGGAACTTGTGCGAAACTTTCACATTGGGGACCAAGCAAAGGTCCACGGCGTCCTTTCCAAATAAATCCTGACCGCGAAGGGCTTGCAGCTCTTTCTGCATTTCCAGGAACTGTTCCTCGAACTCATTCATTCTGTCAAACATGCTGTCATTTCCGCCAGAAGGTATCTGTGGAATCTATCCTTCCGGGACAGTGTGTACCACGGGTGGTGGTATAGTCATTATGGCTGAGACTCTCGGTGCCTCCCGAAGTTTGTAACCTTCAAGAGTTGCTATCATGCCCCGGAATCTTCGCTTTCCTGAAGTTTGTAACCTTCAGGCCTAGTGGTTCCTACTGCGGTTCCCGGATCTTCCATGATCGGCGGAATATATCCTTTCAGGATATAGTTAAGTGGCATGCCCCAGGGACGATCTTTCGGCATTTTATACCTAGGATCATACTTTTCCACTATGGGCGTTGATGTGATCTCTGAGATCACAATCCTTTGTGACTGCATATGAGCTTCTGCTAGAGCTTGCATGTCGTTATGAAGCTTTCTCAGATCCTCTTTCAGAGTGTCGATCTCTTCCCTCAACTCTCTGTTCTCTTCCTCGAGATCATCCATCTTTTTCTGACGATTGGCCCGAGTATTATACGAATGAGACAGTTTGACTTTAGAATTGAGACACAAACGCAAGATTCATAGGCAAGAAGAATGCGTTTATGCGAGAATGATTGATATGCAATGATTACATTAATTGTATGTTTTTGTTTATTCAAAGTAAACTTCGACAATTAGATTGCAAATATAAAAAAGTGGGGAAACCCCGTTTTATTGAATTCAAAAGATTGTGGAAATGGATATACAGTAGATTACAAAGTGCTGAAAAAGGAAATCTAAACAAATGGATCCTGAGTCCTCTCTGAAGAGAGCTCAGGTGCTGGTTCTGGTACTTTCCTTTTCTTTGACCGGGGCTCTTCAGCCATTGTCGGGTTGTCATTCCTTCGCCAAGTGAAAGGAGCGAGCAAATTCCTTTGGTCATCCTGATTTTCTACAACATGTTGCTCTAAAATCTCAATCAGAGCATCCTTTTCTCTTAATAGCTGTTGTATCTTCTTGCACTCCACATTGAGTATACGGTACTTGTTCCTCCAAGACCTCTTCTCCTGCTGAACTTTGCTGTCTCAGACATGAAATAAAGGGCAGAGTCCCTTAATGGAAGAACTTCCTGACGAGGGTAAGGCATCCTCAGCTTGAGAGCTCTAGTTTGTACCTAGTGGAGATAATGCTCCACCGAGACGCAGTCTGGTTTTCCTAGAGACTCTCGTCCTTTCCTATGAACATGTTTCCAGGCATGCACTATTTCTGTCTTTAGTGCCCTGTCATTTTCCCCTTCCTTGAAGAAAAGACCTTCCAGATGAGCATTACGCTGGACATGCCTCATCGGGTATCCAAATTGACGCCGAACTAACATTGGATGATAATTAATTCCTCCCTTAGTTCCTATAAGGGGTACATTTGGGAAATTTCCACAACGGTCAATGATCCTGATCCCGTCGTAGATTCCATTGTACCAATTGATGTCCGAGTTGGTAAGAGACATGATTCTCTGCAACCAACGTAAAGTGTTCTTTTGATCATAAAATGCAGCAGACTTGGGCAAATGGGAAGTGAACCATTTGTAAAGCAAGGGTGCACAACACGTGATCATTCCTCCGCTGTATAAATTCCTTAAGTGTACCGAATGATATGCATCTGCGAGTAAGGTCGGTTGATCAGTGCATTTTAATGCACATTCTCTTATGTTTGTACTTAGGCATTTCCTTAGTTTATTTTGTTTATTTTAGTGTTTTATTATGTTTTTATAATTAAGTCTTTGTTTGTCGTTAATCTATTTTCGCAGCTTAATTTCAGCTTTAGCGGTTATTTGATACCTGTCCACTGTTTGGATCATAACTGGAGTTAAGAGAATCTGATTTGCGCCTTCTACTAGGCGTTGGAAAGCTAAGACAGAGACCTACAAGATACATGTTTAAGGAAAGAGCTGATTCGGATGGGAAGAGAGTCAAATAATTCGTTGAAGTTAGGACCCGAATTCTGCCTTTAGGAATATTTAGTTTTGGGCCGGGTTTTGTATGTTTTTCGACCCAGTTGGGTTAGAACCGGATTCTGTGTACTTTCCTATACCTAGTAGCAACCTTGCTACTGTTGATTACCTACCTACCTTCTTTTCACGATTTTACTTTGCTTTTACGATTGTAATGGAGAACTAATTCTCGAAGGCAAATCCTGCTGCTTACGGGTTCCATCGCTTTGAGGTTATTCTAATACCAATTTAAATTCGATTCCATTCAATTATTTTTTATGAAGTCATTTACTTAATTTGATTGTAATCGTTTGCTTAATTCGATTGTGTTCATAGGATAAAATTGATTAAATTCGATTGTATGCATGTTCCTAAATTTAATTGCGTGTTATCGTTTGCTTAATTCGTTAACCCGTCGTATTCTTAACCATTTGCTTAATTTGGTAAACAGGAACATAATTCGTATGATTTTGATAAGCGCTTGTCTGATTGATATCATAATCGAATAGGATCGAATCCGCTTAGGGATTGATGTTATAGTAACCGATGATAAGTCGGAATCCGAATCAGTAGGATTAGCCGTTTTAGCTTAATTGATAATCACTTATTTTAATCATTTTTTTAATAATCACTTATTTTCTCATTATTTTTCTAAATCAAAACCAAAACCCCCACTAAACCTTTTCTTTAGTTGGTTGAATCATACAAGAATCCTTGTGAGAACGATACTCGAGTTGTCGTTACCGTTACTACTATTTTTCAAAAATACTAGTTTTTGATCCGTGCGCGACAGCGGATCAAATACTCGTTTTTTTATTTGGTTTTTGAGTTACAAGTATGAGTTTTGTTCTTAGCTCTCTTTGACGAAAGACTTGTGGTGTGATGTGATTGATTCTTTTTGTGCATTCTTGGTATGTATGTATGACTAAACTCTAAATTGTACATCACTAGTGGTAGATCACTAACCTTGTGAGATTTTGAGCCTAATAATGGATTAAATTGGCGCCGTTGCCAGGGATTCTTGTTTATTTTAACCAATTTTAGAGTTTTAGTTTATAGTTTTGTTAGATTTTTTTGTTTTTTGTTTTTTGTGTTTTGTTTTTGCGTGTTAATTTTCAGGGTTGCGTGCAGTGATAAGAGTTTCAGTCTGTAAGGTAAGTTTGAAAGCTACTGTTTTGATTCGCCTCGAAATTTTTCCATAAAATCAGCAAAAAATCGCTGAACAATACTTATTTAGAATCATATTCTAAAAGATTTCGACCCTCAAAATCGCAAATTCTGCGTTTTTCTATTTTATTTGATTTATTTTCTATTTTCATATTTTCAAAAAAATCCGAAATTTTTTTGATAGATTTATTCGGATTTGATTTGATTTTTAGTTATATTTTCATAATTTTTAGATTTTATTTTATTCACTTTTCTATTTTTCCATTCTTTTTCTTAATAGGGGCATTGTAGGTATTTTTCTAATTGTTACTGCATTGCTGAATTAGTTATGTATTTTGTTTTTGTTTGTTGATTTTTTTATTATTAAATTCAATATGACTAACCAAATAACTCTTAGAGAACTTGCTGCACATGATATGAATTATAACGATTTATGTATTGAATATCCTACTATTAATGTACCTTTCAAATGGAATTCTGATTTAATACACTTGTTGCCAAGGTTTAATGGTCTTGCAGGTGAGGATCCGAATAAGAATCTGAAGGAATTCCAGATTGTTTGCTCTACACCTTCCGAACCTTCACTAGAGGACCTTGTCAAGCAAATGGCTATAAATGATCTCCAGTTTCAACAACAAATAGATTATACTATTCAAGCTTTGCAGACACAGATTGGACAGCTTGCTACTTTAGTGAATGCCATGAAGCAAGCTCAAGAATCAAACCATCTACCTGCCCAAACAGTAGTGAATCCAAAAGAGTTGTTTTCTGATTTGTTGATGATACTTATTCTGAATTGTGTTCTGATTTTCCATAATTAGCAGATTTTGATGATACTTACTCTTGTGATTCATGTGCCGATACTAACATTTGCTCTGTTTGCGCTGAGATTAATGCTGCCGTGCAGGGTGATGTTTTTCATGCAGATGAAGTTGTTTATGCAGCTGAAGCACTTGACATCACGGCTGCCCCAACCTCACCATCCATTGAACAACCTCTTTCCTTATAGCTTAAACCACTTCATAATAATCTGAAATATGCTTATTTAGAGATGGATGAAAAGCTTCCAGTTATAATTTCTTCTAACCTTGATTTTGATCAAGAAAATAAGCTTTTGCAGGTTTTAAATAAACATAAGAAGGGAATTGGATGGACCTCGATGGAAGATGAAAGACAAGCAGTGAGGCAGCCCCTTAATTTTTTTATTCTTGATGTTGTGAAAAAAGAGATCACGTTCACGTGCCCATTCGTCACTTTTACTTATCGAATATTCTTCTTTGATTCTGGAATAAAAGGCGAAGGCACTAATAAATATTTCAAAGTCAATGGATGCTACCCAAAGTTACTTTATGACATCCCCACTTTGGAAGAGGAGCCTGCAGAAGATCTCTCTTTGGGAAAGACTGCTTATGTGATCGCATATCCGCCTTAACTACTCGGATGTGTTCTTTCCTTTCTCTCACTCTTATTTTATATTTTTGTTCTTTCATTGAGGACAATGTATGTTTTAAGTGTGGGGGAGGGAACCATTTTTTTATTTTGTTTTCTTTGTTTTTTTTTCATTTTTTTTTTCAATATTCTCTGTTTTGGTTTTGTTCTTAAATAAAAAATTAATTTTTTTTAATTAGAAACACAATGCATCTTTTGAAATTTTTAGGCTATAGATTAATTTGAGGTTAGATTGTGGAGACTTGGGAAAAATTCATAAGATCGGTACCGTTTTAACACCTTAAGTCTCCCAAATATAAAAATCGATTTAAATACTTGTTATGACATAGCCTTGAGTTCTCATCCTTTAATAGCTCTTAAGTAGTTTATCTAGCAGTCAGCACCATCTAAAAATCACACACTAATTAATTAAGCTGGTGCAAATAAGTGAATGATCTCGTGCTTAATAATAAATCTAAATAGGAATCCGCCTTTTAAGTTAGGTGACCTTCACCCGGTCACTTAGGCTAACGGTTGTGAAACCTTCAAAAAAAGAAAAAAATATTGTTGTTGCTAATCTGGTTAATTTTGAATTGTTGACAAGATATGGATCATAGTCACTAACAAGCTTATTTACCATGTGTGTTAATAGATAACGGGCTTAATGTGATTGCATTAGAATGAAAGAGAGCAAGAAGGAGGATGAGTAAGTTAGGCTTAGGCATAATAACATGATTTGGATTGGTTTGTATAGGAGGGAGGTTTATGACCGCACAATTGCGGATTTGTGTTCTTACGATAACCTTAGTGTGAAAAATTAGTCCCTATCGATACAATCTTGACTGAAGAAGAGGTTGTGGCCTAGAATGAGTTTCTGGATGCTATTGTTTTTAATGAGTCTTGATACTATTTTGCTCGGAGTGCAAAAGTTCAAGTGTGGGGGAATTTGTTCAGTGCATTTTAATGCACATTCTCTTATGTTTGTACTTAGTCATTTCCTTAGTTTATTTTGTTTATTTTAGTGTTTTTATTATGTTTTTATAATTAAGTCTTTGTTTGTCGTTAATCTATTTTCGCAGCTTAATTTCAGCTTTAGCGGTTATTTGATACCTGTCCACTGTTTGGATCATAACTAGAGTTAAGAGAACCGGATTTGCGCCTTCTACTAGGCGTTGGAAAGCTAAGACATAGAGCTACAAGTTTCATGTTTAAGGAAAGAGCTGATTCGGATGGTAAGAGGGTCAAATAATTCGTTGAAGTTAGGACCCGAATTCTGCCTTTAGGAATATTTAGTTTTGGGCCTGGTTTTTTATGTTTTTCGACCCAGTTGGGTTAGAACCGGATTCTGTGTACTTTCCTATACCTAGTAGCAATCTTGCTACTGTTGATTACCTGCCTACCTTCTTTTCACGATTTTAATTTGCTTTTTACGATTGTAATGGAGAACTAATTCTCGAAGGCAAATCCTGTTGCTTACGGGTTCCATCGCTTTGAGGTTATTCTAATACCAATTTAAATTCGATTCCTTTCAATTCTTTTTTAGGAAGTCATTTGCTTAATTTGACTGCAATCATTTGTTTAATTTGATTGTGTTCATAGGATAAAATTGATTAAATTCGATTTTATGCATGTTCCTAAATTTAATTGCGTGTTATCTTTTGCTTAATTCTTTAACCCGTCGTATTCTTAACCGTTTGCTTAATTCGGTAAACAGGAACATAATTCGTATGATTTTGATAAGCGCTTGTCTGATTGATATCATAATCGAATAGGATTGAATCCGCTTAGGGATTGATGTTATAGTAACCGATGATAAGTCAGAATCCGAATCAGTAGGATTAGCCGTTTTAGCTTAATTGATAATCACTTATTTTAATCATTTTTTTATAATCACTTATTTTCTCATTATTTTTCTAAATCAAAACCAAACCCCCCCCCCCCCACTAAACCTTTTCTTTAGTTGGTTGAATCATACAAGAATCCTTGTGAGAACGATACTCGAGTTGTCGTTACCGTTACTACTGTTTTTCAAAAATACTCGTTTTTTATCCGTGCGCGACAGCGGATCATCGGTACAGGGTTTCCGATCAGGAAAATCTTAATGGAGTTGACATCTACGAAGTTATCAATGTTGGGTAACAAAAATAACCCATAGGTGAGCAAAACAAAGATGCTCTCGAAAGCGGCCACGTTCCCTATACTGGCAAAGTACAGAGCTTTCTTTATCAAGAATTGGGCTGGCAAACCTTGGATGCCACCCTTAGTGGTCATGTAAGTCATGACTTCTGACTCGTCCAAATAAATTGCTCGTGCAATGGTTTGATCCTTTGGAATTTCTTCCAGTCCAGAAAGGGGAGCTTGATCTGTGATATGCAGATCAATCAAGTAAGATTACTCCTCCAGTGTTGGTGCTAGCTGATAATCTGGGAATGTGAAACAGTGATAGATCGGATCGTAGAACTGGATTAGTGTGGACAGGATTTCTTCGATTACATTGACCCTTAATAGAGACAGTAGTCCCTCATACTTAGCTCTGAAAGCCTCGTGGTTGGTGATCATTCTCGCCAAACCTCTCAAATCCTCTAACTTTGGAACCTTGAAGGTGTACTTATGAGTTTTCCTTCTACCGAAATCCATTAGCGCAATCCCTTTATCTGACATTTGCAATCATTGTCTCAGTTTAATTTGAAAAAGAGAGACTAGAAGAGAAGATTTTTCTTTGGTTTAGTGTTTTTTAAATGAATGTATGAATGCAGCACACAAAAACATAGAAAAAACATGGGGTCAAAGGGTCGGTGTCATGAAGTCAAGGCTCTACCCCCCCCCCAAAGGTTTATACTGGTGATTTTTTGTACCTGTCCGCAAAATCATTGATCCCTCTTGGGATGACAACAACAAGCGGATCGCCAGCGAGCTGATGTATCCTAGAGTGATCTCAAATGAGGGTAGTATCGCGTGATAACTATTTTCGATAGCTTCCACACTACAAAATGGCTTTAGTCTACTAAAAACCTCAGCTTATCTAATAACCCAGTCGATAACACTACTTTCAACAGCCAAATTCGTATAGGCAATGTATCTGCAAAGGGAGTCTCCACTGAGTTTGATGGTCGATCGGGGGCTCTTAACTGGGATTCACTCCCTGCAAGATTACCCGCATTGCCATCACCTATCTTAGGTGTATACTCAATCTTTCCACATGCGGCATCACATGCATTCCCATTAGCAGAAAAATAAACACAGATATCAATTAGGAAAAGTAGTATATATATTTGTCTTAATCATCCTAGACCTCTAGTCTTACGATCCTAACAGACAATGACTCCCCTAGCAGAGTTGCCATTTCTATGATACCTTGAGAACTTAAGGTTTTCTACCTAAGAGATGGGAAGAGAACAAGATCTCGAATAATCTCCCCAGCAGAGTCACCATTCTTCTGTAGCGCGAATTTTTGTGTGGTTGCGAAGCACTATCGCTTTGGGGTACTACAGTTCGATTCATTTTTTATCCTATTGAAGCTGACGAAGGAAGGGAAATAGATGTCTTTAATTAACCATGCTTGCAAACTGAGTTTTAACAGATGACTGTTGGTTTACAGATGCTATTTAAGATTGTGGGTCTCTCTTAGGTTATTTTGCTTAAGAACAGTGTCTAGGCTATTGGTAGGATGTTAGGTCTGATGCTTTTTGATTGATGTATGAAGGTATGGGATTTTGGGTTTTTTGATTGGTATGCTCGCTAAGATTTTTTAATCTTATGCCTACGTATTCCCGTTTAATGAAACAAGGAAATCAGAGCAATCGTAGTTCCTCCTATTCTATGGGAGGAAAAAGTTGTTTTGGTGTCTTATTCAAAGCCCAAGACGTGAAGCTAAAGGGAGTATATGTATCTTGTTCAAAGCCCAAGATGTGAAGTTGAAGGTGGTTTGTATCTTGTTCAAAGCCCAAGATGTGAAGCTGAAGGTTTTAGAGAGAATTTGTCATCTCTAAGGAGGAGTTGTTGATGTTTGTATGCTGTGAGCAAGACACAGATTTGATGCTAAAAGGTTGATTGACTCAACCGAGGTTTTCCTTATACGAAGCCTAAGAGGAGGCTTATGACCCAACAAGAGGGTGTTTTTATATGTCTTGTACGAAGCCAAAGACGGAGGCTAAAAGGTTTGTGACCCAACAAGAGGGTCATTTATGCTCAACAAGAGAGTGTTTTGTATCTCGTACGAAGCCCGAGATAGAGGCTGAAAGGTTTGTGACCCAACAAGAGGGCCTTTTATACTCAGCAAGAGAGTGTTTTGTATCTCGTACGAAGCCCGAGATGGAGGCTGAAAAGGGTTTGACTCAACAAGAGAGTCTTTTATACTCAACAAGAGAGTCTGAAAAGGTTAGCTCTGCTGGAGAGAATCATTGTACAAAGCCCAAGAGGAGGCTATGTTTGTTGGTGACTGTTTCAGTTTAGTGACAGGTCCAGTCTGTTGGATAAAGAGAAAATCAGTTCTTATACAGGGACTGATTAAAGGTAAGGCTGTGCTTTGGTTTTGATCAGAGGATCAGGGTTATTTCCTATTCTTTAAGGCAATGGGAAATCCAAAGGGTATTGAGACTGTCCAAGTCTACTGGTGTTTTGAGAAGTCGATTCTCGGTTAAGTGAATGATCCTTGTATAATGCCCAAGAGAATGCTGGTATATTAAGGGATGAAGGTCAACCCATTAACTGGTCTGACACTTGACTCAGAAAGACGGCTCTAGCAAATTGATGACTAGGTTCTGTTCCTATACCTGTAGAGGTCTCTGGGCCCTTGTACTAAGCCCAAGAGAATGCGTGAGAGCTTTTAAGAGGCCGGAGGGTCCTTGTACAACGCCCAAGAGGAGGCGGGGATGCTTTTAAGAAGCCTGTGGGTCCCCAAACCCCGAGAAGTTCAAGACATGCCATTCACCGAGAATAGATCAAGCCAGGAAAGTCTGAGAATTTGGAAGAAACTCAAGAGATGCCATTCACGGAGAAAAGATCATTTCTGGGGAGAAGAGTTTCTTTGACAATTTCTAAGAGTGACAGTCTGAGAAAGGGTTCACTGAGAATGCTGCCTTTCACGTTTCCATATTGTTTAACCCCAAGAGGAGGGAAGACTGTATCTAGTAATCCTATGGGGGATCTAGTTTTGTTTGTATTTAAGAGTGACCAACAGGCTTTACCTAGTTCTAGACGTAGTTGCCGGGGAAAACTCTAAATAACTATACTAGTATTACACAGTTGATATTTGACAAGTATATAAAAGTTTGTGAAAGAAGACTTACAGTGAGCAGCCCCACAATACAGTTATATATATATATATGAAAGCGGATAAAGAAAGCGGGTAAACACTTACTCGGTTGTAGAGCTTCCATGCTGTTTTGTTAGTTGTTCAACAAAGAAAGCTTTGATAACAATATTATATTCTAAATCAAAGGAGAAAGTTCTTTGAAAAGATTGTTGGGGCTTACAGCTCGAGGAAAGGCCCAAGGTTTTATCAGTGATTGCACTGTTGTTTTGAATTTGTACAGAGGGGCTTATACAAGTGACTGAGGCCAAAAAGGTTTTCTGTACAAAGGGATGTATCTTACACTCTTTCAAGAGGCCCAAAGAGTTTTAAAGAAAAGAAATGGGGCTTATAACACGAGGGTAGGCTCAGATGATTTGATTTTTGAACCGGCGATCGCGCCGAGATTTTCTTTTAACGCAGAGGGACTTATACAATATCGGAGGCCCAAAAAGGTTTTGGTTAAAAGGGGATTGGGTCTTACACTCTATTAGAGGCCCAAGGGGGTCTTTGTACAAGTTATGGGGCTTACAGCTCAAGGAGAGGCCCAGTTGATTTTGTTAAAAAAGCTGACGATCGCGCCGTTGTTTTTGAAAATACAGTGGGACTTAAACAATGACTGAGGCCCAAAAAGTGGTGTACTTACAAAGGGATTGGGTCTTACACTCTAATAGAGGCCCATGAGTGTTTGAAAATGATTTGTGAGGGTGAAAATCAAAGAAACCCTAATTTTTGTTTTCCTTTAAAAGTAAATATTTAAATTAAAATATAAAAATGATAGAAATACCAAATAAGTTTTACTAAACCATTTGTGATTTTTGTTTAAGGTTTGAAAAATGAGGTTTTAATCACAAGATGATTTAGAACTCATTTGGTTTTGATTTTCAAAGTAAATATTCACTTTTAAATGTTTAAAAACAATTAAAAATGAATTTATTCACAAAAATACTAATTATATTAAATAACTAATATAAATTTGATTTTTTTGTGGAATAAAATATTTCAACATTTTTGTATTTTTTCCAAAAAGAACCAATAAAAAATAATTAAAATTGAGGGAGTTATTAATTTTTCAAATCATTAAAAATAATAAGAAAAACAATAAAAAGAGGAAAAAATAACAAAAAGAGGATCTGGGGCGAGGCGGATTCGAACCCCAGACCTCTTGTGTATAGGGCGCGCGCCTTACCACTGGGGTGGTGATCATCCGTTGATTGAAACACAACCACAAATATATAAGACTTGCCTTGTTTTTGGCCTGGCCCAAGGCAAGGCAAGGCAAGATTTTGGTTGAAAACGTGAAGGCCATAACTTTCTCATTTCTCCATGGATTGGGACAAAATTTAGGTCTATCGTGCCTAGAATTTCACAAGGAATCTAATGGTGGTGGTGTTTTTTTCAAATCATGCTCCTATTGAAAAACCCGATAGTGGTTTTGAAATAGGCCATGATTTGCATTTTCTGTGCCATCTCTTGGTACAAGCATGAATTACATGATAAATTGGTGCAAACACAACACATATAACATGTATAAGAGATGCATGATCAGTGGACATCAAAAGAAAGCATCATTCAAAGAATCCAAGTTGTGATGCTTACCTCTTTTTGGAGCTTTTGTGCAATCTGCCAAGAGCTTTGTTCCAGAAATGATTTGATGCTTTGGACACCCTCAAATGATCTCTTAGAAGCTTTTAGGATGGTTGGAATCAGCTAGAAACCTCAGGAACATGTTTGAACTCTTTCTTGCAAAAGGGGCAAAAGTGGCCAAAATAGCAACTCTCTCAAATGGTGTTCTAGATGTGTGGCACCATTTGGGACAGTTCAAGGATGATATTTGGAGTGTGTTTGAGATTTTATCTGGTTTGGAAAGTGACTGAATCAAGACATGGCTTGAAAAATGCACAAAAGTCCTATTTTGAGGTTTTGAGAGGTGACTTTGTGATTTTGGTGTTACAGGTCACTTGTGAGATTTTGGACAGCTTAAATGTGACATATTGGATGTGTTTGGATCATGAGTTGTGGTGGAATTGCTCTCTAACTCAAAAACTCATAGTTACCTTGCTAAAGAAGGTATTTTTGCCTAGAGAAAGAGATTTTGAGGAAAGCAAGTGTTGTAGTGCTTTGGTGTACTCAAACTGAGCACAATTGAGCTCTATTTATAGTAGAGCAATGTTTGTTTTGGCTGCAATAGTGAATGGCAACTGCAGCAGAGGTTTGGCCAATGTTGAGCAATGAGAATCCAAGTCTCCTCTAGCCATTGACTAGATGTTAGGGCACAGGCTGCTGGTTCCCTTGGTCTTGGATAAGTCTTGACTGAATTCAGTTAGGAATGGCTCATTCCATGCCACCTTGGTGCATCCATTAAATGCTCCAATCCAAAATTGGAGTCTTGTCCCTCTTTTAGGCATTTCTAGGTTTGGCATGCTACTTTTGGTTCCAAAGACTTGGGAGGCTGATGGATCAGGATTTGTCCCTCCTTGGTCTCCCCTTGAGGTGTTCAGATGGATAGATTTGTTTACCCTTTGCAAAATTTGAGCAAATCGAGCAAAACTCCCAAATCTTCCTTGCCATGACAGTTTGCAGCAAGGCATATTGGCATTGTCATATCTCATGGCTCAAGTGAACTTTGATGAAGTTCTTGGCCATTTTGGAAAGCCCTCATATGATACAACAACTGTTTGATCATAGTTGGTTTTGATACTTTTTGGATCCAAGTGAAAAATTCCCCTACATTTGGAAAAAAGTGAAGGCAGATTCTGACTTAGTGAAAATTTCACTAAGTGTTGGAAAAAAGTGACATTTTCACTTTTTGTGATTTTGATCATTCCATAACTTAAAATCCATGAGGAATTGGAATGAGTTGTGTTTGAAGCTTTTGCAGAGGGCCGTGAGAGCTACAAATCCAGCTTTGGATGGGGAAAAATGGCCTTGTGGTTTCGGAGTTATGATCCTCCAAAGTTGGTACCCTTGCCACTTTATTCCATAACTTAGAAAAATTTCTAAGTTTTTATGGTAACCCCTTTTACAAGTTATCCCACTTTTCTTGATTTTTCTTGATGAATGATGATTCCAATCATACATTAACATCATTTTAGGGTCAAAGAACCATAATTGTGAAAAATCTCAAAAAGTCAAAGTTGACTTTTGTGCACAGTTGACTTTTTGTCAGATGAATTCCAAACTGTGCGATCCTCTATGAAATCAAGTCCTTGACCTAAATAAAACTTGATGGATTGATTTCATATGTGTTATAGTGTGTATTGAATCATGTCCCAAGGTTTGGAAGCATGCCTGGGTCAAAAGTTAAAGGCACAGTTGACTTTTCCCACGAAACCCTAATTGTGGTTCTGATGAACTTGAAACTTGTTGCTCAAACTTCTTGGATCAATCCATTGTTGCAAATGGATCAATGTAGTGTGTTAGAGACCCTCTAATCCTCTCTTGAGGTATTGGCTCATGTTTTGTCCCAAAAGTCAACTTAGGGGTGAATTAGGTCAAGAAACCCTAATTCCTGATTTTTTATGAATGCATCCCCTGAGGCAAAATTGACTTGATGATTGGGTCCATGATTTTCCATAGAGCATCTTAGGTTATGCTTTGAAGCATTGGCTCATGCCTAGAGGAAAATTTCCATCTGGAGGCCCTGGTCAACCAAAACCCTAATTGGGTGACACTGGCGATCTTGAGGCTTGATCCACTTAGAATGTTGCAACATTGTGCTTGATTCTTATTGTGGGAGTCCTCTTGATCCATTGTGGATATTTGAGAGGTTTAGACAAGTTAAAGATCATGTCATTCCTTGATTGATCTTTTGTCTAAGAGCTCTGAGAGGGCTTGAAACCCTAAGTTTGATTGTAGTGAATGCTCACCCATCTTTGGGGAGACTAATGAGGCATGATGATACACCCATATTGTGATGGTGATTTGCACAATGATGGGAAATCTTAGTGGTCAAAATTTGGGGTATGACAAGGTGCCATAACCTGTTCCAGTCCATTTCCAATCACTCCAAGCATTCAAGCACATTCTATATGGTGTAGGGAAGCTGTTCAGATCATCACAACTCATCTGTAACACCTCCAACTCAAAAATCAAATTGCTCTTGCTGCCACGACCTTCAAGTAAGCCTAAACTTTGTCATTTCATGATTCATGCATATTTCCTCACACAATAATTATGCCATATGTTCATAATCATGTATGGAGGGTTTCCCCTCAATTAATTGCTTTGTATGAATCGTGTATCAAAATTCCCAGCCTCCATGCAGAATTTAGGGTTCTTGAGGTTTCGTCTTGATTTCTTATTCCATGCTTAAAATAAATAAAATTAAAGACCATAGACATGATCGTGAGGTGAAAACGAGTAGATTGATATGTGGATTGTGTGATTTCATCAAGTATTCAGTGAGATTGAGGGGAAAACGCAAATCTGAAGAAACAGAGGGCGCGGGCAAGAACTTGGTGTTCTTGGCGCCCTATTTTGAATTTTTAAATATTTGAATTTTTGTGATTTTATTTAATTGATTCAAAACTTAATTTCTCTCTGGTTTTTAATGATTTTGAGTTGATTCTTTATTTAAAAATTCACAAAAATGTTAAAATATTTTATTTCACAATAATTTCCCAAAAATATTATTTATTTCATATACTTGATATTTTTGCAAAGAATTAATTTTTATTTGTTTTTTGACATTTAAAGTATTTTTTCTTTCTTGATTTTCCAAACATAAATGGTTTCCAATCATTTTGTGGATAAGAACATGATTTTTCAAACATTAATCCAAGATCACAACTTGTTTTTCACACATGTTTGATAATTTTGATCATTTTAATTAAACTTTTATTTAATTAAAATACATTTTGAAATTAATTTAGGGTTTTGATCTTAATCACCCTAAACAAATCTTTTTCAAACTCTTTGGGCCTCTTGAGAGAGTGTAAGACCCAACCGTTTGAAAATACAAAACCATTTGGGCCTCAGATATTATATAAGTCCCTCCGCATTAAAAAAATCTCGGCGCGATCGCCAATTCAAAATGAAATCCTCTAGGCCTCTCCTCGAGCTATAAGTCCCAATTCTTTTTCTTAAAAAACACTTTTGGGCCTCTAATAGAGTGTAAGACCCAACCCCTTTTGTAAATAAACCTTTTTGGGCCTCACATATTGTATAAGTCCCTCTATATATTTTCAAAACAATGGCGTGATCGTCGCCTTTTCAAAATTAACCGGGCATCTACCTGAGTTGTAAGCCCCATCTCCTGTACAAAAATAAACTTTGGGCCTCTAATAGAGTGTAAGACCCAATCCCCTTTTTTGACCAAAACTTTTTAGGCCTCAGTCATTGTATAAGTCCCGATACGATATTCGAAACAACAGTGCAATCACTGTTAAAATTTAGGCCTCTCCCTGAGCTGTAAGCCCTGATCTTTGTTCAAAATACTTTCTCCTTTGATTTTGACTCCAAATGTATAGTTTCTATCAAAACTTTCTTTAATTTCTTTGAACAACTAACAAAACAGCATGGAAGCTCAACAACGGGTAAGTGTTTATCCGCTTTCTTTTATATGCATTCATATACATAACTATATTGTGGGAAGTTGCGCATGGTTAGTCTTCTTTCATACCTTTTAAATACTCGTCATATATCAACTGTATATATACTAGTATAGTTATTTAGAGTTTCCACCGGCAACTACGTCTAGAACTAGGTAAAGCCCTGTTGGTCACTCTTTAAATACAAACAAAACTAGAACCCCATAGGATTTCCAGATACAGTCTTCCCTTCTCTTAGGGTTAAACAATATGGAAAAAAGAGAAAGGCAGTATTCTCGGTGAACCTTTTCTCAGACTGTCACCCCTAGAAATTGTCAAAGAAATTCTACTCCCCAGAGTTGATCTATTCTCCGTGAATAGCATCTCTTGAGTGTCTTCCAAACCCTCAAACTTTTCTGGAATGATCTCTTTTCTGTGACTTGCATTTCTTGAACTTTTCTTGGTTTGGGGACCCACAGGCTTCCTAAAAGCATCCCCGACTCCTCTTGGGCTTTGTACAAGGACCCTTCGACTTCTTAGAAGTTCTCATGCCTTCTCTTGGGCTTAATACAAGGACCTTCACGACCTCTTAAAGGTACAAGACAGAACTTAGTCATCCTTTGCTAGAGCAGTCTTTCTAGTGTCAAACCTCAGGCCACTGTATGGTTGATTCTCATCCCTTAAGGCCCTTGCCCTCTTTTGGGTATCCTACAAAAGATAAAACTCTTCCACACCAGTAGATTTGGACAGTCTAATCCCCTTGAGTCTCAAAGACATTCTCAAGTTCCTTACAACCATAGGAAAAAACCCGGGCATTCTGGATCGATCTCTAGTAGAAACCCAACCCCTCTCATGAGAGTTCCCTGACCAGGGTCAACACTATCCCAAATCAGAACCTCAAGGTATCTGACATCTCAACTCTTCTATAATCCTCAGCAAAAATTAATTCCCCGCTTGGACCTGCCTAGGGATCTCAATAATCCCCAGCAGTAAGATAGCCTCCTCTTAGGGTTTGTATAATGATTTTTCCTCAACACAGTCAGCCTCCTCTTGGGCTTTGTACAATAATTCTCCCCCCTAGCGGAGCTAACCTTTTCAGACTCTTGTTGAGTCCATCACTTTTCAGGACTCTCTTGTTGAGTCAATACCCTTTTAGCCTCAATCTCGGGCTTCGTACGAGACAGCAAATTACTCTCTTGTTGAGTATAAAAGACTCTCTTGTTGGGTGAATCTCCTTTTAGCCTCAATCTCGGGCTTCGTACGAGACAGAAAATCACTCTCTTGTTGAGTATAAAAGACTCTCTTATTGAGTCAATCAACTTTCAGGCTCTCTTGTTGGGCCAATCACCTTTGCAAGACTCTCTTGTTGAGTAAACTCTTTTAGCCTCCATCTTGGGCTTTGTACAAGACATATAAAAGCACTCTCTTGTTGAGTCAAACTCATTTCAGCCTCCGTTTTGGGCTTTGTACAAGACACATATAAACCTCCCCAACGGAGTCAAAAATCCCTTTTAGCCTCAATCTTGGGCTTTGTACAAGACAGAAAGAACATTTTCCCCGAAAAAGTCAAACTGTTAGCCTCCTCTTAGGCTTTATATAATGATATCCCCAAAGAGTCAGTCTCCTTTTTGCCTCAATCTTGGGCCTTGTACAAGACATATATACCCTCTCTTGTTGAGTCGGTCTTATCTAGCCTCCTCTTAGGCTTCGTATAAGGAAATCCCTAGATGAGTCAATAAACCTTTTAGCATCAAACTTGTGCTTTGATAAAAGCACACAAACATCAACAGTCCCTCTTTAGAGATGACAAATTCTCTCTCAACCAAAACCCTTTAGCTTCATATCTTGGGCTTTGAACAAGATACAAATCACCTTTAGCTTCATGTCTTGGGCTTTTAACAAGACACCAAAACATCTTTTCCTCCCATAGAATAGGAGGAACTACGATTGCTCTGATTTCCCTGTTTCTCTGAACGAGAATACGTAGGCATAAGATTGCGAGATCTTAGCGAGCATACAAATAAAAAACTTTAGGTCCAGTACCTTCATATCAATCAAAACTTAGGTCCAGTACCTTGCCAAAACATAAACAAAACTCACTCTCCCTGTCACACTTTCCCAAGAAACTTTCCCAACCCATTAACAGATAAAACACTATCCATTACAAAGCGAGACCTAAAAGCTAACATCCTGTGGATAACCACATATAGGATGGGTAATTGACAACTACCCATTATATAACCTGACCCCGGACCCCCCAATCTCTTTTAAGCGTCTGTTCAGTTAAACATTCGTGTGCAAGGTTAGTTTTAGATACCTTCCCTTTCCCTTCCAGCTTCACGGGATAAATAAGAAATCAGAAAGTAGCACCCTTTCTCCTCGAGGAGAAAACCCAAACTTCAACGATAAGGTGGTCGCGTCACCGACAAAAATCGCTTGCTACAAAAAAATGGCGACTCTGCTGGGGACGTCATTGATTGTTAGGATCATAGGACTAGAGATCTAGGATGTTAGGACAAATATATATACTGCTTTTCCTAATTGATATCCGTGTTTATTTTTCTGCTAATGGGAATGCTTGTGATGTCGTATCTAGAAAGATTGAGTATACACCTAAGATAAATGATGGCACTAGACGGGTAATCTTACAGGGAGTGACTCCCAAATAAGGGGTCCCGGTCGAACATCGAATCAGTGGAGATGTCCTTTGGGATTCAATGCCTATACGACTTTGGTTGTTGAAAGCAGATTGTTCAATTGGGTTATCTAAGAAGCTGAGGATTTTAATAGACTGAAACCATGTTACTTTTTTGTAATGTGGAAGTTATCAGAAATAGTTGTCACGTGATACTACCCTCATTTGAGATTACTCTAAGTATCAGCTTGCTCAGGTGATTCCAACCAGCTGTTGTTATCCCAAGAGGGGTCAGTGATTTTGAGGACAGGTATAAAAAACCACCAGTATAAACCTTTGTGGATGGGTAGAGCCATGACTTCATGACACCGAACATTTGACCCCATGTTTTTCCTATGTTTTTGTGTGCTACATTCATGCATTCATTTCATTAAAAAAACATTAAACCAAAATCTTTTCTTCTAGTCTCTCTTTTTCAAATTAAACTAAGACAATGATTGCAAATGTCAGATAAAGAGATTGCGTTATGGATTTCGGTAGAAGGAGGACTCACAAGTACACCTTTAAGGTTCCAAAACTAGAGGGTTTGAGAGGTTTGGCGAGGATGATCACCAACCCTGATGCTTTCAGAGCCAAGTACGGAGGACTGCTGTCTCTGTTAAGGGTCCATGTAATTGAAGGAATACTGGCTATGCTCATTCAGTTTTATGATCCAGTCTATCACTGTTTCACATTCCCGAATTATCAACTAGCACCAACGCTGGAGGAGTACTCTCACCTGACTGATTTACATATCACTGACCAAGCTCCCTTTTCTGGACTGGAAGAAATTCCAAAGGATCAAACCATTGAAAGAGCAATCTATTTGGATGAGTCAGAAGTTAGGACTCACATGACCACTAAGGATGGAATCCAGGGTTTTCCAGCCCAATTTTTGATAAAGAAAGCTCTATACTTCGCTAGTATAGGGAACGTGACTGCTTTCGAGAGCATCTTTGTTTTGCTCACCTATGGGTTATTTCTGTTTCCCAACATTGATGACTTCGTTGATATCAATGCCATTAAGATTTTTCTGATTAGAAACCCCGTACCGACCTTGCTCGCCGATACTTATCATTATGTACACTTAAGGAATTTGTACAGCGGAGGAATGATCATCTGCTGTGCACCCTTTCTATACAAATGGTTCACTTCCCACTTACCCAAGTCTGCTGCATTTTGGGATCCTAAGAATACTTTATGTTGGTCACAGAGAATCATGGCTCTTACCAACTCTGACATCGATTTGTACAATCAAATCTATAACAGAATCAGAATCATTAACCATTGTGGAAATTTCCCTAATGTACCCCTCGTAGGAACTAAAGGAGGAATCAACTATCATCCAATATTAGTTCGTCGTCAATTTGGATACCCGATGAGGCATGTCCCGCCTAATGCTCATCTGGAAGGTCTTTTCTTCAAGGAAGGAGAAAATGACAGAGCACTAAAGATGGAAATAGTGCATGCTTGGAAACATGTTCACAGGAAAGGAAGAGAGTCTCTAGGAAAACCAGACTGTGTCTCGGTGGAACCTTATCTCCACTAGGTACAAACTAGAGCTCTCAAACTGAGGATGCCTTACCCTCGTCAGGAAGTTCTTCCGTTAAGGGACCCTGTCCTTTATTTTATGTCTGATACGGAAAAACTTCAGGTTACTCTCAACAGAGTTCAACAGGAGAAGAGGTCTTGGATGAACAAATATCGTATTCTCAGTGTGGAGTGCAAGAAAATACAACAACTGTTAAAAGAAAAAGATGATCTGATTGAGATTTTAGAGCAACACGCTGTAGAAAACCAAGATGACCAAAGGAATTTGCTTGCTCCTTTCACTTGGCAAAGGAATGACAACCCGACAACGGCTCGAGAGCCCTGGTCAAAGAAAAGGAAAATAATAGAACCAACACCTGACCCCTCTTCAGAGAGGACGCAGGATCCATTAACTTAGACATTTCCTTTTACAGCACTATGTAAATTACTGTATTTCCATTCTGCAATCTTTAAATTCAATAAAATGGGGTTTCCCCACTGTTTAGTGTTTGTAATCCAATTGTCAAAGTTTATTTTGATTAAACAAAAAAAATATCATAATTAATTAATATACTCATTGCATATCATTCATCATTCTCACGTAGCGTATTCTTCTTACCTACGAATCTCACGTTTGCGTCTAGATTCTAGAGTCAAACTGTCTCATTCGTACAATACTCGGGCCAGTCAACAAAAGAAAATGGATAATCTCGAGGAAGAGAACAGAGAGTTGAGAGAAGAACTCGATGCTCTGAAAGAGGATCTGAGAAAGCTTCACAATGATATACAAGCTCTGGCAGCAGCTTAGATGCAACAACAAAGGACCGTGATCACATCGACGCCCATAGTGGAAAAGTATGACCCTCGATATACCATGCCTAAATATTGTCCCTGGGGCATGCCTATCAACTTTATCCCTGAAGGATATATTCCGCCGATCACGGAAGATCCAGAAACTGCAGCAGGAACCACTGGGCCTGAAGGTTACAAACTTTAGGAAAGCAAAGATGCCAGGGGCATGACAACAACTCCGGAAGGTTAAAACTTCGGGAGAGGGAAGTACCTAGAGTCACTACCATGATGACTATACCACCACCCGTGGTACACACTGTCCCGAAAGGGAAGATTCCACAGATACCGTCTGGTGGAAACGAAAGTATGGACGAGAGAATGAGGGAATTCCAGGAACAGTTCCTGGAAATACAGAAGGAGTTGCAAGTCATTCGCGGTCAGGATCTATTTGGAAAGGACGCCGCCGACCTTTGTTTAGTCCCCAATGTGAAAATTCTGCACAAATTCAAGGTTCCTGAATTTGAAAAGTACAAGGGTAATTCTTGCCCTCAAAGTCATTTGGTGATGTATGCTCGGAGGATGTAAACTCAAACAGAGAACCAACAACTGCTGATTCACTATTTCCAATATAGTTTAACTGGTGCCGCACTCAAATGGTACATAGGTTTAAACCGCACCAAGATCGTCACTTTCAGAGATCTTGGCATTGCCTTCGTTCAACAATATAAGTATAACCTAGACATGGCACCGGACAGAGATCAACTCAGAGCCATGTCGCAGAAGGACAAGGAAACCTTTAAGGAGTACGCTCAGAGATGGCATGAAATTGCCGCCCAGATTTGTCCACCTCTTGAGGAAAAGGAGATGACAAAGATCTTCCTGAAAACCTTGACCTCATTTTACTACGACAGAATGGTAGCCAGTGCGCCCAGTGACTTCACTGAGATGATGGGCATGGGAGTTCGTCTGGAGGAAGCAGTCCGAGAAGGATATTTAGTAAAAGACGCTAGATCATCAAGCAGTACCCAAAAATACGGTAGTGCTTTCCCTAAGAAAAAAGAGCAAGATATTGGTAATATCTCTCTCGAAAAGCGAAGGCGACGGTACCAATCAGTAGCAGCTGTAACTCCTGCTATCAACTCTGTGCCTGTTCCTGCGTATCAACCTCTGGTTGTTCAAGGCCAACCGAATCAACAACAATATCAGCAAAGGACACAACAGCCTTTTCAGCAGGCTCGTCCTCCGTACAACAACAACCGTACAACGCGATCACCAGGGTTCGACCCTATACTAATATTGTACGCATAACTGTTTCCATTATTACTGGTCAAGGGGCATGTCCAAACCAGGTCTCCTCTTACATTATCGGAAAATCTGCCTTTTTGGTTCAAAGCGGATCAGACTTGCCCTTACCATTAAGGAGGACCATGGCATAACATAGAAAATTGTCTCAGCTTCAAATCCGACGTACAGAAACTTGTTAGGAGCGGGGTCTTATCCTTCAAGAATACAAATCCTAATGTTCGGACGAACCCGTTGCCTCAACATGAGAAGGCTGCAGTAAATTTGATAGAGGGAGAGTTTAACCACAACTATCAAATTCATGATGTACTCTTATTGAGGGCTAACTTGGTCAAAATGCATCGCAGACAGAGCGGATATGGGCATGTACCATCTCATAACTATCACCAGTGTGATATCTGCTCTAAAAACAATCAAGGATGTTTTGTGGTGCAATCAGCTCTACAGGAACAGTTGGATCTCGGATGGATCCAGGAGCACCGAATCCGTGAAGTCAACATGACTTGTACGAATTCCAACGTCATTCAGAACCACGACATCCTGGCAATGAATATCAACCTGGTGGCAATGCACTCAAGGCAAAGCCAGCATCATAATCTGCCTCAGCACGATTACGATTCCTGTCTGATTTACTCGGTAAACAATCAGGGATGCTTTTTTGTACAAGAGGCCCTTCAGCGTCAGATGGATCTTGGATGGATACAGGATTACCGCGATAGAAATCAGTATCAAGTGAATATGATTCAAATCTTTGATATTCGCTTGATGAATACCAGCTTGGTGGAATTACATGCTAAGCAAGTCCGACTCGGTTTTCTGACTTCGCATAATTATCAGAACTGTAAGGGATGTCGTGAGAGCGACCAAGGATGCGCTCTCATTCAAATAACTTTGCAACACTTGTAAAACCACTGGTGGCTTCTGATCTATTTAGACGAAGACACACAACAAGTCAATATGATAAATGGGAACCCTACTAAGCATCAAAGTCCGGATGTTTGATCAATGGGAATAGATCTAGTGAGGTTACACTACATACAGAGCGGACGTGGCCAGGTGCCACCACATAACTATGAGCGCTGTATAGTTTGCTCTGAAGATAATCAAGGATGTTACCTCGTGCGAGCAGCCCTTTAGAGTCAGTTGGACCACAAAGAGATTCGATCGTGTCCAAGTTCTGGGTCAACCAATTTGATGCCATACTATTTCGATGATCGAATCAAGGACGTTGTCATAATCTTTAATCATGAGAGGACCAAAGATGTTTGTACCATCATCCCTTTACTGGACGAATCGAAAGTTCCCAACCAGGAACTGATTGAAATTACTTATAATGGTCAAAAGAATCAGAGGGCTCCTATAGTTATCTATCTGCCAGGACCGCTACCGTATGAATCAACTAAGGTTATCCCTTACAAATACGGTGCAACAACAATTGAGAATGGAAACGAAATTCCATTACCCAATGTCATGAATATTGCAGACATCAGTCGAGTAACACGGAGCGGTCGAATCTTCAACCGAGGAGTTGGAGAACCTACCAGAGAAAAGGAACCTCAGACAAAAATTCCTGATCAGCCATTCGGTCAATCCTTCGATCCCGGCCTTTCAAAGAACAACGATGAGATGGTGAAGCTCATCTAGAAGAGTGAATACAACATTGTTGATCAGCTGTTGCAAACTCCTTCAAAAATCTCGGTGCTATCACTTTTACTCAGTTCTGAGGCTTACAGGGAAGCTCTACAGAATGTCTTAGAGCAAGCCTTTGTGGAA
This sequence comes from Lathyrus tuberosus, assembly GCA_022829125.1. NCBI lineage: Eukaryota > Viridiplantae > Streptophyta > Magnoliopsida > Fabales > Fabaceae > Lathyrus > Lathyrus tuberosus. Next base: position 2,646,709 of record JALAZF010000231.1, on the reverse strand, counting down.
CAAGATGTAACAATAAGACAATTCGATAGCATCATCTCCAACATCACTTCCTGCAATAACTTGGGATTTAGTGATGAGGAACTGCCGGAAGAGGGCCAATATCATAACATGGCACTCAACATTACAGTCAACTGCCAAGACGATGCATTAGCCAGCGTACTGGTGGACACCGGATCGGCTTTGAATGTTATGCCCAAATCCACACTAATGCGACTATCATACCAAGGATCTCCGATGAGAGGCAGTGAGGTCACCATCAAAGCATTTGACAGATCCCGAAAAACAGTTATCGGCAAAGTCGACCTTCCCATAACTATCGGTCCCTACACTTTCCTAGTCACTTTCCAGGTCATGGACATCCGAGCAACATACAAGTGTTTGTTGGGAAGACCTTGGATACACGAGGCTGGGGCAGTCACTTCGACGTTTCACCAAAAGCTGAGGTTTGTTAAGAATGACTAACTCGTCACAGTCTGTGGAGAGCAAGCCTTGATCGTGAGTAACTTATCGTCATCCACTTGTGTAGAACCAGAGGAGGTTGTTGGAACCCAGTTCCAAGCACTTTCGGTGAGTAACGACAATCAATCAGAAAAAGGAACATCGATTTCCTTGTACAGAGATGCTCTCGAAGTGATTAAAAGTAACAATACCAAAGGATGGGGATAGCTTGTCATTCCTACAGACAATAAGAAAAAGAAAGGTCTTGGTTTTTCTTCAAACTGTACCCAGACTGCTATTAATGATGAAAGTCTTCATCCCATTCAGAACTTCTTCCATAGTGGAGGTTTCCTTCACCCAGTGTCTCAAGAAGTACATACCATCAACGAGGGAGATTCCTCCGATACAGATGAGGAATGAAAGTCCTATCTTAACGAGGACGATTATATGTCTCAAGAAGAGGTGCCTACATCATTTTGTTTTCTGGTACAGAGTCTGAGATTTATACCGAGGTCAGATGTCAAAATGATATACGGAGATTATGATCCAGAAGGATATCGTGCTCCACCCAACTCATTAGAGGAGGACACTCTGATGAAAGACAACTTTGACCACGACTATTATGGCCCAATGGATGGCCTGCCTATCTGGAAGCCATACCCAGGAGACTCAGGACAAAAGAGTCAGCCGAACGATGCATATCAGTTGAGGATCATTGAAAAGAATACTTGCATCCCCACCATGTCATGGGATCATCACTCAAGGCATTCTGAAAATATACAGCACAACGATGAATTTGCAAAGCTTACCGGGCTAGAGTTCATCAAATATGCTTTTCCCGAGGTCAACGTCATCGAGAGAGATGACTCCTCCAGTTCCAAAGAAGTGTGGGACACCTTAGGACAACCAAGCGGACAATTCAACTTTTTGGTCAAGTACACCGCTCCTGAAAGCTCTCGTATCAGGCTCGAAGACATTCAGCCAACTGGATGGGGAGATCCGCGTGAGAGTGCAAACACTGTGCAAGATGAAACAGAGGAATCCTCCTACGACAACTCTGCCTGGGAGACAGATTCCAACGATCCTGCTCCACCAGAAATCAACGTTATTTCTAAAAGACAAATCAAGAAGGAAAGTACCAGACTTTGTGATTCACCGAGGAGTTCGCTGCCAATGGGTTGCTGTCAACGTTCCGAAAGTTGTTCATAAGTCGAAGTAATTACCATCTTTATCTTAACCTTTCACCCTGCCCAGGTGAAACAGATGTTTTGATAAGGGCTCACTTTCTGTAAATGTCTCTCGTCCCTTCGGCCAAAGTGGCAGAGTTTTGTTTTATAGGTCTGTAGTTTCAAGAATCGACAAGATCATAAATAAAATAATGTCGTTCTGTAATTTCCGCATTTATTGTTGTTTTCTCTTTTCGCTTTTTCAGAAAATGGTAATCCTAAAAAAACAACTCAAATAATAAAAACAAGCAGTTTTCAGAAAATACACTGCACACACTCTTGCATTTCTTTCTATCTCTTCTAAAACAAAGCATCATGTCATGCAGATTGTTTTTTTTAAACCCCATTGAAACATACAATCCAATGCCTTCTCCCAACTTTGAATTCCCAGTATTTGAGGCCGAAGAAGAAGATGATGAAGAAATTCTAGAGGAGATCTCCCGATTACTCAGACAAGAGGAAAGGTCATTAAACCTCACAAAGAGCCGTTGGAAACAGTCAATTTAGGTTCAGAGGAAGAAAGGAAAGAGGTAAACATTGGGGCACTGCTCAGTCCAACTGTCAAAGAAAGTTTGACAAAGCTTCTCAAAGAGTTTCCCGATGTGTTTGCTTGGTCCTATCAGGATATGCCAGGGTTGGATACCAGCATCGTGGAACATCATCTACCATTAAGATCAGAATGTCCGCCAGTAAAACAGAAGTTGAGATGGACTCTTCTAGACATGGCCATCAAAATCAAAGAGGAAGTACAGAAACAGATTGACGCGGGTTTCCTCACCACATCAGAATATCCTCAATGGCTAGCCAACATAGTACCAGTTCCAAAAAAGGACTGAAAGGTCAGAATGTGTGTAGACTACAGGGATCTGAACAAAGCGAGTCCAAAGGATGACTTTCCCTTACCACACATTGACATGCTGGTAGAAAGTACAACAAAGTTCAAAGTCTTCTCCTTTATGGATGGACTCTCGGGCTATAAACAGATAAAAATGGCACCGGAAGACATGGAGAAAACTTCATTCATTACCCTATGGGGTACCTTTTGTTACAAGGTAATGCCGTTCAATTTGAAGAACGTCGGGGCAACCTATCAAAGGGCCATGACTACTCTGTTTCATGACATGATACACAAAGAAATCGAGGTAAATGTCGATGATATGATTGCCAAATCTAAGACAGAAGAGGAGCATGTGACCCACCTGTTAAAACTATTCGAGCCTCTAAGAAAGTACAAACTCCGCTTGCATCCCAACAAATGCACATTCGGTGTCCGTTTAGGGAAACTACTACGATTCATCGTCATCCAGAAAGGAATTGAGGTTGATCCTGACAAGGTCAAGACCATTCAAGAAATGCCTTCTCCAAAGACTGAAAAACAAGTCAGGGGATTCCTGGGATGTTTGAACTACATTTCCAGATTTATATTCCTCATGACCGCGACATGTGCGCCGATCTTCAAACTACTCAAAAAGAATCAGGACTGCATTTGGACAGAAGATTGCCAAACCGCCTTCGACAGTATCAAGGAATACCTAATGAACCCACCTATTCTATCACTTCCAGTGGAAGGAAGACCACTGATTATTTACTTAACAGTCTTGGGGGACTCCATGGGTTGTGTACTTGGCCAACAAGACGAAACAAGAAGGAAAGAGTTTGTCATTTACTATTTGAGCAAGAAGTTCACTGACTGCGTGACTCGGTACACTATGCTTGAGAAAACTTGATGTGCTTTGGCTTGGGCAACCAAACATCTCCGCCAGTATATGATTCATCACACTACTTGGTTAATCTCTGAGATGGATCCAATCAAGTACGTCTTTGAAAAGCCTGCTCTCACGGGAAGGATTGCCCGTTGGCAGATGTTGTTATCAGAATATGACATCGAGTACCATGCTCAGAAAGCCGTCAAAGGGAGTATTTTAGCCAATCATTTGGCTCATCAACCGATTAACAATCAGGAATCAGTCGGGTTTGACTTCCCAGACGAAGATGTCATGTATTTGAAAATGAAAGATTGCGATGAACTGCTACCCAGTGAAGGGCCAGAACCAGGTTCCCAATGGGGACTTATCTTTGACGGAGCTGTTAATCATTATGGAAACAGAATTTCGGCAATCATTATAACACCTCAGGGTACCCACATTCCTTTCACCTCTCGACTGACATTCAAGTGTACAAACAACGAGACCGAATATGAAGCTTGTATCATGGGTCTCGAAGAAGCGATCGACTTAAGGATCAAGAACTTGGATGTATATGGTGACTCAGCCCTGGTTGTCAATCAGATCAAAGGAGATTGGAGCACATACTAATCAGGATTGATTCCTTACAAAGACTATGCGAGAAGGTTGTTACCATTCTTCAACAGAATAGAGTTTCACCATATCCCTCGTGAAGAGAATCACATGGCTGATGCATTAGCCACTCTCTCTTCCATGATTAGTGTTGGTCAATGGAATGACATACCTAAGATTGACATAATGCGCCTTGAACGACCTGCTTACATCTTCGCGATCAAAGCAATCATAGACGATAAACCTTGGTATCACGATATCAAATGCATCCTTCAGAAACAAGAGTGGGGCATTAAGAAAGGACAGAAAGACCCTCAGAAGATTGGCAGACAGCTTCTTCCTGAGCGATGATACACTGTATAAGAGGAACTTTGACATGGTCTTCCTCCGATGCGTAGACAGACCAGAAGCGAACATGCTGATAAAAGAAATTCACGAAGGATCCTTTGGCACTCATGCTAACGGACACATAATGGCGAGAAAATTTCTAAGAGTAGGGTACTACTGGTTGACCATGGAATCCGATTGCCACAAGTACATGAGGAAGTGTCACAAGTGTCAGATATACTCAGCCAAAATTCATGTGCCGCCAACGCATCTCAAAGCTCTTTCTTTCCCATGGCCTTTTTCCATATGGGGAATCAACATGATTGGCATGATTGAACCCAAGGCTTCAAACGGACATCGGTTCATCCTAGTAGCCATTGATTACTTCACCAAGTGGGTCAAAGCAGCGTCATATGCCAATGTAACCTGACAAGTGGTAGTCTGATTTATCAAAAACAATCTCATATGCCGTTATAGTGTTCCGAGCCAGATCATTACTGATAACGGATCCAACTTAAACAACAAGATGATGAAAGAGTTGTGTGCTGAGTTTAAGATCGAACACCATAACTCATCTCCTTACTGACCCAAGATGAACGGAGCGGTAGAAGCGGCTAACAAGAACATCAAGAAGATTGTTCAAAAGATTATTGTAACCACAAAGACTGGCATGAGATGTTACCTTTTTCTCTTCACAGTTATCACACATTTGTCCGCACTTCAACAGGGCAACCGCTTTCTCTCTAGTATATGGCATGGAGGCAGTGCTTCCCATAGAGGTAGAGATCCCATCAATCCGGGTATTGATGAAATCCAAGCTAACCGAAGCTGAATGGTGTCCGAGTCGACACGACGAACTGAATCTAATCGAAGAAAAGCGAATAGCGGCACTATGCCATGGTCAGTTGTATCAACAAAGAATGAAGAAGGCGTTTGACAAAAAGGTCCGACCTCGCGTCTTCAGAAAAGGAGACCTTGTGCTCAAAAAGATACAATCATTTCTCACTGATTCCCAGGGCAAATGGACTCCGAATTACGACAGCCCCTATGTGGTCAAGAAAGCTTTCTCAGGCGGTGCCTTGAGACTCGCAACCATGAATGGAGAAGAATTTGCCTATCCCACAAATGTTGACGTAGTCAAGAAATACCTCGCATAAATAAAAAAAAACATCTTGGTGGATTGAAAACCCGAAAGGGAGGTCCAGGAAATAATTAGAGACATAATAAAAAATCATCCCGATGGATTGGAAATCTCAAAGTACAATCCAGGAAAAAGTTAGGGATAATGGCAAGTAACTACGTCCAACAAAGGGGCAAATCCCTCAGTGGAAGTCATGCCACCCGTTAGGAAAACTCCAGTCAAGGTCATCTTCGACGGAAACTCAGGATGTCCAGAATTCAAAGTTGGTAGAAGGATAGTGGTCGTTATGTTTTAATGTATCCCTTTTCCCTTAAATTACCATTTTCTAAACTTTGTAAATACTTCATGGAATCACGCTTTTGGCTGATCTTCATCCTATTAATAAAATTCGAGCCCTAATGCTTTTGTTTGCAATTCACATTTGTTTTAGCTTTACAGAACCACATTTTAGTATGATTAACGATTCTTGAAATAAAACAAAACGAATTTACTTGTCAACTTTTTCTGCTTTAAAAATAGAGATGGCAATTTCTTTTGACTGTTGAACATCGAAAGAACATCGATCGCTACTCCAGAAGTAATCGAGCTTCAAAGTGCAGAATCAAAGTACTCCTTCTAAACCAATGCACCTGAATGAAGGATCAGTTGTGTCAGATGTGAATATTTCGTCTGACATCCCCGGCAGAGTTCTTATCTCCTAAGCCCGACCAATGGTTTTCCCCACAGGGACTATCTTTCCTAAGTAAGGCAGAATTGCTACTTCTGGACCAGTGATACTTTTCATCCCCCGCAGTGGCCGAGTATCCAGTCATGTTCATCCGTTAGTCTGTATGTCGCGCCAGTTTTGTCAGCATAAATATACATACATCATGCATTATTGATTTACATTCATATTCATATTGCATCACTATCACGCTAGTTGGTCTTGTCCCCTAGTAATAAAAGTCCTCTTGTCAATTGAGTTGTGAGTTCTTTCCTCATCAGGAATTATTGCGTCTAAGCAATCTCTCTCCAATTTATCTCTGGATTAGAGACGGTCTTCGACCACTTTGATAACTTGAACCTCTGAAAGACCAGAAGGCATTCGACAAATGTCACTCTTCGCCATTGAAGATGATATCTTTGCTTTCTCGGATTAAGGAAAATCCCAGAGAGAGCCTCGCAACTAAAGACTCTCAGCAACATAGTGGTTATTCTCTCCAGAAAATCATTGTTAATGAAGTCATCAGCACCTCAAAATTGGGGTACATTGTATGGAATTTCTCCGAGAAGGCCTCGAGGAAAAGTATGATGTAATACCCCCAAACAGGAAGCAGTCTCTCAAGAGACTCGTTTTCCCCAGTAGAGCAGACAAATGGCGTTTCCAACCAGAGAAGTTTGAACACCTCTACAGCTCAGACCAATGGGTTCCCCAGCAAGTCTGACATTAAAACTTTTTCCATCAATAAGTGTGCATGGTAGTTTGTGAAGGTGGAATGAAAAATTGGTGAAATGAAGTGTGTTGTGTGAATATGTATATAGTGAATGTTCTTTTGCTTCGGCAATTTCGTTTCAAAGGCCATTAGAAATGTCCCTTTTTTGTTCACCCGACCAAACTACAGCCTTGAAGTCCTTAGTGATCTTTTACTTCCATGATTTCTGTTATGATCATTGAGATATGGTATGAATTGCTTAGTATTGCATCATTTGTCATTTGAGTGTAATTGTCCCGTGTTTGTATGCACGTTTGCCTTCAATCCTTTTTCGAAGAGGAGTGTAGAATGACATATGCAGGATGAGTTAGTTGTTTCTTGAAACATTGTTTGAAATTGTTTAAGTCGCAAGTTTTTTTTCATATCGAATTCTTGAATTGTGTAATTGTGCATTGTTGTGATCGTTGTTTAGTTGAGTCGTTTTTCGCGTCTTGGTTGAATTGGGTGCTCGAGCAAATCCTCTTGAGAGGCATACTTTGCTTGAGGACAAACAAAGAGTTAGTTGGGGAGAGTTTGTTAGATGTCAAACATGTTATATATTTGTATGGAATATTTGGCATTTTTTCATTTCTTTCTAACGGTATAGTGTTAATTTAAGCGGTAAATGGAGTTGTTATGCTTACATCAGAATATATGTGTGGAGCTTGTAATTTGTGTGTTAATGTGCAGGTATAGGCATGAAAAGAGCAAAATGGTGAACACATGGAACCAATGCAAGTTCCACTGAGTTTTTATTGCTGCAACAGGGTGTTCGCAGTGCGAACAATCTGGCGAAGGACCAGCGAATGTTCGCACTGCGAGGGACCAGCGAAGGAGCCAGTGAATGGAGGCAGTGAGTTCAAGGTTTTCAATTACCTTGTGTTCGCACTGCGAACTCCTAGCGAGTGTTCAGCGAATGTTCGCTGGTTGGTTCGCAGTGCGAAGGTGCTGGCGAACAGAGGCAGTAAGTTCCAGTTTTGAGAATTCTGGCTCGCTAGTTTATTCGCAGTGCGAATGAAGCTAGCGAATGATTCGCAGTGCAAATGAAGGGTTCGCAATGCGAACCAACGATTTCTGCTTGGGGCGGTTTAAGTCTCAGGGGCACTTAAAGTGCCATTTTTCCTCATTCGCAGTGCGAATGGATTGCTCGCAGTGCGAATCCTTCAGAATTCTGCTTTGTATAAATAGAATTTCACTTTTTGTAAAGAGGATCTTTTGTTCATTTTGATCCAAAATCATAGTTTTCAGTCTTTTTACCATTGGAGCTTGTATTTTCACTTGGAGAAGCTGATTTTGCATCCATTCTTGATTATTCGGAGTGGATGTCTACTCATCTCCTCTCTTTACTTGTTATCTAATCTACCATGAGAAGTGGTAGCTAAACCCTCTATGTTGAGGTTAGAAGTAGTTGATTATGTTTTTATGTATTGCTTTTGATCTATTGTATATGAACAAAGTCTTTGATCAATATAGATGAAGTTGTTTTCTCTTAATGCTTTAAGTTTGATTTGTTTTACTCTAGACATAGATTCCACAAATCTTGACCTAACAATTTCATCTCTTAAAAACCAAACTCTAGACATAGATTTGGGATTTGCTATTCGCATTATATTGATCTTAATGATCGTTGCTTAGATTGTTAGCGTGAGACATCATCTAACGGTCTAAACAACGGTACTCACGACTCCGCTTTAGACATAAACTTAGTCGGGAGAATACGCGGTTATATTGGTCGGAAACCGAGTTCATGTGCTTGATTAATCGTTTATACATGGAAAGGATTAGCGAAACCTAACCTTAACATGCTTTTATAAAACCTTTTACAAAAATCTTTGTCACAATTTAATCTTTACTACAAGTGAATAATAACAACAATTGAAACTTTTGAAACCGTTAACTTAGAATATCAAAACTATTGAAAGGCAAGCATCAAATATCAAACAGTCCCTGTGGATACGATAACAAAAACTCACACTATTATTCTTCTAACAAACTGGCGCCGTTGCCGGGGACTGTTAAGTGATATTGCAAGCATTGCGATAGTTGAGTTATTGTAAGCTGTTACCACTTTATCTTGAACTTGTTAATCTGTTTGTTTAGTGTGCAGACTTAGTTTATGCGAGGGAAACTACCGGCGGATCAACTTCTTTTCGATCCTGAGATTGAAAGAACTGCTCGTAGAATCAATAGCCGAACTAGAAGAAGGAGGCAGCTAGTGAAACAGAGGCGAGAACAAGAGGAAAGTACTTCTACACCACCGCCATTTCCACAAATACTTCCAGTTATGGAGGGAGATCCACCACCACCACCACCTGCTTCTAGGCCATGTACAAATAGTCCTAGACACAATGCTCAGTTCACCCGTCATGCACATAACAGTCGGCATTCTGAGATGAAGATCGAAATTCTCCAACTGTTATACCAAAGTCCATTTACTGGTATGGATCATGAAGATCCTTTCACCCATTTGACAAAATTCTATGAAATAGCAGGAGCAACGGGTGCAGCGGAAGCAGAAGAGGAGTCTCTGTTCAAGAGACTATTCCCGCATTCCCTCATTGGGAAGGCTAAGGAATGGTACCTTGATCTGTCAACTGCCATAATGACTGATTGGAATGCTTTGGAAGAAAAATTTTTGGAAAGATTTTTTCCGCACACTCGGTTTATGGAAGCAAAGACCGCCATCGCGTTATTCACACAAGGAGCTAATGAATCTCTCAACGAAGCTTGGGAGAGGTTCAAATCAATGTTACGAAAGTGCAAAGGCCATGGTTTTGATGAATTGTCACAAATTCATATCTTCAGAAATGGGCTGCAACTCGTACACAAAACCTTGTTGGATGCCACCGCCGGTGGATCTTTGTTAAGCAAAACTGTAGCTGAAGCCACAACTATCATTGATAAGATGGCCTTGAATGATCATCAAGGTAGTCACAACCGTGGACCTGCTCAACGAACTCCGGGAGTGTTGGAATTAGGAACAAGCGATGCTATCCTTGCGCAGAAAAAATTGTTATCTCAACAGGTTGAGTTGTTAACGAAGCAAATGTCTAAGCTGCCTCAACAATTCAAGGAGATGCATAAATCTTCAAGTAAAAATGTGCAAGTGTTAGTGTGTGAATTATGTCAAGGTGACCATCCGACCGGTTATTGTCCTCCTGTTGTGGAGGAAGCAAATTATGCGGGAAATCAAGGTTACCAACCCCGACCTCCCTATCAACAAGCCAACCAAGGTTACCAACAAAGGCCTAACCAAGGTTATCAACAACAATGGAGACCGCAAGAAGCCGGACCATCAAACCGCCAACAATATCAGAATTACACTCAACCTCCGCAAGCCCCCGTTGGAAATACAAAGATGGAAGACACTCTTACAAAATTTATGCAAATGGCAATCTCAAACCAAAAGAACACCGATGCAGCCATAAGGAATCTGGAAACACAAGTCGGGCAATTATCAAAACAATTGGCCGACCAACAAAAAGGGCCCTTTACGGCAAATACGCTTCCAAATCCTAAGGATTGTAAAGCTATTCTCACAAGAAGTGGTAGAGAGATTGACATGGGTGTAGGTAAAAAGAGAGTGGAGGAGGAGGTTGTAGTTGAAAATGAAAAAAATAGGGAAGAGATTGAAGTAGAAAAAAATGTGGAGGGTGTGTTAGTTGAAAATGAGATAGAAAAAAATCAGAAAGAAAAAAATGAGAATGAGAAAAAACCAGAGAGTGAAGAAAGAGTGAAGAGAAACAAGAAGGGAAAAGAGCCAATGAACAATATTCCGATTCAACATCTACCATATCCGCATGCTCCTACAAAGAAAGATAGTGCGCGGCACTATTCTCGGTTTATGGATATCTTCAAGCAATTACAAATAAATATTCCATTTTTCGAGGCTTTGGAGCAGATGCCTAAATATACGAAATTCATGAAAGATATCCTCACGAAGAAGAAAAGGTATACTGATCAGGAGACGATTATGGTGGATGCAAGTTGTAGTGCAATCATTCAACGGACGCTCCCGCGAAAAAAGTGTGATCTGGGACGAGTTACATTGCCGGTTACGATAGGAAACATGTATGTGGGCAATGGGTTGATTGATTTGGGTTCTAGCATCAACTTGATACCATTGTCGATTGTGAAACGGCTAGGCCACATGGAATTAAGGTCCACCCAAATGACGTTGCAACTCGCCGATAAATCCACTACCCGTCCTCACGGTGTAGCGGAAGACGTGTTGGTCAAGGTGGACAAATTTTTGTTTCCAATTGATTTTGTTGTCATTGAAATGGAAGAGGACGATGATGCACCTTTGATTCTTGGAAGGCCTTTCATGAAAACTGCCCGTATGGAAATTGACATGGACGATGGTCTCATGAAAGTGAGAGTCCAAGATGAAGAGGTGTGTTTTAATCTTTATGATGCAATGAAGCACAAGAAAGATAAGGGGGATTGTTTCCGAATCGATGCAACGGAGAAAGCAAGTTTCGAAGTTACACAACAAATTCATGTCATTGATCCGTTACAAAGAGCTTTGGATGATTCCTTGGAAGTATTCTCGGTTGAAGAAGAGCAAGCTCTTGAAGAGTGTTTGTTAGAGCTTGAAGCTTTGGAAGAATTGTAACCTTGGGAGTATGAAGAGGAAGTTCTAAATGAAGAGGTGATTGAGGAAAAATCCCAACTTGAGCTGAAAGTGTTACCGCCAACCTTGAAGTATGCTTTTCTTGATGACAGTGGTAATAAACCAGTGATCATAAGTAGTGTTTTATCTGAAATGGAGGAAATCCGCTTAATTCAAGTGTTGAAGAAAAATCAGGGTGCAATGGGATGGACATTGTCCGATCTCAAAGGCATAAGCCCTTCGTATTGCATGCACAAGATATTCATGGAGGAGGACTTTAAACCGGTTGCTCAACCTCAACGCCGCTTAAATCCTATCATGAAAGAAGTGGTTAGGAAGGAAGTGGTGAAGATGTTGGATGCCGGGATGATTTATCCTATTTCTGACAGCCCGTGGGTTAGTCCGGTGCATGTGGTACCGAAAAAAGGCGGATTAACGGTAGTCCAAAACGAGAAAAATGAGCTTATCCCAACAAAGACCGTAACCGGGTGGAGAATGTGCATCGACTACCGTAGGTTGAACAAAGCTACGAGAAAATATCATTTTCCTCTACCTTTTATGGATCAAATGCTTGAAAGGCTTTCCGGTCAACAATACTACTGTTTTTTGGATGGTTATTCGGGTTACAATCAAATCATTGTGAACCCGGATGATCATGAAAAAACAGCTTTTACATGTCCGTTCGGAATCTTCACTTATAGGAGGATGCCGTTTGGATTATGTAATGCACCGGCGACTTTTCAACGGTGTATGCAAGCTATCTTCGCGGATTTGATCGAAAAGACAATTGAGGTCTTTATGGATGATTTCTCCGTTTTTGGACAATCATTTGATTTGTGCTTGAAAAATTTGGATATGGTGTTGGAGCGGTGTGTGGAAACTAATTTGGTGCTTAATTGGGAAAAATGCAACTTCATGGTGAACGAGGGAATTGTGCTCAGTCACAAGGTTTCTGCAAAAGGCCTTGAAGTTGATAAATCAAAAGTGGATGTTATCGAGAAATTACCACCGCCAATGAATGTCAAAGGTATAAGAAGCTTTCTTGGACACGCCAGGTTCTACCGGAGATTTATCAAGGACTTTGCCAAAGTCGCAAAGCCATTGAGCAACTTGCTTGTCCAAGGTAAGGTTTTTGACTTTGACGAGTCTTGTCTTTTCGCATTTAATTGTTTGAAACAAAGTTTAACCACCTCACCAATAATCGTTGCACCAAACTGGAAAATAGATTTTGAATTAATGTGCGATGCAAGCGATTATGCGGTTGGGGTTGTTTTGGGTCAAAGAAAAATGAAAGTTTTCCACGCTATACATTATGCGAGCAAAGTTTTAAACGAGGCTCAGATTAACTATGCAACAACTGAAAAAGAGTTGCTTGCCATAGTGTATGCGTTGGAGAAATTTCGTGCATATTTGATTGGTTCACGTGTCATCGTTTACACGGATCATTCGGCTATAAGGTATCTGCTCACCAAGCCTGATTCAAAATAGAGGCTGATTCGGTGGATCCTTTTGTTACAAGAATTTGATCTTGAAATTCGTGACAAGAGGGGTTCTGAGAATTTGGTGGCGGATCACTTATCCCGCCTGGTCAACATTGACGTGACCAAAAATGAATTTGAGGTAAAAGAGGAGTTCCCAGATGAAAAACTTTTTAGAGTGCAGGTTCGACCGTGGTTCGCCGACATGGCTAACCACAAAGCCACCGGATTGATACCGGACGGTCTAACTCACCACCAAAAACGGAAATTTTTGTCTGATGCCAAGTCGTTTGTATGGGATGAACCCTATTTATTTAAACTTGGTGTCGACAACCTCCTCAGAAGGTGTGTGTCAGTGGAGGAAGCCACGGATATTCTGTGGCACTGTCATAACTCTCCGTATGGAGGACACTTTAATGGGTTGAGAACGGCCACTAAAGTCCTACAATCGGGCTTTTATTGGCCGTCCTTATTCAAAGATGCGCATGCGCATGCCCTTTGTTGTGACAAGTGCCAGAGAAGCGGCGGTATTTCACAGCGGCAAGAAATGCCATTACAAAATATGTTATAAATCGAGGTTTTTGACTGTTGGGGGATCGACTTTGTCGGTCCATTCCCATCTTCTTTTTCTAATGAATATATTTTGGTCGCTGTGGATTACGTTTCCAAGTGGGTTGAGGCGATAGCATGTGCTAAAGCCGACGGAAAAACGGTGGTGAAGTTTTTGAAAAGAAATATTTTTGCGCGTTTTGGTACACCTTGAGTGTTAATAAGTGATGGAGGATCCCACTTCTGTAACACTCAGCTTGACAAAGCACTTGAGCAATATGGTGTGAAGCACAAAGTTGCTACACCATATCATCCTCAAGCTAACGGTCAAGCAGAGGTATCCAATCGAGAGATTAAGCGTATCTTAGAGAAAACTGTTTCGGCCTCGAGAAAGGATTGGGCGAACAAACTGGATGATGCATTGTGGGCGTATCGGACCGCTTTTAAGGCTCCGATCGGTCTCACACCGTTTAAAATGGTTTATGGTAAGAATTGTCACTTGCCGGTAGAGTTGGAGCACAAGGCGTTTTGGGCCTTAAATTTTTTGAATTTTGATCCAACTCTAAGCGGCGAAAGAAGGAAAGTGCAATTACACGAGTTGGATGAATTGCGCCTTCAGGCGTACGATTCCAACAAGTTGTATAAGGAACGTGTAAAGTCTTACCATGACAGAAAAATTGTCATTAAACAGTTTGAGGTCGGACATCTGGTCTTATTGTTCAATTCTCGATTAAAATTGTTTCCCGGAAAATTAAGATCTAAATGGTCTGGTCCATTTCGGATTGTGGAAATCAAACCCTATGGGGCAATTGTAATTGAGGACACAACGTCAAAGGAAAATTGGAGAGTTAATGGCCAGAGGCTGAAAGTGTATCTCGGAGGAGGTTTCGAGCGGAATCCCGCAGTTGTGCCTTTCCGCGATCCGTGAGGTCGCGATGGACCGTCGAGCTTAGCCGACGTTAAACAAGCGCTTGTTGGGAGGCACCCCAACATTGTAAGTATTTTTGCTTTAATTTGCTGTTTTAAGTCATTTTCACATTTTGGACATTTGGAAGTGTGGCAGCAAGACAAACCTGTAATTTTGAAAAAAACTGTCTTGTTCGCTGGCTCATTCGCAGTGCGAATCTGGGGCGAGAATTCGCCAGCCATTCGCACTGCGAAGCTGGGGCGAGAATTCGCTGTCCATTCGCACTGCGAACGTCAGCGTACCTGCCTAGGTTGTTTTGCTGCCACATCATTAAATTGGAGGGTTTTATGATGGGTGGGCCTGTACGTAGGCCCAAGACCCATGTTGAAAGTCTGATTGACTTGGGGGGACCAAACCCTAGTCTCTCACTCTCACTTTCAACCATTAACCAAAAAGAGAAAAAGACATTTTCCTCTCCCCTCTCACGTGCAAGTGTCTGCCATTCTCTCAAGTTTTTTTTCCCTCAATTGCCAACTCTAAACAAGGTTTGAATTTAGTTTCTATGTTTTTTCTGTTATTTTGATGTTGTTTGGATATTTACATGGAAAATGTGTAGGAAGTTTGGGGTTTGAATTCTGGTTTTGGTTATTCAATGCATGTCTAAATTTTTGCTAGATTTTAAGTTGAGAATACCTGTAGAATGTTGTTATGTGTGAAATCAGGGGGCTGGATAAATTTTTCAACATTTTCGTGCATTCGCTGGCTTGTTCGCACTGCGAACCTGGGGCGAGCGTTCGCCAGGCTTCGCAGTGCGAATGATCTAGCGGGCAGCCCAGAATTTTGATTTTCTAATAATGCATTTTGTTGCTTGTTTGTCTTTAATTCTAATGATCTGTCTTGGTGTTTTTGTGTGGACTTGTTTGTTATTGGTGCAGATGGGTCCTAAAACCTTGATAAGGAAAAGAAAGACATCCACATCAAGACAAGCGCCGGTCCGTTTTGATGCGACCCGGTTCCGAGGTATTAGACAAGCTCAGAGGTATGAAGTGTTAGAATCAAGGACCATCCTTGTGGAAAGGAGGTTTGTTCTGAATGAGCAGGGAAGTTATCGTGCCATTGCTGCCCTGTTAACTGCAAAAAAAATGGGGTACTCTGATAACTCCTGTTGATTCATACGATGTGGAAATGGTTCGTCATTTTTACGCCAATGCCCTTCCTGATGAGGGCGATCTGTTTACTTGGACTACTTTTGTTGGCGGTAAAACGGTAAGGTTTGACAGAAGAACTATCAACAGAGTTCTTGGAGATCCTCTCCCACTACGGGCTAGCGAGGAGGATAGGTATCATAAGACTCTTAATCAGTATCGAGATATTGCTTCAATGACTCGTGATCTTCTGTGGCCAGGTAAAAATGTGAAATTTAATCATTCAGGAGTGGCTGTTCGCTATCACCGTGAGGATATGGTGCCTTTGGCTCAGTTGGTATTACTTTTAGTTGTCACAAATATTATGCCTAAGTCACATTCCTCTACGGTGACGATTTCTCTTGCACACTTGGTTCACAGTATCCTTATAAATGTGCAAATTGACGTCGCAAGGATCATTGCTGATGAGATAAGGGCCATCGTTGAGAGTGGTTTTGGTGGGACTGCTTCGAGGAAGAATGCCCCTCTTGCTTTCCCTTGTTTGATTATGACCCTTTGTGCTGATGCTGGAGTGACTTTGCCTTCGCGCCGTCAAGTTAATGTGTCGTCGACTATTAATGATCAATATGTCGACAAATTCTGCAAGCCGAAGGGTGCTAGAGCTGAATCTTCTGGGGCTGGTACTGGTGCTGAGACCGGTACAAGCGAGGGTGCTGCTTCTGGATCTCACGGCTTCTATCCATATCAGCAGGAGATCTGCCAATATAATTGGGATTGGATGGCTGCCCAGCAGCGTGCCATGATTGATATTCATGATTCTTTACAGGTTCTCTAATTGCAGATCCGTGACCCTTCTACGCACCACACTATGATGTCGAGGGAGCAGTTCCTCGCGCATGCTGCATGGCCTGAGGCCAGGCCTGTTTTCAGTTGGGGAGAGGATGCTGCTGAGCATGATGCTGAGGAGAGGGAAGATGGCGATGATATTATGATGTCTGATGATGATGATGAGGGGCAGAGGACGGATGTAATCGGGACTGAGCCTGAGGATGATCCGGGTACTGATATTGTCGAGACGGAGTCCGAGGAGGATTGATTTTTGGATCTTAGAGTTGTACACTTCCTTTGGTCATCAAAGTGAAGTTTCTTGTATTTTGTTTTTTTTCAGCTTTTACTAGTCTAATATTGATGTACTCTTACTAGTATGGTACTTTTTGGATTATGTAGGTGTTTTATACACCATGCACTTTTTGATTATTATTAGTAATGAGTATGGTTTGCAGTAAAATTTTTTGTTTCGCTTTTCTAATAAATTGTTGGTTTTTAATTTTCATATTAAGTGTTGAGTTCTTCAGTTTACGAATGCTCAACACTTCAGTATGTTTTTTGTTGTTAAGTGTTAGTAAGAGTTGAATTCTTCAATTGACGAATGTTTAACTCTTACACTATGCATATGTGTTATTTTGATGTTCCTTCTTTTAGGATGAATTTGGGGGAAGTAGGTTGGAGACTCTTGATTTTAAAGGTAGATTCCTCCAAGATGTGAGGGCTATGATAGTACCGTAAGCATTGTGTTGTGACAAGGTATATCGTTACCTAGTTCGATAATTTTTTATGTTTTAGAACTTTGTATCTTGGTAAGTTTGAGAATGTTGTTTCATGTTACAACTTCCTTTGAATGCATGTGTCATTTTAGGATCAAAACCATTAAAGTGAGAAGCCTCCAAGGTTACTATATGCTAAGGATTGTGATGAATGTTGTCTTTACTTTTAATCCATGCCTTATCTTGTGACCATGTGATTTTGTGGAAGTATGAGAAGTGATCAAGGCACTTGTTTGAATTTGAGCACAACTATGTCCATATATTAATTCACCCATGAGTAGTGAGCATTTGGTAGCCCCTTTGAGCCTAAATAGTTTAGAACTCAATTGAATGATGAACTTGTTTTATGTACATAATTTGCAAGTTTGGTTCATCATTGAATTTGGTGAGTTTCTAACATTTTCTTCTTTAACCCTTGAAAACCATATACTTTGACTTCCTTGCCTTAAAAAGCAAGGAACATTCACTTTAGGTTGAGTTGAAAATGAGTTGGGGAGAATAAAAAGAAGATGGGTGCATTACTCCAAATTTTGAAAAAAATTTCAAGCAAGCATGTAAAGAAAAGAGTATGAATATGTTGTACAAAAGAGAAAATGCTTGCTTGAACAAAAAAATAATAGAATCAATAAGTGTGCATGGTAGTTTGTGAAGGTGGAATGAAAAATTGGTGAAATGAAGTGTGTTGTGTGAATATGTATATAGTGAATGTTCTTTTGCTTCGGCAATTTCGTTTCAAAGGCCATTAGAAATGTCCCTTTTTTGTTCACCCGACCAAACTACAGCCTTGAAGTCCTTAGTGATCTTTTACTTCCATGATTTCTGTTATGATCATTGAGATATGGTATGAATTGCTTAGTATTGCATCATTTGTCATTTGAGTGTAATTGTCCCGTGTTTGTATGCACGTTTGCCTTCAATCCTTTTTCGAAGAGGAGTGTAGAATGACATATGCAGGATGAGTTAGTTGTTTCTTGAAACATTGTTTGAAATTGTTTAAGTCGCAAGTTTTTTTTCATATCGAATTCTTGAATTGTGTAATTGTGCATTGTTGTGATCGTTGTTTAGTTGAGTCGTTTTTCGCGTCTTGGTTGAATTGGGTGCTCGAGCAAATCCTCTTGAGAGGCATACTTTGCTTGAGGACAAACAAAGAGTTAGTTGGGGAGAGTTTGTTAGATGTCAAACATGTTATATATTTGTATGGAATATTTGGCATTTTTTCATTTCTTTCTAACGGTATAGTGTTAATTTAAGCGGTAAATGGAGTTGTTATGCTTACATCAGAATATATGTGTGGAGCTTGTAATTTGTGTGTTAATGTGCAGGTATAGGCATGAAAAGAGCAAAATGGTGAACACATGGAACCAATGCAAGTTCCACTGAGTTTTTATTGCTGCAACAGGGTGTTCGCAGTGCGAACAATCTGGCGAAGGACCAGCGAATGTTCGCACTGCGAGGGACCAGCGAAGGAGCCAGTGAATGGAGGCAGTGAGTTCAAGGTTTTCAATTACCTTGTGTTCGCACTGCGAACTCCTAGCGAGTGTTCAGCGAATGTTCGCTGGTTGGTTCGCAGTGCGAAGGTGCTGGCGAACAGAGGCAGTAAGTTCCAGTTTTGAGAATTCTGGCTCGCTAGTTTATTCGCAGTGCGAATGAAGCTAGCGAATGATTCGCAGTGCAAATGAAGGGTTCGCAGTGCGAACCAACGATTTCTGCTTGGGGCGGTTTAAGTCTCAGGGGCACTTAAAGTGCCATTTTTCCTCATTCGCAGTGCGAATGGATTGCTCGCAGTGCGAATCCTTTAGAATTCTGCTTTGTATAAATAGAATTTCACTTTTTGTAAAGAGGATCTTTTGTTCATTTTGATCCAAAATCATAGTTTTCAGTCTTTTTACCATTAGAGCTTGTATTTTCACTTGGAGAAGCTGATTTTGCATCCATTCTTGATTATTCGGAGTGGATGTTTACTCATCTCCTCTCTTTACTTGTTATCTAATCTACCATGAGAAGTGGTAGCTAAACCCTCTATGTTGAGGTTAGAAGTAGTTGATTCTGTTTTTATGTATTGCTTTTGATCTATTGTATATGAACAAAGTCTTTGATCAATATAGATGAAGTTGTTTTCTCTTAATGCTTTAAGTTTGATTTGTTTTACTCTAGACATAGATTCCACAAATCTTGACCTAACAATTTCATCTCTTAAAAACCAAACTCTAGACATAGATTTGGGATTTGCTATTCGCATTGTATTGATCTTAATGATCGTTGCTTAGATTGTTAGCGTGAGACATCATCTAACGGTCTAAACAACGGTACTCACGACTCCGCTTTAGACATAAACTTAGTCGGGAGAATACGCGGTTATATTGGTCGGAAACCGAGTTCATGTGCTTGATTAATCGTTTATACATGGAAAGGATTAGCGAAACCTAACCTTAACATGCTTTTATAAAACCTTTTACAAAAATCTTTGTCACAATTTAATCTTTACTACAAGTGAATGATAACAACAATTGAAACTTTTGAAACCGTTAACTTAGAATATCGAAACTATTGAAAGGCAAGCATCAACTATCAAACAGTCCATGTGGATACGATAACAAAAACCCACACTATTATTCTTCTAACACCATACCTTATTCCTTGCAAAACAAACTTGCTCTACTATAAATAGAGGTCGTTTGTGATCAATTTGAGTACTCCAAAGCACCCAAACTGATGTTTTCCTCAAAATCACCTTCTCACTTCCAAAATTGCCTTCTAAAGCAAGTCACTATCAGGTTTTGAGTTTGAGAGCAATTTCAACTAAACCAATCACACACACACCTCATAAAAATCATATAGAAGTGATCCAAACACTTAAACAACATCTGGAACACAAATTCCACAAAATCACCAGCCAATTGCTCAAGCTTTCAACCAAGTTGCAGTTGAGGTGCCATAACCTGTTCCAGTCCATTTCCAATCACTCCAAGCATTCAAACACATTCTATATGGTGTAGGGAAGCTGTTCAGATCATCACAACTCATCTGTAACACCTCCAACTCAAAAATCAAATTGCTCTTGCTGCCACGACCTTCAAGTAAGCCTAAACTTGGTCATTTCATGATTCATGCATATTTCCTCGCACAATAATTTTGCCATATGTTCATAATCATGTATGGAGGGTTTCCCCTCAATCAATTGCTTTGTATGAATCGTGTATCAAAATTCCCAGCCTTCATGCAGAATTTAGGGTTCTTGAGGTTTCGTCTTGATTTCTTATTCCATGCTTAAAATAAATGAAATTAAAGACCATAGACATGATCGTGAGGTGAAAACGAGTAGATTGATATGTGGATTGTGTGATTTCATCAAGTATTCAGTGAGATTGAGGGGAAAACACAAATTTGAAGAAACAGAGGGCGCGGGCAAGAACTTGGTGTTCTTGGCACTCTTTTTTGAATTTTTAAATATTTGAATTTTTGTGATTTTATTAAATTGATTCAAAAATTAATTTCTCTCTGGTTTTTAATGATTTTGAGTTGATTCTTTTTTTAATAATTCACAAAAATGTTGAAATATTTTATTTCACAATAATTTCCCAAAAATATTATTTATTTCATATACTTGATATTTTTGCAAAGAATTAATTTTTATTTGTTTTTTGACATTTAAAGTATTTTTTCTTTCTTGATTTTCCAAACTTAAATGGTTTCCAATCATTTTGTGGATAAGAACATGATTTTTCAAACATTAATCCAAGATCACAACTTGTTTTTCACACATGTTTGATAATTTTGATCATTTTAATTAAATTTTTATTTAATTAAAATACATTTTGAAATTAATTTAGGGTTTTGATCTTAATCACCCTAAATAAATCTTTTTCAAACTATTTGGGCCTCTTGAGAGAGTGTAAGACCCAACCCTTTGAAAATACAAAACCATTTGGGCCTCAGATATTGTATAAGTCCCTCTGCGTTAAAAAAATCTCGGCGCGATCGCCAATTCAAAATCAAATCCTCTGGGCCTCTCCTCGAGCTATAAGTCCAAATTCTTTTTCTTAAAAAACACTTTTGGGCCTCTAATAGAGTGTAAGACCCAACCCCTTTTGTAAATAAACTTTTTTGGGCCTCACATATTATATAAGTCCCTCTGTATATTTTCAAAACAACGGCGCGATCGTCGCCTTTTCAAAATTAATCGGACATCTCCCTGAGTTGTAAACCCCATCTCCTGTACAAAAATAAACTTTGGGCCTCTAATAGAGTGTAAGACCCAATCCACTTTTTTTACCAAAACTTTTTGGGCCTCAGTCGTTGTATAAGTCCCGATATGATATTCGAAACAACAGTGCAATCACTGTAAAAATTTGGGCCTCTCCCTGAGTTGTAAGCCCCGATCTCAGTTCAAAATACTTTCTCCTTTGATTTTGAATCCAAATGTATAGTTGCTATCAAAGCTATCTTTAATTTCTTTGAACAACTAACAAAACAGCATGGAAGCTCTATAACGGGTAAGTGTTTATCCGCTTTATTTTATATGGTTTCATAAACATAACTGTATTGTGGGAAGCTGCGCATGGTTAGTCTTCTTTCATACCTTTTAAATACTCGTCATATATCAATTGTATATATACTAGTATAGTTATTTAGAGTTTTCCCTGGCAACTACGTCTATAATTAGGTAAAGCCCTGTTGGTCACTCTTTAAATACAAACAAAACTAGATCCCCATAGGATTTCCAGATACAGTCTTCCCTTTTCTTAGGGTGAAACAATATAGAACAAAGAGAATGCCAGTATTCTCGGTGAACCTTTTCTTAGACTGTCACCCCTAGAAATTGTCAAAGAAATTCTACTCCCCAGAGTTGATCTATTCTCCATGAATAGCATCTCTTGAGTTTCTTCCAAACCCTAGAACTTTCCTGGAAAAATATCTTCTCTGTGAATTGTATTTCTTGAACTTCTCTTGGTTTGGGGACCCACAGGCTTCCTAAAAGCATCCCCGCCTCCTCTTGGGCTTTGTACAAGGACCCTTCGGCTTCTTAGAAGTTCTCATGCCTTCTCTTGGGCTTAATAGATGGACCCTCACGACCTCTTAAAGGTATAAGACAGAACTTAGTCATCCTTTGCTAGAGCAGTCTTTCCAGTGTCAAACCTCAGGCCACTGTAGGGTTAATTCTCATCCCTTAAGGCCCCTGCCCTCTTTTGCGCATCCTACAAAAGATAAAACTCTTCCACACCAGTAGAGTTGCACAGTCTAATCCCCTTGAGTCTCAAAGACATTCCCAAGTTCCTTACAACCATAGGAAAAAACCCCGGGCATTCTGGATCGATCTCCAACAGAAACCCAGCCTCTTTCATGAGAGTTCCCTGACCAGGGTCAACACTATCCCAAATCAGAACCTCAAGGTATCTGACATCTCAACTCTTCTGTAATCCTCAGCAAAAATTGATTCCCCACTTGGACCTGCCTAGGGATCTCAATAATCCCCAACAGTAAGATAGCCTCCTCTTAGGATTTGTATAATGATCTTTCCTCAACACAGCCAGCCTCCTCTTGGGCTTTGTACAATAATTCTCCCCCCTAGCGGAGCTAACCTTTTCAGACTCTTGTTGAGTCCATCACTTTTTAGGACTTTCTTGTTGAGTCAATACCCTTTTAGCCTCAATCTCGGGCTTCGTACGAGACAACAAATCACTCTCTTGCTGAGTATAAAAGACTATCTTATTGGGTCAATCTCCTTTTAGCCTCAATCTCGGGCTTCGTACGAGATAGAAAATCATTCTCTTGTTGAGTATAAAAGACTATCTTGTTGAGTCAATCAATTTTCAGGCTCTCTTATTGGGCCAATCACCTTTGCAAGACTCTCTTGTTGAGTCAACTCTTTTAGCCTCTGTCTTGGGCTTTGTACAAGACATATAAAAGCACTCTCTTGTTGAGACAAACTTATTTCAGCCTCCGTCTTGGGCTTTGTACAAGACACATATAGACCTCCCCAACGGAGTCAAAAATCCCTTTTAGCCTCAATCTTGGGCTTTGTACAAGACAGAAAGAACATTTTCCCTGGAAAAGTCAAATTGTTAGCCTCCTCTTAGGCTTTATATAATGATATCCCCAAAGAGCCAGTCTCTTTTTTGCCTCAATCTTGGGCCTTGTTGATAAGTGCAAATTGTACCTATTTTGGTATATAAGTTTTGTTGCACTTATCATTACTTTGTGTTAAAATTAGTTGAATAAACCCCACTTTGTTCGTAATTACGTTTACTTTACGTTTTCGGTGTATAGTGCGTTACCGTGTAAATATCATTGAGTTTAATCGATTTTCATTTATTTTTGTAGGTGTTCCAGTAATGGGATATTTCCATATTCATAAAGAGCATTGAATAATCTTTCCAACGCTTCAAACCGTGCGTCAATCGGAGTTACGGTTCAAGAGTTATGAAGAAAACAAATTCTGGTTTTCTGTCATGCTCGCTAGGCGAGCCCCCGTAGCGAACACTCGCTAGCTTGTTCGCTAGGCGAACCGGGGCGAACGAAAAGTTCCAGAATCGTGAAAAAACTCAACAGAAAGGCGGTTTACGTTTGCCTAGCGAACGGGGACTCGCTAGGCGAACCTGGAAAAGCAGAATTGCCCATTTAAGCCATTTTTCATCATTTTTTAGTTATGGGTTTGATATTTTTAGTTCCAAATCCATCCAATAGCATTTTTTGAGTAGAATTAGGCTAGAAAACACATTGGAGCATGAATTAGGATGATCCGGAGTTGAATCCTTCATGAATCGGAGCCGACAACTTTGGAGATGTTTGGTTTTTCTCCATTTCTTCTCTATGTATTTCTCTATTTTGTGGGTTATGTTTGTATTGTTACTCTAAACCTATGTACATGTATTGATCATGGTTTTATAATATA
The DNA here is from genome assembly GCA_022829125.1 of Lathyrus tuberosus. Classification (NCBI taxonomy): domain Eukaryota; kingdom Viridiplantae; phylum Streptophyta; class Magnoliopsida; order Fabales; family Fabaceae; genus Lathyrus; species Lathyrus tuberosus. The sequence continues at coordinate 2,622,639 of JALAZF010000231.1, read as the reverse complement.
TATGCTTTACAAATCATTATCGATGTCTTCCTTGATCTTTTTGCATTTATGTTTGGATTTGTGTTGTGTTAGAGATAAACATCATGAATCTTGATTAAGGATGGATATCTATTGTCTAGACTCTAGAGATAGATTTAGATAATAATCTTTATGGTGTCGGAACTTAATGTCTTCCGTGTTTCGAGGCGTCGTGCGCGAGAGCGTCGACGAGAGTAATACGGTTGCTCTCTCAACTGTGCGTTAGACATAACCTTTGTTGTGAGCGATACGTGATGATTTTGATGAGTATTGTATGTTGAATGCGACCGATTGATAGGTTTACGTGTGTTCTGAGTAGTGTATATTCATGCTTGATAGGTTTCTTCTCTTCAAAGAATGTACTCTTTTTATGTTCATCTTTACTTTTCTGTTTGTTTTTACTTGTAAACCATTTTAATCCAAACTCATAAACGCGAGAGATTGTCGAACGGCATTCTTTCCCTCGAACCGATCTCTGTGGACACGACATAAATCCCGGAGGGAATTCTTCCGAAAATAAATATTTTTGCTTGCTTGCCCTATTCTGCAACCAACAAAATGGCGCCGTTGCCGGGGATTGGTTTTGATATTGAATCGCATTGCGATAGTTTCTTTGTTTTTGAGTTTTGTATATATCGTATATATTGTCTATTTCCATTATGTTTGTTCAAGTGTTGTATACATTTTGTTCCCGTAACCGTTTGTTCATATGTTTGGTTAGGACACTTACTTTAGGTTTGCGCGGTGAGGCATCACTATGGCATGAAGGAAGTGAGTTTGCTAGCTAAGCACTGTAAAGGCGTCGAGCTTACGACGTAAAACAAGCATGTTGTATTATCTTCTTTGGTTGTGTGGTGAACTTTCATTAAACAAGTTGTACTCGGATTTTTTGTAAACTTCTCAAATCTTCACTTTACAACTTGTTTAATGAAATTTCTCCCTTTCTTTTCATTTGTTTATATTAATAATTCTTGTTCTCGCTAGGCGAGTTCTGGCGAAGTCACCAGCGAAGGTTCGCCTAGCGAACGTTGGCGAAGGTGCCAGCGAAGGGTGGCAGAAAGTTTGTTGGTTGGAAACACCCAAACTTCGTTGGGGCGAAGGATGTAGTGAAGGCTCGCGTCGCGAATGATTTGGTTCGCCTAGCGAACCCACGATAACTTTTGTGGGCGGTTTAAGTTTGAGGCACTTAAAGTGCCATGTTTTAGCTCATTCGCTAGGCGAATGATTCCTTCGCTAGGCGAAGGCTGCTAAGATTTTGGTTGTTGTTTGCTCACAGATTTTGATTGACTTATTTGAGGATGTTGTTGTGATTTTCCAAGTTGGTTCGTTTCAACTTGCGGATGTATGGTAATGATTTTGTTAAGTTTTGTACACGTCTGAGGTATGTATTTATCGCTTTCTATACTTTAGCATATTCATGATACTTAGGCATTTTACAAACTTCCATGCCATCCATTCTTTTGTATACTTGTTCTTATTGTGAATCACTTTAGTTCCCACCTTTTTGTGAGGTAGCCTTCTATTGTTCATATATGTGCGGAGAACCAACATTCTTGTTATAACTGGACTTTATTATGTTGAATCTTTTGTTTGTGTTGAGTATATGAATGCATGAAAAGGATCAAGGCAATTGTTTCATTTTGAGCAGAACCACCTTAGCCAAATAGTCAATTCACCTTATGAGTGTGTGATCATTTGTAACCCCTTTGAGCCTTTGGTCATTATCCATGTTGTTTGAGCTTGATGCTTGTCTATGAGTGTCAAATTCATATTTTTGTGTGGATCTTGATTGTTGTTTTTACTTGAGCCCTCAACTTTTTGTGTTGTTGTATGAATTTTTACATTGCCTTAGAAAGTAGGGAGTATTCACATGATGATGTGGTTGAATTCAAGTTGGGGAGAGAATGGTTGTTTACTCATTGGTTGGATTCTATGAGGATTGAAAAAGAAAAGAAAAGAAAGAGAAAAATATGACAAAGAAAAGAAAAGAAAAAAGTGAAAAAGAAAGAAAAAAGAAAAATCCTTGAAAAAGGAAACAAAAAGAGTTGTAATAATTGTGCTAAATAAGTATTGTGTGTTGTGTAGCACTTGGGATTTTGGAAGAAGTTGGTTGAAATTTTGTGTGTGAATCTTTGTGAGTTTTCACTCCCTTAGGTTTAGGCAAGTTTTTGTTTCAATTACCTTTAGAAATTGCCCCTTGTTTGTTTACCCGACCACACTACAACCTTGAAAAGCCCTTGTGATTCTTGCCTTTGTATTTTCAATGTGAATTTGTGGATGTATGCATAATTTAGTCTTTTGTTTGCAAGATTGTTGTGTGAGTGAAAGAACCTCATTTTGTGTTTTTCATCTACCGATGATTGTTTTTGCTAGGTGTGATTCACATTTGAACTTATGTTGTTTTAGAATTTTTGGCATGACTTTTGTACTTTGCTTTTCTTTCGTGACTATGCTATTGTTGCAGTTTAGTGGTAAGTATTTACTTTTTGTGTGTACCGTTTGCATTTGAACCATTCATTCGTTTCCATTTTTCAAAACATGTTGATTCGTCATTCTTTGGATATTGCTTGTGCATTTTCAAGTTTGTTTGATTCTTGTTTGTGGACAAACAATTATGTAAGTTGGGGAGAGTTTGATAAGTGCAAATTGTACCTATTTTTGTATATAAGTTTTGTTGCACTTATCATTACTTTATGTTAAAATTGGTTGAATAAACCCCACTTTGTTCGTAATTACGTTTACTTTACGTTTTCGGTGTATAGTGCGTTACCGTGTAAATATCATTGAGTTTAATCGATTTTCATTTATTTTTGTAGGTGTTCCAGCAATGGGATATTTCCATATTCATAAAGAGCATTGAATAAGCTTTCCAACGCTTCAAACCGTGCATCAATCGGAGTTACGGTTCAAGAGTTATGAAGAAAACAAATTCTGGTTTTCTGTCATGCTCGCTAGGCGAGCCCCCGTAGCGAACACTCGCTAGCTTGTTCGCTAGGCGAACCGGGGCGAACGAAAAGTTCCAGAATCGTGAAAAAACTCAACAGAAAGGCGGTTTACGTTCGCCTAGCGAACGGGGACTCGCTAGGCGAACCTGGAAAAGCAGAATTGCCCATTTAAGCCATTTTTCATCATTTTTTAGTTATGGGTTTGATATTTTTAGTTCCAAATCCATCCAATAGCATTTTTTGAGTAGAATTAGGCTAGAAAACACATTGGAGCATGAATTAGGATGATCCGGAGTTGAATCCTTCATTAATCGGAGCCGACAACTTTGGAGATGTTTGGTTTTTCTCCATTTCTTCTCTATGTATTTCTCTATTTTGTGGGTTATGTTTGTATTGTTACTCTAAACCTATGTACATGTATTGATCATGGTTGTATAATATATATGCTTTACAAATCATTATCGATGTCTTCCTTGATCTTTTTGCATTTATGTTTGGATTTGTGTTGTGTTAGAGATAAACATCATGAATCTTGATTAAGGATGGATATCTATTGTCTAGACTCTAGAGATAGATTTAGATAATAATCTTTATGGTGTCGGAACTTAATGTCTTCCGTGTTTCGAGGCGTCGTGCGCGAGAGCGTCGACGAGAGTAATACGGTTGCTCTCTCAACTGTGCGTTAGACATAACCTTTGTTGTGAGCGATACGTGATGATTTTGATGAGTATTGTATGTTGAATGCGACCGATTGATAGGTTTACGTTTGTTCTGAGTAGTGTATATTCATGCTTGATAGGTTTCTTCTCTTCAAAGAATGTACTCTTTTTATGTTCATCTTTACTTTTCTGTTTGTTTTTACTTGTAAACCATTTTAATCCAAACTCATAAACGCGAGAGATTGTCGAACGGCATTCTTTCCCTCGAACCGATCTCTGTGGACACGACATAAATCCCGGAGGGAATTCTTCCGAAAATAAATATTTTTGCTTGCTTGCCCTATTCTGCAACCAACAAAATGGCGCCGTTGCCGGGGATTGGTTTTGATATTGAATCGCATTGCGATAGTTTCTTTGTTTTTGAGTTTTGTATATATCGTATATATTGTCTATTTCCATTATGTTTGTTCAAGTGTTGTATACATTTTGTTCCCGTAACCGTTTGTTCATATGTTTGGTTAGGACACTTACTTTAGGTTTGCGCGGTGAGGCATCACTATGGCATGAAGGAAGTGAGTTTGCTAGCTAAGCACTGTAAAGGCGTCGAGCTTACGACGTAAAACAAGCATGTTGTATTATCTTCTTTGGTTGTGTGGTGAACTTTCATTAAACAAGTTGTACTCGGATTTTTTATAAACTTCTCAAATCTTCACTATACAACTTGTTTAATGAAATTTCTCCCTTTCTTTTCGTTTGTTTATATTAATAATTCTTGTTCTCGCTAGGCGAGTTCTGGCGAAGTGACCAGCGAAGGTTCGCCTAGCGAACGTTGGCGAAGGTGCCAGCAAAGGGTGGCAGAAAGTTTCTTGGTTGGAAACACCCAAACTTCGCTGGGGCGAAGGATGTAGCGAAGGCTCGCGTCGCGAATGATTTGGTTTGCCTAGCGAACCCACGATAACTTTTGTGGGCGGTTTAAGTTTGAGGCACTTAAAGTGCCATGTTTTAGCTCATTGGCTAGGCGAATGATTCCTTCGCTAGGCGAAGGCTGCTAAGATTTTGGTTGTTGTTTGCTCACAGATTTTGATTGACTTATTTGAGGATGCTGTTGTGATTTTCCAAGTTGGTTCGTTTCAACTTGCGGATGTATGGTAATGATTTTGTTAAGTTTTGTACACGTCTGAGGTATGTATTTATCGCTTTCTATACTTTAGCATATTAATGATACTTAGGCATTTTACAAACTTCCATGCCATCCATTCTTTTGTATACTTGTTCTTATTGTGAATCACTTTAGTTCCCGCCTTTTTGTGAGGTAGCCTTCTATTGTTCATATATGTGCGGAGAACCAACATTCTTGTTATAACTGGACTTTATTATGTTGAATCTTTTGTTTGTGTTGAGTATATGAATGCATGAAAAGGATCAAGGCAATTGTTTCATTTTGAGCAGAACCACCTTAGCCAAATAGTCAATTCACCTTGTGAGTGTGTGATCATTTGTAACCCCATTGAGCCTTTGGTCATTGTCCATGTTGTTTGAGCTTGATGCTTGTCTATGAGTGTCAAATTCATATTTTTGTGTGGATCTTGATTGTTGTTTTTACTTGAGGCCTCAACTTTTTGTGTTGTTGTATGAATTTTTACATTGCCTTAGAAAGTAGGGAGTATTCACATGATGATGTGGTTGAATTCAAGTTGGGGAGAGAATGGTTGTTTACTCATTGGTTGGATTCTATGAGGATTGAAAAAGAAAAGAAAAAAAAGAGAAAAATATGACAAAGAAAAGAAAAGAAAAAAGTGAAAAAGAAAGAAAAAAGAAAAATCCTTGAAAAAGGAAACAAAAAGAGTTGTAATAATTGTGCTAAATAAGTATTGTGTGTTGTGTAGCACTTGGGATTTTGGAAGAAGTTGGTTGAAATTTTGTGTGTGAATCTTTGTGAGTTTTCACTCCCTTAGGTTTAGGCAAGTTTTTGTTTCAATTACCTTTAGAAATTGCCCCTTTTTTGTTTACCCGACCACACTACAACCTTGAAAAGCCCTTGTGATTCTTGCCTTTGTATTTTCAATGTGAATTTGTGGATGTATGCATAATTTAGTCTTTTGTTTGCAAGATTGTTGTGTGAGTGAAAGAACCTTATTTTGTGTTTTTCATCTACCGATGATTGTTTTTCCTAGGTGTGATTCACATTTGAACTTATGTTGTTTTAGAAATTTTGGCATGACTTTTGTACTTTGCTTTTCTTTCGTGACTATGCTATTGTTGCAGTTTAGTGGTAAGTATTTACTTTTTGTGTGTACCGTTTGCATTTGAACCATTCATTCGTTTCCATTTTTCAAAACATGTTGATTCGTCATTCTTTGGATATTGCTTGTGCATTTTCAAGTTTGTTTGATTCTTGTTTGTGGACAAACAATTATGTAAGTTGGGGAGAGTTTGATAAGTGCAAATTGTACCTATTTTTGTATATAAGTTTTGTTGCACTTATCATTACTTTGTGTTAAAATTGTCTGAATAAACCCCACTTTGTTCGTAATTACGTTTACTTTGCGTTTTCGGTGTATAGTGCGTTACCGTGTAAATATCATTGTGTTTAATCGATTTTCATTTATTTTTGTAGGTGTTCCAGCAATGGGATATTTCCATATTCATAAAGAGCATTGAATAATCTTTCCAACGCTTCAAACCGTGCATCAATCGGAGTTACGGTTCAAGAGTTATGAAGAAAACAAATTCTGGTTTTCTGTCATGCTCGCTAGGCGAGCCCCCGTAGCGAACACTCGCTAGCTTGTTCGCTAGGCGAACCGGGGCGAACGAAAAGTTCCAGAATCGTGAAAAAACTCAACAGAAAGGCGGTTTACGTTCGCCTAGCGAACGGGGACTCGCTAGGCGAACCTGGAAAAGCAGAATTGCCCATTTAAGCCATTTTTCATCATTTTTTAGTTATGGGTTTGATATTTTTAGTTCCAAATCCATCCAATAGCATTTTTTGAGTAGAATTAGGCTAGAAAACACATTGGAGCATGAATTAGGATGATCCGGAGTTGAATCCTTCATTAATCGGAGCCGACAACTTTGGAGATGTTTGGTTTTTCTCCATTTCTTCTCTATGTATTTCTCTATTTTGTGGGTTATGTTTGTATTGTTACTCTAAACCTATGTACATGTATTGATCATGGTTTTATAATATATATACTTTACAAATCATTATCGATGTCTTCCTTGATCTTTTTGCATTTATGTTTGGATTTGTGTTGTGTTAGAGATAAACATCATGAATCTTGATTAAGGATGGATATCTATTGTCTAGACTCTAGAGATAGATTTAGATAATAATCTTTATGGTGTCGGAACTTAATGTCTTCCGTGTTTCGAGGCGTCGTGCGCGAGAGCGTCGACGAGAGTAATACGGTTGCTCTCTCAACTGTGCGTTAGACATAACCTTTGTTGTGAGCGATACGTGATGATTTTGATGAGTATTGTATGTTGAATGCGACCGATTGATAGGTTTACGTGTGTTCTGAGTAGTGTATATTCATGCTTGATAGGTTTCTTCTCTTCAAAGAATGTACTCTTTTTATGTTCATCTTTACTTTTCTGTTTGTTTTTACTTGTAAACCATTTTAATCCAAACTCATAAACGCGAGAGATTGTCGAACGGCATTCTTTCCCTCGAACCGATCTCTGTGGACACGACATAAATCCCGGAGGAAATTCTTCCGAAAATAAATATTTTTGCTTGCTTGCCCTATTCTGCAACCAACAAAATGGCGCCGTTGCCGGGGATTGGTTTTGATATTGAACCGCATTGCGATAGTTTCTTTGTTTTTGAGTTTTGTATATATCGTATATATTGTCTATTTCCATTATGTTTGTTCAAGTGTTGTATACATTTTGTTCCCGTAACCGTTTGTTCATATGTTTGGTTAGGACACTTACTTTAGGTTTGCGCGGTGAGGCATCACTATGGCATGAAGGAAGTGAGTTTTCTAGCTAAGCACTGTAAAGGCGTCGAGCTTACGACGTAAAACAAGCATGTTGTATTATCTTCTTTGGTTGTGTGGTGAACTTTCATTAAACAAGTTGTACTCGGATTTTTTGTAAACTTCTCAAATCTTCACTTTACAACTTGTTTAATGAAATTTCTCCCTTTCTTTTCGTTTGTTTATATTAATAATTCTTGTTCTCGCTAGGCGAGTTCTGGCGAAGTCACCAGCGAAGGTTCGCCTAGCGAACGTTGGCGAAGGTGCCAGCGAAGGGTGGCATAAAGTTTCTTGGTTGGAAACACCCAAACTTCGCTGGGGCGAAGGATGTAGCGAAGGCTCGCGTCGCGAATGATTTGGTTCGCCTAGCGAACCCACGATAACTTTTGTGGGCGGTTTAAGTTTGAGGCACTTAAAGTGCCATGTTTTAGCTCATTCGCTAGGCGAATGATTCCTTCGCTAGGCGAAGGCTGCTAAGATTTTGGTTGTTGTTTGCTCATAGATTTTGATTGACTTATTTGAGGATGCTGTTGTGATTTTCCAAGTTGGTTCGTTTCAACTTGCGGATGTATGGTAATGATTTTGTTAAGTTTTGTACACGTCTGAGGTATGTATTTATCGCTTTCTATACTTTAGCATATTCATGATACTTAGGCATTTTACAAACTTCCATGCCATCCATTCTTTTGTATACTTGTTCTTATTGTGAATCACTTTAGTTCCCACCTTTTTGTGAGGTAGCCTTCTATTGTTCATATATGTGCGGAGAACCAACATTCTTGTTATAATTGGACTTTATTATGTTGAATCTTTTGTTTGTGTTGAGTATATGAATGCATGAAAAGGATCAAGGCAATTGTTTCATTTTGAGCAGAACCACCTTAGCCAAATAGTCAATTCACCTTGTGAGTGTGTGATCATTTGTAACCCCATTGAGCCTTTGGTCATTGTCCATGTTGTTTGAGCTTGATGCTTGTCTATGAGTGTCAAATTCATATTTTTGTGTGGATCTTGATTGTTGTTTTTACTTGAGGCCTCAACTTTTTGTGTTGTTGTATGAATTTTTACATTGCCTTAGAAAGTAGGGAGTATTCACATGATGATGTGGTTGAATTCAAGTTGGGGAGAGAATGGTTGTTTACTCATTGGTTGGATTCTATGAGGATTGAAAAAGAAAAGAAAAAAAAGAGAAAAATATGACAAAGAAAAGAAAAGAAAAAAGTGAAAAAGAAAGAAAAAAGAAAAATCCTTGAAAAAGGAAACAAAAAGAGTTGTAATAATTGTGCTAAATAAGTATTGTGTGTTGTGTAGCACTTGGGATTTTGGAAGAAGTTGGTTGAAATTTTGTGTGTGAATCTTTGTGAGTTTTCACTCCCTTAGGTTTAGGCAAGTTTTTGTTTCAATTACCTTTAGAAATTGCCCCTTTTTTGTTTACCCGACCACACTACAACCTTGAAAAGCCCTTGTGATTCTTGCCTTTGTATTTTCAATGTGAATTTGTGGATGTATGCATAATTTAGTCTTTTGTTTGCAAGATTGTTGTGTGAGTGAAAGAACCTTATTTTGTGTTTTTCATCTACCGATGATTGTTTTTCCTAGGTGTGATTCACATTTGAACTTATGTTGTTTTAGAAATTTTGGCATGACTTTTGTACTTTGCTTTTCTTTCGTGACTATGCTATTGTTGCAGTTTAGTGGTAAGTATTTACTTTTTGTGTGTACCGTTTGCATTTGAACCATTCATTCGTTTCCATTTTTCAAAACATGTTGATTCGTCATTCTTTGGATATTGCTTGTGCATTTTCAAGTTTGTTTGATTCTTGTTTGTGGACAAACAATTATGTAAGTTGGGGAGAGTTTGATAAGTGCAAATTGTACCTATTTTTGTATATAAGTTTTGTTGCACTTATCATTACTTTGTGTTAAAATTGTCTGAATAAACCCCACTTTGTTCGTAATTACGTTTACTTTGCGTTTTCGGTGTATAGTGCGTTACCGTGTAAATATCATTGTGTTTAATCGATTTTCATTTATTTTTGTAGGTGTTCCAGCAATGGGATATTTCCATATTCATAAAGAGCATTGAATAATCTTTCCAACGCTTCAAACCGTGCATCAATCGGAGTTACGGTTCAAGAGTTATGAAGAAAACAAATTCTGGTTTTCTGTCATGCTCGCTAGGCGAGCCCCCGTAGCGAACACTCGCTAGCTTGTTCGCTAGGCGAACCGGGGCGAACGAAAAGTTCCAGAATCGTGAAAAAACTCAACAGAAAGGCGGTTTACGTTCGCCTAGCGAACGGGGACTCGCTAGGCGAACCTGGAAAAGCAGAATTGCCCATTTAAGCCATTTTTCATCATTTTTTAGTTATGGGTTTGATATTTTTAGTTCCAAATCCATCCAATAGCATTTTTTGAGTAGAATTAGGCTAGAAAACACATTGGAGCATGAATTAGGATGATCCGGAGTTGAATCCTTCATTAATCGGAGCCGACAACTTTGGAGATGTTTGGTTTTTCTCCATTTCTTCTCTATGTATTTCTCTATTTTGTGGGTTATGTTTGTATTGTTACTCTAAACCTATGTACATGTATTGATCATGGTTTTATAATATATATACTTTACAAATCATTATCGATGTCTTCCTTGATCTTTTTGCATTTATGTTTGGATTTGTGTTGTGTTAGAGATAAACATCATGAATCTTGATTAAGGATGGATATCTATTGTCTAGACTCTAGAGATAGATTTAGATAATAATCTTTATGGTGTCGGAACTTAATGTCTTCCATGTTTCGAGGCGTCGTGCGCGAGAGCGTCGACGAGAGTAATACGGTTGCTCTCTCAACTGTGCGTTAGACATAACCTTTGTTGTGAGCGATACGTGATGATTTTGATGAGTATTGTATGTTGAATGCGACCGATTGATAGGTTTACGTGTGTTCTGAGTAGTGTATATTCATGCTTGATAGGTTTCTTCTCTTCAAAGAATGTACTCTTTTTATGTTCATCTTTACTTTTCTGTTTGTTTTTACTTGTAAACCATTTTAATCCAAACTCATAAACGCGAGAGATTGTCGAACGGCATTCTTTCCCTCGAACCGATCTCTGTGGACACGACATAAATCCCGGAGGAAATTCTTCCGAAAATAAATATTTTTGCTTGCTTGCCCTATTCTGCAACCAACAAAATGGCGCCGTTGCCGGGGATTGGTTTTGATATTGAACCGCATTGCGATAGTTTCTTTGTTTTTGAGTTTTGTATATATCGTATATATTGTCTATTTCCATTATGTTTGTTCAAGTGTTGTATACATTTTGTTCCCATAACCGTTTGTTCATATGTTTGGTTAGGACACTTACTTTAGGTTTGCGCGGTGAGGCATCACTATGGCATGAAGGAAGTGAGTTTTCTAGCTAAGCACTGTAAAGGCGTCGAGCTTACGACGTAAAACAAGCATGTTGTATTATCTTCTTTGGTTGTGTGGTGAACTTTCATTAAACAAGTTGTACTCGGATTTTTTGTAAACTTCTCAAATCTTCACTTTACAACTTGTTTAATGAAATTTCTCCCTTTCTTTTCGTTTGTTTATATTAATAATTCTTGTTCTCGCTAGGCGAGTTCTGGCGAAGTCACCAGCGAAGGTTCGCCTAGCGAACGTTGGCGAAGGTGCCAGCGAAGGGTGGCATAAAGTTTCTTGGTTGGAAACACCCAAACTTCGCTGGGGCGAAGGATGTAGCGAAGGCTCGCGTCGCGAATGATTTGGTTCGCCTAGCGAACCCACGATAACTTTTGTGGGCGGTTTAAGTTTGAGGCACTTAAAGTGCCATGTTTTAGCTCATTCGCTAGGCGAATGATTCCTTCGCTAGGCGAAGGCTGCTAAGATTTTGGTTGTTGTTTGCTCATAGATTTTGATTGACTTATTTGAGGATGCTGTTGTGATTTTCCAAGTTGGTTCGTTTCAACTTGCGGATGTATGGTAATGATTTTGTTAAGTTTTGTACACGTCTGAGGTATGTATTTATCGCTTTCTATACTTTAGCATATTCATGATACTTAGGCATTTTACAAACTTCCATGCCATCCATTCTTTTGTATACTTGTTCTTATTGTGAATCACTTTAGTTCCCACCTTTTTGTGAGGTAGCCTTCTATTGTTCATATATGTGCGGAGAACCAACATTCTTGTTATAATTGGACTTTATTATGTTGAATCTTTTGTTTGTGTTGAGTATATGAATGCATGAAAAGGATCAAGGCAATTGTTTCATTTTGAGCACAACCACCTTAGCCAAATAGTCAATTCACCTTGTGAGTGTGTGATCATTTGTAACCCCTTTGAGCCTTTGGTCATTATCCATGTTGTTTGAGCTTGATGCTTGTCTATGAGTGTCAAATTCATATTTTTGTGTGGATCTTGATTGTTGTTTTTACTTGAGCCCTCAACTTTTTGTGTTGTTGTATGAATTTTTACATTGCCTTAGAAAGTAGGGAGTATTCACATGATGATGTGGTTGAATTCAAGTTGGGGAGAGAATGGTTGTTTACTCATTGGTTGGATTCTATGAGGATTGAAAAAGAAAAGAAAAAAAAGAGAAAAATATGACAAAGAAAAGAAAAGAAAAAAGTGAAAAAGAAAGAAAAAAGAAAAATCCTTGAAAAAGGAAACAAAAAGAGTTGTAATAATTGTGCTAAATAAGTATTGTGTGTTGTGTAGCACTTGGGATTTTGGAAGAAGTTGGTTGAAATTTTGTGTGTGAATCTTTGTGAGTTTTCACTCCCTTAGGTTTAGGCAAGTTTTTGTTTCAATTACCTTTAGAAATTGCCCCTTTTTTGTTTACCCGACCACACTACAACCTTGAAAAGCCCTTGTGATTCTTGCCTTTGTATTTTCAATGTGAATTTGTGGATGTATGCATAATTTAGTCTTTTGTTTGCAAGATTGTTGTGTGAGTGAAAGAACCTTATTTTGTGTTTTTCATCTACCGATGATTGTTTTTCCTAGGTGTGATTCACATTTGAACTTATGTTGTTTTAGAATTTTTGGCATGACTTTTGTACTTTGCTTTTCTTTCGTGACTATGCTATTGTTGCAGTTTAGTGGTAAGTATTTACTTTTTGTGTGTACCGTTTGCATTTGAACCATTCATTCGTTTCCATTTTTCAAAACATGTTGATTCGTCATTCTTTGGATATTGCTTGTGCATTTTCAAGTTTGTTTGATTCTTGTTTGTGGACAAACAATTATGTAAGTTGGGGAGAGTTTGATAAGTGCAAATTGTACCTATTTTTGTATATAAGTTTTGTTGCACTTATCATTACTTTGTGTTAAAATTGTTTGAATAAACCCCCACTTTGTTCGTAATTACGTTTACTTTACGTTTTCGGTGTATAGTGCGTTACCGTGTAAATATCATTGAGTTTAATCGATTTTCATTTATTTTTGTAGGTGTTCCAGAAATGGGATATTTCCATATTCATAAAGAGCATTGAATAATCTTTCCAACCCTTCAAACCGTGCATCAATCGGAGTTACGGTTCAAGAGTTATGAAGAAAACAAATTCTGGTTTTCTGTCATGCTCGCTAGGCGAGCCCCTGTAGCGAACACTCGCTAGCTTGTTCGCTAGGCGAACCGGGGCGAACGAAAAGTTCCAGAATCGTGAAAAAACTCAACAGAAAGGCGGTTTACGTTCGCCTAGCGAACGGGGACTCGCTAGGCGAACCTGGAAAAGCAGAATTGCCCATTTAAGCCATTTTTCATCATTTTTTAGTTATGGGTTTGATATTTTTAGTTCCAAATCCATCCAATAGCATTTTTTGAGTAGAATTAGGCTAGAAAACACATTGGAGCATGAATTAGGATGATCCGGAGTTGAATCCTTCATTAATCGGAGCCGACAACTTTGGAGATGTTTGGTTTTTCTCCATTTCTTCTCTATGTATTTCTCTATTTTGTGGGTTATGTTTGTATTGTTACTCTAAACCTATGTACATGTATTGATCATGGTTTTATAATATATATACTTTACAAATCATTATCGATGTCTTCCTTGATCTTTTTGCATTTATGTTTGGATTTGTGTTGTGTTAGAGATAAACATCATGAATCTTGATTAAGGATGGATATCTATTGTCTAGACTCTAGAGATAGATTTAGATAATAATCTTTATGGTGTCGGAACTTAATGTCTTCCGTGTTTCGAGGCGTCGTGCGCGAGAGCGTCGACGAGAGTAATACGGTTGCTCTCTCAACTGTGCGTTAGACATAACCTTTGTTGTGAGCGATACGTGATGATTTTGATGAGTATTGTATGTTGAATGCGACCGATTGATAGGTTTACGTGTGTTCTGAGTAGTGTATATTCATGCTTGATAGGTTTCTTCTCTTCAAAGAATGTACTCTTTTTATGTTCATCTTTACTTTTCTGTTTGTTTTTACTTGTAAACCATTTTAATCCAAACTCATAAACGCGAGAGATTGTCGAACGGCATTCTTTCCCTCGAACCGATCTCTGTGGACACGACATAAATCCCGGAGGAAATTCTTCCGAAAATAAATATTTTTGCTTGCTTGCCCTATTCTGCAACCAACAAAATGGCGCCGTTGCCGGGGATTGGTTTTGATATTGAACCGCATTGCGATAGTTTCTTTGTTTTTGAGTTTTGTATATATCGTATATATTGTCTATTTCCATTATGTTTGTTCAAGTGTTGTATACATTTTGTTCCCGTAACCGTTTGTTCATATGTTTGGTTAGGACACTTACTTTAGGTTTGCGCGGTGAGGCATCACTATGGCATGAAGGAAGTGAGTTTTCTAGCTAAGCACTGTAAAGGCGTCGAGCTTACGACGTAAAACAAGCATGTTGTATTATCTTCTTTGGTTGTGTGGTGAACTTTCATTAAACAAGTTGTACTCGGATTTTTTGTAAACTTCTCAAATCTTCACTTTACAACTTGTTTAATGAAATTTCTCCCTTTCTTTTCGTTTGTTTATATTAATAATTCTTGTTCTCGCTAGGCGAGTTCTGGCGAAGTCACCAGCGAAGGTTCGCCTAGCGAACGTTGGCGAAGGTGCCAGCGAAGGGTGGCATAAAGTTTCTTGGTTGGAAACACCCAAACTTCGCTGGGGCGAAGGATGTAGCGAAGGCTCGCGTCGCGAATGATTTGGTTCGCCTAGCGAACCCACGATAACTTTTGTGGGCGGTTTAAGTTTGAGGCACTTAAAGTGCCATGTTTTAGCTCATTCGCTAGGCGAATGATTCCTTCGCTAGGCGAAGGCTGCTAAGATTTTGGTTGTTGTTTGCTCATAGATTTTGATTGACTTATTTGAGGATGCTGTTGTGATTTTCCAAGTTGGTTCGTTTCAACTTGCGGATGTATGGTAATGATTTTGTTAAGTTTTGTACACGTCTGAGGTATGTATTTATCGCTTTCTATACTTTAGCATATTCATGATACTTAGGCATTTTACAAACTTCCATGCCATCCATTCTTTTGTATACTTGTTCTTATTGTGAATCACTTTAGTTCCCACCTTTTTGTGAGGTAGCCTTCTATTGTTCATATATGTGCGGAGAACCAACATTCTTGTTATAATTGGACTTTATTATGTTGAATCTTTTGTTTGTGTTGAGTATATGAATGCATGAAAAGGATCAAGGCAATTGTTTCATTTTGAGCACAACCACCTTAGCCAAATAGTCAATTCACCTTGTGAGTGTGTGATCATTTGTAACCCCTTTGAGCCTTTGGTCATTATCCATGTTGTTTGAGCTTGATGCTTGTCTATGAGTGTCAAATTCATATTTTTGTGTGGATCTTGATTGTTGTTTTTACTTGAGCCCTCAACTTTTTGTGTTGTTGTATGAATTTTTACATTGCCTTAGAAAGTAGGGAGTATTCACATGATGATGTGGTTGAATTCAAGTTGGGGAGAGAATGGTTGTTTACTCATTGGTTGGATTCTATGAGGATTGAAAAAGAAAAGAAAAAAAAGAGAAAAATATGACAAAGAAAAGAAAAGAAAAAAGTGAAAAAGAAAGAAAAAAGAAAAATCCTTGAAAAAGGAAACAAAAAGAGTTGTAATAATTGTGCTAAATAAGTATTGTGTGTTGTGTAGCACTTGGGATTTTGGAAGAAGTTGGTTGAAATTTTGTGTGTGAATCTTTGTGAGTTTTCACTCCCTTAGGTTTAGGCAAGTTTTTGTTTCAATTACCTTTAGAAATTGCCCCTTTTTTGTTTACCCGACCACACTACAACCTTGAAAAGCCCTTGTGATTCTTGCCTTTGTATTTTCAATGTGAATTTGTGGATGTATGCATAATTTAGTCTTTTGTTTGCAAGATTGTTGTGTGAGTGAAAGAACCTTATTTTGTGTTTTTCATCTACCGATGATTGTTTTTCCTAGGTGTGATTCACATTTGAACTTATGTTGTTTTAGAATTTTTGGCATGACTTTTGTACTTTGCTTTTCTTTCGTGACTATGCTATTGTTGCAGTTTAGTGGTAAGTATTTACTTTTTGTGTGTACCGTTTGCATTTGAACCATTCATTCGTTTCCATTTTTCAAAACATGTTGATTCGTCATTCTTTGGATATTGCTTGTGCATTTTCAAGTTTGTTTGATTCTTGTTTGTGGACAAACAATTATGTAAGTTGGGGAGAGTTTGATAAGTGCAAATTGTACCTATTTTTGTATATAAGTTTTGTTGCACTTATCATTACTTTGTGTTAAAATTGTTTGAATAAACCCCCACTTTGTTCGTAATTACGTTTACTTTACGTTTTCGGTGTATAGTGCGTTACCGTGTAAATATCATTGAGTTTAATCGATTTTCATTTATTTTTGTAGGTGTTCCAGAAATGGGATATTTCCATATTCATAAAGAGCATTGAATAATCTTTCCAACCCTTCAAACCGTGCATCAATCGGAGTTACGGTTCAAGAGTTATGAAGAAAACAAATTCTGGTTTTCTGTCATGCTCGCTAGGCGAGCCCCTGTAGCGAACACTCGCTAGCTTGTTCGCTAGGCGAACCGGGGCGAACGAAAAGTTCCAGAATCGTGAAAAAACTCAACAGAAAGGCGGTTTACGTTCGCCTAGCGAACGGGGACTCGCTAGGCGAACCTGGAAAAGCAGAATTGCCCATTTAAGCCATTTTTCATCATTTTTTAGTTATGGGTTTGATATTTTTAGTTCCAAATCCATCCAATAGCATTTTTTGAGTAGAATTAGGCTAGAAAACACATTGGAGCATGAATTAGGATGATCCGGAGTTGAATCCTTCATGAATCGGAGCCGACAACTTTGGAGATGTTTGGTTTTTCTCCATTTCTTCTCTATGTATTTCTCTATTTTGTGGGTTATGTTTGTATTGTTACTCTAAACCTATGTACATGTATTGATCATGGTTTTATAATATATATACTTTACAAATCATTATCGATGTCTTCCTTGATCTTTTTGCATTTATGTTTGGATTTGTGTTGTGTTAGAGATAAACATCATGAATCTTGATTAAGGATGGATATCTATTGTCTAGACTCTAGAGATAGATTTAGATAATAATCTTTATGGTGTCGGAACTTAATGTCTTCCGTGTTTCGAGGCGTCGTGCGCGAGAGCGTCGACGAGAGTAATACGGTTGCTCTCTCAACTGTGCGTTAGACATAACCTTTGTTGTGAGCGATACGTGATGATTTTGATGAGTATTGTATGTTGAATGCGACCGATTGATAGGTTTACGTTTGTTCTGAGTAGTGTATATTCATGCTTGATAGGTTTCTTCTCTTCAAAGAATGTACTCTTTTTATGTTCATCTTTACTTTTCTGTTTGTTTTTACTTGTAAACCATTTTAATCCAAACTCATAAACGCGAGAGATTGTCGAACGGCATTCTTTCCCTCGAACCGATCTCTGTGGACACGACATAAATCCCGGAGGGAATTCTTCCGAAAATAAATATTTTTGCTTGCTTGCCCTATTCTGCAACCAACAAAATGGCGCCGTTGCCGGGGATTGGTTTTGATATTGAACCGCATTGCGATAGTTTCTTTGTTTTTGAGTTTTGTATATATCGTATATATTGTCTATTTCCATTATGTTTGTTCAAGTGTTGTATACATTTTGTTCCCGTAACCGTTTGTTCATATGTTTGGTTAGGACACTTACTTTAGGTTTGCGCGGTGAGGCATCACTATGGCATGAAGGAAGTGAGTTTGCTAGCTAAGCACTGTAAAGGCGTCGAGCTTACGACGTAAAACAAGCATGTTGTATTATCTTCTTTGGTTGTGTGGTGAACTTTCATTAAACAAGTTGTACTCGGATTTTTTGTAAACTTCTCAAATCTTCACTTTACAACTTGTTTAATGAAATTTCTCCCTTTCTTTTCGTTTGTTTATATTAATAATTCTTGTTCTCTCTAGGCGAGTTCTGGCGAAGTCACCAGCGAAGGTTCGCCTAGCGAACGTTGGCGAAGGTGCCAGCGAAGGGTGGCAGAAAGTTTCTTGGTTGGAAACACCCAAACTTCGCTGGGGCGAAGGATGTAGCGAAGGCTCGCGTCGCGAATGATTTGGTTCGCCTAGCGAACCCACGATAACTTTTGTGGGCGGTTTAAGTTTGAGGCACTTAAAGTGCCATGTTTTAGCTCATTCGCTAGGCGAATGATTCCTTCGCTAGGCAAAGGCTGCTAAGATTTTGGTTGTTGTTTGCTCACAGATTTTGATTGACTTATTTGAGGATGCTGTTGTGATTTTCCAAGTTGGTTCGTTTCAACTTGCGGATGTATGGTAATGATTTTGTTAAGTTTTGTACACGTCTGAGGTATGTATTTATCGCTTTCTATACTTTAGCATATTCATGATACTTAGGCATTTTACAAACTTCCATGCCATCCATTCTTTTGTATACTTGTTCTTATTGTGAATCACATTAGTTCCCACCTTTTTGTGAGGTAGCCTTCTATTGTTCATATATGTGCGGAGAACCAACATTCTTGTTATAACTGGACTTTATTATGTTGAATCTTTTGTTTGTGTTGAGTATATGAATGCATGAAAAGGATCAAGGCAATTGTTTCATTTTGAGCACAACCACCTTAGCCAAATAGTCAATTCACCTTGTGAGTGTGTGATCATTTGTAACCCCTTTGAGCCTTTGGTCATTATCCATGTTGTTTGAGCTTGATGCTTGTCTATGAGTGTCAAATTCATATTTTTGTGTGGATCTTGATTGTTGTTTTTACTTGAGCCCTCAACTTTTTGTGTTGTTGTATGAATTTTTACATTGCCTTAGAAAGTAGGGAGTATTCACATGATGATGTGGTTGAATTCAAGTTGGGGAGAGAATGGTTGTTTACTCATTGGTTGGATTCTATGAGGATTGAAAAAGAAAAGAAAAAAAAAGAGAAAAATATGACAAAGAAAAGAAAAGAAAAAAGTGAAAAAGAAAGAAAAAAGAAAAATCCTTGAAAAAGGAAACAAAAAGAGTTGTAATAATTGTGCTAAATAAGTATTGTGTGTTGTGTAGCACTTGGGATTTTGGAAGAAGTTGGTTGAAATTTTGTGTGTGAATCTTTGTGAGTTTTCACTCCCTTAGGTTTAGGCAAGTTTTTGTTTCAATTACCTTTAGAAATTGCCCCTTGTTTGTTTACCCGACCACACTACAACCTTGAAAAGCCCTTGTGATTCTTGCCTTTGTATTTTCAATGTGAATTTGTGGATGTATGCATAATTTAGTCTTTTGTTTGCAAGATTGTTGTGTGAGTGAAAGAACCTCATTTTGTGTTTTTCATCTACCGATGATTGTTTTTGCTAGGTGTGATTCACATTTGAACTTATGTTGTTTTAGAATTTTTGGCATGACTTTTGTACTTTGCTTTTCTTTCGTGACTATGCTATTGTTGCAGTTTAGTGGTAAGTATTTACTTTTTGTGTGTACCGTTTGCATTTGAACCATTCATTCGTTTCCATTTTTCAAAACATGTTGATTCGTCATTCTTTGGATATTGCTTGTGCATTTTCAAGTTTGTTTGATTCTTGTTTGTGGACAAACAATTATGTAAGTTGGGGAGAGTTTGATAAGTGCAAATTGTACCTATTTTTGTATATAAGTTTTGTTGCACTTATCATTACTTTGTGTTAAAATTGGTTGAATAAACCCCACTTTGTTCTTAATTACGTTTACTTTACATTTTCGGTGTATAGTGCGTTACCGTGTAAATATCATTGAGTTTAATCGATTTTCATTTATTTTTGTAGGTGTTCCAGCAATGGGATATTTCCATATTCATAAAGAGCATTGAATAAGCTTTCCAACACTTCAAACCGTGCATCAATCGGAGTTACGGTTCAAGAGTTATGAAGAAAACAAATTCTGGTTTTCTGTCATGCTCGCTAGGCGAGCCCCCGTAGCGAACACTCGCTAGCTTGTTCGCTAGGCAAACCGGGGCGAACGAAAAGTTCCAGAATCGTGAAAAAACTCAACAGAAAGGCGGTTTACGTTCGCCTAGCGAACGGGGACTCGCTAGGCGAACCTGGAAAAGCATAATTGCCCATTTAAGCCATTTTTCATCATTTTTTAGTTATGGGTTTGATATTTTTAGTTCCAAATCCATCCAATAGCATTTTTTGAGTAGAATTAGGCTAGAAAACACATTGGAGCATGAATTAGGATGATCCGGAGTTGAATCCTTCATGAATCGGAGCCGACAACTTTGGAGATGTTTGGTTTTTCTCCATTTCTTCTCTATGTATTTCTCTATTTTGTGGGTTATGTTTGTATTGTTACTCTAAACCTATGTACATGTATTGATCATGGTTTTATAATATATATACTTTAGAAATCATTATCGATGTCTTCCTTGATCTTTTTGCATTTATGTTTGGATTTGTGTTGTGTTAGAGATAAACATCATGAATCTTGATTAAGGATGGATATCTATTGTCTAGACTCTAGAGATAGATTTAGATAATAATCTTTATGGTGTCGGAACTTAATGTCTTCCGTGTTTCGAGGCGTCGTGCGCGAGAGCGTCGACGAGAGTAATACGGTTGCTCTCTCAACTGTGCGTTAGACATAACCTTTGTTGTGAGCGATACGTGATGATTTTGATGAGTATTCTATGTTGAATGCGACCGATTGATAGGTTTACGTTTGTTCTGAGTAGTGTATATTCATGCTTGATAGGTTTCTTCTCTTCAAAGAATGTACTCTTTTTATGTTCATCTTTACTTTTCTGTTTGTTTTTACTTGTAAACCATTTTAATCCAAACTCATAAACGCGAGAGATTGTCGAACGGCATTCTTTCCCTCGAACCGATCTCTGTGGACACGACATAAATCCCGGAGGGAATTCTTCCGAAAATAAATATTTTTGCTTGCTTGCCCTATTCTGCAACCAACAAAATGGCGCCGTTGCCGGGGATTGGTTTTGATATTGAATCGCATTGCGATAGTTTCTTTGTTTTTGAGTTTTGTATATATCGTATATATTGTCTATTTCCATTATGTTTGTTCAAGTGTTGTATACATTTTGTTCCCGTAACCGTTTGTTCATATGTTTGGTTAGGACACTTACTTTAGGTTTGCGCGGTGAGGCTTCACTATGGCATGAAGGAAGTGAGTTTGCTACCTAAGCACTGTAAAGGCGTCGAGCTTACGACGTAAAACAAGCATGTTGTATTATCTTCTTTGGTTGTGTGGTGAACTTTCATTAAACAAGTTGTACTCGGATTTTTTGTAAACTTCTCAAATATTCATATTACAACTTGTTTAATGAAATTTCTCCCTTTCTTTTCGTTTGTTTATATTAATAATTCTTGTTCTCGCTAGGCGAGTTCTGGCGAAGTCACCAGCGAAGGTTCGCCTAGCGAACGTTGGCGAAGGTGCCAGCGAAGGGTGGCAGAAAGTTTCTTGGTTGGAAACACCCAAACTTTGCTGGGGCGAAGGATGTAGCGAAGGCTCGCGTCGCGAATGATTTGGTTCGCCTACCGAACCCACGATAACTTTTGTGGGCGGTTTAAGTTTGAGGCACTTAAAGTGCCATGTTTTAGCTCATTCGCTAGGCGAATGATTCCTTCGCTAGGCGAAGGCTGCTAAGATTTTGGTTGTTGTTTGCTCACAGATTTTGATTGACTTATTTGAGGATGCTGTTGTGATTTTCCAAGTTGGTTCGTTTCAACTTGCGGATGTATGGTAATGATTTTGTTAAGTTTTGTACACATCTGAGGTATGTATTTATCGCTTTCTATACTTTAGCATATTCATGATACTTAGGCATTTTACAAACTTCCATGCCATCCATTCTTTTGTATACTTGTTCTTATTGTGAATCACTTTAGTTCCCACCTTTTTGTGAGGTAGCCTTCTATTGTTCATATATGTGCGGAGAACCAACATTCTTGTTATAACTGGACTTTATTATGTTGAATCTTTTGTTTGTGTTGAGTATATGAATGCATGAATAGGATCAAGGCAATTGTTTCATTTTGAGCACAACCACCTTAGCCAAATAGTCAATTCACCTTGTGAGTGTGTGATCATTTGTAACCCCTTTGAGCCTTTGGTCATTATCCATGTTGTTTGAGCTTGATGCTTGTCTATGAGTGTCAAATTCATATTTTTGTGTGGATCTTGATTGTTGTTTTTACTTGAGCCCTCAACTTTTTGTGTTGTTGTATGAATTTTTACATTGCCTTAGAAAGTAGGGAGTATTCACATGATGATGTGGTTGAATTCAAGTTGGGGAGAGAATGGTTGTTTACTCATTGGTTGGATTCTATGAGGATTGAAAAAGAAAAGAAAAAAAAGAGAAAAATATGACAAAGAAAAGAAAAGAAAAAAGTGAAAAAGAAAGAAAAAAGAAAAATCCTTGAAAAAGGAAACAAAAAGAGTTGTAATAATTGTGCTAAATAAGTATTGTGTGTTGTGTAGCACTTGGGATTTTGGAAGAAGTTGGTTGAAATTTTGTGTGTGAATCTTTGTGAGTTTTCACTCCCTTAGGTTTAGGCAAGTTTTTGTTTCAATTACCTTTAGAAATTGCCCCTTGTTTGTTTACCCGACCACACTACAACCTTGAAAAGCCCTTGTGATTCTTGCCTTTGTATTTTCAATGTGAATTTGTGGATGTATGCATAATTTAGTCTTTTGTTTGCAAGATTGTTGTGTGAGTGAAAGAACCTCATTTTGTGTTTTTCATCTACCGATGATTGTTTTTGCTAGGTGTGATTCACATTTGAACTTATGTTGTTTTAGAATTTTTGGCATGACTTTTGTACTTTGCTTTTCTTTCGTGACTATGCTATTGTTGCAGTTTAGTGGTAAGTATTTACTTTTTGTGTGTACCGTTTGCATTTGAACCATTCATTCGTTTCCATTTTTCAAAACATGTTGATTCGTCATTCTTTGGATATTGCTTGTGCATTTTCAAGTTTGTTTGATTCTTGTTTGTGGACAAACAATTATGTAAGTTGGGGAGAGTTTGATAAGTGCAAATTGTACCTATTTTTGTATATAAGTTTTGTTGCACTTATCATTACTTTGTGTTAAAATTGGTTGAATAAACCCCACTTTGTTCGTAATTACGTTTACTTTACATTTTCGGTGTATAGTGCGTTATCGTGTAAATATCATTGAGTTTAATCGATTTTCATTTATTTTTTTAGGTGTTCCAGCAATGGGATATTTCCATATTCATAAAGAGCATTGAATAAGCTTTCCAACGCTTCAAACCGTGCATCAATCGGAGTTACGGTTCAAGAGTTATGAAGAAAACAAATTCTGGTTTTCTGTCATGCTCGCTAGGCGAGCCCCCGTAGCGAACACTCGCTAGCTTGTTCGCTAGGCAAACCGGGGCGAACGAAAAGTTCCAGAATCGTGAAAAAACTCAACAGAAAGGCGGTTTACGTTCGCCTAGCGAACGGGGACTCGCTAGGCGAACCTGGAAAAGCATAATTGCCCATTTAAGCCATTTTTCATCATTTTTTAGTTATGGGTTTGATATTTTTAGTTCCAAATCCATCCAATAGCATTTTTTGAGTAGAATTAGGCTAGAAAACACATTGGAGCATGAATTAGGATGATCCGGAGTTGAATCCTTCATGAATCGGAGCCGACAACTTTGGAGATGTTTGGTTTTTCTCCATTTCTTCTCTATGTATTTCTCTATTTTGTGGGTTATGTTTGTATTGTTACTCTAAACCTATGTACATGTATTGATCATGGTTTTATAATATATATACTTTAGAAATCATTATCGATGTCTTCCTTGATCTTTTTGCATTTATGTTTGGATTTGTGTTGTGTTAGAGATAAACATCATGAATCTTGATTAAGGATGGATATCTATTGTCTAGACTCTAGAGATAGATTTAGATAATAATCTTTATGGTGTCGGAACTTAATGTCTTCCGTGTTTCGAGGCGTCGTGCGCGAGAGCGTCGACGAGAGTAATACGGTTGCTCTCTCAACTGTGCGTTAGACATAACCTTTGTTGTGAGCGATACGTGATGATTTTGATGAGTATTGTATGTTGAATGCGACCGATTGATAGGTTTACGTTTGTTCTGAGTAGTGTATATTCATGCTTGATAGGTTTCTTCTCTTCAAAGAATGTACTCTTTTTATGTTCATCTTTACTTTTCTGTTTGTTTTTACTTGTAAACCATTTTAATCCAAACTCATAAACGCGAGAGATTGTCGAACGGCATTCTTTCCCTCGAACCGATCTCTGTGGACACGACATAAATCCCGGAGGGAATTCTTCCGAAAATAAATATTTTTGCTTGCTTGCCCTATTCTGCAACCAACAAAATGGCGCCGTTGCCGGGGATTGGTTTTGATATTGAATCGCATTGCGATAGTTTCTTTGTTTTTGAGTTTTGTATATATCGTATATATTGTCTATTTCCATTATGTTTGTTCAAGTGTTGTATACATTTTGTTCCCGTAACCGTTTGTTCATATGTTTGGTTAGGACACTTACTTTAGGTTTGCGCGGTGAGGCATCACTATGGCATGAAGGAAGTGAGTTTGCTAGCTAAGCACTGTAAAGGCGTCGAGCTTACGACGTAAAACAAGCATGTTGTATTATCTTCTTTGGTTGTGTGGTGAACTTTCATTAAACAAGTTGTACTCGGATTTTTCGTAAACTTCTCAAATCTTCACTTTACAACTTGTTTAATGAAATTTCTCCCTTTCTTTTCGTTTGTTTATATTAATAATTCTTGTTCTCGCTAGGCGAGTTCGGGCGAAGTCACCAGCGAAGGTTCGCCTAGCGAACGTTGGCGAAGGTGCCAGCGAAGGGTGGCAGAAAGTTTCTTGGTTGGAAACACCCAAACTTCGCTGGGGCGAAGGATGTAGCGAAGGCTCGCGTCGCGAATGATTTGGTTCGCCTAGCGAACCCACGATAACTTTTGTGGGCGGGTTAAGTTTGAGGCACTTAAAGTGCCATGTTTTAGCTCATTCGCTAGGCGAATGATTCCTTCGCTAGGCGAAGGCTGCTAAGATTTTGGTTGTTGTTTGCTCACAGATTTTGATTGACTTATTTGAGGATGCTGTTGTGATTTTCCAAGTTGGTTCGTTTCAACTTGCGGATGTATGGTAATGATTTTGTTAAGTTTTGTACACGTCTGAGGTATGTATTTATCGCTTTCTATACTTTAGCATATTCATGATACTTAGGCATTTTACAAACTTCCATGCCATCCATTCTTTTGTATACTTGTTCTTATTGTGAATCACTTTAGTTCCCACCTTTTTGTGAGGTAGCCTTCTATTGTTCATATATGTGCGGAGAACCAACATTCTTGTTATAACTGGACTTTATTATGTTGAATCTTTTGTTTGTGTTGAGTATATGAATGCATGAAAAGGATCAAGGCAATTGTTTCATTTTGAGCACAACCACCTTAGCCAAATAGTCAATTCACCTTGTGAGTGTGTGATCATTTGTAACCCCTTTGAGCCTTTGGTCATTATCCATGTTGTTTGAGCTTGATGCTTGTCTATGAGTGTCAAATTCATATTTTTGTGTGGATCTTGATTGTTGTTTTTACTTGAGCCCTCAACTTTTTGTGTTGTTGTATGAATTTTTACATTGCCTTAGAAAGTAGGGAGTATTCACATGATGATGTGGTTGAATTCAAGTTGGGGAGAGAATGGTTGTTTACTCATTGGTTGGATTCTATGAGGATTGAAAAAGAAAAGAAAAAAAAGAGAAAAATATGACAAAGAAAAGAAAACAAAAAAGTGAAAAAGAAAGAAAAAAGAAAAATCCTTGAAAAAGGAAACAAAAAGAGTTGTAATAATTGTGCTAAATAAGTATTGTGTGTTGTGTAGCACTTGGGATTTTGGAAGAAGTTGGTTGAAATTTTGTGTGTGAATCTTTGTGAGTTTTCACTCCCTTAGGTTTAGGCAAGTTTTTGTTTCAATTACCTTTAGAAATTGCCCCTTGTTTGTTTACCCGACCACACTACAACCTTGAAAAGCCCTTGTGATTCTTGCCTTTGTATTTTCAATGTGAATTTGTGGATGTATGCATAATTTAGTCTTTTGTTTGCAAGATTGTTGTGTGAGTGAAAGAACCTCATTTTGTGTTTTTCATCTACCGATGATTGTTTTTCCTAGGTGTGATTCACATTTGAACTTATGTTGTTTTAGAATTTTTGGCATGACTTTTGTACTTTGCTTTTCTTTCGTGACTATGCTATTGTTGCAGTTTAGTGGTAAGTATTTACTTTTTGTGTGTACCGTTTGCATTTGAACCATTCATTCGTTTCCATTTTTCAAAACATGTTGATTCGTCATTCTTTGGATATTGCTTGTGCATTTTCAAGTTTGTTTGATTCTTGTTTGCGGACAAACAATTATGTAAGTTGGGGAGAGTTTGATAAGTGCAAATTGTACCTATTTTTGTATATAAGTTTTGTTGCCCTTATCATTACTTTGTGTTAAAATTGGTTGAATAAACCCCACTTTGTTCGTAATTACGTTTACTTTACATTTTCGGTGTATAGTGCGTTACCGTGTAAATATCATTGAGTTTAATCGATTTTCATTTATTTTTGTAGGTGTTCCAGCAATGGGATATTTCCATATTCATAAAGAGCATTGAATAATCTTTCCAACGCTTCAAACCGTGCATCAATCGGAGTTACGGTTCAAGAGTTATGAAGAAAACAAATTCTGGTTTTCTGTCATGCTCGCTAGGCGAGCCCCCGTAGCGAAAACTCGCTAGCTTGTTCGCTAGGCAAACCGGGGCGAACGAAAAGTTCCAGAATCTTGAAAAAACTCAACAGAAAGGCGGTTTACGTTCGCCTAGCGAACGGGGACTCGCTAGGCGAACCTGGAAAAGCAGAATTGC
The DNA here is from genome assembly GCA_022829125.1 of Lathyrus tuberosus. Lineage (NCBI taxonomy): Eukaryota > Viridiplantae > Streptophyta > Magnoliopsida > Fabales > Fabaceae > Lathyrus > Lathyrus tuberosus. The sequence continues at coordinate 2,595,674 of JALAZF010000231.1, read as the reverse complement.
CCATTTAAGCCATTTTTCATCATTTTTTAGTTATGGGTTTGATATTTTTAGTTCCAAATCCATCCAATAGCATTTTTTGAGTAGAATTAGGCTAGAAAACACATTGGAGCATGAATTAGGATGATCCGGAGTTGAATCCTTCATGAATCGGAGCCGACAACTTTGGAGATGTTTGGTTTTTCTCCATTTCTTCTCTATGTATTTCTCTATTTTGTGGGTTATGTTTGTATTGTTACTCTAAACCTATGTACATGTATTGATCATGGTTGTATAATATATATGCTTTAAAAATCATTATCGATGTCTTCCTTGATCTTTTTGCATTTATGTTTGGATTTGTGTTGTGTTAGAGATAAACATCATGAATCTTGATTAAGGATGGATATCTATTGTCTAGACTCTAGAGATAGATTTAGATAATAATCTTTATGGTGTCGGAACTTAATGTCTTCCGTGTTTCGAGGCGTCGTGCGCGAGAGCGTCGACGAGAGTAATACGGTTGCTCTCTCAACTGTGCGTTAGACATAACCTTTGTTGTGAGCGATACGTGATGATTTTGATGAGTATTGTATGTTGAATGCGACCGATTGATAGGTTTACGTTTGTTCTGAGTAGTGTATATTCATGCTTGATAGGTTTCTTCTCTTCAAAGAATGTACTCTTTTTATGTTCATCTTTACTTTTCTGTTTGTTTTTACTTGTAAACCATTTTAATCCAAACTCATAAACGCGAGAGATTGTCGAACGGCATTCTTTCCCTCGAACCGATCTCTGTGGACACGACATAAATCCCGGAGGGAATTCTTCCGAAAATAAATATTTTTGCTTGCTTGCCCTATTCTGCAACCAACAAAATGGCGCCGTTGCCGGGGATTGGTTTTGATATTGAATCGCATTGCGATAGTTTCTTTGTTTTTGAGTTTTGTATATATCGTATATATTGTCTATTTCCATTATGTTTGTTCAAGTGTTGTATACATTTTGTTCCCGTAACCGTTTGTTCATATGTTTGGTTAGGACACTTACTTTAGGTTTGCGCGGTGAGGCATCACTATGGCATGAAGGAAGTGAGTTTGCTAGCTAAGCACTGTAAAGGCGTCGAGCTTACGACGTAAAACAAGCATGTTGTATTATCTTCTTTGGTTGTGTGGTGAACTTTCATTAAACAAGTTGTACTCGGATTTTTTGTAAACTTCTCAAATCTTCACTTTACAACTTGTTTAATGAAATTTCTCCCTTTCTTTTCGTTTGTTTATATTAATAATTCTTGTTCTCGCTAGGCGAGTTCTGGCGAAGTCACCAGCGAAGGTTCGCCTAGCGAACGTTGGCGAAGGTGCCAGCGAAGGGTGGCAGAAAGTTTCTTGGTTGGAAACACCCAAACTTCGCTGGGGCGAAGGATGTAGCGAAGGCTCGCGTCGCGAATGATTTGGTTCGCCTAGCGAACCCACGATAACTTTTGTGGGCGGGTTAAGTTTGAGGCTCTTAAAGTGCCATGTTTTAGCTCATTCGCTAGGCGAATGATTCCTTCGCTAGGCGAAGGCTGCTAAGATTTTGGTTGTTGTTTGCTCACAGATTTTGATTGACTTATTTGAGGATGCTGTTGTGATTTTCCAAGTTGGTTCGTTTCAACTTGCGGATGTATGATAATGATTTTGTTAAGTTTTGTACACGTCTGAGGTATGTATTTATCGCTTTCTATACTTTAGCATATTCATGATACTTAGGCATTTTAAAAACTTCCATACCATCCATTCTTTTGTATACTTGTTCTTATTGTGAATCACTTTAGTTCCCACCTTTTTGTGAGGTAGCCTTCTATTGTTCATATATGTGCGGAGAACCAACATTCTTGTTATAACTGGACTTTATTATGTTGAATCTTTTGTTTGTGTTGAGTATATGAATGTATGAAAAGGATCAAGGCAATTGTTTCATTTTGAGCACAACCACCTTAGCCAAATAGTCAATTCACCTTGTGAGTGTGTGATCATTTGTAACCCCTTTGAGCCTTTGGTCATTATCCATGTTGTTTGAGCTTGATGCTTGTCTATGAGTGTCAAATTCATATTTTTGTGTGGATCTTGATTGTTGTTTTTACTTGAGCCCTCAACTTTTTGTGTTGTTGTATGAATTTTTACATTGCCTTAGAAAGTAGGGAGTATTCACATGATGATGTGGTTGAATTCAAGTTGGGAAGAGAATGGTTGTTTACTCATTGGTTGGATTCTATGAGGATTGAAAAAGAAAAGAAAAAAAAAAGAGAAAAATATGACAAAGAAAAGAAAAGAAAAAAGTGAAAAAGAAAGAAAAAAGAAAAATCCTTGAAAAAGGAAACAAAAAGAGTTGTAATAATTGTGCTAAATAAGTATTGTGTGTTGTGTAGCACTTGGGATTTTGGAAGAAGTTGGTTGAAATTTTGTGTGTGAATCTTTGTGAGTTTTCACTCCCTTAGGTTTAGGCAAGTTTTTGTTTCAATTACCTTTAGAAATTGCCCCTTGTTTGTTTACCCGACCACACTACAACCTTGAAAAGCCCTTGTGATTCTTGCCTTTGTATTTTCAATGTGAATTTGTGGATGTATGCATAATTTAGTCTTTTGTTTGCAAGATTGTTGTGTGAGTGAAAGAACCTCATTTTGTGTTTTTCATCTACCGATGATTGTTTTTGCTAGGTGTGATTCACATTTGAACTTATGTTGTTTTAGAATTTTTGGCATGACTTTTGTACTTTGCTTTTCTTTCGTGACTATGCTATTGTTGCAGTTTAGTGGTAAGTATTTACTTTTTGTGTGTACCGTTTGCATTTGAACCATTCATTCGTTTCCATTTTTCAAAACATGTTGATTCGTCATTCTTTGGATATTGCTTGTGCATTTTCAAGTTTGTTTGATTCTTGTTTGTGGACAAACAATTATGTAAGTTGGGGAGAGTTTGATAAGTGCAAATTGTACCTATTTTTGTATATAAGTTTTGTTGCACTTATCATTACTTTGTGTTAAAATTGGTTGAATAAACCCCACTTTGTTCGTAATTACGTTTACTTTACATTTTCGGTGTATAGTGCGTTACCGTGTAAATATCATTGAGTTTAATCGATTTTCATTTATTTTTGTAGGTGTTCCAGCAATGGGATATTTCCATATTCATAAAGAGCATTGAATAATCTTTCCAACGCTTCAAACTGTGCATCAATCGGAGTTACGGTTCAAGAGTTATGAAGAAAACAAATTCTGGTTTTCTGTCATGCTCGCTAGGCGAGCCCCCGTAGCGAACACTCGCTAGCTTGTTCGCTAGGCAAACCGGGGCGAACGAAAAGTTCCAGAATCGTGAAAAAACTCAACAGAAAGGCGGTTTACGTTCGCCTAGCGAACGGGGACTCGCTAGGCGAACCTGGAAAAGCAGAATTGCCCATTTAAGCCATTTTTCATCATTTTTTAGTTATGGGTTTGATATTTTTAGTTCCAAATCCATCCAATAGCATTTTTTGAGTAGAATTAGGCTAGAAAACACATTGGAGCATGAATTAGGATGATCCGGAGTTGAATCCTTCATGAATCGGAGCCGACAACTTTGGAGATGTTTGGTTTTTCTCCATTTCTTCTCTATGTATTTCACTATTTTGTGGGTTATGTTTGTATTGTTACTCTAAACCTATGTACATGTATTGATCATGGTTGTATAATATATATGCTTTAAAAATCATTATCGATGTCTTCCTTGATCTTTTTGCATTTATGTTTGGATTTGTGTTGTGTTAGAGATAAACATCATGAATCTTGATTAAGGATGGATATCTATTGTCTATACTCTAGAGATAGATTTAGATAATAATCTTTATGGTGTCAGAACTTAATGTCTTCCGTGTTTCGAGGCGTCGTGCGCGAGAGCGTCGACGAGAGTAATACGGTTGCTCTCTCAACTGTGCGTTAGACATAACCTTTGTTATGAGCGATACGTGATGATTTTGATGAGTATTGTATGTTGAATGCGACCGATTGATAGGTTTACGTTTGTTCTGAGTAGTGTATATTCATGCTTGATAGGTTTCTTCTCTTCAAAGAATGTACTCTTTTTATGTTCATCTTTACTTTTCTGTTTGTTTTTACTTGTAAACCATTTTAATCCAAACTCATAAACGCGAGAGATTGTCGAACGGCATTCTTTCCCTCGAACCGATCTCTGTGGACACGACATAAATCCCGGAGGGAATTCTTCCGAAAATAAATATTTTTGCTTGCTTTCCCTATTCTGCAACCAACAAAATGGCGTCGTTGTCGGGGATTGGTTTTGATATTGAATCGCATTGCGATAGTTTCTTTGTTTTTGAGTTTTGTATATATCGTATATATTGTCTGTTTCCATTATGTTTGTTCAAGTGTTGTATACATTTTGTTCCCGTAACCGTTTGTTCATATGTTTGGTTAGGACACTTACTTTAGGTTTGCGTGGTGAGGCATCACTATGGCATGAAGGAAGTGAGTTTGCTAGCTAAGCACTGTAAAGGCGTCGAGCTTACGACGTAAAACAAGCATGTTGTATTATCTTCTTTGGTTGTGTGGTGAACTTTCATTAAACAAGTTGTACTCGGATTTTTTGTAAACTTCTCAAATCTTCACTTTACAACTTGTTTAATGAAATTTCTCCCTTTCTTTTCGTTTGTTTATATTAATAATTCTTGTTCTCGCTAGGCGAGTTCTGGCGAAGTCACCAGCGAAGGTTCGCCTAGCGAACGTTGGCGAAGGTGCCAGCGAAGGGTGGCAGAAAGTTTCTTGGTTGGAAACACCCAAACTTCGCTGGGGCGAAGGATGTAGCGAAGGCTCGCGTCGCGAATGATTTGGTTCGCCTAGCGAACCCACGATAACTTTTGTGGGCGGTTTAAGTTTGAGGCACTTAAAGTGCCATGTTTTAGCTCATTCGCTAGGCGAATGATTCCTTCGCTAGGCGAAGGCTGCTAAGATTTTGGTTGTTGTTTGCTCACAGATTTTGATTGACTTATTTGAGGATGCTGTTGTGATTTTCCAAGTTGGTTCGTTTCAACTTGCGGATGTATGGTAATGATTTTGTTAAGTTTTGTACACGTCTGAGGTATGTATTTATCGCTTTCTATACTTTAGCATATTCATGATACTTAGGCATTTTACAAACTTCCATGCCATCCATTCTTTTGTATACTTGTTCTTATTGTGAATCACTTTAGTTCCCACCTTTTTGTGAGGTAGCCTTCTATTGTTCATATATGTGCGGAGAACCAACATTCTTGTTATAACTGGACTTTATTATGTTGAATCTTTTGTTTGTGTTGAGTATATGAATGCATGAAAAGGATCAAGGCAATTGTTTCATTTTGAGCACAACCACCTTAGCCAAATAGTCAATTCACCTTGTGAGTGTGTGATCATTTGTAACCCCTTTGAGCCTTTGGTCATTATCCATGTTGTTTGAGCTTGATGCTTGTCTATGAGTGTCAAATTCATATTTTTGTGTGGATCTTGATTGTTGTTTTTACTTGAGCCCTCAACTTTTTGTGTTGTTGTATGAATTTTTACATTGCCTTAGAAAGTAGAGAGTATTCACATGATGATGTGGTTGAATTCAAGTTGGGGAGAGAATGGTTGTTTACTCATTGGTTGGATTCTATGAGGATTGAAAAAGAAAAGAAAAAAAAGAGAAAAATATGACAAATAAAAGAAAAGAAAAAAGTGAAAAAGAAAGAAAAAAGAAAAATCCTTGAAAAAGGAAACAAAAAGAGTTGTAATAATTGTGTTAAATAAGTATTGTGTGTTGTGTAGCACTTGGGATTTTGGAAGAAGTTGGTTGAAATTTTGTGTGTGAATCTTTGTGAGTTTTCACTCCCTTAGGTTTAGGCAAGTTTTTGTTTCAATTACCTTTAGAAATTGCCCCTTGTTTGTTTACCCGACCACACTACAACCTTGAAAAGCCCTTGTGATTCTTGCCTTTGTATTTTCAATGTGAATTTGTGGATGTATGCATAATTTAGTCTTTTGTTTACAAGATTGTTGTGTGAGTGAAAGAACCTCATTTTGTGTTTTTCATCTACCGATGATTGTTTTTGCTAGGTGTGATTCACATTTGAACTTATGTTGTTTTAGAATTTTTGGCATGACTTTTGTACTTTGCTTTTCTTTCGTGACTATGCTATTGTTGCAGTTTAGTGGTAAGTATTTACTTTTTGTGTGTACCGTTTGCATTTGAACCATTCATTCGTTTCCATTTTTCAAAACATGTTAATTCGTCATTCTTTGGATATTGCTTGTGCATTTTCAAGTTTGTTTGATTCTTGTTTGTGGACAAACAATTATGTAAGTTGGGGAGAGTTTGATAAGTGCAAATTTTACCTATTTTTGTATATAAGTTTTGTTGCACTTATCATTACTTTGTGTTAAAATTGGTTGAATAAACCCCACTTTGTTCGTAATTACGTTTACTTTACGTTTTCGGTGTATAGTGCGTTACCGTGTAAATATCATTGAGTTTAATCGATTTTCATTTATTTTTGTAGGTGTTCCAGCAATGGTATATTTCCATATTCATAAAGAGCATTGAATAAGCTTTCCAACGCTTCAAACCGTGCGTCAATCGGAGTTACGGTTCAAGAGTTATGAAGAAAACAAATTCTGGTTTTCTGTCATGCTCGCTAGGCGAGCCCCCGTAGCGAACACTCGCCAGCTTGTTCGCTAGGCGAACCGGGGCGAACGAAAAGTTCCAGAATCGTGAAAAAACTCAACAGAAAGGCGGTTTACGTTCGCCTAGCGAACGGGGACTCGCTAGGCGAACCTGGAAAAGCAGAATTGCCCATTTAAGCCATTTTTCATCATTTTTTTAGTTATGGGTTTGATATTTTTAGTTCCAAATCCATCCAATAGCATTTTTTGAGTAGAATTAGGCTAGAAAACACATTGGAGCATGAATTAGGATGATCCGGAGTTGAATCCTTCATGAATCGGAGCCGACAACTTTGGAGATGTTTGGTTTTTCTCCATTTCTTCTCTATGTATTTCTCTATTTTGTGGGTTATGTTTGTATTGTTACTCTAAACCTATGTACATGTATTGATCATGGTTGTATAATATATATGCTTTACAAATCATTATCGATGTCTTCCTTGATCTTTTTGCATTTATGTTTGGATTTGTGTTGTGTTAGAGATAAACATCATGAATCTTGATTAAGGATGGATATCTATTGTCTAGACTCTAGAGATAGATTTAGATAATAATCTTTATGGTGTCGGAACTTAATGTCTTCCGTGTTTCGAGGCGTCGTGCGCGAGAGCGTCGACGAGAGTAATACGGTTGCTCTCTCAACTGTGCGTTAGACATAACCTTTGTTGTGAGCGATACGTGATGATTTTGATGAGTATTGTATGTTGAATGCGACCGATTGATAGGTTTACGTTTGTTCTGAGTAGTGTATATTCATGCTTGATAGGTTTCTTCTCTTCAAAGAATGTACTCTTTTTATGTTCATCTTTACTTTTCTGTTTGTTTTTACTTGTAAACCATTTTAATCCAAACTCATAAACGCGAGAGATTGTCGAACGGCATTCTTTCCCTCGAACCGATCTCTGTGGACACGACATAAATCCCGGAGGGAATTCTTCCGAAAATAAATATTTTTGCTTGCTTGCCCTATTCTGCAACCAACAAAATGGCGCCGTTGCCGGGGATTGGTTTTGATATTGAATCGCATTGCGATAGTTTCTTTGTTTTTGAGTTTTGTATATATCGTATATATTGTCTATTTCCATTATGTTTGTTCAAGTGTTGTATACATTTTGTTCCCGTAACCGTTTGTTCATATGTTTGGTTAGGACACTTACTTTAGGTTTGCGCGGTGAGGCATCACTATGGCATGAAGGAAGTGAGTTTGCTAGCTAAGCACTGTAAAGGCGTCGAGCTTACGACGTAAAACAAGCATGTTGTATTATCTTCTTTGGTTGTGTGGTAACTTTCATTAAACAAGTTGTACTCGGATTTTTTGTAAACTTCTCAAATCTTCACTTTACAACTTGTTTAATGAAATTTCTCCCTTTCTTTTCGTTTGTTTATATTAATAATTCTTGTTCTCGCTAGGCGAGTTCTGGCGAAGTCACCAGCGAAGGTTCGCCTAGCGAACGTTGGCGAAGGTGCCAGCAAAGGGTGGCAGAAAGTTTCTTGGTTGGAAACACCCAAACTTCGCTGGGGCGAAGGATGTAGCGAAGGCTCGCGTCGCGAATGATTTGGTTCGCCTAGCGAACCCACGATAACTTTTGTGGGCGGTTTAAGTTTGAGGCACTTAAAGTGCCATGTTTTAGCTCATTCGCTTGGCGAAGGCTGCTAAGATTTTGGTTGTTGTTTGCTCACAGATTTTGATTGACTTATTTGAGGATGCTGTTGTGATTTTCCAAGTTGGTTCGTTTCAACTTGCGGATGTATGGTAATGATTTTGTTAAGTTTTGTACACGTCTGAGGTATGTATTTATCGCTTTCTATACTTTAGCATATTCATGATACTTAGGCATTTTACAAACTTCCATGCCATCCATTCTTTTGTATACTTGTTCTTATTGTGAATCACTTTAGTTCCCGCCTTTTTGTGAGGTAGCCTTCTATTGTTCATATATGTGCGGAGAACCAACATTCTTGTTATAACTGGACTTTATTATGTTGAATCTTTTGTTTGTGTTGAGTATATGAATGCATGAAAAGGATCAAGGCAATTGTTTCATTTTGAGCACAACCACCTTAGCCAAATAGTCAATTCACCTTGTGAGTGTGTGATCATTTGTAACCCCTTTGAGCCTTTGGTCATTATCCATGTTGTTTGAGCTTGATGCTTGTCTATGAGTGTCAAATTCATATTTTTGTGTGGATCTTGATTGTTGTTTTTACTTGAGCCCTCAACTTTTTGTGTTGTTGTATGAATTTTTACATTGCCTTAGAAAGTAGGGAGTATTCACATGATGATGTGGTTGAATTCAAGTTGGGGAGAGAATGGTTGTTTACTCATTGGTTGGATTCTATGAGGATTGAAAAAGAAAAGAAAAAAAAGAGAAAAATATGACAAAGAAAAGAAAAGAAAAAAGTGAAAAAGAAAGAAAAAAGAAAAATCCTTGAAAAAGGAAACAAAAAGAGTTGTAATAATTGTGTTAAATAAGTATTGTGTGTTGTGTAGCACTTGGGATTTTGGAAGAAGTTGGTTGAAATTTTGTGTGTGAATCTTTGTGAGTTTTCACTCCCTTAGGTTTAGGCAAGTTTTTGTTTCAATTACCTTTAGAAATTGCCCCTTGTTTGTTTACCCGACCACACTACAACCTTGAAAAGCCCTTGTGATTCTTGCCTTTGTATTTTCAATGTGAATTTGTGGATGTATGCATAATTTAGTCTTTTGTTTGCAAGATTGTTGTGTGAGTGAAAGAACCTCATTTTGTGTTTTTCATCTACCGATGATTGTTTTTGCTAGGTGTGATTCACATTTGAACTTATGTTGTTTTAGAATTTTTGGCATGACTTTTGTACTTTGCTTTTCTTTCGTGACTATGCTATTGTTGCAGTTTAGTGGTAAGTATTTACTTTTTGTGTGTACCGTTTGCATTTGAACCATTCATTCGTTTCCATTTTTCAAAACATGTTAATTCGTCATTCTTTGGATATTGCTTGTGCATTTTCAAGTTTGTTTGATTCTTGTTTGTGGACAAACAATTATGTAAGTTGGGGAGAGTTTGATAAGTGCAAATTTTACCTATTTTTGTATATAAGTTTTGTTGCACTTATCATTACTTTGTGTTAAAATTGGTTGAATAAACCCCACTTTGTTCGTAATTACGTTTACTTTACGTTTTCGGTGTATAGTGCGTTACCGTGTAAATATCATTGAGTTTAATCGATTTTCATTTATTTTTGTAGGTGTTCCAGCAATGGTATATTTCCATATTCATAAAGAGCATTGAATAAGCTTTCCAACGCTTCAAACCGTGCGTCAATCGGAGTTACGGTTCAAAAGTTATGAAGAAAACAAATTCTGGTTTTCTGTCATGCTCGCTAGGCGAGCCCCCGTAGCGAACACTCGCCAGCTTGTTCGCTAGGCGAACCGGGGCGAACGAAAAGTTCCAGAATCGTGAAAAAACTCAACAGAAAGGCGGTTTACGTTCGCCTAGCGAACGGGGACTCGCTAGGCGAACCTGGAAAAGCAGAATTGCCCATTTAAGCCATTTTTCATCATTTTTTAGTTATGGGTTTGATATTTTTAGTTCCAAATCCATCCAATAGCATTTTTTGAGTAGAATTAGGCTAGAAAACACATTGGAGCATGAATTAGGATGATCCGGAGTTGAATCCTTCATGAATCGGAGCCGACAACTTTGGAGATGTTTGGTTTTTCTCCATTTCTTCTCTATGTATTTCTCTATTTTGTGGGTTATGTTTGTATTGTTACTCTAAACCTATGTACATGTATTGATCATGGTTGTATAATATATATGCTTTACAAATCATTATCGATGTCTTCCTTGATCTTTTTGCATTTATGTTTGGATTTGTGTTGTGTTAGAGATAAACATCATGAATCTTGATTAAGGATGGATATCTATTGTCTAGACTCTAGAGATAGATTTAGATAATAATCTTTATGGTGTCGGAACTTAATGTCTTCCGTGTTTCGAGGCGTCGTGCGCGAGAGCGTCGACGAGAGTAATACGGTTGCTCTCTCAACTGTGCGTTAGACATAACCTTTGTTGTGAGCGATACGTGATGATTTTGATGAGTATTATATGTTGAATGCGACCGATTGATAGGTTTACGTTTGTTCTGAGTAGTGTATATTCATGCTTGATAGGTTTCTTCTCTTCAAAGAATGTACTCTTTTTATGTTCATCTTTACTTTTCTGTTTGTTTTTACTTGTAAACCATTTTAATCCAAACTCATAAACGCGAGAGATTGTCGAACGGCATTCTTTCCCTCGAACCGATCTCTGTGGACACGACATAAATCCCGGAGGGAATTCTTCCGAAAATAAATATTTTTGCTTGCTTGCCCTATTCTGCAACCAACAAAATGGCGCCGTTGCCGGGGATTGGTTTTGATATTGAATCGCATTGCGATAGTTTCTTTGTTTTTGAGTTTTGTATATATCGTATATATTGTCTATTTCCATTATGTTTGTTCAAGTGTTGTATACATTTTGTTCCCGTAACCGTTTGTTCATATGTTTGGTTAGGACACTTACTTTAGGTTTGCGCGGTGAGGCATCACTATGGCATGAAGGAAGTGAGTTTGCTAGCTAAGCACTGTAAAGGCGTCGAGCTTACGACGTAAAACAAGCATGTTGTATTATCTTCTTTGGTTGTGTGGTGAACTTTCATTAAACAAGTTGTACTCGGATTTTTTGTAAACTTCTCAAATCTTCACTTTACAACTTGTTTAATGAAATTTCTCCCTTTCTTTTCGTTTGTTTATATTAATAATTCTTGTTCTCGCTAGGCGAGTTCTGGCGAAGTCACCAGCGAAGGTTCGCCTAGCGAACGTTGGCGAAGGTGCCAGCAAAGGGTGGCAGAAAGTTTCTTGGTTGGAAACACCCAAACTTCGCTGGGGCGAAGGATGTAGCGAAGGCTCGCGTCGCGAATGATTTGGTTCGCCTAGCGAACCCACGATAACTTTTGTGGGCGGTTTAAGTTTGAGGCACTTAAAGTGCCATGTTTTAGCTCATTCGCTAGGCGAAGGCTGCTAAGATTTTGGTTGTTGTTTGCTCACAGATTTTGATTGACTTATTTGAGGATGCTGTTGTGATTTTCCAAGTTGGTTCGTTTCAACTTGCGGATGTATGGTAATGATTTTGTTAAGTTTTGTACACGTCTGAGGTATGTATTTATCGCTTTCTATACTTTAGCATATTCATGATACTTAGGCATTTTACAAACTTCCATGCCATCCATTCTTTTGTATACTTGTTCTTATTGTGAATCACTTTAGTTCCCGCCTTTTTGTGAGGTAGCCTTCTATTGTTCATATATGTGCGGAGAACCAACATTCTTGTTATAACTGGACTTTATTATGTTGAATCTTTTGTTTGTGTTGAGTATATGAATGCATGAAAAGGATCAAGGCAATTGTTTCATTTTGAGCACAACCACCTTAGCCAAATAGTCAATTCACCTTGTGAGTGTGTGATCATTTGTAACCCCTTTGAGCCTTTGGTCATTATCCATGTTGTTTGAGCTTGATGCTTGTCTATGAGTGTCAAATTCATATTTTTGTGTGGATCTTGATTGTTGTTTTTACTTGAGCCCTCAACTTTTTGTGTTGTTGTATGAATTTTTACATTGCCTTAGAAAGTAGGGAGTATTCACATGATGATGTGGTTGAATTCAAGTTGGGGAGAGAATGGTTGTTTACTCATTGGTTGGATTCTATGAGGATTGAAAAAGAAAAGAAAAAAAAGAGAAAAATATGACAAAGAAAAGAAAAGAAAAAAGTGAAAAAGAAAGAAAAAAGAAAAATCCTTGAAAAAGGAAACAAAAAGAGTTGTAATAATTGTGTTAAATAAGTATTGTGTGTTGTGTAGCACTTGGGATTTTGGAAGAAGTTGGTTGAAATTTTGTGTGTGAATCTTTGTGAGTTTTCACTCCCTTAGGTTTAGGCAAGTTTTTGTTTCAATTACCTTTAGAAATTGCCCCTTGTTTGTTTACCCGACCACACTACAACCTTGAAAAGCCCTTGTGATTCTTGCCTTTGTATTTTCAATGTGAATTTGTGGATGTATGCATAATTTAGTCTTTTGTTTGCAAGATTGTTGTGTGAGTGAAAGAACCTCATTTTGTGTTTTTCATCTACCGATGATTGTTTTTGCTAGGTGTGATTCACATTTGAACTTATGTTGTTTTAGAATTTTTGGCATGACTTTTGTACTTTGCTTTTCTTTCGTGACTATGCTATTGTTGCAGTTTAGTGGTAAGTATTTACTTTTTGTGTGTACCGTTTGCATTTGAACCATTCATTCGTTTCCATTTTTCAAAACATGTTAATTCGTCATTCTTTGGATATTGCTTGTGCATTTTCAAGTTTGTTTGATTCTTGTTTGTGGACAAACAATTATGTAAGTTGGGGAGAGTTTGATAAGTGCAAATTTTACCTATTTTTGTATATAAGTTTTGTTGCACTTATCATTACTTTGTGTTAAAATTGGTTGAATAAACCCCACTTTGTTCGTAATTACGTTTACTTTACGTTTTCGGTGTATAGTGCGTTACCGTGTAAATATCATTGAGTTTAATCGATTTTCATTTATTTTTGTAGGTGTTCCAGCAATGGTATATTTCCATATTCATAAAGAGCATTGAATAAGCTTTCCAACGCTTCAAACCGTGCGTCAATCGGAGTTACGGTTCAAAAGTTATGAAGAAAACAAATTCTGGTTTTCTGTCATGCTCGCTAGGCGAGCCCCCGTAGCGAACACTCGCCAGCTTGTTCGCTAGGCGAACCGGGGCGAACGAAAAGTTCCAGAATCGTGAAAAAACTCAACAGAAAGGCGGTTTACGTTCGCCTAGCGAACGGGGACTCGCTAGGCGAACCTGGAAAAGCAGAATTGCCCATTTAAGCCATTTTTCATCATTTTTTAGTTATGGGTTTGATATTTTTAGTTCCAAATCCATCCAATAGCATTTTTTGAGTAGAATTAGGCTAGAAAACACATTGGAGCATGAATTAGGATGATCCGGAGTTGAATCCTTCATGAATCGGAGCCGACAACTTTGGAGATGTTTGGTTTTTCTCCATTTCTTCTCTATGTATTTCTCTATTTTGTGGGTTATGTTTGTATTGTTACTCTAAACCTATGTACATGTATTGATCATGGTTGTATAATATATATGCTTTACAAATCATTATCGATGTCTTCCTTGATCTTTTTGCATTTATGTTTGGATTTGTGTTGTGTTAGAGATAAACATCATGAATCTTGATTAAGGATGGATATCTATTGTCTAGACTCTAGAGATAGATTTAGATAATAATCTTTATGGTGTCGGAACTTAATGTCTTCCGTGTTTCGAGGCGTCGTGCGCGAGAGCGTCGACGAGAGTAATACGGTTGCTCTCTCAACTGTGCGTTAGACATAACCTTTGTTGTGAGCGATACGTGATGATTTTGATGAGTATTGTATGTTGAATGCGACCGATTGATAGGTTTACGTTTGTTCTGAGTAGTGTATATTCATGCTTGATAGGTTTCTTCTCTTCAAAGAATGTACTCTTTTTATGTTCATCTTTACTTTTCTGTTTGTTTTTACTTGTAAACCATTTTAATCCAAACTCATAAACGCGAGAGATTGTCGAACGGCATTCTTTCCCTCGAACCGATCTCTGTGGACACGACATAAATCCCGGAGGGAATTCTTCCGAAAATAAATATTTTTGCTTGCTTGCCCTATTCTGCAACCAACAAAATGGCGCCGTTGCCGGGGATTGGTTTTGATATTGAATCGCATTGCGATAGTTTCTTTGTTTTTGAGTTTTGTATATATCGTATATATTGTCTATTTCCATTATGTTTGTTCAAGTGTTGTATACATTTTGTTCCCGTAACCGTTTGTTCATATGTTTGGTTAGGACACTTACTTTAGGTTTGCGCGGTGAGGCATCACTATGGCATGAAGGAAGTGAGTTTGCTAGCTAAGCACTGTAAAGGCGTCGAGCTTACGACGTAAAACAAGCATGTTGTATTATCTTCTTTGGTTGTGTGGTGAACTTTCATTAAACAAGTTGTACTCGGATTTTTTGTAAACTTCTCAAATCTTCACTTTACAACTTGTTTAATGAAATTTCTCCCTTTCTTTTCGTTTGTTTATATTAATAATTCTTGTTCTCGCTAGGCGAGTTCTGGCGAAGTCACCAGCGAAGGTTCGCCTAGCGAACGTTGGCGAAGGTGCCAGCAAAGGGTGGCAGAAAGTTTCTTGGTTGGAAACACCCAAACTTCGCTGGGGCGAAGGATGTAGCGAAGGCTCGCGTCGCGAATGATTTGGTTCGCCTAGCGAACCCACGATAACTTTTGTGGGCGGTTTAAGTTTGAGGCACTTAAAGTGCCATGTTTTAGCTCATTCGCTAGGCGAAGGCTGCTAAGATTTTGGTTGTTGTTTGCTCACAGATTTTGATTGACTTATTTGAGGATGCTGTTGTGATTTTCCAAGTTGGTTCGTTTCAACTTGCGGATGTATGGTAATGATTTTGTTAAGTTTTGTACACGTCTGAGGTATGTATTTATCGCTTTCTATACTTTAGCATATTCATGATACTTAGGCATTTTACAAACTTCCATGCCATCCATTCTTTTGTATACTTGTTCTTATTGTGAATCACTTTAGTTCCCGCCTTTTTGTGAGGTAGCCTTCTATTGTTCATATATGTGCGGAGAACCAACATTCTTGTTATAACTGGACTTTATTATGTTGAATCTTTTGTTTGTGTTGAGTATATGAATGCATGAAAAGGATCAAGGCAATTGTTTCATTTTGAGCACAACCACCTTAGCCAAATAGTCAATTCACCTTGTGAGTGTGTGATCATTTGTAACCCCTTTGAGCCTTTGGTCATTATCCATGTTGTTTGAGCTTGATGCTTGTCTATGAGTGTCAAATTCATATTTTTGTGTGGATCTTGATTGTTGTTTTTACTTGAGCCCTCAACTTTTTGTGTTGTTGTATGAATTTTTACATTGCCTTAGAAAGTAGGGAGTATTCACATGATGATGTGGTTGAATTCAAGTTGGGGAGAGAATGGTTGTTTACTCATTGGTTGGATTCTATGAGGATTGAAAAAGAAAAGAAAAAAAAGAGAAAAATATGACAAAGAAAAGAAAAGAAAAAAGTGAAAAAGAAAGAAAAAAGAAAAATCCTTGAAAAAGGAAACAAAAAGAGTTGTAATAATTGTGTTAAATAAGTATTGTGTGTTGTGTAGCACTTGGGATTTTGGAAGAAGTTGGTTGAAATTTTGTGTGTGAATCTTTGTGAGTTTTCACTCCCTTAGGTTTAGGCAAGTTTTTGTTTCAATTACCTTTAGAAATTGCCCCTTGTTTGTTTACCCGACCACACTACAACCTTGAAAAGCCCTTGTGATTCTTGCCT
Organism: Lathyrus tuberosus; assembly: GCA_022829125.1. NCBI lineage: Eukaryota > Viridiplantae > Streptophyta > Magnoliopsida > Fabales > Fabaceae > Lathyrus > Lathyrus tuberosus. The sequence goes on along the minus strand of JALAZF010000231.1, from coordinate 2,579,564 downwards.
TTGTATTTTCAATGTGAATTTGTGGATGTATGCATAATTTAGTCTTTTGTTTGCAAGATTGTTGTGTGAGTGAAAGAACCTCATTTTGTGTTTTTCATCTACCGATGATTGTTTTTGCTAGGTGTGATTCACATTTGAACTTATGTTGTTTTAGAATTTTTGGCATGACTTTTGTACTTTGCTTTTCTTTCGTGACTATGCTATTGTTGCAGTTTAGTGGTAAGTATTTACTTTTTGTGTGTACCGTTTGCATTTGAACCATTCATTCGTTTCCATTTTTCAAAACATGTTAATTCGTCATTCTTTGGATATTGCTTGTGCATTTTCAAGTTTGTTTGATTCTTGTTTGTGGACAAACAATTATGTAAGTTGGGGAGAGTTTGATAAGTGCAAATTGTACCTATTTTTGTATATAAGTTTTGTTTCACTTATCATTACTTTGTGTTAAAATTGGTTGAATAAACCCCACTTTGTTCGTAATTACGTTTACTTTACGTTTTCGGTGTATAGTGCGTTACCGTGTAAATATCATTGAGTTTAATCGATTTTCATTTATTTTTGTAGGTGTTCCAGCAATGGGATATTTCCATATTCATAAAGAGCATTGAATAATCTTTCCAACGCTTCAAACCGTGCGTCAATCGGAGTTACGGTTCAAGAGTTATGAAGAAAACAAATTCTGGTTTTCTGTCATGCTCGCTAGGCGAGCCCCCGTAGCGAACACTCGCTAGCTTGTTCGCTAGGCGAACCGGGGCGAACGAAAAGTTCCAGAATCGTGAAAAAACTCAACAGAAAGGCGGTTTACGTTCGCCTAGCGAACGGGGACTCGCTAGGCGAACCTGGAAAAGCATAATTGCCCATTTAAGCCATTTTTCATCATTTTTTAGTTATGGGTTTGATATTTTTAGTTCCAAATCCATCCAATAGCATTTTTTGAGTAGAATTAGGCTAGAAAACACATTGGAGCATGAATTAGGATGATCCGGAGTTGAATCCTTCATGAATCGGAGCCGACAACTTTGGAGATGTTTGGTTTTTCTCCATTTCTTCTCTATGTATTTCTCTATTTTGTGGGTTATGTTTGTATTGTTACTCTAAACCTATGTACATGTATTGATCATGGTTGTATAATATATATGCTTTACAAATCATTATCGATGTCTTCCTTGATCTTTTTGCATTTATGTTTGGATTTGTGTTGTGTTAGAGATAAACATCATGAATCTTGATTAAGGATGGATATCTATTGTCTAGACTCTAGAGATAGATTTAGATAATAATCTTTATGGTGTCGGAACTTAATGTCTTCCGTGTTTCGAGGCGTCGTGCGCGAGAGCGTCGACGAGAGTAATACGGTTGCTCTCTCAATTGTGCGTTACACATAACCTTTGTTGTGAGGGATACATGATGATTTTGATGAGTATTGTATGTTGAATGCGACCGATTGATAGGTTTACGTTTGTTCTGAGTAGTGTATATTCATGCTTGATAGGTTTCTTCTCTTCAAAGAATGTACTCTTTTTATGTTCATCTTTACTTTTCTGTTTGTTTTTACTTGTAAACCATTTTAATCCAAACTTATAAACGCGAGAGATTGTCGAACGGCATTCTTTCCCCCGAACCGATCTCTGTGGACACGACATAAATCCCGGAGGGAATTCTTCCGAAAATAAATATTTTTGCTTGCTTGCCCTATTCTGCAACCAACAAAATGGCGTCGTTGCCGGGGATTGGTTTTGATATTGAATCGCATTGCGATAGTTTCTTTGTTTTTGAGTTTTGTATATATCGTATATATTGTCTATTTCCATTATGTTTGTTCAAGTGTTGTATACATTTTGTTCCCATAACCGTTTGTTCATATGTTTGTTTAGGACATTTACTTTAGGTTTGCGCGGTGAGGCTTCACTATGGCATGAAGGAAGTGAGTTTGCTAGCTAAGCACTGTAAAGGCGTCAAGCTTACGACGTAAAACAAGCATGTTGTATTATCTTCTTTGGTTGTGTGGTGAACTTTCATTAAACAAGTTGTACTCGGATTTTTTGTAAACTTCTCAAATATTCATATTACAACTTGTTTAATGAAATTTCTCCCTTTCTTTTCGTTTGTTTATATTAATAATTCTTGTTCTCGCTAGGCGAGTTCTGGCGAAGTCACCAGCGAAGGTTCGCCTAGCGAACGTTGGCGAAGGTGCCAGCGAAGGGTGGCAGAAAGTTTCTTGGTTGGAAACACCCAAACTTTGCTGGGGCGAAGGATGTAGCGAAGGCTCGCGTCGCGAATGATTTGGTTCGCCTAGCGAACCCACGATAACTTTTGTGGGCGGTTTAAGTTTGAGGCACTTAAAGTGCCATGTTTTAGCTCATTCGCTAGGCGAATGATTCCTTCGCTAGGCGAAGGCTGCTAAGATTTTGGTTGTTGTTTGCTCACAGATTTTGATTGACTTATTTGAGGATGCTGTTGTGATTTTCCAAGTTGGTTCGTTTCAACTTGCGGATGTATGGTAATGATTTTGTTAAGTTTTGTACACATCTGAGGTATGTATTTATCGCTTTCTATACTTTAGCATATTCATGATACTTAGGCATTTTACAAACTTCCATGCCATCCATTCTTTTGTATACTTGTTCTTATTGTGAATCACTTTAGTTCCCGCCTTTTTGTGAGGTAGCCTTCTATTGTTCATATATGTGCGGAGAACCAACATTCTTGTTATAACTGGACTTTATTATGTTGAATCTTTTGTTTGTGTTGAGTATATGAATGCATGAAAAGGATCAAGGCAATTGTTTCATCTTGAGCACAACCACCTTAGCCAAATAGTCAATTCACCTTGTGAGTGTGTGATCATTTGTAACCCCTTTGAGCCTTTGGTCATTATCCATGTTGTTTGAGCTTGATGCTTGTCTATGAGTGTCAAATTCATATTTTTGTGTGGATCTTGATTGTTGTTTTTACTTGAGCCCTCAACTTTTTGTGTTGTTGTATGAATTTTTACATTGCCTTAGAAAGTAGGGAGTATTCACATGATGATGTGGTTGAATTCAAGTTGGGGAGAGAATGGTTGTTTACTCATTGGTTGGATTCTATGAGGATTGAAAAAGAAAAGAAAAAAAAGAGAAAAATATGACAAAGAAAAGAAAAGAAAAAAGTGAAAAAGAAAGAAAAAAGAAAAATCCTTGAAAAAGGAAACAAAAAGAGTTGTAATAATTGTGCTAAATAAGTATTGTGTGTTGTGTAGCACTTGGGATTTTGGAAGAAGTTGGTTGAAATTTTGTGTGTGAATCTTTGTGAGTTTTCACTCCCTTAGGTTTAGGCAAGTTTTTGTTTCAATTACCTTTAGAAATTGCCCCTTGTTTGTTTACCCGACCACACTACAACCTTGAAAAGCCCTTGTGATTCTTGCCTTTGTATTTTCAATGTGAATTTGTGGATGTATGCATAATTTAGTCTTTTGTTTGCAAGATTGTTGTGTGAGTGAAAGAACCTCATTTTGTGTTTTTCATCTACCGATGATTGTTTTTGCTAGGTGTGATTCACATTTGAACTTATGTTGTTTTAGAATTTTTGGCATGACTTTTGTACTTTGCTTTTCTTTCGTGACTATGCTATTGTTGCAGTTTAGTGGTAAGTATTTACTTTTTGTGTGTACCGTTTGCATTTGAACCATTCATTCGTTTCCATTTTTCAAAACATGTTGATTCGTCATTCTTTGGATATTGCTTGTGCATTTTCAAGTTTGTTTGATTCTTGTTTGTGGACAAACAATTATGTAAGTTGGGGAGAGTTTGATAAGTGCAAATTGTACCTATTTTTGTATATAAGTTTTCTTTCACTTATCATTACTTTGTGTTAAAATTGGTTGAATAAACCCCACTTTGTTCGTAATTACGTTTACTTTACATTTTCGGTGTATAGTGCGTTACCGTGTAAATATCATTGAGTTTAATCGATTTTCATTTATTTTTGTAGGTGTTCCAGCAATGGGATATTTCCATATTCATAAAGATCATTGAATAAGCTTTCCAACGCTTCAAACCGTGCATCAATCGGAGTTACGGTTCAAGAGTTATGAAGAAAACAAATTCTGGTTTTCTGTCATGCTCGCTAGGCGAGCCCCCGTAGCGAACACTCGCTAGCTTGTTCGCTAGGCAAACCGGGGCGAACGAAAAGTTCCAGAATCGTGAAAAAACTCAACAGAAAGGCGGTTTACGTTCGCCTAGCGAACGGGGACTCGCTAGGCGAACCTGGAAAAGCATAATTGCCCATTTAAGCCATTTTTCATCATTTTTTAGTTATGGGTTTGATATTTTTAGTTCCAAATCCATCCAATAGCATTTTTTGAGTAGAATTAGGCTAGAAAACACATTGGAGCATGAATTAGGATGATCCGGAGTTGAATCCTTCATGAATCGGAGCCGACAACTTTGGAGATGTTTGGTTTTTCTCCATTTCTTCTCTATGTATTTCTCTATTTTGTGGGTTATGTTTGTATTGTTACTCTAAACCTATGTACATGTATTGATCATGGTTGTATAATATATATGCTTTACAAATCATTATCGATGTCTTCCTTGATCTTTTTGCATTTATGTTTGGATTTGTGTTGTGTTAGAGATAAACATCATGAATCTTGATTAAGGATGGATATCTATTGTCTAGACTCTAGAGATAGATTTAGATAATAATCTTTATGGTGTCGGAACTTAATGTCTTCCGTGTTTCGAGGAGTCGTGCGCGAGAGCGTCGACGAGAGTAATACGGTTGCTCTCTCAACTGTGCGTTAGACATAACCTTTGTTGTGAGCGATACGTGATGATTTTGATGAGTATTGTATGTTGAATGCGACCGATTGATAGGTTTACGTTTGTTCTGAGTAGTGTATATTCATGCTTGATAGGTTTCTTCTCTTCAAAGAATGTACTCTTTTTATGTTCATCTTTACTTTTCTGTTTGTTTTTACTTGTAAACCATTTTAATCCAAACTCATAAACGCGAGAGATTGTCGAACGGCATTCTTTCCCTCGAACCGATCTCTGTGGACACGACATAAATCCCGGAGGGAATTCTTCCGAAAATAAATATTTTTGCTTGCTTGCCCTATTCTGCAACCAACAAAATGGCGCCGTTGCAGGGGATTGGTTTTGATATTGAATCGCATTGCGATAGTTTCTTTGTTTTTGAGTTTTGTATATATCGTATATATTGTCTATTTCCATTATGTTTGTTCAAGTGTTGTATACATTTTGTTCCCGTAACCGTTTGTTCATATGTTTGGTTAGGACACTTACTTTAGGTTTGCGCGGTGAGGCATCACTATGGCATGAAGGAAGTGAGTTTGCAAGCTAAGCACTGTAAAGGCGTCGAGCTTAGGACGTAAAACAAGCATGTTGTATTATCTTCTTTGGTTGTGTGGTGAACTTTCATTAAACAAGTTGTACTCGGATTTTTTGTAAACTTCTCAAATCTTCACTTTACAACTTGTTTAATGAAATTTCTCCCTTTCTTTTCGTTTGTTTATATTAATAATTCTTGTTCTCGCTAGGCGAGTTCTGGCGAAGTCACCAGCGAAGGTTCTCCTAGCGAACGTTGGCGAAGGTGCCAGCGAAGGGTGGCCGAAAGTTTCTTGGTTGGAAACACCCAAACTTCGCTGGGGCGAAGGATGTAGCGAAGGCTCGCGTCGCGAATGATTTGGTTCGCCTAGCGAACCCACGATAACTTTTGTGGGCGGTTTAAGTTTGAGGCACTTAAAGTGCCATGTTTTAGCTCATTCGCTAGGCGAATGATTCCTTCGCTAGGCGAATGATTCCTTCGCTAGGCGAAGGCTGCTAAGATTTTGGTTGTTGTTTGCTCACAGATTTTGATTGACTTATTTGAGGATGCTGTTGTGATTTTCCAAGTTGGTTCGTTTCAACTTGCGGATGTATGGTAATGATTTTGTTAAGTTTTGTACACGTCTGAGGTATGTATTTATCGCTTTCTATACTTTAGCATATTCATGATAATTAGGCATTTTACAAACTTCCATGCCATCCATTCTTTTGTATACTTGTTCTTATTGTGAATCACTTTAGTTCCCACCTTTTTGTGAGGTAGCCTTCTATTGTTCATATATGCGCGGAGAACCAACATTCTTGTTATAACTGGACTTTATTATGTTGAATCTTTTGTTTGTGTTGAGTATATGAATGCATGAAAAGGATCAAGGCAATTGTTTCATTTTGAGCACAACCACCTTAGCCAAATAGTCAATTCACCTTGTGAGTGTGTGATCATTTGTAACCCCTTTGAGCCTTTGGTCATTATCCATGTTGTTTGAGCTTGATGCTTGTCTATGAGTGTCAAATTCATATTTTTGTGTGGATCTTGATTGTTGTTTTTACTTGAGCCCTCAACTTTTTGTGTTGTTGTATGAATTTTTACATTGCCTTAGAAAGTAGGGAGTATTCACATGATGATGTGGTTGAATTCAAGTTGGGGAGAGAATGGTTGTTTACTCATTGGTTGGATTCTATGAGGATTGAAAAAGAAAAGAAAAAAAAGAGAAAAATATGACAAAGAAAAGAAAAGAAAAAAGTGAAAAAGAAAGAAAAAAGAAAAATCCTTGAAAAAGGAAACAAAAAGAGTTGTAATAATTGTGCTAAATAAGTATTGTGTGTTGTGTAGCACTTGGGATTTTGGAAGAAGTTGGTTGAAATTTTGTGTGTGAATCTTTGTGAGTTTTCACTCCCTTAGGTTTAGGCAAGTTTTTGTTTCAATTACCTTTAGAAATTGCCCCTTGTTTGTTTACCCGACCACACTACAACCTTGAAAAGCCCTTGTGATTCTTGCCTTTGTATTTTCAATGTGAATTTGTGGATGTATGCATAATTTAGTCTTTTGTTTGCAAGATTGTTGTGTGAGTGAAAGAACCTCATTTTGTGTTTTTCATCTACCGATGATTGTTTTTGCTAGGTGTGATTCACATTTGAACTTATGTTGTTTTAGAATTTTTGGCATGACTTTTGTACTTTGCTTTTCTTTCGTGACTATGCTATTGTTGCAGTTTAGTGGTAAGTATTTACTTTTTGTGTGTACCGTTTGCATTTGAACCATTCATTCGTTTCCATTTTTCAAAACATGTTGATTCGTCATTCTTTGGATATTTCTTGTGCATTTTCAAGTTTGTTTGATTCTTGTTTGTGGACAAACAATTATGTAAGTTGGGGAGAGTTTGATAAGTGCAAATTGTACCTATTTTTGTATATAAGTTTTGTTGCACTTATCATTACTTTGTGTTAAAATTGGTTGAATAAACCCCACTTTGTTCGTAATTACGTTTACTTTACATTTTCGGTGTATAGTGCGTTGCCGTGTAAATATCATTGAGTTTAATCGATTTTCATTTATTTTTGTAGGTGTTCCAGCAATGGGATATTTCCATATTCATAAAGAGCATTGAATAAGCTTTCCAACGCTTCAAACCGTGCATCAATCGGAGTTACGGTTCAAGAGTTATGAAGAAAACAAATTCTGGTTTTCTGTCATGCTCGCTAGGCGAGCCCCCGTAGCGAACACTCGCTAGCTTGTTCGCTAGGCAAACCGGGGCGAACGAAAAGTTCCAGAATCGTGAAAAAACTCAACAGAAAGGCGGTTTACGTTCGCCTAGCGAACAGGGACTCGCTAGGCGAACCTGGAAAAGCAGAATTGCCCATTTAAGCCATTTTTCATCATTTTTTAGTTATGGGTTTGATATTTTTAGTTCCAAATCCATCCAATAGCATTTTTTGAGTAGAATTAGGCTAGAAAACACATTGGAGCATGAATTAGGATGATCCGGAGTTGAATCCTTCATGAATCGGAGTCGACAACTTTGGAGATGTTTGGTTTTTCTCCATTTCTTCTCTATGTATTTCTCTATTTTGTGGGTTATGTTTGTATTGTTACTCTAAACCTATGTACATGTATTGATCATGGTTGTATAATATATATGCTTTACAAATCATTATCGATGTCTTCCTTGATCTTTTTGCATTTATGTTTGGATTTGTGTTGTGTTAGAGATAAACATCATGAATCTTGATTAAGGATGGATATCTATTGTCTAGACTCTAGAGATAGATTTAGATAATAATCTTTATGGTGTCGGAACTTAATGTCTTCCGTGTTTCGAGGCGTCGTGCGCGAGAGCGTCGACGAGAGTAATACGGTTGCTCTCTCAACTGTGCGTTAGACATAACCTTTGTTGTGAGCGATACGTGATGATTTTGATGAGTATTGTATGTTGAATGCGACCGATTGATAGGTTTACGTTTGTTCTGAGTAGTGTATATTCATGCTTGATAGGTTTCTTCTCTTCAAAGAATGTACTCTTTTTATGTTCATCTTTACTTTTCTGTTTGTTTTTACTTGTAAACCATTTTAATCCAAACTCATAAACGCGAGAGATTGTCGAACGGCATTCTTTCCCTCGAACCGATCTCTGTGGACACGACATAAATCCCGGAGGGAATTCTTCCGAAAATAAATATTTTTGCTTGCTTGCCCTATTCTGCAACCAACACCTTGTACAAGACATATATACCCTCTCTTGTTGAGTCGGTCTTATCTAGCCTCATCTTAGGCTTCGTATAAGGAAATCCCTAGCTGAGTCAGTCAACCTTTTAGCATCAAACTTGTGCTTTGATCAAAGCACACAAACATCAACAGTCCCTCTTTAGAGATGACAAATTCTCTCTCAGCCAAAACCCTTTAGCTTTATATCTTGGGCTTTGAACAAGATACAAATCACCTTTAGCTTCATGTCTTGGGCTTTGAACAAGACACCAAAACATCTTTTCCTCCTATTCTATGGGAGGAACTACGATTGCTCTGATTTCCCTGTTTCGCTAAACGGGAATACGTAGGCATAAGATTGCGAGATCTTAGCGAGCATACAAATCAAAAACTTTAGGTCCAGTACCTTCACATCAATCAAAACTTAGGTCCAGTACCTTACCAAAACATAAACAAAACTCACTCTCCCTGTCACACTTTCCCAAGAAACTTTCCCAACCCATTAACAGATAAAACACTATCCATTACAAAGCGAGACCTAAAAGCTAACATCCTGTGGATAACCACATATAGGATGGGTAATTGACAACTACCCATTGTATAACCTGACCCCAGACCCCCCAATCTCTTTTAAGCGCGTGTTCAGTTAAACATTCGCGTGCAAGGTTAGTTTTAGATACCTTCCCTTTCCCTTCCAGCTTCACGAGATAAATAAGAAATCAGAAAGTAACACCCTTTCTCCTCGAGGAGAAAACCCAAACTTCAGGGATAAGGTGGTCGCGTCACCGACAAAAATTACTCGCTACATACATCACATTTAAGAAAAAAACAGACAAACAATCAAACTTTTTCCTAGATAAATTGTTATAAAAGGCACACTTGTTGATTCAAAATCCAAGCTGGAGTCCCTCCATTATCCTGGTTAAATTTGCTCTTTCATCTAACTGATGTAAGTGGCAAGCCTCTGGATTCTATACATCCATGTCAATGTCCCTCTCTTAGCATGCAAAGATTCATAAAGGAAAAAGTGGCATTTCTCTACACTGAGTTAAAGCTTCTTCCTTCATGACACTTCTCTTATAAAGGAAATTGTGGCATTGTTGGATTCCGTACATCTCAGTTAAAGCAACTTCCCTTATAATCCATTCCTCAATGTTTGTAATGAATAGGTGAGATATCTCCCTTTAGAGATGACAAATTCTCTCTCAGTCAAACCTTTAGCTTCAATCTTGGGCTTTGAACAAGACACCAAATTTTTTTCCTTCTTCCATAGAATAGGAGGAACTACGATTGCTCTGATTTTCCCGAATCTCTTTACGGGAATACGTAGGCATAAGATTGCGAAATCTTAGCGAGCACACTAATAAAAAACTTTAGGGCCAGTACCTTCCCAAAAACAATGGAAACCCCAAAACAACAAAATCATTTCCTCATCCTTCCCAAAGGAAAAACTCCCCCTATTCAAACAGTAAATGAATTTAAGCAACCAAGCAATACAACAGTAAAACATATGCAAATAAAGGCTCATATAGATTACTATAGATACATTGGGTGTTAACAGCTTCCCTTTGTATAACCAACCCCCGATTCCAGATCTCTTCGCATTTGTTAAAGAAAACATTTGCACGTAAGGTTAGTTTGAGATATCTTCCCCTTCCTTTTAAGCTTCATAAGATAAATATTAGAAATCAGAAAGTAGCACCAAAAGCGGTAGTGGTCGCGTCACAAAAATCGAGCTACACAAGCTTTACAAAGTCTATCTTGATCGTTTGCTTGCTGAGGACATGCACTTCAACATCTATGTTGATCACCGTGAGACGCGGCCATTTGACGAGATAGTGTATATTCTGGATAGTTGGCATGCAGATCGGATTTCACTACTCCTCATCTGCCCGAGTGCGTCATGCGGCAGTTCTACTACACTCAGACCATTCCCAAACACCTTGTTGTCTCTGCTCCTCCTTGATTGACACGTAGACAGATAAAAGGACATGTTTGATGATTTCGAGAGTCATTTGGTACCGGAGGAGGCACATGCTACGTCAAAGGGTACATCAAATGGTTCCTCAGGGTATCACATACGTATATGGTGCATGCTGCTCCAGGAGATCCGCCTAGACCAACTCATTAGGAGATACTAGAGAAAGAGCATGCACATCTAGAACATGCACATCTAGAACATGCTGAGGATGTCTTACATTGACACAAGTATATTCCCTAATGGGTCTGATGTGCGGTGGGTCCTAGATGCCATCATGACGGGGGCACAAGGGGCATTGTTGTACCGGAGACATCGCTGAAGGGCAGAGGGATTGATGGCCGAGGAGGTAGACGAGGCAAAGGAGGCCGTGAAGGTATATGAGAGGTAATCAAACACACACAGTAGTCTCTTAGTATATATTAGTAGTGTTATGCTCTGTATTTTATTTTGACGGTCTTGCCACTGTATTGATCTCCATTGTATGGCATTATCGACATTTATTGGTATTTTATTTTTGTATGGAAATTTAGGACCATCTGAAATTACATACGCAGATTTTTTATTTTCAATTATATGGTATAGTTTAAATCTTCATCTGAACACAGATAAACAAAAATATAATATAAAAGACCTAGTTTTGATGCATTACGAAGATGTATCTTCTAAATATTCACGGAGATGTATCTCCAGTACAATTCAAATGTATAATGACTTCTAAATGAGATGTATTGAATGTTTTAAATTGTTATGGAGATGTATCTCCGAAATATTTCAACGTTCATTCAGAATTTTTTGCATTCGGAGATACATCTCTAAAAACTAAAATTATTTAAATAATTTTACATGATGGGTAAGAAACATATATAGGATGCATTAAAAAATCCTTAAAAAAAAAACATTACTTGTATGGAAGAGAAACCCAACTGTATCAAAGTTCAATCCGTTTAGACCCAATTAAATCAAAGTTCAGTTCATTCAGGATACGAGACCCAATTAATTGATTAATTTGTTTTGTGTAAAAAAAATTTAGAATGTTCTTGGAAATTAAGTTTGAGACTTTTGTATAGTTAAGGTTTATTTTGATTAGTATATATTACATGTATTATTCCTTATTTTAATAGTAAAGCAGAAACCATATATAAATATAATTAAAAGAGCATCAAAAGGTACAAATAAAATGAAGAGCACCAGCAATGCGATAGAACAATAAGCCCAGGAAAAGATAAAGAAAAATCTAGGCTGAGAAAACTTTTATAGTTTATTGTTCTTACCTACCTAACATACTACTTTATTTTATAGAGTTAATTGCATGTTACTCCCTGTAATGTTAGTGAATTTTGTTTTTCCCCCTCCTTGATTTTTGGCAACAGTTTTTTCAAACAAACCGTTGTCAAAACCTGCCTTTGGCAATGGTGAGGGGGTACGCTAATATGGTAGGGGGGTAAAATGCAATTAACCCTATTTTATATGATAAATATGACAATCATTTTATGCTAGAAACTGATTTGTTGGCAACTTTCACATCCGGTTTGATGCATGGTCTTGATGAAGAGAGATATGATAAACGATTTTTTTTTAAACAACTATGTTTTTCAAAAATAATATCAAAGTAATCATGTTTTCAAAAAAAAAAAACTAAAATAATTATATTTTAAGTAAAAAAAATTGCACACAAAAAGAGTAGTCAAAGAATATGACGCATGCATTCATTTTTTTACATAATGATGGCACATTCTTGTAGTATTAGTTAAAAGGTGTGGATAAAAGTCTATTTATCATAGGTATAACCAAAAATTCTTATACCTGCGATATTTTACGGTAGATAAAAATCTATTTTTGTGTCATATAATTTGTTATATCTACGGTAAAATATCGTAGGTATAAGTATTTCAATTTATACCTATAATGTGTAAATTTTTACCTACGTTTTTTGAGAGTCACTGTAAACATGCTTCATCAAACATGTATAAAACGTAATGCATGCGCCATCAAAAAATAATGCATATTGTGTGTAATTTTTTTTAGTTAATAATTATTTTGCCCCTTGTTATTTGGGCAAAATTTAAAGAAATCCCTTTGAAAAAAAATCCATATGACATCTTTTATTATTATTTAATTATTTTAGTGTTAAATGCCAAAATTCTAAATAATGGACATTGTAGGTGTTGAACCTATTAATACTGTAAATAATAGCCACTATTATATACTGAATGATTACTACTTAGCTACACGTCTCTTTCAATATTAATTTACATCAAAATTATATATTAACATTAATACTGTAAATAATAGTTACTATTATATACTGAATAATTATTTTGTTTTATTGATTATAGTAAAATATATATAAATTAGCAAACTTAAATTATTTTTTTGGAAAATGAATATATATTATTATCACAAAAACAGATAATACACGCCGAAATATTTTCAAGCATCAAAATGGTTACAAAACTAAGATAAAAGTCAACTATAAGCTACTGAGGTACTCATGAATCTTTTTGTATGCATTGGCTCTATGAAACACTATATCTTTAACTGTCGCAACATTCAATTCACCCTTTGCATTGTCTTGGAAGTTGATCATGTTTCAAGTAGTCCAGATGTGGTCAATTGTCTCTGCTATCACACCTTTTAGTAGGCGAGCTTTCGAACTTTTACACAAACTTAAATTATTAATAATAAACTGAAACTATTATTTATAAATTAAATATTAATAATAAGCTGAAATTAATTATTAATAATAAATTGAAATTACTTAATAAATAAAAGTTATTAAATTATTAAATTGAAATTATAAATTAATAAACTAAAATTATTAATAATAAACTAAAAGTATTATAAATAAATTATTAAACGCAAATTATTAATACTAAACTAAAATTATTAATATAAATTAATAAACTTAAATCTTTAATAATAAACTGAAATTATTATTAATAAAATAATCAATTAAATAATAATTTTACTAAATCTGAAATTATATTCATTTTTATTTATTAATTAAATTAATTAATTTCAGTTTTTTTTTAAGTAATAAATTTCAGTTTATTAATTAATAATTTAAGTTTATTAATTTATATTAATAATAGTCTCAGTTTAATTTAATATATAATTTACTATAATTATATAGAATTTTCTAAATAATAATACTGTAAATATTAATTATACTATAAATATTAATTTAAAATATTATTAATTTATTAAAAATATTAATTATACTATAATTTAATTATACTGTAATTATACTATAAATATTAAATATTAAATATACTGTAAATATGAAATATTAATATTATGCTATAATTAATATATAATTAATGTTTTATTAATAAATAATATTAAAATACTAAAATATTTTATTGTACGTACTACTAATATATAACTAATATATAATTAACGTTTTATTAATATATAAGTATATTGTAATATATAATTAATGTTTTATTAATATATTATACTGTAATATATAATTAACGTTTTATTAATATATTAATATATAATTAATATATACTGTAATATAGCTAACATTTTATTAATATATTAATATTATACTGTAGTCATTTAATTAACGTCTTATTAATATATTATACTCTAATATATAGTTAACGTTTTATTAATATATTAATATATAATTAATAAATATTAGAATACTAAAATATTAATTATACTGTAACTAATATTAAAATATTAAAATATTTTACTGTGATAAGTAATATATAATTAATATATAATTAATGTTTTATTAATAAGTAAAATATAAGTAATATGAGATTAATTGGAATACACTGTCAGTGTAAAACCAATTTACATTATCATCCAATTTGAATGAATTATTTTGACACATTAGAAGAGAAAAATATGGAAGAAGTAGTTATTAAAATAGTTTAATTATAATTTATTTATTTTTATTTTTAATTTCATAATTATGTGTCAAAATGATTCATTCTAATTGGATGTCAGTGTAAAGTTGTTTTGCACTGACAGTGTATTCTAATTAATCTCTAAGTAATATATAATTAACATTTTATTAATAATTAATATTTATTAAATGCTAAGTAATATATACAGTATTAATGTTAATATATAATTTTTATGCAAATTAATAATAGAAGAGATGTGTAGCCAAGTGGCAAAGTTTGGTAGTTGGATGTAAAAGATCATGGTTTATAATCTCTAAGGGCTATTTTTTTTTAATTTTGGCATTTAACACCAAAACAATAAAATAATAATAAAAGATGCTACATAAAATTTAAAAAATATATAATAATAAAAAAATGTCAACTAACCCATCCACATAATTAAAAATAATAATAAAAAATTATAAAAATATTGTCATGTCAAAGATTCTGTTGACTAGATTTCAAGAGAGGTCAAAACAGTGAAATCTTTAAATGTTAGGGGGGAATCTAAATTTTTTTTATAGGGGGTTTTTCAAATTTTGTCCAAATGGTAGGGAGCAAAATAGGTATTAACCCTTTTTTTTCATACATGATTACTTTGATTATTATTTTTTTTTTGAAAACATGGTTACTTTGGTATTATTTTTGAAAAACATGATTATTTTAAATAAAAAAATTCATGATAAACTATCATATTATTTTGTAGGAGTGGATAAAGAGAAACCATCCGAGCCTAACTAACCGACCAAATGAGAATTTCTATAGCGGGTCGGGTTTCTTCAAATCTATGGGTTTACCACATGGATTTTCGGATATGGCTGGGCGAGTTTGGTCGGGTCCGGATCAATAAATTGGGCCCATCGGTCCCCGAACCCGACCGATAAATAAGTTATTACACACACATAAAACAACTTACCCTCCTTATTACTTGTGATTCATTTTGTCATTTCTTATAAACGTGTTTCCCTTTCCTCTTCTTCTAACCTAACCTAACCCTAAAACCATTCTTCCACCGCCGCCGCCACACAAACCCTAAAAAACTGAATCCTCCACCATCATCACCATTTACTCTCGTCCATCAACGCTCAACCGACAACCACAACGAGTTCCATTCCATTCCAACGAGCTTTCGTCCTTTCCATCACCAAACAACTCTGTACCATTTCAGTCATAGAAAATAAAGGTTTTTTTGATTTGTTTTGATTTATTCGTATCATTTTCATCACTTTCGTCCCTGAAAAAGTTTTGATTTGCTGTGATAACTATTAAAATATGTTTGTGATCTTATGCTCTGATTTGTTTTGATTTGTTGCGATAGCTATTAATATATTGTATTTTGTTTGAGAAATATAGATATGCAAGGAGCTAGAGATGTGGAAGGAGCTGGAGAAGTGGAAGGAGCTGGGGATGTGCAAGGAGTTGGAGGAATTAGAGATATGCAAAATACCTATAAGTCTAGATCAACTCGGATGTATTGTAGGGGTAAAAGGGATTTCTGTTTTTTTTTTTGTCTGATTCATTATTCATTTTGATTACATGTAGAAATAGTGTTTCACAAATAATTTGATTTTAAAACTCAAACTATGTTATAAAGAGATTAAAAATAATAGTGCTTAATAACTTGGATATCAAAAAATTACATGTGCTACTGTCAAGAATTACTTGGATATCAATAAAATTGCAAATTATATGTGTTATTGTCATGATGTTTTAGCTTACCTTTGTGGTATTCTTTCATCTCATGTAGAATTAGTGATGACTTGGTAATTGATTGCTCGGTTCCTTTTCTATTCAATTTGTAATTGATTCATGATTTTGTGAAACTTATGGTTCATTCATATTTAATTGTCTAATCCATTTCCAAGTTAAATGATCATATCAATGTGCTACTTTCTGTTCAATGATGGTAGCATTTTATTGTTAATACAAACAACATCCATTTCCAAGTTACTAATGGTCCATGTATTGGATGTGTCGATGTGTAGGAGTAGGAACTCTTGTAGAAATTTTTTGTATTGTTGCTAGTATGAAAGCATTTTTTCATATATTTGTAATATACTTTTCAATATGTTTGTTGCTGGTATATTATGACTGTTTGTTGCTGGTATATTATGAAAGCATGATATAGCAACCTAGCACATGAAAGAATTTTGATATTTTTAATTTTTTATTGTCTCATTTTCTAGTACATGATTGTTATATTCATAACATCTGAGATATAGTAGCCTAACAGGTTGTTTTATAAATTTGTTTTATATCTTCCCAATAAGAAATGTCTCAAAAGAATTCTGATTTATAGCATCCTAGCAGGTGGTTTCATAATTGCTGTTGGAGAATTCTAATTTTTGATAGTTGCATTTATGTTCCAAGTAGATGGTTTCATAATTCATGCTAGAGAATTTCCATTTGTGCTAGTTGAATTCTGATTAATACTTTACTTATCATATGGTTTCATAATTCATGCTGGATGGTTAGTTAAAGCATGAACTAATCATTTATGTTCATTATTTCAACAAGTCAGCAGCAGACTCCAATTGTTTCATCAAGTGGGCAACAAACTACAATAACAACATCCAATCTTCCACCAACTGGCCTAAAGAAAATAAGACTTAATGCAAATGGTAACAGAAAGAGATATGAGGTATGGGATCACTTTAACCTTATTCCTAATAGTGACCCCCAATTGCTGCTTGTAAGTACTGCCATAAAATGTATATGTGTGACTCTAAGAAACACGGAACATCAAATTTTAAGAGTCACATGGAAACATGTCTCAAGTATCCATTGAATGTGTCTATCGACCCTACCCAAAAAATCTTGTCATATTCAACAAAGAAAGTTCCATTAAGTTCTAGATTTAATCCCGTAGCTTGCAGAAATGGATTGGCTTATTTTATCATTTTAGATGTAAAAGCATTCAAAACAGTTGAAGGGGGTGGGTTTAAGTACTTTTGTAGGCAAATGCAACCCTAATTTTCTATACCGTCAAGGAGAACCATAACTAGGGACTGCTTTCAGTTATATCTTGATGAGAAAGTGAGGTTAAAAGTGTTCTTTAAGTTTGATTGTAGTAGGGTTGCAATTACAACAGATTGTAGGACTTCTGTCCAAACCTAAATTACTTGACCCTCACTGTCCATTTTATCCATAAGGATTGGCATTACCAAAAAATAGTGATTAGCTTTACGATTATCCCAAATCATCAGGGTAAAATTGTTGGTAAGAAGGTTGAGCAGGTATTGAAGGAGTGGAGCTGAGAAATATTTCTACCATCACGGTGGATAACTCATCATCAAATAATGTTGCTGTTAAATATTTAGAACAAAAAGTAAGAAACATGAATGGACTTTTAATGGATGGGTTTGGATTTCACATAAGGTGTTGTGCTCATGTACTGAATCTAGTTGTGAGAGATGGATTACAAGTAGCCAACACCTCAATTTCAAGTGTTAGAAATGCAATTAGGTTTGTTAGATCTTCACCCCACATGGCTTTAAAGTTTAAGGAATGTGTGGAATGTGTTGGGATTTTATACAAGAAGTCAGTATGTCTTGATGTTTCAACTAGATGGAACTCGACATATTTGATGTTAGATGCGGGTAAAAAGTTCCAAACTCCTTTTGATAAGCTAGAAGATGAGGATGAAGCTTACAGGGATTTATTTGAGGTTGATTCTCCCTAGTAGTTAAGATTGGAATAATGTTATGGTTTTTATTAATTTTTTGAAGAATATTTATGAAGCGATAAAGGTTTTTTCAGTTTCAACAAAAGCAAGCTTGCATACTGCTTTTTCGTACTTGGCTGCCATTTACATTGAGCTTAAGAAATTTAACATGGATCTTAATGGATTATCTGATGAGGTGGCTAGGGACATGTTGGAAAATTATAGTAAATATTAGTTTGATATCACTAAGATGAACCAACTCCTTTTTTTGGTGTTATCTTTGATCCCCAATATAAGTTAAGATATGTAGAATGGTGCTTTAATGATATGTAAGGAAAACAATATGACACTATGAAATCCCTATTAGAAGATATCAATGAAAATCTTTCAAAGATGTTCAATCTTTAAAAAACAAGAATAAGACACTGCTGGAGGCTCAACGCCATCTGTTGCAGCAGCTGTTTCTCATGGTGAAAATGCTGCCAACGATGAAGTACCCACATCTGAAGTTAGGGAAAATGCATTTCAGGAACATTTGATGTCTATTGATTCAATGGAAGAAGAAACCGAGCTTCAAAACTATATAGAAGGAAAATGTTTAACTTTTAATGAGAAGGATAAAGAAAAGTTTGACATTCTTTGTTGGTGGAAACATAATGCTAGTCAATACCTATTTCTGTCCCAAATAGTAAGTGAAATTCTGGCACAGATATCAGATGTCCTACACAGATGTTGAGACACTAATATCCAACACAATGAACAAGTTAACAATAATAATAACAGTGCAGAAAGTAAAGAACACAGTGATATGTTTACCCAGTTCGGATCAACAATCCTACTCTGGGGGCTACCAAGCCAGGGACGATATCAATATACGATAGTATCAATTCACAGATCATACATCAACCACACCCGGTTACAATCCGCTCACTTAATCACTACCCTTCCTATGACTTCTACCTAAGACTCACCTAGGTATGAGGCCCTCCTCAAATCCCTCTTCCATCACACACCGTGACTGGTTACTTTCACCACAAGTAACAAAACGAAAGCCACACTTTCAAAACACACAATTCTCAATACTTCAAAGCTTATGAGAATTGACACACAAGAAACTCAATGCTTAAAAGCTTATGAGTAACTGACAGAACTTACAACACAAAACTAGTCCTTGTACTGTTAAGAGATCCTCTTGTAGGATCAACCCCTTTTAGCCTCTCTCTCGGGCTTTGTACGAGACACATATTAGCCTCCTCTTAGGCTTTGTATAAGAAAACCACTGGTTGATCCAATCAACCTTTTAGCATCAAAGTTGTGCCTCATTCACAGTACACAAACATCAACAACTCCTTTCCCTTCATCTAATTGCTGTAAGCGGCAAGCCTCTGGATCATCTATATCCATTCCACTGTCCCTCTTTTAGCATGATAAATTCCTAAGGAAAGATAGCATTGCTCTACACTGAGTTAAAGTCTTCTCCTTCAGGTTAAAATCCCCTATAAAGGAAATTATGGCATTGCCGGATTCACACATCCCGGTTAAAGTAATTCTCCTTTATAAATAGTTGTGACATACAACCCCTTCTTTAGAGATGACAAATTCTCTTTAAAGTCAAACCCTTTCAGCTTCACATCTTGGGCTTTGAACAAGATACAAACTACCTTTTGCTTCACGTCTTGGGCTTTGAACAAGACACCAAAACACCATTTCCTCCCATAGAATAGGAGGAACTACGAACGCTCTGATTTCCCTGTTTAGGAAAAACGGGAATACGTAGGCATAAGATTGAAAGATAAAATCTTAGCGAGCACACTAAACAAAAACCCAAAATCCCATACTTTCATATATCTGTCTTAACCAATAGCTTAAACACCCCTTTTCGAGAAAATAACCAAGGAGAGACCCCGAATCTTTGTAGCATATGTAAACCAACAGTTTTGACTATTTAACCTCAGTATGCAAGCAGGGTTAGTTGGAGACATCTATTTCCCTTCCTTCATTAGCTTTAATAGGATAAAAAATGAATCGAACTGTAGTACTAGAACGATCGTGCTTCGCAACCACATCCAAAAATCACTCGCTACATTGCTCAACATAAACTTCCTCATTAAGATAGCCATTTAGAAAGGCACTCTTGACATCCATTTGAAACAATTTAAATTTCAAAAAAAATGCCACTCCTAGCAACAATCTGATGGATTCTAATCAAGCCACAGAAGCAAATGTTTCATCAAAATCTACTTCTTCAATCTGTGTGTATCCTTGAGCAACTAGTCTGGCTTTGTTTCTAGTAACAACTCCTTGTTCATCGGACTTATTCTTATAAACCCACTTTGTTAAAATCACATTTGTTCCTGCTGGTCGTGGTACCAGTTCCCAGACTTCATTCCTCTTGAATTGACAAAGCTCATCCTGCATAGCACTTATCCAAAACTCATCTGTCAATGCCTCTTTAACATTCTTTGGTTCAAGCTTTGAAACAAAACAGGCATTTGACACAGCCTCCTTCGATCTGGTTCTTGCACCTTCATTTAGATTTCCAATAATCAACTCCTTAAGGTGATCCTTCTGAACCCTTATAGAGGATCCCCTGTTAGCATCCTTTACCTCTTCATTCTCAGGTCTAGTGTCGGTCTCTTGAGCATTATCTTCTACGGACTCAGTGTCTTGTGAGATTTCATTGTTCATGGGAAAGCATGTTCCAACATCATCTAGGACATCTTCGTCTTTGCCAGAGTCATCAACCACCACATTTATGGATTCCATCATCACCTTAGTTCTGGAATTAAATACCCTATATGCTTTACTGTTTGTAGAGTATCCCAAAAATATCTCTTCCTCACTCTTAGGATCCATCTTTCACCTCTGCTCACGATCCGCCAAGATATAGCACTTACTCCCAAAAACATGGAAATATTTCACATTTGGCTTTCTACCTTTCCATAGCTCATAAAGAGTAACAGAAGTACCTGATATGATAGTCACCCTATTGTGTATACAGCAAGCTGTATTCATGGCTTCAGCCCAAAAATGATATGGAAGCTTTTTGGCATGAATAATGACCCGTGCACACTCTTGAATAATCCTATTCTTGCGTTCCACCACACCATTTTGCTGAGGAGTGATTGGTGATGAGAATTCATGAGTGATTCCTTCTGATAAACAAAACTCTTCAAACCTGCTATTTTCAAATTCTTTCCCATGGTCACTTCTGATTTGTACAACACCACAATCCTTTTCTCGTTGAATCCTTTGACACAATTCTTTGAAAGTTGCAAATACTTCAGACTTCTCTCTGATAAATCTTATCCAGGTGAATCTGGAGTAATCATCAACGACAACATAGGCATACTTCTTCCCACCAAGACTTTCAACCTGCATAGGTCCCATTAAGTCCATGTGAAGCAGCTCCAGAACTCTAGAAGTTGTGGTAAGATGTTGAAGCTTTTTGTGTGACATCCTTGTTTGCTTCCCAACTTGACATTCACCACATATTCTATCCTCATCAATCTTCAGCTTGGGAATACCTCTAACAGCTTCACTTGACATAACTTTCTTCATCCTTTCAAATGTAAGTGACCCAATTTCTGATGCCACAGTTTGGTTTCATCTTCCTTTGACATCAAACAGGTAGACAAACTTTCTGATTCTTGAGGATTCCACAGATAGCAGTTATCCTTAGATCTGGTTCCCTTCATGACAACTTCATTTTCTTCATTGGTTACTAGGCATTCAGATTTTGTGAAATTTACTTTGAGTCCTAGATCACATAGTTGGCTTATACTGATCAAATTTGCAGTCAGCACTTTGACAAATAGAACACGATCCAGATTTGGTTGTCCTGTGTAGTCCAGCTTTCCAACACCTTTTATTTCACCTTTTGATCCATCCCCAAAAGTGACATAATTGGTAGAGTGAGGCTTGATATCTGACAAAAATTTCTATACACTAGTCATGTGTCTTGAACAACCACTGTCAAAGTACCAATCTTCCCTTGCAGATGCTCTAAGAGAGGTATGTGCTATGAAACTAGCCATCATATTTCTAGGAGTCCATCTTTTCTTTACTTTAGCCCAATTCTGTCCTTTATTTTGTTGATGAGCAGTTTTGGGATAACCATTCAAATTGTAGCAAAAGGACTTTAAGTGACCAATCTTTCCACAGTAATGACATCTCCATGGTTTATACTTTGAATTCCATACTATTTTCTGATGTTTCATCTGATGTTGAAACTGTGATTTGACATCTACTCCTCTTGCTTTATTTTCTGAGGAACAAACTTTAATACAGACTTCATGTGGTTCTCTGCTTGATTGCTAAAACCAAGACCTTGTACATTTCCAGCATTTTTCCCAGTCTGCAGAATCTCATCCAGCTGCGTGGAACCATTGTTCAGCATTCTTATAGATTTGGTCATATTGTCAAGGTTTGACTTTTGCCATACAACCTCCTCTTTAAGATCAGCAATGATTGATAGATGTTCTTCCTTCTCAGCTTCTAGTTGAGCTATCAGAACCTTCTGTTCTAATATTATCTGGCATCTCTCTTCATTCTTGATACACAATTTTGAGAACCCAGTGATAACTTCCTGCTTAGTGAGTTCTCCAATATAAGATTCTTTGTCAGAATCAGACTCACAAGTTGTTTCTCCATCAGATTTACAGATTCCAATCAAGGTTGTCACCAATTTTACTGATTCTTCTTCAAGATCACTCTCAGACTCTCCTTCTGACCAAGACATAGATAAGCCCTTCTTCTGCCTTTTGAGATACGTGGGACACTCAGTTTTTATGTGCCTAAATCCCTCACATTCAAAACACTGAACTCTCTTCCCTTGATTTGAGTCTTCTTCAGTTCTGGACCTTCTGCCTCCATCCTGGTTTTTACTGATGTCGAGTGACTTGCTCTGAACATTTGCTCTTGACTTCCAGTCCATCCTTTTCAACACTTTGTTAAATTGTTTTCCAAGCAATACCAGATCTTTAGACACCCCTTCATCTCTGACCAGGTTACCTTCATCGTCAGAATCATCAGCATTTGACACAAAAGCTATACTCTTCTTCTTTTCAGACTTTTCACTGATCCCCAATTCAAATGTTTGAAGTGATCCCACAAGTTCATCCACTTTCATCTTATCTATGTCCTGAGCTTCCTCTATAGCAGTCACTTTCATGTCAAATCTCTTAGGTAGAGATCTGAGGATTTTTCTGACCAGTTTACTATCAGACATCTTTTCACCTAGGGCACTTGAAGCATTAGCTATCTCAATAATGTTCATGTGAAAATCATGAATGCTCCCATCTTCCTTCATCTTCAAATTCTCAAACTTGGTACTGAGAAGCTGAAGTTTTAACATCTTCACCTTTGAAGTCCCTTCGTGAGCAACCTTCAAGACCTGCCAAACCTCTTTTGCAATGGTGCAGTGTTCAATCAACCTGAAGATATTTTTGTTGACACCATTAAACAATGCATTCATGGCTTTGGAATTTCCCAAGGACCCTTTGTAGTCTGCATCATCCCAGTCTTCCTCTTCCTTCACCACATCAGTAGGATTACCTTTTCCATCTCTAACCTTTGGGGGTTCCCATCCTTTGATAACAGCTTTCCATGCTTGATCATCCATGGATTTGATGAAAGCTACCATCCTTGGTTTCCAGTAGTCATAATTGGAACCATCAAGCAGAGGTGGTTTTTTTAAAAATCCTCCATCCTTGTCCATTGCACCAGAAAGTACCTTCCCTGAATCTCACCCAGAACCAAACAAGGGCGCAAGTTCTTGATGCCAATTGAAATTCTGGCACAGATATCAGATGTCCTACACAGATGTTGAGACACTGATATCCAACACAATGAACAAGTTAACAATAATAATAACAGTGCTAAAAGTAAAGAACACAGTGATATCCTACTGATGTGGAACTTACAACACAAAACCAGTCCTTGTACTGTTATCAGAATGATACCAGTTAGGCTCACAAATAACACTCAAATAAACCCTAACAAAACACACGTAAGTTCCACACCTAAACTAGGTTTACACCAGTCAATATATAGCATTAAATCTGGACTGGATTGGGCTTCAAAAACGCAGCAAAGAGACTGCACACAATTCTGCAAAATAAACTCCAAGAAAATAGGTCTTCAATCTAAAGTTTCCTAATATGTCTCCATATTTAGAAAATGTCGAAAATCCAAAAACCAACACACAAAAACTCAACCCAAAATACTTT
The DNA here is from genome assembly GCA_022829125.1 of Lathyrus tuberosus. NCBI lineage: Eukaryota > Viridiplantae > Streptophyta > Magnoliopsida > Fabales > Fabaceae > Lathyrus > Lathyrus tuberosus. Next base: position 2,555,255 of record JALAZF010000231.1, on the reverse strand, counting down.
GGATGCCACATAGGATAACTAAATATTCACAGAATATTCAGTAACAAATACCAACAACAGAATCTTCCTTTTTAAACCAAAATCAGACGCGATGTCCTATGATCCAGGATGGGACATCTTTATCCGACATGTTAAATGCAGAATATTAGAACATCTTATTTCAACATCTTGCTGCTAGAATAGTTTTAGCAAAATAAATGCCAACCACAAAATCAAAAAAATAAAAATCTCCCCCTTTGGCTTATTTTGGCTAAAACTACACACCAAACAATCTTGCAAAGATAACACAAGCAAAACATCAATATCAGAGACAGCAGCGAAAAACACACCATACAGCATAGCAGCAAAAATTCACACCCAAAAAAAACTCCCCCTCAACTGCAGCAACACAACAACATCCAAAAAAAAAACTCCCCCTCAACTGCAGCAAACAACATTCAACATTCTCCCCCTCAGGTGCTGCACCATCACAAGCACACCACCAGCACACCACCAGCACACTACTCCCCTTTTTTAGCCATAAATATGACAAAGGCAAGTAGAACAATTATTAATTTTTAGAAAAGGTCAAGTCATAAACCAGAATAAACAGCATCAGGCAGTAGAGGCACACAACATCACATGACCAAATGTCATGCACAAACTTCAGCATCTTTCTCTTCATAAACACCTGCACAAGCTGCACTACCAGAATTGCCTTTATTCTTTTTAGTCTGGCAGCCAGAAAGAACATTAATTGCTATAGTTCTTCATGAATACAGACCCCAAGTCTACTTCTCAGATTTTCAAACTGAACTGCGTCCAGATCCTTGGTAAATATGTCAGCAAGCTGATTTTCTGTGCTAACATGCTCAAGAGTTATGACTTTGTCCTCCACAAGTTCTCTGATGAAGTGATGCCTAATATCAATGTGCTTAGTCCTGCTATGTTAAATAGGATTTTTAGATATATTAATAGCACTCAGGTTGTCACAAAATAATGTCATGACATCTTGTGTGACATTATACTCAGATAACATTTTCTTCATCCACACCAGTTGAGCACAACTACTTCCAGCTGCTATGTACTCAGCTTCAGCGGTAGAAAGAGATACAGAATTCTGCTTCTTACTAAACCATGAAATAAGATTATTTCCCAAAAAGAAACAACCTCCAGAGGTACTTTTCTTATCATCAGCACTTCCAGCCCAATCAGCATCACAATATCCTACTAAAATGGAACTTGAGTCATGGGAGTACAACAACCCATAATCACATGTTCCACTCACATACTTAAGAATTCTCTTAACTTGATTGATGTGACCGACCTTGGGTTCTGCTTGGTATCTTGTACAGACACCAACTACAAAGGTTATGTCTGGCCTACTTGCTTTGAGATACAGCAGACTGCCAATCATGCTTCTGTATAAACTCTGTTCAACATTCACTCCCTTTTCATCTTTGGATAACTTCAAGTGAGTAGGAGCAGGAGTTCTCTTGTGCTTGGCATTATCCAATCCAAACTTCTTCACAATATTCCTTGCATATTTGCTCTGACAAATAAAAATGGAATCTTCCATCTGCTTGACTTGCAATCCAAGGAAGTAAGTCAATTCACCTACCAAGCTCATTTCAAATTCAGATTGCATTTGGTTGACAAAATGTTGGACCATTTCATCCGACATCCCACCAAACACAATATCATCTATATAAATTTGAGCAATCATTAGTTTCTCATCCTTCTCCTTGACAAAGAGAGTTTTATCAATACCACCTTTCATGTATCCATGTTTGACTAAGAACTAAGTCAGCCTTTCATACCAAGCTCTTGGAGCTTGTTTCAAACCATACAAAGCCTTCTTTAGCTTGTAGACATGATCAAGAAAATTTGGATCCACAAACCCTTTAGGCTGCTTGTCATACCCCAAATTTTGACCACTGAGATTTCCCATCATTGTGCAAATCATCATCACAATATGGATGAACCATCATGCCTCATCAAATGCCTCAAGGGTTGTTGAGTATTCACTACAATCAAAATTAGGGTTTTAAGCCCTCTCTGAGCTCTAGACAAAGGATCAATCAAGGAATGACATGATCTTCAACTTGTCTAACCTCTCAAATATCCATAACGGATCAAAAGGACTCCCACTTCAAGGATTAAGCACAAGGCTGCTCCCTTCTAGGTGGATCAAGTCTCAAGATCGACAGTGTCACCAAATTAGGGTTTTGGTCGACCAGGGCCTCCAGATGGAAATTTTTCACCTGGGCACAAGCCAACGATCCAAAACACAACCTAATATACTCCATGGGACCTCATGGACCCAATCATCAAGTCAATTTGAACTCAGGGGATGCATACATCAAAAATCAAGAATTAGGGTTTCTTGACCTAATTCACCCCTAAATTGACTTTTGGGATAAGTCATGAACCAAGACCTAAAGACATGATTTGAGGGTCTCTAATATACCATATTGATCCATTTGGAACAATGGATTAATCCAAGAAGCTTGAGCAACAAGTCTCAATTTCATCTGCACCACAATTAGGGTTTCGCGAGGAAAGTCAACTGTAACTTTGACTTTTGACCAGGACATGCTCCCAAACCCTAAGACATGATTCAATATACCCTATGAAACCCATGGAACATGTCCATCAAGTTTGGTTTAGGTCAAGGACATGATTTCCTGAAGAATTGCACAGTTTGGAATTCATCTGATAAAAAGTCAACTGTGCACAAAAATCAACTTTGACTTTTTGAGATTTTTCACCAAAATGGAATTTTAACCCTAAAATGATGTTAATGTATGATTTGAATCATCATTCATCAAGAAAAATCAAAGAAAGTGCGATAACTTGTAAAAGGGGTAACAATAAAAACTTAGAAAAATTTCTAAGTTATGGAAAAAGTGACACTAATGTGCCAACTTTGGAGGACCATAACTCCTAAACCACAAGGCCATTGTTCCCCATTCAAAGCTTGATTTGTAGATCACATTGCCCTCTACAAAAGCTTCATACTGACCTATGTCCAAATTCCTCATGGATTTTGAGTTATGGAGTGATCAAAATCAAGAAAAGTCACTTTGTTCCAACACTTAGTGAAAATTTCACTAAGTCAGAATCTGCCTTTACTTTTTTCCAAATGTAGAGGGATTTTTCACTTGGATTCAAAAGAGATCAAAACCAAACATGTTCAAACAGTTGTTGTATCATATAAGGGCTTTCCAAAATGGCCAAGAACATTACCAAATTCAATTTGAGCCATGAGATATGACATTGGCAAGTTGCCTTGCTGAAATCTGCCAAGGCAAGGCAGATTTTTGCACTTTTGGTCGATTTGCCAAAATCAGCCAAATCCAAATGCTCCTATCCACTTGGACACCTCTGAGGATTGAATCTAAAGGGGACAATCACTGAGTCAAGCCTCCAAAGTCTTTGGAATAAGAAATAGCATGTTGAACCTAGAATTGCCAAAATAGGGACAAGACTCCAATTTTGGATTAGAGCATTCAATGGAAGCATCAAGGTGGCATGGACTGAGCCATTCTCAACTGAATTTAGTCAAGACTTATCTAAGACCAAGGGGACCAGCAGTCTGTGCCCTAACCTCTAGTCAATGGCTAGAAGAGACTTGGATTTTCATTTGCCAACATTGGCCAAACCTACTCAGCAGTTGCCATTCACTATTCCTTGTAAAACAAACTTGTTCTACTATAAATAGAGCTCAATTGTGATCAGTTTGAGTACACCAAAGGCCTACAACACTTGCCTTTCTCAAAAACCATTTCTCACTCTCAAAAATGCCTTTCTTAGCAAGTCACTATCGGGTTTTTCATTAGAGAGCAATTCCACTCAAACCAATCACACACACACCTCACATACATCATATAGAAGTGATCCAAACACTCACATAACATCTGGAACACCAAAATCACAAAATCACCAGCCAGTTGCTCAAGCTCTTGACAGATTTGCAGTTGGGGTACCATCTCAAGTTCCAGATCATTTCAATCCATTCCAAGCATTCATACACACTCCATGGCATCTAGGGAAGCTATCCAGATCATTGGAACCTAGCTGTAACACCTCCAACACAAAACACGATCACCAGCTGCAAGAGGTAAGCATGAGCTCTTCTAACTCTATGATCCATGCAATTTTTGCTGCACAATAATTTGGCCATATGTTCATAATCATGCATGAAATGTTTTCCCTCAATAAATTGCATTGTTTGAATCGTGTGTGAAATTTCTGAACATTCATGCAGAAATTAGGGTTCTTGAGGTTTCTCTTTGATTTCTTATTCCATGTTAAAAATAAATGAAATTAAAGACCATAGACATGATCGTGAGGTTAAAACGAGTTGATTGATATGTAGATTGCATGATATAATCAAGTATTCAGTGAGATTGGATAGAAAATGCAAATCTGGGAAACTCAGAACACGCGCGTGTTCTTGCCTTTGTTCTTGGCGCCATTTTCAAATATTTGAATATTTGAATTTTGTGATTTTATTTAATTGATTCAAAAATTAATTCCTCTCTGAGTTTTAATGATTTTGAGTTGATTCTTTTTTTGATAATTCACAAAAATGTTAAAATATTTTATTTTATCAAAAAATCCCAAAAATATTATTTATTTCATATAATTGATATTTTTACAAAGAATTAATGTTTTATTTGTTTTTGCCATTTAAAATGTTTTTTCCCTCTTGATTTTGTAACTTTTAATGCCTTCTAATTATTTTGTAGGTCAATACTTAATTTTTGAAGCATTAATCCAAGATCACAATTTGTTTTCCATATGTTAAACAATTTTGATCATTTTAATTGAATTTTTATTCAATTAAAACACATTTTGAAAACAAATTAGGGTTTTTGGATTAATTCAACCCTCATAAATCATTTTCAAAACACTTTTGGGCCTCTAATAGAGTGTAAGACCCAATCCTTTTTTTGACCAAATCATTTTTGGGCCTCAGTGTATTGTATAAGTCCCGATACCGTAAAAAACAAACGGCGCGATCGTCGCCTTTTGAAAAATAACCTCTGGGCCTCTCCTTGAGCTATAAGACCCATTCAAAACCTTTTGGGCCTCTAATAGAGTGTAAGACCCAACCCCCTTTTAACCAAAACAATTTTGGGCCTCATTTATTGTATAAGTCCCTCTGCGTTAAAAGAAAACCTCGGCGCGATCGCCATTTTAAACGAAAAGTCATCTGGGCCTACCCTCATGTTATAAGCCCCACTCTTTTTCTTTAAACCTTTTGGGCCTCTTGAGAGAGTGTAAGACCCATCCCTTTGTACAGCAAACAATTTTTGGGCCTCAGTCACTTGTATAAGTCCCTCTGTACAAAATCAAACAGTGCGCTCACTGATAAAACCCTAGGCCTCTCCTTGAGCTGTAAGCCCCAAATCTTTCTTTTTCAAAGCACTTTCTCCTTTGATTTTGAATATACTGTTGTTTTCGATCTATCTTTGTTGAACAACTAACCAAACAGCATGGAAGCTCTACAACCGAGTAAGTGTTTATATGCTTTCATTTACTGCTTTCATATACATATAACTGTATTGTGGGGCTGTTTCGCTGTAAGTCTTCTTTCATAAACTCATATCAACTGTGTAATAATAGTATAGATATTTAGAGTTTCCCCGACAACTACGTCTAGCATTAAGCCCGTTGATCACTCTTAAATAGTCAAAACTAGATTCCTATAGGATTACCAGACACAGTCTTCCCTCCTCTTGGGGTTAAACAATATGGCGACATGAAAGGTAGCATTCTCGGTGAACCCTTTCATAGACTGTCACTCGTAGAAGTTGGCAAAGAAACTCTACTCCCCAGAGATGATCTTTTCTCCGTGAATGGCATCTCTTGAGTTTCTTCCAAATTCTCAGACTTTCCTGGCTTGATCTATTCTCGGTGAATGGCATGTCTTGAACTTCTCGGGGTTTGGGGACCCACAGGCTTCTTAAAAGCACTTGTTAAGAAACTCTATTCCCCAGAGATGATCTTTTCTCCGTGAATGGCATCTCTTGAGTTTCTTCCAAAATCTCGAACTTTCTTGGCTTGATCTATTCCTCGTGGATAGCCTGTCTTGAATTTTTTGGGGTTTGGGGACCCACGGGCTTCTTAAAAGCATCGGCCTTCTCTTGGGCATTGTTCAAGGACCCACAGGCTTCCTAAAAGCAACCCCGCCTCCTCTTGGGCTTAGTACAAGGACCCGTCGGCTTCTTAGAAGTATTCACAGCCTCCTCTTAGGCTTCGTATAATGATCTCTTCCTCCGAGAATGATAGCCTCCTCTTGGGCTTCGTACAAGGACCCGTCGGCTTCTTAAAAGTTTCTAGCCTCCTCTTGGGCTTCGTACAAATTGTCCTGATGACCTCCTAGAGGTATAGGAATAAAACTTAGTCATCTTCATAGAACAGTCCTTTCAAAGAGTCTACTACTGTTTCTCAAAGCATAGTACAAAAGATGAAACTCTAGACACGGACAATCTAATTTCCTTGAGTCTCAAAGACATTCTCAAGTGACCCCTTCGTTAAATAGGAAGGAAACCCGTAGACTCAGACAGTCTCAATACCCTTTGGATTTCCCGTTTCCTCAAAGAACAGGAAATATCCCTGATCCTCGAATCAAAATCCTTGAGTACAACATTACTCATATAAGAACTAATTTTCTCTTTGAATCAGCATACTGGACCTGTCACTCAACTGAAACAGCGCCATAGCATCCTCTTGGGCTTTGTACAATGATTCTCCCTAGCGGAGTCAAACAACGTTTAGCCTCTCTCTCGGGATTTGTACGAGACACATAAGAGACTCCCTCGTTGAGTCAATCACCCTTCCGCCTCCATCTCGGGCTTTATACGAGATACAAAAAGTTTCTTATTGAGCCAAACAAATTTCATCCTCCATCTCGGGCTTCGTACGAGATACAAAAACACTCTCTTGTTGAGTATAAGAGATCCTCTTGTAGGATCAACCCCTTTTAGCCTCTCTCTCGGGCTTTGTACGAGACACAGATTAGCCTCCTCTTAGGCTTTATATAAGAAAACCACTGGTTGATCCAATCAACCTTTTAGCATCAAAGTTGTGCCTCATTCACAGTACACAAACATCAACAACTCCTTTCCCTTCATCTAATTGCTGTAAGCGGCAAGCCTCTGGATCATCTATATCCATTCCACTGTCCCTCTTTTAGCATGATAAATTCCTAAGGAAAGATAGCATTGCTCTACACTGAGTTAAAGTCTTCTCCTTCAGGTTAAAATCCCCTATAAAGGAAATTATGGCATTGCCGGATTCACACATCCCGGTTAAAGTAATTCTCCTTTATAAATAGTTGTGACATACAACCCCTTCTTTAGAGATGACAAATTCTCTTTAAAGTCAAACCCTTTCAGCTTCACATCTTGGGCTTTGAACAAGATACAAACTACCTTTTGCTTCACGTCTTGGGCTTTGAACAAGACACCAAAACACCATTTCCTCCCATAGAATAGGAGGAACTACGAACGCTCTGATTTCCCTGTTTAGGAAAAACGGGAATACGTAGGCATAAGATTGAAAGATAAAATCTTAGCGAGTACACTAAACAAAAACCCAAAATCCCATACTTTCATATATCTGTCTTAACCAATAGCTTAAACACCCCTTTTCGAGAAAATAACCAAGGAGAGACCCCGAATCTTTGTAGCATCTGTAAACCAACAGTTTTGACTATTTAACCTCAGTATGCAAGCAGGGTTAGTTGGAGACATCTATTTCCCTTCCTTCATTAGCTTTAATAGGATAAAAAATGAATCGAACTGTAGTACTAGAACGATCGTGCTTCGCAACCACATCCAAAAATCACTCGCTACATTGCTCAACATAAACTTCCTCATTAAGATAGCCATTCAGAAAGGCACTCTTGACATCCATTTGAAACAATTTAAATTTAAAAAAAAATGCCACTCCTAGCAACAATCTGATGGATTCTAATCAAGCCACAGAAGCAAATGTTTCATCAAAATCTACTTCTTCAATCTGTGTGTATCCTTGAGCAACTAGTCTGGCTTTGTTTCTAGTAACAACTCCTTGTTCATCGGACTTATTCTTATAAACCCACTTTGTTAAAATCACATTTGTTCCTGCTGGTCGTGGTACCAGTTCCCAGACTTCATTCCTCTTGAATTGACAAAGCTCATCCTGCATAGCACTTATCCAAAACTCATCTGTCAATGCCTCTTTAACATTCTTTGGTTCAAGCTTTGAAACAAAACAGGCATTTGACACAGCCTCCTTCGATCTGGTTCTTGCACCTTCATTTAGATTTCCAATAATCAACTCCTTAAGGTGATCCTTCTGAACCCTTATAGAGGATCCCCTGTTAGCATCCTTTACCTCTTCATTCTCAGGTCTAGTGTCGGTCTCTTGAGCATTATCTTCTACGGACTCAGTGTCTTGTGAGATTTCATTGTTCATGGGAAAGCATGTTCCAACATCATCTAGGACATCTTCGTCTTTGCCAGAGTCATCAACCACCACATTTATGGATTCCATCATCACCTTAGTTCTGGAATTAAATACCCTATATGCTTTACTGTTTGTAGAGTATCCCAAAAATATCTCTTCCTCACTCTTATGATCCATCTTTCACCTCTGCTCACGATCCGCCAAGATATAGCACTTACTCCCAAAAACATGGAAATATTTCACATTTGGCTTTCTACCTTTCCATAGCTCATAAAGAGTAACAGAAGTACCTGATCTGATAGTTACCCTATTGTGTATATAGCAAGCTGTATTCATGGCTTCAGCCCAAAAATGATATGGAAGCTTTTTGGCATGAATAATGACCCTTGCACACTCTTGAATAGTCCTATTCTTGCGTTCCACCACACCATTTTGCTGAGGAGTGATTGGTGATGAGAATTCATGAGTGATTCCTTCTGATAAACAAAACTCTTCAAACCTGCTATTTTCAAATTCTTTCCCATGGTCACTTCTGATTTGTACAACACCACAATCCTTTTCTCGTTGAATCCTTTGACACAATTCTTTGAAAGTTGCAAATACTTCAGACTTCTCTCTGATAAATCTTATCCAGGTGAATCTGGAGTAATCATCAACGAAAACATAGGCATACTTCTTCCCACCAAGACTTTCAACCTGCATAGGTCCCATTAAGTCCATGTGAAGCAGCTCCAGAACTCTAGAAGTTGTGGTAAGATGTTGAAGCTTTTTGTGTGACATCCTTGTTTGCTTCCCAACTTGACATTCACCACATATTCTATCCTCATCAATCTTCAGCTTGGGAATACCTCTAACAGCTTCACTTGACATAACTTTCTTCATCCTTTCAAATGTAAGTGACCCAATTTCTGATGCCACAGTTTGGTTTCATCTTCCTTTGACATCAAACAGGTAGACAAACTTTCTGATTCTTGAGGATTCCACAGATAGCAGTTATCCTTAGACCTGGTTCCCTTCATGACAACTTCATTTTCTTCATTGGTTACTAGGCATTCAGATTTTGTGAAATTTACTTTGAGTCCTAGATCACATAGTTGGCTTATACTGATCAAATTTGCAGTCAGCACTTTGACAAATAGAACACGATCCAGATTTGGTTGTCCTGTGTAGTCCAGCTTTCCAACACCTTTTATTTCACCTTTTGATCCATCCCCAAAAGTGACATAATTGGTAGAGTGAGGCTTGATATCTGACAAAATTTTTTTTACACTAGTCATGTGTCTTGAACAACCACTGTCAAAGTACCAATCTTCCCTTGCAGATGCTCTAAGAGAGGTATGTGCTATGAAACTAGCCATCATATTTCTAGGAGTCCATCTTTTCTTTACTTTAGCCCAATTCTGTCCTTTATTTTGTTGATGAGCAGTTTTGGGATAACCATTCAAATTGTAGCAAAAGGACTTTAAGTGACCAATCTTTCCACAGTAATGACATCTCCATGGTTTATACTTTGAATTCCATACTATTTTCTGATGTTTCATCTGATGTTGAAACATGTGATTTGACATCTACTCCTCTTGCTTTATTTTCTGAGGAACAAACTTTAATACAGACTTCATGTGGTTCTCTGCTTGATTGTTAAAACCAAGACCTTGTACATTTCCAGCATTTTTCCCAGTCTGCAGAATCTCATCCAGCTGCGTGGAACCATTGTTCAGCATTCTTATAGATTTGGTCATATTGTCAAGGTTTGACTTTTGCCATACAACCTCCTCTTTAAGATCAGCAATGATTGATAGATGTTCTTCCTTCTCAGCTTCTAGTTGAGCTATCAGAACCTTCTGTTCTAATATTATTTGGCACCTCTCTTCATTCTTGATACACAATTTTGAGAACCCAGTGATAACTTCCTGCTTAGTGAGTTCTCCAATATAAGATTCTTTGTCAGAATCAGACTCACAAGTTGTTTCTCCATCAGATTTACAGATTCCAATCAAGGCTGTCACCAATTTTGCTGATTCTTCTTCGAGATCACTCTCAGACTCTCCTTCTGACCAAGACATAGATAAGCCCTTCTTCTGCCTTTTGAGATACGTGGGACACTCAGTTTTTATGTGCCTAAATCCCTCACATTCAAAACACTGAACTCTCTTCCCTTGATTTGCGTCTTCTTCAGTTCTGGACCTTCTGCCTCCATCCTGGTTTTTACTGATGTCGAGTGACTTGCTCTGAACATTTGCTCTTGACTTCCAGTCCATCCTTTTCAACACTTTGTTAAATTATTTTCCAAGCAATACCAGATCTTTAGACACCCCTTCATCTCTGACCAGGTTACCTTCATCGTCAGAATCATCAGCATTTGACACAAAAGCTATACTCTTCTTCTTTTCAGACTTTTCACCGATCCCCAATTTAAATGTTTGAAGTGATCCCACAAGTTCATCCACTTTCATCTTATCTATGTCCTGAGCTTCCTCTATAGCAGTCACTTTCATGTCAAATCTCTTAGGTAGAGATCTGAGGATTTTTCTGACCAGTTTGCTATCAGACATCTTTTCACCTAGGGCACTTGAAGCATTAGCTATCTCAATAATGTTCATGTGAAAATCATGAATGCTCCCATCTTCCTTCATCTTCAAATTCTCAAACTTGGTACTGAGAAGCTGAAGTTTTAACATCTTCACCTTTGAAGTCCCTTCGTGAGCAACCTTCAAGACCTGCCAAACCTCTTTTGCAATGGTGCAGTGTTCAATCAACCTGAAGATATTTTTGTTGACACCATTAAACAATGCATTCATGGCTTTGGAATTTCCCAAGGACCCTTTGTAGTCTGCATCATCCCAGTCTTCCTCTTCCTTCACCACATCAGTAGGATTACCTTTTCCATCTCTAACCTTTGGGGGTTCCCATCCTTTGATAACAGCTTTCCATGCTTGATCATCCATGGATTTGATGAATGCTACCATCCTTGGTTTCCAGTAGTTATAGTTGGAACCATCAAGCAGAGGTGGTTTGTTTAAAAATCCTCCATCCTTGTCCATTGCACCAGAAAGTACCTTCCCTGAATCTCACCCAGAACCAAACAAGGGTGCAAGTTCTTGATGCCAATTGAAATTCTGGCACAGATATCAGATGTCCTACACAGATGTTGAGACACTGATATCCAACACAATGAACAAGTTAACAATAATAATAACAGTGCTAAAAGTAAAGAACACAGTGATATGTTTACCCAGTTCGGATCAACAATCCTACTCTAGGGGCTACCAAGCCAGGGACGATATCAATATACGATAGTATCAATTCACAGATCATACAGCAACCACACCCGGTTACAATCCGCTCACTTAATCACTACCCTTCCAATGACTTCTACCTAAGACTCACCTAGGTATGAGGCCCTCCTCAAATCCCTCTTCAATCACACACCGTGACTGGTTCCTTTCACCATAAGTAACAAAACGAAAGCCACACTTTCAAAACACACAATTCTCAATACTTCAAAGCTTATGAGAATTGACACACAAGAAACTCAATGCTTAAAATCTTATGAGTAACTGACAGAACTTATAACACAAAACCAGTCCTTGTACTGTTATCAGAATGATACCAGTTAGGCTCACAAATAACACTCAAATAAACCCTAACAAAACACACGTAAGTTCCACACCTAAACTAGGTTTACACCAGTCAATATATAGCATTAAATCTGGACTGGATTGGGCTTCAAAAATGCAGCAAAGAGACTGCACACAATTCTGCAAAATAAACTCCAAGAAAATAGGTCTTCAATCTAAAGTTTCCTAATATGTCTCCATATTTAGAAAATGTCAAAAATCCAAAAACCAACACACAAAAACTCAACCCAAAATACTTTGGATGCCACATAGGATAACTAAATATTCACAGAATATTCAGTAACAAATACCAACAACAGAATCTTCCTTTTTAAACCAAAATCAGACACGATGTCCTATGATCCAGGATGGGACATCTCTATCCGACATGTTAAATGCAGAATATTAGAACATCTTGTTTCAACATCTTGCTGCTAGAATAGTTTTAGTAAAATAAATGCCAACCACAAAATCAAAGAAATAACAGTAAGAGATGCCATGCCCACCCCAGTTTAAACCGTGGTTTCTAAAAGTTCTTTTAGCACGGGTGGGGGGGGGGGGGGGTTTAGAGGTATTTCGAAGCTCACTCAAACTAGAAATGGCAGTGGCTCTAATTTTTGCTAAGAATTGGTTGAGGTCTTCCTTTTACCAATTCAAAGACTTAGAATTTAATGAGAAATATGAGATTTCTGAAAATGTTTTACATGGTATTGTTTCAATCTTTCTTAAGTGTTTTTAGTAATTTGTTTTGTAATATTTTACTATTTATTTTTAAATGTATTATAGGATTTACTAAAACTTCAGCCGGAAGTGGGGCCCCATCATCCTCTCCGACTCAAGCGCTAAAACAAATTAAGGTTGAAATCACTTGTATTTTGTTAATTTGTGTTTGTTATGTATAATATGCATTCTAATGTGTTCTGCGATTTTTTCAGCCGTTTTTTGAATGTTTTGGAGTCATGAAAGACTCATTTTTTAAGCCATGAATAACACAACCAAACACTTTTTTGAAAGACTATCAAAACAGTCACGCTTATCAAATTTTGGCAAGAATATCAAAAATAGACACTTGCTGCTTTTATCATACTGTATGTTGTTGGAATATATATGTTGCATGAATAATTTGTTATGTTATTGGAATATAGACACTTGCTGGAATATATATGTTGCTGGAATAATGTTAGAAAATAATTGCTAGAATTATTTGTTAGAAAATACTTACTGGAATAATTTTCCATGTTGCTGGAATAATATGTATGTTGCTGGAATAATTGGTGGAATATGTATGTTGCTGGAATAATTGCTAGAATTAGGTTCACATGGGATGTTGATGGAGTGTTGTGCGGAAATTTAATTAGTATTTAATGTCCGTTAAGATTATTTAAGGTAAGTAGAGAGGTTGTTGCTTCTCACCATAATTTATTGTATACATTAATTGATTTGGTGATGGATGGGATCACATTTACTACATTTTGGTTCATTTTACTAATAATATTGTTGTAGGAAAAACTGAAGCTGTCTTTATTTGGCCCAATTGAAGCTCTTATGGATGGAGCTAATAATGATACTCGGTTATTCGCAAACAACCACGCAGACAGGAAAAAAAATACTCGGTTATGTGAGTTTACCAGTTCACTCACAATAGGATGCTAACAATTCTTTTCCATCAAAATTGTTTGTGTCGTGAGTTTATTATGCAGTATCACATTAGAATGATGTCATAGTTTCAAGCATAGTTTCCAACATGAATGACATTAGTGTATTAATTTAAGTTTTAAAATATATTTCTTTTTACAGTATAATCTATCTTTTCCACTTATATGTCTAGATTGGAGTGCAAATAAAGAGATGTTACTTCGTGTGGTATTGTTAACACTAAAACACACTGCGTATTTGACTCGGATTGCACATGTTCGTTATCATTTAATTATTATTTTCTTACATTATGTTTGTGTTTTGTCTTATTTTTAGGTACATTGCCCAATAAGAGCCTTTCACGAAGAAACTAAGTGAAATGGGCAAAAAACAGAGATTTTAGGGTTAATTACACACATGGCATTCCACATGGCGTTGGCCATGGGGGTGGCCGTGAGGTGTAGGGTTTCTCCCACGACCTAACGGCCAGAAGACCATGTCCACCAACATTTACACCCATGGAGGATGCTATGCCTTAGTGGTGTGCGTCATCTTCACAACGATGAAGTCAATCAAGGGCGGTTGGAGGTTGAAGCCATGACCAGAGGATTTCTCTCCCACGAATTCTGATGACCCAACTTGACGTCCAAGGCAATGTTGCACTATAAATAGGACCTAATTTCTCATTTTTTAGGCACCTACTCTTAGTCGCAGTATAGGCATAAATTCACTTTGTAAAAGCGATACTTCGTCACATCGAGGAATTATCGCACCATTGTTGTGAGCGAGTATGGAGCAATCGTAGAGTAGAAGCTTGCCATTATTTTCTTTACCAGTCTTGTACCAGATTCAAGTCTCCGATTTGGAGCAGGTTTTTAATACATTCTCAATTTTTATTATTTATTTATCTCACATCGCATTTACTTTCGTTTATTTCCCATACTGTCTTTACTTTTATTTATTTCTTGCAATGCCTTTATTTTATCGTTCTGTTTTAATTTCTCCATTGTCTCGCATGTTTACTTTGATTTATCTTGTTTTCGTCGTTATCTTTTCGAAACCAATTGCACACTTAATACGTTTTCCCTAAATGACTTATTCCAATAATCAATTATATGCTATGTTGTTTACCGTAGTCATGTCCAGCTAAGTCTTTAGTGCTGGAATGTGAGGATCTTCGTTTCAACGATACTTCGTATGTTGTGTCTGTAGGAATGCTTTAGGGGCTATTTTGGTTTTAATGTAATTTTTCTATGGTTTATCTTATCTGATATTACGAAAGTAGATCCGTGATTATGTCTGGTAAGATCGAAAGCCGTCTGACACTTAAGATAAAAATTGGTTAGTTTTTTATTAAGAAAAACAGCATAAACACTTTGTTAATCAATTAGGAAAGTTTAATTTTATTAGAAAGCGATTTTAAAACTATTTTCGGGGCTTCATAGATTTAATATCCGGTTGGCCGAGCATATGCCGAAAACCCTTTTGTATTAAAAGTTTCCAATCAAAAGCACTTTTTAACTGAGTCTTAGAGGTAGTTATATAAAAAAGGATTTTTCACTTTAACGCAAGATGCGATCGGTGCAGCGTGAGTAGCTGGTATAGATTAGAGGTCAAATCTGGTTCTGTTTACGCTAACGCGACGATTCCTTTTTAATTAACTTTTTTTCAAAGAAGAAAATATTGCCCCATAAGTAATTCTATTTAGATACGATAGGATTATTGTCTGATCAATGTGAATTGCATTTTAGCATTGTTTCTCTGAATTTATTTTATCTTCATTACTTTCTGTGCACTTTGCAACCCTGTTTGATTAGCCTAAAATAGAACACCGTAACAATAGTTATAGATAGCTTGACATTGGTCTCTGTGGAAACGATAATCTTTTATATTACTCTGACCTAGTCTGTATACTTGCGAAAGGCACTAACACACGATCAAGTTTTTGGCACCGTTGTCAGGGGCCTACTTCGTCAAATTTTCATACACTGTTATTACATCCTCTAGATTTTGGAATTTTCTCTTTCTGTTTATCGGTAACTGCGAAGATCTCGCAGTACCGAAAACTTAGTAGATCCAATAGAAGATCCTGAAAGATACCCACACGCACGTCTTTTACTCCAAAAGATTAGAAGAGCTATGGCTGAAGAACAAAACCAAAACCCTCTTAAAGACTTCACCTTACCTTCTAATGAAGAACCCCATTCAAGTATAGTAAACCTAGCTATCGTAACTCATAATTTTGAGTTGAAACCTGCTCTGTTACAATTAGTGCAACAAAACCAGTTAGTTGGTCTCCCTACTGAGAACCCAAACCAATATTTAAAAGTTTTTATCCAATTAGCGGATACCCTGAAAGCCAATGGTTATCCTCTTGAGGCGATACGTCTAAGACTATTTCCTTTTTCCCTCAGAGATAGAGCACGATCATGGTTAGATTCCCTTCCACCCAATTCAATAACCACATGGAATGACCTAAAGAAAGTTTTTCTTGCTAGATATTTCCCACCAAGTAAGATCGTTGTCCTACGAAACCAAATCACTAGATTTACCTAGCCGGACGAAGAATCTCTTTTCGACGCTTGGGAAAGATATAAAGAATTATTAAGAGCATATCCGCACCATGGTTTAGAACAATGGCTGATTATCCATACCTTTTACAATTGACTTCTCTATAACACAAAAATGACCATTGACGCTGCCGCTGGTGGTGCACTGATTAACAAACCTTACCCCAAAGCCTGCACTCTCATTGAAGATATGGCACAAAACCATTACCAATGGGGGGCGGAACGAACATCAGTGGAGAAGAAGGAGCCCAAAGGAGGTATATATGAAGTCAGTTTCCTATACATGATGAAAGCTAAAATGGACGCCCTGGCTCAAAAAGTTGAAAGTATGTGTGTTAACCCTAAAGCTACCATAGCTTCAGTGCAACCCGGATGCGAAATCTGTGGAACCCTAGGACATATAACTGCTGAATATAGTCTCTTAGCTGAACCAAACCCATATCAGGTCAATTATACCCAAGGAAACCCCTTTTCCAATACTTAAAACCCTGGATGGAGGAATCACCCAAACTTTTCTTATAAAAACAATAACCCCAATCAGAGTTCGGCACCCCAAAGACCCCAAGGTTTTCAAGCCCAAAGACTGACATAGCCTATGCAAGATGATCCTCAGAAATAAAATCTTGAGAAAATCATGGAGAGCTTCATTTCAGCCCAACCTCAGCAAAACAAAGAATTCATGAACCAAAACATTCACATAAACGAGATGATTACTCAATTAGGCACCAAAGTCGATTCCGTGGTAACCCACAATAAAATGCTTGAAACCTAAATCTCTTAAGTAGCTCAACAACAAGCTGCTCAGGCTACGCATGGAGGACAATTTTCTAGACAACCTCAGCCTAACCCCAAGGGGCATGCTAACACTATAGCCATGCGGAGTGGAACCACTTATGATGGACCAGAAGATCCCAGGTTAAACAAGCCAAAACAACCGACGAAAAATGTTGAAGCCACACCTGGGAAACAAAATGAGGAGATTGTAGAACCTGAAAAACAAAAAGAAGTTAAAGATAAGGAAGGAGTTAAAGATAACCAAGTTTATATTCCACCCACCTATTCCATATCCGCAAAGACTTAAACAAACCAAATTAGACAACCAATACAAAAAGTTTGTAAAAGTGATAGAGAAACTCCACGTTGAGATTCCATTCACCGAAGCCATCACCCAAATACCATGTTATGCTAAATTCGTTAAAGACATCTTAACCAATAAATGTAGATTTGATGACCCTAAACCTTTAGAATGCAACTCTATTGCTGAAAATATATTAGCTAAAAAGGAGAAAGACCTCAGAAATTTTTCTATACCTTGTGTTTTAGGAAATCATGTCATTGATAAAGCCCTTCTAGACTTAGGAGCTATCGTGAGCTTAATGCCTTTAGCCGTCTGTAATAGACTAAACCTAGGAGGCATGCAACCAACTAGGATGTCCCTTCAATTGGCTAATAGGTTAGTTAAATACCCTATTGGTATCTTACAAGACATCCCAGTTAGAATCGGTCAACTTTACATTCCAACAGACTTCGTCGTTATGGACATTAAAGAAGACGATGAAATACCTATCCTTCTAGGTAGACCCTTTTTATCGACAGCTGGAGCTATAATAGATGTCAAGAGATGAAAGATGGCTTTCAAAGTAGGTGATGAGAAAGTAGAATTTATCTTATTCAATTTCTTAATGGCACTTGCCATTGATGACTCATGTTATATGATCGACATCATCGATGACTGCATAAGGGAGTTAGATCAAGAAGAACCCACCGAAACTATTAAATTACCATCGAATCCCATCCTGGAGGACAACGAATTTATGGAACCTTACATAGATGACAGTCTTTCCGAATGCTTAGCACTCACCCTGAACCATATGTCAGGTCTTAAGAAACCATCAATAGAGCTTAAAGAGCTACCTAAGAATCTAAGATATGACTTTTTGGATAAAGAACTAAATCGTCCAGTTATCGTAAGTGCTACCTTAAATAGTGATGAAACCAATCAACTCTTAGATGTCTTAAGAAAGTATCATGCAGCCCTTGGTTATAACATATCTGATCTTGAAGGGATAAGTCCATTCGTGTGCATGCACCAAATTATGCTAGAAGAGGATTCTAAACCCTCTAGAGAACATCAAAGAAGGATAAATCCTATAATGAGTGACATGGTAAAGAAGGAAGAGCTGAAATTACTAGAGGCTGGAGTAATTTATCAAATTTCTAATAGTAAGTGGGTAAGCCCTGTACATGTGGTACCAAAGAAATGAGGTCTCACAGTTGTGCAAAACGAGAAAGGAGAACAAGTCATAAAACGCATAGAAAGCGGTTGGCGTATGTGTGTTGACTATAGAAAGCTAAACAAAGTAAATAGGAAAGATCATTTCCCTCTTCCATTCATAGATCAAATGCTTGAGTGCTTAGCCAGACATTCTTACTTTTTCTATTTAGATGGATACTCAGGATTTTTCCAAATTCCCATTCATCCTGATGGTTAAGAGAAAACAACCTTTACATGCCCTTATGTAACATTTGCCTATCGACGAATACCATTCGGACTTTGCAATGCCCCAACTACTTTCCAACGTTGTATGATGTTAATCTTCATTAATTTCCTCAACGAGATTATGGAAGTTTTTATGGATGATTTCTCGGTATGCTGATCCTGTTTTAAAAACTGCTTAGCTAACATTGAAAGAATTTTAGAAAGATGTGTGGAAGTAAACCTAGTTCTAAACTGGGAGAAATGTTATTTCATGGTCACCGAAGGTATAGTATTAGGACATATAGTATCTGAGAGAGGCATCGAAGGTTAACAAATCCAAGATAGAGGTTATAGAAAACCTAGAACCACCAAAGACAGTTAGGGAAGTCCGAAGCTTTCTTCGACATGCCGGTTTCTACCGACGTTTCATTAAAGACTTCTCTAAGATAACTAAACCTTTAACTGGCCTTATGATGAAAGACATTGAATTCATTTTCGATGATAAATGCCTCGAAGTATTCAAACATCTTAAACAAGCACTAATTTTGGCACCCATTTTGCAACCTTCTGATTGGAACCAACCTTTCGAAATATGTACGATGCAAGCGATTTTGCTGTTGGTACTATTTTAGGACAAAGAAAGGACAAGAAATTACATGTTATTTACTAAGACAGTAGAACCTTAGACGCCGCCCAGCTTAATTATGCCACAACCGAAAAAGAACTCCTCGCCGTAGTTTTCGCTATAGACAAATTCCGATCTTATTTAGTCGGAGCCAAATTAATAGTTTACACTGATCACGCAGCCATTCGATATTTGTTAAGCAAAAAGTACGCTAAGCCGAGATTACTACGCTGGATCCTTTTGCTACAATAATTCGACCTGGAAATCTGTGATAATAAATGCACCGAAAACGTGGTAGCTGACCACCTTTCGAGGATAGAATATTTAAAACCCGACCTAGTACCCATAAATGATGACTTTACCTATGATAGACATATAGAAGCTGTTAGAACCAATCACAGTGATGACCCCGATCCCGAATTAGAATTAAACATTGAGAACGCTTTAGTAGTAACTCGCGTACCTTGGCACGCAGATTTGGTTAACTACCTAGCCGCCGATATCGTACCCCCTGTTCTAAACTATCAACAGAAGAAGAAGTTCTTTCACAATGTGAAACACTTTTATTGGGATGAACCACTCCTATTTAAGAGAGGTTGCGACAACATATTTCGTCGTTGTGTCCCTGAGGAGGAAGTAGAAAGTATAATCAATCACTGTCACTCAGCACCTTATGGTGGACATGCGAGCATGTCTAAGACATGTACCAAAGTTCTTCAAGCGGGCCTTTTCTAGCCAACCTTTTGGCGCGATGTCCATGCTTACATAGTCAGATGCGACATGTTCCAATGCACTGGAAACGTTTCAAGACGTGATGAAATGCCCTTAAGGAATATCCAAGAAGTGGAAGTCTTCGATGTATGGGGGATAAATTTTATGGGACCTTTTATATCTTCGATGGGAAATAAATACATGCTAGTAGTCATAGAATACGTGTCTAAATGGACTGTGTTCGTTGCCTCACCCACCAACGACACTCGCGTAGTCATCAAATTATTCAAAAACTACATATTTCCTAGATTTGGAGTACCCCGCCTCGTTATAAGCGATGGTGGATCGCACTTCATATCGAGAATCTTTAATAGCCTTTTAAATAAGTATGGAGTTAAGCACAGAGTAGAAACACCCTACCATCCGCAAACTAGTGGTCAAGTAGAGGTGTCAAATATGGAGATTAAGCAAATCTTAGAAAAGACTGTTTCAATATCCAGAAAATATTGGTCCCTTAGACTACAAGAAGCCTTGTGGGCTTACAGGGCTGCTTACAAAACCCCTATAGGAACAACCCCGTTTAAATTAGTCTATGGAAAATCCTGTCACTTGCCCTTCGAGTTAAAGCATAAGGCCTATTGGGCCATCAAAACCCTTAATATGGATTATTTAGCAGCCGGTGACAAGCACATTCTCGACATTCATAGGTTATAAGGACTTCGTCGCGACGCTTATGAAAAGGCCGTTATCAATAAGGAAAGAATTAAATCATGGCATGATAAAAGAATAGTTAGAAAGGAATTTAAAGTAGGCAACCTTGTACTTCTCTTTAATTCGAGATTACAACTTTTCCCTGGTAAGTTACGCTCACGATGGACTGGCCCTTATGAGGTCACCAAAGTCATGAAATCTGGGGCAGTAGAAATCTGGAACCATTATTGTAGTTCTTTCATAGTAAACAGACAAAGACTTAAGCACTATAACGGAGGTGACATCCCTACCTACTACTCTGGCCATACTCTGATTAAGCCCCCAATTGCTGCTAATACGATGTGATACCTATAATCGTCGAGCTACCGACATTTAACAAGCACTGCGTGGGAGGCAACCCACGACCTTTTAATATTTATTCTGCATTATTTCCTATTATTTTAAAAAGGTGAATTATTTAATCTATTATTTACTTAACAGGACTGACTTGTGTGATGTTTACATTGTAGGTTTCAGATTCCATCACTCTCCATAGCATATTCTCCACTAACTCTATTTTCACAATGCAGAACTTTGATGATATGCATGTTGCATTCAGAGATGATGCTTAGAGGAATCAATTTGTGGTTCTATCCAAACGACCTATGTTACATACCAGATACCTTGATCCTTATTGCCTAAAAGCATTAGGCCTGGAAGCAAGTGCGAGATATCTATGCCATCAACTCCAATGGGAGGAATATTCTGATGCCCGGAACATCACATACAGGAACCTAACCTTAGAATTCCTTAGCTCACTCACCTATGAACCCTATGTGGGTAAAGGATTTAAAAGAGGTCATATCAACTTTAGACTGTTTGGAACCGAGTACACCTTTAACCATTAGGAGTTTGCTAACTTACTAGGATTTCAGTGTGGCCTTGATGCTATACCTGAAATTCCTGTTGATGAGTTTATGCAGGAGGAGCTTGATAAGTTTTGGAGCGATATCACGTGTGGAAAAGGCCCTGATCCATCCACCCAACTTTCAATTCGCATCCATAACCCAGCCTTTAGATACTTCCAGTTGATCTTAGCCCAAACCTTCTTTGGGAAGAGTGAGACAGATGACCATGTCAGTGCTGAGGAGATCTTTATGCTTTTATGCACCACCCAGTCTCGTCCTGTAGCCTGTGGTAATTTCCTAATCCTGAACCTACACCTTACTGCCAGATCCTCCGAGGGACCTATATATGTAGGAGGAACAGTGACCCACATAGTTTTTGCCTTAGGTCTCCTGAATTAATTGTCTAACCTAACCCCTTATTGTAGCTACACCCTCATCGACCTGAACCACTGTTTAGAGCGAGGCCTAGTGAAGAGAGTCTTTTTCAATACCGAACACTATAAGCTCCTGATAAACCATGAAACAATCCATTACTTTAGCCTACCACATAAAGGGAGAACCAACATTCACAAGAAATAAATTGGTTATACCCTTTAGAATCCCAAGACAAGACACCTGCTAGACCTAAGACCCCTCATGTTCCCGAATATCATCCTACATCTCTCTCGGATAGGACCACAGTTTATTCCTCTAATGTTAATTTGCAGCGGCGCAACATTTACTCTGAGTTTGATACCTTGCGTAAAGAGATGATCTCCCTTCATGAATATCTTACTGAATTAACTTTACAGATGGAGGTAGCCGACGCCACACATGCCTCAGAGACTGATTTCCTTTATCAGGAAATCTATAGTCTTTGACGCCAGTTAGTAGAAGCCTAAGCACTTTGTCCACATATGAACCAGGGTGCCCGATGCAAATAACTCTAGAGGAGTTACTAGAAGCACTAAGGACAATGCTCACATTAAGTGTGGGGAGACTTACCGCATCATTACTATTATCTGATTCACCGTTACTATATTTATTTCCACATTTATTTTTGCACTTCAGACTTAAATCTCTCGCATTTGAATCATCTGGATATTTTCGTTACTAAATTTTCCGTTACCAAACTTATCTGGATATTTTGCATTTATTTCAGTTGTTTTTGTCGGTGAAATTTCGGATTTTCAAGAATTGTAAAAATCTCGGATTTTCAAACATTTTTTTCCTTATTTATATTAAATGTTATCTTGTTTACCATTATTTTTCTATCAAAATATCACTTATGTTTCATGCATGTACCAATACAAATAAAAGCTGTAGAAGATGCTATATACACCCCCTTATGATGATCCAAAGACCCAAAGCTCGTCCAAAAATGGCCCAAGATGCTTTGTGAAGATGGCAGACGCCATCTACCCCTTGGCGAACGCCATGGGGTTTGAAGCTAAAATTGGAGAAGAATGTGAAAAGCCTCATTTTCCTCATCTTCAACCTCTCCAAACCCCATTTTCCCCATTTTCAACTAACTTCAAAACCCACTCAACGACATTAAACACTCATTCACTCACTAACCCACTACCATTTCCAAAACCCCACTCACTTCCCATCCATAAAAACCTCACCTTTCACCACAAATCCATAAAATCCCCATTTCGCCATATCTCACTTAAACCTCCAGTTTTCTTTAACAACCACCATCAATGGCAGAAATGGAGCTTGGAGAAGTCATTTTTCACGAGGGAAAATTCGGAGAGAGGCAAAGGAAGAACTTTGAAGTGTTGCAGACACACTAAATTTTTGCGACAAGGTATATTAATTCAAACTGTCTGTATAGCTTAGGCATCTATCATAGTGTTTTCTACTTTCTTGACAATTTAGGATTGCATAGTATTTTTTAGCGTAAAGAGCCCACTTTTGAGAGACTGACCCGAGAATTCTTGAGTTCCCTAATTTACACTGTTAGTTCTAACACTTCTAGTAGTGCCGATACAGTAAAATTTAGAATGTTTAATGTTGAATATGAATGTACCACCGACTATCTAGCATGTTTGTTAGGATTCCCTTATGGGGACGGAGATATTTGTGAAGTGCCTCTAGAAACTGATTAGCATATTGAGGCCTTCCAATTGTCGAGAAATCTGAAAAGCCAAATTACTGATTCCTTCAAAGGAAACTTGGCCTCAGATATCCACAACTCGACCATACGAGTGTTCCGTCATCTGTTGGCCGACAGTATCTTCAGCCCAGGAAATTCTAATAAATTGAATTCCAAATAACTAACCTTTTTGCAGGCTTCCCTCATAAGGAGGAGATTGAATTTTGTCCATTGTGAAAAAGGACAGAATTATATCATTTGGAGGATTGATTATCTCCATTTGACGAGCTTTACAGCTAGACACTGAGTTGGTTACATTAGAACCACTTCCACCTCGCATGATTGATTTCAAACTTTTGAGAAATATGTGTTTATGCAAAGTGAGGAAGGAAGGAGGCTTCAACCTCATGATTCATAATGTAGCTATCCCGAGTGTCGTTTTACCTTATTCTCGTCGAACAGATGTGCGATATGAGAGGAACTGGACGTATGACTTACAGGCCCCACCTGTTGTTGGTCCGTTACCACCGAACAGAACCAATGACAAATATGAGCGAAGGAACCAGTCTCTCGTTCATCACTCACCCCCAACGCATACTTCACCTACACACACACCACCTTTTACTCATCTTGCTGCAGGTACATCTTCTGGCTTTTATATCACTGAGGAAATGTGGAGAGAGTAGAGAGCCCGCGAAGAAGAACGTGATGGTCTGTTGTATGCCATGTACGAGCATCAACATGACGCGATGGACTTCATGCGTGAGTCACAGAGACAAACTGAACGCTCTCTACACTCCATTATGGAGGCTTTACATACCATAGTCTCCCAACAACAACGCCGACAAGCCTATCTGACCAGCAACTTCAACCAAGCCACTCAAGGTTCCATACTTGGAAACCTCCGACAACTCCTGTAGTCTAATGCGACGTTGGCAGCAAGGATTGAGCGGCTTAAGCTTTCACATAGTGGCCGTCACCGCAGTAGGAGCCGTCATCCTCGACGTTCAGAGCAGGGAGGGTAGGGTAGTAGTGGCCATCCGTAGCATTGTCCAAGTTCCACATATTTCTTTCCACCTTTTATCGAAACATTGGGGACAATGTTCGGTTTAAATATGGGAGGAGATATTTATTGCTTTTATTTTTTCATTTTATCGCTTTCTAGTTTAGTTTTAATTATGCATTTTTTACTTTCTAGCTTAGTTTTAATTATGCTTTTAGCTTGTTTTTAGTTTGTTTTTAATAATTACATGTGCTTGACGAGTCGTATGTGTAGTTTGTCTATTTTCCCCATTTCTTGAGCCATACCAAAAAAAATTGAATAAGAAAACATCTTTTATTTTGAAAATTTGGGCTGTTAGAGAAGTTAGGATAGTTTGCGAAGACTTCGGAAAACTTTTGAAAAATCGATATCGTCTTGACACCGTAAGTTTCTTAATTATAGGAATCGATCTGGATACTTATAATGCTATGGCCTTAAAATCTCACCCTTGAATTAATCCTTAAGTAGTTTATTTTAGCAGTCAACACCATCTCAAATACCGCTAAGTGGAAGAACCGATGCAAATAGGTGAATGATTCCGTAAAAAGAAAGAAAAAAAGAGAGAGAAAAAATACACGTAGAAAAAGCAAATATTTTGAAAAAGGATCTGCCTTCTAAGTTAGGTAATCCTCACCTGGTTACTTAGCCCAACGGTAGAGAAACTTCTAAAAATATGCTTATGTGTCTATGTTAAAAAGAAAAAAAATGATTGAATATTGACACAATTTTGGATCAGGATCACCAACAGGTTTGTTCATCGTGCAAGTACAAGATAACAGGCTTAATGTGATTGCGCCTGAATGAAAAAAGGATAAAAGAGGGATGAATAAGTTAGGCCTAGGTATAATAACATGATACAGATTGATTTATATAGGAAGAAAACTTATGACCGCAACCCGCAGAAAGTGTCACTACGATGTCCTTGGTTCACGAGTTAGTACCTATCAACGCAACCTTGATCGAACTAAGATTTTGTAGCCTGAATTGAATACTTGTGTGTTATTGTTTTTCTTTTGTGCTCATAAGAGTTTGCTTGAGGATAAGCAAAGGTTTAAGTGTGGGAGAATTTGATAACACTAAAACGCAATGCGTATTTGGCTCGGATTGCACATGTTTATTGTCGTTTAATTATTATTTTCTTGCATTATGCTTGTGTTTTGTCTTATTTTCAGGTACATTTCCTAATAAGAGCCTTTCACGAAGAAACAAAGAGAAAAGAGCAGAAAACGGAGATTTTAAGGTTGATTACACACATGACATTCCACATGGCATTGGCCATGGGGGTAGCCATGAGGTGTAGGGTTTCTCCCACGACCCAACAATCATGAGACCACGTCCAACCCCAAATACACACATGGCGTACGCCATGACTAGATGGCGGGCGCCATCTTCGCGAAAGAGGAGCCAGTCAAGGGCGGTTGGAGGATGAAGCCATGACCAGAGGTTTTCTCTCCCACGATTTGTGAAGGCCCAACTTGACGTCCAAGGCATTGTTTCACTATAAATAGGACTTAGTTTTCCATTTTTGAGAATCCACTCTTAGTTGTAGCATAGGCATAGATTTACTCTGTAAAAGCGATAATTCGTCACATCGAGGAATTATAGCACCATTATTGTGAGTGAGTGTGGAACAATCGTAGAGTAGAAGCTTGAAGCTTGTCGTTATTTTCTCTACTAGTCTTTTACCAGATTCAAGTCTTCGATTTGGAGCAGGTTTTTAATTCAATTCGCATTTTTATTATTTATTTCTCGCACCACATTTACTTTTTTTTATTTCTCGCACTGTCTTATTATTATTTATTTCTCGTATCGCATTTACTTTTGTTTATTTCTCGCATCGCCTTTACTTTATCATTCTATTTTAATTTCTTTATTCTCTCGCACGCTTTACTTTGATTTATTTTATTGTTCGTGTCGTTACATTTTCAAAACCAAATGAACACTTAACACACATTTTCCCTAAATGACTTATTCCGATAATCAATTATATGCTATGTTGTTTACTGTAGTCATGTCGAGCTAAATTACTAAGTGCTGGAATGTGAGGATCTTCGTTTCGGCGATACTCCTTATGTTGTGTCTGTAGGATGCTTTAGGGGCTGTTTTGGTTTTAATACAAATTTTTTGTGGTTTATTTGATCAGATATTACGAAAGTAAATCCGTGATTACGTCGGGTAAGATCGAAAGTCATCCGACATTTAAGATAAAAATTGGTTAGTTTTTGATTAAGAAAAACAGCGGAAGCACTTTGTTAATCAATTAGGAAAGTTTAATATTATTAGAAAGTGATTTTAAAACTATTTTTGAACGCGTTCATAGGTTTAAGACCTGGTTGGCCGAGCATATGCCGGAAACCCTTTTGTGTTAAAAGTTTCCAATCAAAAGTACTTTTCAACTGAGTCTTAGAAGTAGTTACATAAAAAAAGATTTTTCACTTTAACGCAATAAGCGACCAGTGCAGCGTGAGCGGCTAGTATAGATTAGGATGAAGTCATAGTTTCAAGCATAGTTTCCAACATGAATGACATTAGTTTATTAATTTAAGTTTTAAAATATATTTCTTTTTACAGTATAATCTATCTTTTCCACTTATATGTCTAGATTGGAGTGCAGATGAAGAGATGTTACTTCTTGTGGTATGCTTATATTAAATTTTGTATGCAATTCGTCTTTAGTTCTTATTATCAAAATTGTGTATCATAACAAAACTTGTTTTGTTTTAGGCCATTGACATGTATAGATTTGGGAACTGGAATGAAGTTGCAGACAATGTTGGAACGAAAAGCAAATCGCAGTGTATTGATCACTATAATGTTGAATATCTGAATTCGCCATGTTTTCCTCTACCTATAAGGCCATTTCATAACTCTGTTATTAATATCATACATGCAACCTGTGCTTGAATTCATGGTGTAATTGTTTGTATGTACACATAGGATTTGTCTCATGTTATGCGAAAGAACTAATATGAACTCCTTGTCATGTCAAAGGGATATCAAGTCAAGAAAGGTTTGCTTCTTAATGGTATAAATCACAATTTGTTCTATCACTTCTTAGATGGATTTGTCTCATGTTATGAGTTTGATTGCTGTTGTTTTTGGTTTTGTTTTTAATTTCCGGCTATTGATGATGATATTCATGGAACTAAACAATGTTGTATTTCCTATTAAAGGTTTTTCACTCCTTTACTGGCATTCACAATGTAAGTGGCCATTTCAAGCATGCTAAAAAACATAGAAGATTCACAATGGAAGGTTCTTCAATGTTACTAGTTTCACAATGGAGCTTTGGTTGTGTTAGTTGATGTTATTAGATTTATTTGGTTTTGTTAATGGTACTACATGTATTTATTTATGTTGTAAGGATTCATTTTAAACTTAGATTTTATATGGTCCTCCGAAGGATTAATTTTGAATTTAGTTAAATAATTTGATTGTATTAATGTTATTGAACTTGTTTTAGTTATAAGGGAAATATGGGTTCTAATAGTTATTTTGAATGTATTCTAACAATTTAAATTGTAAAATTTTGGAAGGCCCAATATCTAGCCCATTTCTTAATAAACAAAAAAAAAAGTTTCTTAACGCACCCATGTGTTTCTTAGCCACCTCGCGAATTTTTAAAAATACCCTCTGTTTCAAGAGATATATCTCCGGACGCACTCTAATACACAAATTTTATTAGTTTTTGAGTCAGACCCCAATTTTATAAATACATTTATTCCAGAAACAAATCTCCGAAAAAATTCCAAAAATATATTTCCGGAAACAAAAAAATGTGCTTTTTGGATGGTCACATTAGTTAAGCTCAAACTTTCATTTAAATAAAAGCTATCATAACTTAGGACCTTACTCTATGATTTTTAAGGGTTTATGGATTTTTTATTCTTGTTTTGCTCCTCCTATTATAGATTTTTTGATTTTGATTTATGCCTATCTGTTTTCAATTTGTTTGCATTTAATCTCATAAATCAAATGAAAAAAGTTTATATAAATTAGATGAGCAAAATACCCAAATTAATGTTATAACATTGCAAGATTCAAAAGGAAAAAAGTGTAAAAAAAATTAAAGTTGATAGAAAGAAAAGAAGCAGAAAAAGAACAGAAAATGTAAGATATAAGATATTAGGTGGTTGCTACTTGCATACCTTATTTTCGAAAATATATTTTCAAAATTTTTTCGAAGATATATTTCTGGAATAATTGTATTAAAAAAATTCGATTCTAACTCAAAAATGAATAAAATATGTGTATTAGGGTGCGTCTGAAGATATATTTCCGAAAAATGAGGGTATTTTTGGAAACTCGCGAGGTGGCTAAGAAACACATAGGGTGCATTAAGAAACTCTAAAAAAATTGACTTAAAAATGTATTTTGGCCATTTTTAAAATTGAGCCATCCTTGGTCCAAATAAAAAAATTGTATTTCTTTTCATTGGGCCCAAATTTTTTAAACCCGAAAAAACCAAATTAGAAACCCGAACCTAAAACCCCAAAATTTCAACTCGATCGAAATTGGATCAAAATTTCTCACCCGATCCACTACCCAACCTTTGTATTTTGTCTAATTTTAATTGAAAAAACCAACATCATCATTATCATAGTATTAGAGTCTACCGAAGTCTATGGCGAGTGAGGCTTTTATCTTAAGCCTCAAACTTTTGGGCCTTTAAAAATAGGCCTTATATGCTTAAAAAATGAAACCTCAAAAAAAAAAAAAAAAAAAATATATATATATATATATATATATAGTCTCCCATTTTGAATTTTTATTTAAAAGAGTAGTATAATACCCGTGCGATTGTAGTTATAATATTTTAAGATATGTCTGTTAAAATATATTTATAGATAAAATGTTTAATTTGAAATTTATAATATTAGAAAAACTAAATGAAAGAATGGTAAATTGTTTTACCCAATATAATGTATATTTGACAAATATTGTTAATGATCCATAATAAGAACATATAGATAAAGGAAAATATAGCAAGCGTTTATACGATAGTAAATTATTTAGATATAGACCTAAATTTAAAATAAATTAGTTAATTGTAAAATGATCAATGATCATATATAGTTAATTGCATTAAATAAGAATTTGAAAAGAACAAAATAGGACATGTCTAATGGAGAAAAAAACAAAAAATTGATATTTGAAATTAAAGATTTTATCTCTCAAATAAATGTAATTGTTGAATAAAATACCATAGATAAATGTATTAGATAACTTGCACGAATAAATTTATTTGATACAGTATAAATTGTATTTAAATGGATTTGTAAATTTTAAATAAGTTATTTAATTGTAAAATGAACGTTGATCATATATATTTAATTGTATTAAATAACAATATAAAAAACTGACCCATGAAAAGAAGAAATAAAATTAAAAGATAAATTTTTACATTTGAAAATAAGAAATTTATCTCTCAAATAAAGACAGTTTTCGATTAAAATAAAATATGTATTATGCAGATAGTGACCCGTGCAATGAAGAATTTCATTATCACATATTTATGTGTATCTTAACAATCATGGTGTTGTTTATTTGTAGTATTTTTCAAGAGTCACAAAATAAAATTTCTAAAATTTACTTTCCTTTAAGATTTGGAAAAGTAACATTTTTTTTAAAATGACTTTTTAAATAACTATGTAACATCTTAACATTTATCACATATATAATTATACAATAAATTATTTCTAAAGCAAATTATATGTTCATCTTTGATAAATAATCATTTTTTAATTGAGTAGGTAATAAAGATAATTTTTAAAATAATTGATCAAAAAAAATAAAAAGCTACGTTTAATTTATTTTTAAAATATTGACAATTTTTTTTAATATATCATTTGATTGCAACTTTATATTCATGTTTTAAAAGAAAACATAAAACTTTTTAGCCACATTCTTTCATTATTATTTAAAATTAAAATGTAGCTTCTTAGTAAAAGATTGATAAATTTTTTTATAAAGCTCTAATTGGAGGTCTTAGCCTGACCTACTAAAACTTTCAAAGCCTAAGCTTGGCCTACGACCTATCATAGACTTATTTTTAAGCTTGAGCCTGACTAATATGATAGATGGATAATATAGTTTTGTTCTCTTTTATCTCTTCTTTATCTTTCTTCATGTGCCTAGGGAGACTACTGTTAACAGTCATTACAATCTAAATGATGGCGCTGATGATAAATCTAAATAAAAAAACAAAGCGAAATCAAAAAAATGAAACCACGCCATTACAAAATGAATACACGAACGAATATCGACATACCTTGTAGCTTGTGAGGAATGCGATGAAATACCTAAAATAAATGATTAACAAAAGTGATATCAGGTTCAGTGGTTAACAGAAAAAATCGATTAATGGCTGATGAGAGAAAGAAAAAAGATTAGAGATATGAGAAAGAGAGGAGAAGAGGGATCTGAGAAAGGGTGGATTTAGAGTTTATGGGGTTGAAACAGGGAGAGAGCAATCTGATATGCCGCATTTCCAAAACGTCCCATTTTAAACTTTTGTTGAAAAAAAATCTCATTTAAATTTTTAATGTTATTTATAGAAATCAAAATTAAAAATTATAAAATTTAGTATATTTTAAAAATATAATTTATTACTCTAGTTCTCATATTTTTTTATATAATCTACATTTTGATATTTTAAAAAACTTCATACACTTTTGAAAAATTTTAATATAATTTTTTTTTAACTTTTGTTAAAATATCTATATATAACTTTAACGCAAGATAACTCTATTAAATTTGTCATTTTCTGTTGAAAGTTATTCTTGAAAAAATCTCCATATAAAGAATAAAAAAATTTCTCTCTACTCTATTTTTGGTATAAATTATAAATTAAAATTAAAATTTGAAAATTTTGTACATATATAAGAATAAAAAAATTCTCTAAAAAAATAAAAAAGTAACTTATTTTCTATTAAATTGACATCATTATATTATATTAAAAGGGACATTCTAGCGCAAGACGATATATCTAATCAAGTGCAACTTTCTTTGGATGTTCAAGATGATTTGCGTTTTATATCAATAACGCTTGGGCCAATGATAGCGAGAATATGGATGGTTTTACAATAGGGGGCTTGGTAACCCAAAAACCAAAACTGCCTTGAAGAATTTGCCGGAATTTTATAAAACTGGATTTTATTCCTACGAAAAGTGGAAATAATAATAAAGCCCTAAGGAGAAGGAACGGGATAAAGTGGTCATCACAACCAAATATGGGTTCGAGAGTCGGTTATGCAAGAGGAGGTATTAGCACTCCTTGCAATTGTTGTACTCAACGGAGACCTCCTTTGTCCAAGGGTTAATGGTTTGTTTTCATGTGTTTGTTTCATTTTGTTTATTTATTAAAATATATTTACAAAAAGCAATTATTTACAAAAGAAAAGAGGAAAAATTAGTTTTTTTTAATTATTGTGCTCGCCAAGGTTTCAAAACCCTGTGCCTATTTATTCTTAGAATGCAGTGAGAAAATCAGAGTTCCGGAGTTCGTATGAAAATGTTTGTGTGTTGATTTTATAAGATGAAGTTTAATTCATAATTTTGCGTTTAAACATTGGCTTGTATGCTCGCACGATGAAGTTTTAAGCACTCGTTTGTATTTCGCGTCGAAATGATTTAACCTATCCTTTTATGAAGAGATGTTTGAATAAGTGCACAAGGGCACAAAATATGTTTGGTGGGTTGTGTTGATTTTAAATGTTGTTTTGAATTATTGATCGATGTGACGAGCGCCAACCAATCAATTAATCAGAGACAAAGTTGATGTGCATCCCCTCATACATTTTTTATTTGCAAAAAGTTTGTTATTAGTTTGATTTTGAAAATAATTTGTGATTTATATGCATGATGAATTATTTACAAAATAAAGGTTCTATTTTTTTTTTTTTGAATTTTAAATGAAAAAAGGCAAAGTATTCTTATTATTTTATTAAATGAAAAAAATATTTTGAACTTTTACTTTTGATTTTTTGTTCATTTTTGCAAATTAAACAAAATGAATAATGTTTTTGGATTTTTTTTTATATTTTTAATTATTTTTTGTGTTTCTTTAATTTTTATAATTATCATACTAAATGACATGTTTTTGTCTTTTTATTTTGTGGTAATAATTGTAAGACTAGCCTAAAAAAAGTTGAGAAAACCTAATAGACCTAAATGAATTTTCGTATTTCTATAATCTTTTTTATTGTTTTTTTTTGCATTTTTATAATATATGAAATAAAATTAAATAAGAATAAATAAAATTAAATAAATTAAACAAAATAAAAAACTTGAATTTGACTAAACTAAATATAATGAATAACGGAAATAAATCCAAAAAAATGTGAAGAGAATGAGGTGTGTAAATTGAGATAAGTGAGCTTAAGGCTCAAATTCATGTGAAAAAAATAATTCTAATGTCACCAATAATTAAATAATTAAACTTAAACAAAAAAAAAAAAAAAAGTGGCTCTAGGGGACACTGCCGTCTTTTTCTCCTTTTAATAATAAAATTTAGGCTATGTTTGGATATTTCAATACGAACGGAGTGGAGCGGAATGGAACAGAGGGGAACGGAGCGGAGCGGAATCGATATTCCATTCCAATGTTTGGATATTTTAAGATGGAATGTAGTAAAAAATGTTATTCCGCCCAAATCGGATGGAACCAAAATGAGGGTAAGTAATGGAATTGGATGGAATGCATTCCATCATGTTCCGCTCCATTCCATCCTCTTTTTTCCAATCCAAACGGTGGAATATAACATTATTCCATTCCATTCCGTTGCATTCCGTCGCATTCCGTCAAAAGCCACGACCTAATTCAAATGTTTTTTTTTTTACTTTTTTCAAAATTAAACATACCACCCAATATCATCATGACATGTTTCCCTATTTTAATTAAAATAAAAAATAACCCATATAATTTAAAAGAGAAAGTCCAATTTTCATATTCATTTCCTTTCTCTCCCCTCACTCGATCTTGTTCCTCTCCCTTTGTTTCTGTTATCTCACAAAAAACAAGTCATGGAAAACAAATCTCAAAACTCTCTCTCATATTGTTTCGATTTTTGAAACACAACATCAAAATGGTTCAATCGTTTTATATCTTCCCGCCTTCTTACTCTCGCTCGGATTACTCAAATTTAAATACAAACCACCAAACACATGATAAAACAATGATGATAAGGAGTATACTTATTAGAAACGACAACGAACATTGGCGATAATGCAAGTTTTTTTAGGAGACAATGGTGTTTTTTTAGTGATGACATACGTGATTCCAAAGAACAAAAAAACGATGTCATATGTGCACAATAGACAACGCTTTTAACAAAAAAGTGCTTCCTAAATGAGATATTAGACAACGCTTTTTAAAAATAACGCTGCCTAAGTGGAGAACATAAAGCGCTTTGTAAAAAAAAAGCGCTGCCTATAGTGGAGAATAGAAAACGCTTTTAAAGAAAGCGCTTCCTAAAAGAGAACTAACAAATACATTAGACAACGCTTTTATAAGCGTTGTCTAAAAGGGGAATATAGAAAGCGCTTTTCAAGAAAGAGCGCTGCCTAAAGGTGACAATAGAAAGCACTTTTGAAAATAAGTGTTGCCTAAAGGGGACATAAGGCAATGCTTTTGCATTTCAAAAAAGCGTTGTCTTTACCTACAGCAACGCCAGTATAGGCAGTTCATTTAAGCGTTGTCTATGCCAACAAAAAAAGCACCGTCTTTTCCCTTATATGGCGTAGTGATTGAAGGTTGTGTTTGAAGTGTAATGTTTGTGTTATTAATGTTTAATGAAAATGAAAGTAGAGAGAAGGTTATATTGGTTGAGGATTTAGATAATGGTTGTCGCAACGCGAAAAATATTTGAGCGCATTGCACGCTCGATGTTAAAACAGAGTCGTCACCAAACTTTATTTATTCCAAAAGGAAAGGGAAAATATCGATAAAACCCTTAGGGAAGAGAAACGGGTAAGGGAGTCTTTATGTGAGGGGAAGGTATTAGCATCCCTCACATCCGTCGTACTCGACAGGAACGATTTTATTGTTCTTTGTGCAGATGACTGTTACTATCTAAAGATTACTTGCGAAAAGGGAAAAAATAAGCTTTAAATTACTGTGATCGCCAAGGCACTAGTGCGGAAAGGTTAATTTACACCCGTTTATTTTATATTTAACACCCGTAATTGGAGAGTGTGAATTCAACGGGTGAGAAAAGTCTGACAAATTTACATCCGTTTTAAAACGGGTGTAAATTTAATGTTATATTACACTATTTTTTATAGAAATCGGGAGTAAATTTTTACATATATACATTTATAGATGATATATTACACTTTTTTTTTGTTTAAAACGAATGTATATATATTCCACTTTACATTATATTTTATAGAAAATGGGTGTAAATGAGTAAATAATTGCATTTCAATCAAACGAATCTACAGCTAATTTGATAAAATCGAATGTAAAATGAGCAATGTTTACTATAGACGTTGACAAATTTACACCCTATTTTCTTTAAATAGGGTGTAAAAACACGGTGTATTACACCCGTTTTTACTATTGATGTTGGCATGTTTACACCCGATTTTACTATTGATATTGGCATGTTTACACCCGATTTTACCGTTGATGTTGACATTTTACACCCGATTTTATCATTGATGATGGCATTTTATACCCAATTTTATCATTGATGTTGGCATTTTTACACCCTATTTTCTTTAAATAGAATGTTTGTTTTAGTTTCATAATTATATTATATTTAATTAGATTTAGACCCTATTTTATTTAATCAAATATTTTGTATACCACTAAACATTCAATAAACAAAAAGTACAACCAAAACAATCATCCTAACATCATTGTATATATATGTCTTATCAAATCATATTATCTAATAGCATAAAACAACCATCCTAACATCATTGTATATATAAGTCTTATCAAATCATATTATCTAATAGCATAAAGTCGTACATCAAAATCATATTAAAAAAACTATCTATATATAATTTTTCCTCCTTCGCTTTGGTTTTGGCAATATTTGTATGTCTTCTTAGCCCTTATGCTCTTCAGCCATTTGCATTTGCTCTTTCATCATTTCCAAAAAAAAAAACATTTAGCCAGGAGTTGTCGCACGCGGTCAATCGTCTCTTTTTCATATGATGAAGTGTCTCTGAGTATCTACAAGTTTACAGATAATAAGTTAAACAACTACATATTAAAACAATAATTTATATGTTTTTAATTAAATACATGCAATACGAAAAATATTTTAACTTATCCTGCCTCGTTGAATCTTTCAACAATAGAAGCATTAACGATGTCAAACATAGTCTTCATGACGTAATATCCACAAGCCTATCTGTTATCTTGACGATGTGCCTATATATAAAATCTTAGTTACAATAAAGGCACAAAAAAAATGTATGATAGTTGTCTAAAAAGAATATTATCATTATAAGTGAGGTGATCTAAATAAGATATGGTCTCTTTAATATGGTCAGTCATTTCATTTTAATACTGTATGGTCATTTCATTTCATGTTGTATAGAAAGTGGTAACTAACACCTAGGAACTTGCATGGAGGAAGTTCTGAAGGTGATCTTAATTAGATCACAACAAATGGAAAAGATTACTATTAATTGCATTATAGAACAATTACAATATTGATAATTGTACAATCAATGGGAAATAAAAAAATGTAATTTCTATATTACTGCTGCTGCGGATAATAAGAATTCTTATGTGTTCCAGATTATCATGTGTTGGTATTTGTTTAATGCCAAGTTATAGACAAGTTTATCTAATTTCAGTTATCTGTTGACACAGAATCCCTAAGTTGATTCTTTTTTACTTCTAGCAGATAAAAACATTTAAGGTAAGCAATGTAACAACTGCTGCTACAAAGAATGATATCAAAGAATTATTTTCATTCTTAGGTGACATTCAATATGTTGAGAGGCAAAAGTCAGAGCCCTCTAAATGTATTCGTCACTTTTGTTTTCATTTTTATGAATGTTATTCTTCTCAAACGTTTTTATGGCATTTTTGCAGGGATACTGAGAACACTAAGACTGCATATGTTACCTTTAAGAATACACAGGGAGCAGACACATCAGTGCTCTTGACAATATAGTTTTATATTAAGAATCTTTAACCATTTTTAAATAGAAGAGATTAAAGAGAGA
Organism: Lathyrus tuberosus; assembly: GCA_022829125.1. Taxonomy (NCBI): domain Eukaryota; kingdom Viridiplantae; phylum Streptophyta; class Magnoliopsida; order Fabales; family Fabaceae; genus Lathyrus; species Lathyrus tuberosus. The sequence continues at coordinate 2,518,265 of JALAZF010000231.1, read as the reverse complement.
AATAATTTTAAACGTTTATGCTTTCTTTTGGATAAAATCATATACTCAGATCGAGGAAAAACGAAAACTAGCGGTGGATTACATGGAAAACGTTTATAGATGCATTACTACAAACATGAGGGGAACACTGGTTAATTAGTTAGTTGAGGTTGCATATGAATACAAGCTTCTCTCATAAATTCGTTGCTCATAGCTACAGCTAAATTGAAATTCGTTGCTCTATTCTATATTACTGTTGTCGCAGTTATCTACAATTTGCAGGCCCAACCACTGTTGAACAGTCCGCCCTGAGCAAGTATAGTAGGCAGCAGCACCGACAAATAAACCATAACAAATTATTGAACTTAGGAGGCATCTGGAGACGCCAAATAAGGTCTCATCCCACAGTGGTATATTTGTGCCAGAGTCTATATACATCTGTTACCTATTCAAACTATGAATTTAGCATTACAAATACAGCAGAAATATGGGTAGTACAGAACATTAACCATTAACCATTAAATATGTAGCTATGGCAAAACAAATTGCAATAGAAATATGGGTAGTACAACTATGGTATACAAATATGGGTAGCACAAAACAACTTACTTACCTTGACAATCTTCCAATTAGGCTTCTTATTCTTAATACGTCTTAATAGATGATATCCTTCTACATCTTTGATAAAAGAAATTGCAGCAGAAGTAAGTTATAAATATAAAGTTAAAAGGTACAAAAATTAAGTATAAATGATATCTCTTGATTTAGGCTTCTTACCCTTCAAGTATGATCTTAATATTTTTCTTGGGAGGTTTGTTTAATGAATAAAACCAAAAGATATCATTATCCTTAGGACAAATTACAAACAGCTTCCAATGATTCCTGTAGTTTCAAAACAAAAGTGTTAGAATCACTGATATTCAAATATTAGAAAATAGCATTAAAAAAAACAATAAGACCTTCAAGGAAACTTGTACTTACCCATTTAACAATGGCCCTAAGTAACGCTTTTTCGATTCGCCATCCAAATTATTTTGTAGGTATGATTGGATTACTTCGGCCGGTTGTCGTACCTCGAAAAATACGATCCTCGCAATGGACGCGGAAAAAACGTTAGAACAGAGTCGCCACCAAACTTTTTATTCATTCCAAGGAAGGAATAGGAAAATATCGATAAACCTGTAGGGATAAGAAAATGGTCATCGCAACCAAAATCTAGGTTCGGGAGTCGATTACGTAAGAGGAAGGTACTAGCACCCCCTACGTCCGTTGTACTCAACGAGAACTTTTTAATTCGATTTGTGAGAAATGTTAGCTAGGTTTGTTTGTTTTCTTCTAAGGGAATAATGGGAAAAGGTATGGGAAAAGAGTTTAGTTTCTAAAAGGGTAAATGGATGGTTTCTTATTAGGGTGCTCGCCAAGGATTGGAGCCCTTGTGCCTACGTATCTTTCATTTGAAAAAATGAAGAATCAGAGCATTTGTAGTTTGTGGGACTACGGGAAAAGGTCTGGAGAGAAAAAAAGAAAAGGAAGCTCGCTAGGATCTCACAATCCTATGCCTACGTACCCTCATCGTGCAATGAGGAAGTCAGGGCAATCGTAGTTCGGAGGACCACAGTTTATTGGTTTGTGTTTTTTAAGTGAACGAGTGTTTAAGTTGCATTCTAACTGCTAAACATTGGCTTGTCTGCTCGCTAGGGAAGGCTGAAGCACTAGTTTATATGCACGAAAGAAAGGACTAAACAATGTTCTTTTGAAAAAGTGTTTGAGTATGGATTAAGTGTTTTAATGAACGACAAGTGCTCAGAACAACCAACAAAGGCTCCTCGTATCCCAAGCACTCGGGAAGAGATATAGAAAGCTCTACACCCCTTATTTGTTTAAGTGATTATAAAAAACAAGATTTGAATCTTATCGGATTAGAAGTGTTTTAGAGATGACAATTGTTTAGACAGCGAGAAAGGTAACTCCCACCTAAACAATTAAGGAGAAGAATCGAAGGCTCCAAACCCCTCATTTGCATCTTTTAAGAAATAGTGTTTAAATATGATTAGGTATTTTAATTTGACTTGAACAAAATACTCGATATCAATCGAGGTTTAAATTTGGGTATGAAAAGGTGTAAGGACTTGAACTAAATGGTAAGGAGGTCCTAGTTGTGTAAGGTAAGGTCGATGGCGATGCACAAGGCAATCGACTTACAAGAGGTAATCGGATGTGATATAGATCAAGAGCGCTTTAGAGTTTTGATTTGAATCATCATGCAAAGACAAAATATAAATAAATAAGTAAAGGAAAGCAATCGAATTGAATTTTAATCTTGTGCACTGGCAAAGTGGGCTAGTCTTCTAAACGACCAACTAGAAGTAATTGATCGAATAGGTCTCGCTTTAAGAAAGCCCAAGAGTAAGCTATGAATGTTGTGTATGGTGACCAAAAGGTTGACGACGATTCTTTGAAAGCGATCGACTTACAAAGGTGAAAAATGGCTCGACGTTGGATCGATAATTTATTTTGAAAAAGGGTTTAATCGGTGCAATGACAAGTCATAAGCAAAGTAAAGGAAAGCGGTAAAGTTATTCACACTTCATGGGAATTGGGGTACATTTTGTCGAATGGGGATGAAATAACACAAAAGCAAGTGCATATGAACAAAAGCGATTTGAGTTTTGGAATCCCTCGATCTTGGGCCGATATTATTTCACAAAGGCAAATGGTCAAAGTTTATTAAATCACTTAATTAGATTAATCCAAATTAATTATCAAAATTAATGTAATCAAATAATTAAATTAATTAAGATTGATTAATAAAGTTAAATGATTGGAATTTGGTTAATCGATTAATTAGGCTAATTAAAATTAATTATCAAAATTATTCGATTAAATCAAATAATTAAGTTAATTAAAATTAATTAACAAAATTAAATTCAAAAGTTATTTAATTAATGAAAGGTGAACACAAAAGCGAGCACATAAAAAAAGTCAAATCGAATAAGTCACAATGTGCTCGAAAGTCAGTTTGTAAATAATGACCACATAATTGAAATGTCGTATGTATAAGTCATAACGCGGTGAAATTGCCAAATTGATGTATCAAAATTTTGGTGGCAGAACGACATAGAATTGTCGAAACCATAAATTTAAAATTCGATTTAACTCGATGAAATTAAATAGCAACAAACCAAAAGATATTCACAAAAAGTTAAAAATAAAACTATTTACAAAATTATTTATCAAGTGAGGGTGCAATGAACAAAACAAAGGCCAAATATAATTAACATTAATGCAAGTGGGAGAAACAACTTGAAGCCAATTCAAACAATACTAAGGCCAAGCATGGTATAAAGATGCACAAGCAAGAGGGATGGAAAAACCACAAACAACTCAGCATTTTCATCTTTCTTCTCATTTCAAATTGTAACAATCTCTTCTTTGGTCAAACAACATGCAACAAATATTATGAACGTAACACAAATTGACATTGTTACATTGATGTATCAGAACAAGAAAATCAACAGCATAACGACATACATTTGATGTCGAAGCCACAGGTTTAATCCGACTTTAAACGCAAGGAGGTTAACAAACAGCAACAACTCATTTACAATGAACAAAGTATAATATAGAATCTAACACCACTCAATCGAAATCGACACAACAACAAATACTATCGGAAAAAAATAAACGCAACACAGTGATGTATGTGAAACTGAGTCATTACTAAGAATCAAATATCTCTGTTAGAGTATGGAAAAGCTGCGGTGCTACTTGTCGGAAATCACGGATGCTTTTAGGAATAGGAAAAACAGTGAATAATTTCTAGAGCACCGGTGGCAAGTCCAACGTGAATCGAACGCACCTATACATAAATTAAACAAACAACAACCTCAATCAAAGAAAACTCTACTAATTTGAAACCGACAAAAAATAGAGCTTGAAGGAAGAAGTTGTGTTGTTGTATTGCGTCGGTGAAACGTTGAGCTGCTTGATGTTGTATGCACGGTTGTTGATGTCGGCGATGTCGTGGTGTTGACAAAACTGTAGAAATTAATTTGAGATGGTGTTGTTAAGTTGAAATGGAAACATGTTGTATTGTTGCTGCTTCCGAGGTGGTGGTCGAAACAGACGGAGGGCTTCACCGGAGTATACTCCCACGGTGGTTCTAAGGTGATTCCTGTTGTTCTAACGAAGTAGAAAGAGATGAATAGTGCTCGAAATCAAAATAACTCCCTCCTTTCACTTTTCTAATCCAAAGTTAAAACTCACACTTTTACCCACACCAATCAGGTTTCAGATACTCAACCTTTAGTTAAAAGATATCATTTAACTAATAACAAGGCCTATATATATGCACCCCCATCAGAATCACAATTAACCCATTTTTCACAAACTAAACAACAATTGATTGTAATCTGTCATACCCCAAATTTTGACCACCAAGATTTCCCATTATAGTACAAATCATCATCACAATATGGATGAACCCTCACGCCTCATCAATCTTCTCGAAGATGGTTGAGCATTCACTACAATCAAAGATTAGAGATTTGGACCCTCTCAGAGCACTTAGACAACAAGATCAATCAAGAAATGACATGATTTTCAACTTTTCTAGCCTCTCAAACACCTATAAGGAATCAAGAGGGCTCCCACATCAAAAATCAAGCACAAGGTTGCAACATTCCAAGTGGATCAAGCCTCAAGTCGCCAGTGTCACCAAATTAGGGTTTTGGTCGACTGAGGCATCTAGATGGAAATTTTCATCTGGGCATGAGCCAATGCTTCAAAGCACAACCCAAGATACTCTAAGGGACCTCTTGGACCCAATCATCAAGTCAATTTAACCCCAGGGGATGCATTTACCAAAAATCAGGAATTTGGGTTCCTTGACCTAATTCACCCCTAAGTTGACTTTTGGGACAAAGCATGAGCCAAGACCTCAAGACATGATTTGAGGGCATCCAATATACTACATTGACCCATTTGCAACAATGGATTGACCCAGGAAGCTTGATTCACAAGTTTCATTTTCATCAGAACCACGGTTAGGGTTTCGAGGAAAAAGTCAACTGTGTCTTTGACTTTTGACCAAGACATGCTCCCAAACCTTGGGACATGATTTAATACACCCAATAACACCTATGGAATCCATCCATTAGGTTTGATTTAGGTCAAGGACTTGATTTCACAAAGGATCGCACAGTTTGGATTTCATCCGATAAAAAGTCAACTGTACAAAAATCCAAAGTTTGACTTTTTGGATTTTTTTTCAATCAAGGTTCCTTAACCCTAAAACAATGTTAATATGTGATTTGAATCATCATTCATCAAGAAAAAACCAAAGAAAACGAGTTAACTTGTAAAAGGGGTAACCATAAAAAACTTAGAATTTTTCTAAGTTATGGAACAAAGTGGCTAGGGTACCAACTTCCAAAGACCATAACTTGAGATCCAAGCAACCATTTTGGGTGATCCAAAGCTGGATTTGTAATCTTGATGCACCCTAAAAAAGCTTCAACTACATCAAACTCCAATTCCTCATGGATTTTAAGTTATGGAGTGATCAAAATGACAAAAAACATGAAAATGACATTTTTCAACACTTAGTGGAATTTTTACTAAGTCAGATTCTGCCTTACTTTTTCCAAAATGTAGGGACATTTTTAACTTTGATCCAAGTCAAATCAGGTCTAGGGGTGAACATCAAAGTTAAAGTATGCCATAAGGGCTTTCCAACAAGTACCAGATCATCTCCAAATTCAATTTGAGCAGGGAGATACACCCCAGTGGTTACGCGCTCATGTGTTTGGCTTGGAGGTCTAGGGTTCGAATCCCCCTGCCCCAGACCATGTTTATCACTTTTTTCCATTTTTTATATTTTCTTATTATTTTCTTAAATGATTTGAAAAATTAATTTCTCTCTCAATTTTAATTATTTTTTATTGGTTTTTTTTGCAAAAAATCACAAAAATGTTAAAATATTTTGTTCCACAAAAAAATCAAATTTATATTATTTATTTAATATAGTTGATATTTTTGCAAATAAATTCATTTTTTATTATTTTAAACATTTCAAAAAAATGAATTTTCATCTTGGAAATCAAAACCAAATGAGTTTTAATTCATCTTGTGATTAAAACATCATTTTTCATACCTCCACCAAAAATCATAAGTTGTTTATTCAAACTTATTTGGTGTTTTTATCATTTTAATTAATTTTCTTTGAATAATTACTTTAAAAAATGATGAAATTTGGGTTTTGTTGATTTTCACCCTAACAAACCTTCTTCAAACACTTTGGGCCTCTAATAGAGTGTAAGACCCAATCCTTTGAAAATACAAAAATAATTTTGGGCCTCAGTAATTGTATAAGTCCCTCTGCGATTCTCAAAACGACAGTGCAATCACTGTCTTTCATTGGGCCTCCCTCGTGTTGTAAGTCTGATCTTTCTTTTTTTCAAAACATCTTTTGGGCCTCTAATAGAGTGTAAGACCCAATCCCTTTTTAACCAAAATCATTTTTTGGCCTCAGTCGCTGTATAAGTCCCGGTACGATCTTTAAAACAACGGTGCGATCACTGTTAAACTTTGGCCTCTCTTTGAGTATAAGCCCCAACAATCTTTCAAAAACAACTTCTCTTTTGATTTAGGTTCAAATATATAGTTGTTATCAAAGCTTTCTTTAATTTCTCTGAGCAACTAACAATACAGCATTGAAGCTTGCTCGCCTGTAAGTTTTATCAGCTTTCATTTACATGCTTTAATATATATAACTATATTGTGGGAAGCTGCTCCTCTGTAAGTCCTTCTTTCATACCCTTTTAAATACTTGTCATATATCAACTGTATATGTACTAGTATAGTTATTTAGAGTTTTCCCCGGCAACTAGGTCTAGAACTAGGTAAAGCCAGTTGGTCACTCTTAAATACAGTCAAAACTAGATCCCCATAAGATTTCCAGATACAGTCTCGCCTTCTCTTGGGCTTAAACAATATGGAACAAAGAGAAAGGCAGTATTCTCGGTGAACCTTTTCTCAAACTGTCACTATTAGAATTTGTCAAAGAAATTCAGTTTCCCAGAGAGGATTAATTCCCGGTGAAACTTCTCTTGAATTTCTTCAAACCCTAGAACTGTTCATTAAAGGAAAGATTATTCTCGGTGAAACTTTTCTTGAACTCTTCTTAAGTTTGGACCCACAGGCTTCCTAAAAGCATCCCCGCCTCCTCTTGGGCTTTGTACAAGGATCCGCCGGCTTCTTAGAAGTTCTTATGCCTTCTCTTGGGCTTAATACAAGGACCCTGAAGACCTCTTAAAGGTATAAGACAAAACTTAGTCATCCTTTGCTAGAGCAGTCTTTCCAGTGTCAAACCTCAGACCAATTTAGGGTTGATTATCATCCCTTAAAACACTTGCCTCCTCTTGGGCATCATACAAAGATAAACTCTTCCATACCAGTAGACTTGGACAGTCTAAATCTCCTCTTGAGTCTCAAAGACATTCTCAAATTCCCTATAAACATAGAAGAAAGCCCGGTCATTCTGGATCAATCTCTAGCAGAGTTAGGACCCATGGGTTCTAAAACCCAGTCTCTCTCCTAAAAAACCCCCAGTCAGGATCAGTTTATCCTCAGTATAACACTATCAGAACCTCAAGGTCTCTGATATCTCAACTCTGTTGTAACCCTTAGCAAGAGTTGATTCCCCCATTTGGACCTGCCTCGGGATCTCAATAATCCCCGACAGAAGATAGCCTCCTCTTAGGCTTTGTATAATGATCTTTCCTCAGCATAGCCAGCCTCCTCTTGGGCTTTGTACAATGATTCTCCCCAGCGGAGCTAACCTTTTCAGACTCTCTTGTTGAGTCAATCAACGTTCAAACTCTCTTGTTGAGTTAATCACCTTTCAGCACTCTCTTATTGAGTCAACCCTTTTAGCCTCAATCTCGGGCTTTGTACGATACAGATAAAAGCACTCTCTTGTTGAGTCCATCTTTTCCAGCCTCTTCTTAGGCTTGATATAATGATTTCCCTAGCAGAAGTCAGTCTCCTCTTAGGTTTAATAATTTCTCCAGCTTGTTCAGCCACCATCCTGGGCTTTGTACAGGACAGATAAAAGCATTCTCTTGTTGAGTCAAACCCTTTTAGCCTCAATCTTGGGCTTTGTACAAGACATAAATCTTCATAACCTTCTCTTAAGCTTGGGACAAATATCTTCCCCAACGGAGTCATTTCCTCTCAGCCTTCCTTTAGGCTTTGAGAAATAAATCTCCTAAGCAGAGTCAATCCTCTTTTCAGCCTCAATCTTGGGCTTTGTACAAGACGGATAATACTCTCCTATAGAGTCAAACTCATTTCAGCCTCTATCTTGGGCTTTGTACGAGATACCTAAAATATCCTTAACCGTGTCAGTAAAGTCTCATTTTAGCCTCAATCTTGGGCTTTGTACAAGACAGATAAAGATTTCTTTCCCACAAAGTCAATTTCTTTTCAGGCTCAATCTTGGACTTTGTACAAGACACATACAAACCCTCCCCGCCGGAGTCAAAACCACTTTTTAGCCTTAATTTTGGGCTTTGTACAAGACAGACAGAACATTTTCCCCAGAAAAGTCAAACTTTTAGCCTCCTCTTAGGCTTTGTATAATGATATCCCCAAAGAGTCAGTCTATTTTAGCCTCAATCTTGGGCGTTGTACAAGACAGATAAACACTCTCTCGTTGAGTCAGTCTTTCCTAGCCTCCTCTTAGGCTTTGTAGAAGGACTTCCCCAGTGGAGTCAATCAACCTCTTAGCTTCAACCTTGGGCTTTGATCAAGGCACACAAAAATAAACACCCCCTTAGAGGAAATCAAAATATCTCTGTAGGAAGTCATTTCTTTGTTTATCCTTATCAAAACAGCCATTCAAAACAAAACCTTATCCCAGATAACTGCTGTAAGTGGCACACTTGTTAATTAAAATATCCAAGCCGTCGTCCATCTTTTATCCTGGTAAACCCTTTCTTTCATCTAATTGCTGTAAGCGACAAGCCTCTGGATTATTTACATCCACGCCACTGTCCCTCTCTTAGCATAAAAGATTTCTAAGGAAAAATGGCATTGCTCAACACTGAGTTAAAGTTTCCCCCTTCAGGACAAATCCCCTATAAAGGAAATTATGGCATTGCTGGATTCATATATCCCAGTTAAAATAATCCTCCTTTATAAATAGTCACCCAACAGTTGTGATAAACAGACGAGATGTCTCCCTTTAGAGATGACAAATTCTCTCTCAGTCAAACCTTTTAGCTTCAATCTTGGGCTTTGAACAAGACACAAATAAACCTTTTAGCTTCAATATTGGGCTTTGAACAAGACACCAAAACATCTTTTCCTCCATTAGAATAGGAGGAACTACTATTGCTCTGATTTCCCTGTTTCGTTTAAACGGGAATACGTAGGCATAAGATTGCGAAATCTTAGCGAGCATATAAATCAAAAACTCTAGGTCCAGCACCTTCATATTAATCAAAACTTAGGTCTAGTACCTTACCAAAAACATCGAAAAAAAACTGAACATCAACATCAACTCACTATCTCTCTCATACTTTCCCAAGAAACTTTCCCAACCCATTAACGGATAAACACCATAAAGTACAAAGCGAAACCTAAAGCTAACATCCTGTGGATAACCACATATAGGATGGGTAATTGACAACTCCCCGTTGTATAACCTGACCCCAGATCCCCCAATCTCTTTAACCGTTTATTCAGTTAAACATTTGCGTGCAAGGTTAGTTTTAGATAGATTCCCTTTCCCTTCCAGCTTCATGGGATAAATAAGAAATCAGAAAGTAGCACCCCCCTCCTCTTCATTGAGGAGAAAACCCAAATTCCGCGATAAGGTGGTTGCGTCACCGACAAAAATCGCGCGCTACAGAGAAATGGCGACTCTGCTGGGGAGTCACTGTATGATCTATTTTACCTTAGTCATCATCGTCCCCATTTTCCAACAGAAAAATGGCGACTCTGTTTGGGAACCATTGTCTCTATAGGACTAGGATTATAGCTCTTAAGAGGTCTAGGATGTTAGTTTTAGGAATAATATATATATCATTTTTCCTAATTGATATTCGTGTTTATTTTTCTGCTAATGGGACTGCGGGTGATGCCGTATCTGGAAAGTTTGAGTGATATCTAAGATAAGTGATGGGATAGACGGGTGGTCTTATAGGGAGTGATTCCCGAATAAGCGATCCTGGTAGACCATCGAATCAGTGGAGTACCCTTTGCGGATTCAATGCCTAAACAACTTCGGTTGTTGAAAGCAGATTATTCGATTATGGTATCCATGAAACTGAGGATTTATTAGACTAAGACCATGTGACTATTTTGTAGTGCGGAAGCTATCAGAAATAGTTGTCATGCGATACTATCCTCATTTGAGATTACCTTAAGATACTGCAGCTCGCTTGGGTGAACCAGCCTGCTGTTGTTATCCCAAGGGGGTCAATGATTCTGAGGGTAGGTACAAAAATTCACCATTACAACCTTTAGGAATGGGTAGAGCCATGACTTCATGACGCTGAACCTTTGACCCCATGTTTTTTCTATGTTTTTGTGTGCTGTATTCATGCATTCATTTCATTAAAAAACTTTTAAACAAAGAAAAAATCTTCTCTTCTACTATCTCATTTTCAAATTAAACTAAGACAATGATTGCAAATATCAGAGAGAAAGATTGCGTTATGGATTTCGGTAGAAGGAAGACTCACAAGTACACCTTCAAGGTTCCAAAACTAGAGGATTTAAGAGGGTTGGCAAGAATAATCACCAACCCTGATGCTTTCAGAGCTAAGTACGGAGGACTGCTGTCTCTGTTAAGGGTCCATGTAATTGAAGGAATCTTGTCTACGCTGATTCAACTTTACGATCTGGTCTATCACTGTTTCACATTCCCAGATTATCAACTAGCACCGACACTGGAGGAGTACTCTCACCTGACTGATTTACCCATCAATGACCAAGCTCCCTTTTCTGGACTGGAAGAAATTCCAAAGGATCAAACCATTGCAAGAGCAATCTATTTGGACGAGTCAGAAGTCAGGACTCACATGACCATTAAGGGTGGAATTCAAGGTTTACCAGTTAAGTTTTTGATAAAGAAAGCCCTGTACTTTGCTAGTATAGGGAATGAAACTGCTTTCGAGAGCATCTCAGTCTTACTCACCTACGGGTTGTTTCTGTTCCCCAACATTGATAACTTCGTTGATATCAATGCCATCAAGATATATCTAATTGGAAACCCCGTACCGACCTTGCTCGCAGTTGCTTATTATTCTGTACACTTAAGAAATTTGTACAGCGGAGGAATGATCACATGCTGTGTACCCCTGCTATACAAATGGTTAACTTCCCATCTACCAAAGTCTGCCGCATTTTGGGATCAGAAGAGTACTCTGTGTTGGTCACAGAGAATCATGTCTCTTACCAACTCTGACATAGATTGGTACAATCAAATCTACGACGGGATAAGAGTCATTGACCGTTGTGGAAATTTCCCTAATGTACCCCTCATGGGAACTAAAGGAGGAATTAACTATCATCCAGTTTTAGTTCGTCCTCAATTCGGATACCCGATGAGACATGTACCGCGTAATGTTCATCTGGAAGGTCTTTTCTTCAAAGAAGGAGAAAATGACAGGGCACTAAAGACAGAAATAGTGCATGCCAGGAAATATGTTCATAGGAAAGGAAGAGAGTCTCTAGGAAAACCAGACTGTGTCTCGGTGGAACCTTATCTCCACTGGGTACAAACTAGAGCCCTCAAGCTGAGGATGCCTTACCCTCGTCAAGAAGTTCTTCCGTTAAAGGAATTTGTCCTTTATTTCATGTCTGATACGGAAAAACTCCAAGTCACTCTCAACAAAGTTCAACGGGAAAAGAAATCTTGGAAGAACAAGTACCGCATTCTCAATGCGGAGTGTAACAAAATACAACAACTGTTAAAAGAGAAAGATGCTCTGATCAAGATTTTAGAGCAACATGCCGTAGAAAATCAAGAAGCCTAAAGGAATTTGCTCTCTCCTTTCACTTGGAAAAGGAATGACAACCCGACAACGGCTCAAGAGCCCTGGTCAAAGAAAAGGAAAATACCAGAACCTGCACCTGAGCTCTCTTCAGAGAGGACTCAGGATCCATAAGCTTAGACATTTCCTTTTGCAACACTTTGTAAATTACTGTATTTCCATTTCCGCAATCTTTGAATTCAATAAAACGGGGTTTCCCCAATGTATGATATTTGCAATCCAATTGTTGAAGTTTCTTTTGATTAAAAAAAATTTAATATAATCATTGCATATCATTCATTATTCTCACATAATGCATTCTTCTTCCTTACGAATCTCACATTTGTGTCTCGATTCTAGCATCAAACTGTCTCATTCGTACAATACTCGGGCCAATCGACAAAAGAAAATGGATGATCTCGAGGAAGAGAACAGAGAGTTGAGAGAAGAAATCGACACTCTGAAAGAAGATCTGAGGAAACTTCACAATGACATGCAATCTCTGGCAGCATCTCAGATACAACAACAAAGGATTGTGATCTCAGAGATCACATCTACGCCCATAGTGAAAAAGTATGATCCTTGGTACAACATGCCCAAAGATCGTCCCTGGGGAATGCCTCTTAACTATATCCTGGAAGGATATATTCTTCCGATCACGGAAGATCCGAAAACTACAACAGGAACCGCTGGGCCTGAAGGTTACAAACTTCGGGAAAGCGAAGATGCAAGGGGCATGACAGCAACTCCTGAAGGTTACAAACTTCGGGATAGGGAAGCACCAAGAGTCACTGCCGTAATGACTATACCACCACCCATGGTACTCACTGTCCCATAAGGACAGATTCCACAGATACCTTCTGGTGGAAATGAAAGTATGTACGATAGAATGAATGAATTCTAGGAACAATTCCTGGAGATGCAAAAGGAACTGCATGCCATTCGCGGTCAGGATCTATTTGGAAAGGACGCCGCAGACCTTTGTTTGGTCCCCAATGTGAAAATTCCGCACAAATTCAAGGTTCCCGAATTTGAAAAATACAAGGGCAACTCTTGCCCTCAAAGTCATTTGGTGATGTACGCTCGGAAGATGTCAACTCAGACAGAGAACCAACAACTACTGATCCACTACTTCCAAGATAGTTTAACCGGTGTCACACTCAAATGGTACATTGGTTTAAACCGCACCAAGATCGTCACGTTCAGAGATCTTGGCGCTGCCTTTGTTCAGTAGTATAAGTATAACCCGGACATGGCACCGGACAGAGATCAACTTAGAGCCATGTCACAGAAGGACAAGGAAACTTTTAAGGAATATGCTCAAAGATGGCGTGAAATTTCCGCCTAGATTTGTCCACCTCTTGAGGAAAAAGAGATGACAAATATCTTTTTGAAAACTTTAAACTCTTTCTACTACGACCGAATAGTCGCCAGTGCGCCCATCGACTTTACTGAGATGGTGAATATAGGAGTACGCCTTGAAGAAGCAGTCTGAGAAGGACGTCTGGTCAAAGATGTAGGACCATCAAGCAGTACCAAAAGATACAGTAGTACTTTCCCTAAGAAAAAGAGCAAGATATTGGTAATATCTCTCTCAAAAAGCAAAGGCGAAGTTACCAACCCGTAGCAGCTGTAACTCTTGCTATTAACCCTGCGCCTGTTCTGACGTATCAACCTCAGGTTGCTCAGAGCCAACTGAATCAACAACAATATCAGCAAAAGACACAACAGCCTCTTCAGCAGGCTCATCCTCAGTACAATAACAACCGTACAACACGACCACCAAGGTTCGACCCTAAACGAAAGTTGTACGTAGAACTGTTTCCATTACTACTGGTCAAGGGGCACGTCCAAACCAGGTATCCTCTTACAGTACTGAAAAATCCGCCTTTTTGGTTCAAAGCGGATCAGACTTGTCCTTACCATCAAGGAGGACCAGGGCATAACATAGAAAATTGTCTCAGCTTCAAATCCGATATGCAGAAGCTTGTTAGGAACGGGGTCTTATCCTTCAAGGATACAAATCCAAATGTACAGACGAACCCGTTGCCTCAACACGAGAAAGCTGCGGTAAATTTGATAGAGGAAGAGGCTAACCATAACTATCAAATTCATAATGTACTCTTATTGGGAACTAACCTGGTTAAAATGCATTGCAGACAGAGCGGGTACGGTCATGTACCATCTCATAACTATCACCAGTGTGATATCTGCTTTAAAGACAATTAAGGATGTTTTGTGGTGCAATCAGCTCTACAAGAGCAGATGGATCTCGGATGGATCCGAGATCACCGAATTTGTGAGTTCAACATGACTTATACAAATTCCAACATCATTCAAAATTACAACATCCATGCGATGAATGTCAACTTAGTGGCAATGCACTCAAGGCAAAGCCAACATCATAATCTGCCACGACACGATTACGATTCCTGTCTGATCTGCTCGGTAAACAATCAGGGATGCTCTTTTGTACAAGAGGCCCTCCAGCGTCAGATGGATCATGGATGGATCCAGGAATATCGTGATAGAAGTCATTATCAAGTTAACATGATTCAAATCTTTGATATTCATTTGATGAATACCAGCTTGGTGAAATTACACGCTAAGCAACTCCAGCTCGGTTTTCTGACTTCACATGATTATCAGAACTATTAAGTATGTCGTGGAAATGACCAAGGATGTGCACTTGTTCAAAGAACACTGCAACACTTGTTGAACCACTGGTGGCTTCCGATCTATCTAGATGAAGACACACAACAAGTCAGTATGACTGACGGGAACCCTACTAGGCATCAAAGTTGGGATGTTCGATCAATGGAAACAGATCTAGTAAGGTTACACTGCATACAAAGCGGACGTGGCCGGGTGCCACCACACAACTATGAGCGCTGTAGAGTTTGCTCAGAAAATAACCAAGGATGCTACCTCGTGCGAGCAGCCCTTCAAAGTTAGTTAGACCACAAAGAGGTTCAACCATGTTCAAGCTCTGGTCCGATCAACATAATGTCAGACTATATTCCCAATCGAGGAAAAGAAGTTGTCTTGATCCCTAAGCGAGAAGTGGCCAAAGATGTGTGTGCCATAATTCCTTTACTCCATGAATTGAGGGTTCCTCTTGATAGTGGAAAGATTCTCAACCTCGAACCGATTGAGGCCGGCTACGATAGTCAGAAAAATCAAAAGGCTCCCGTGGTTATCTATCTACCGGGACCAGTACCGTACAAATTCGATAAGGCTATCCCTTACAAATACGGTGCAACAAAAATTAAGAATGGAAAGGAAACTCCATTACCCTCTATTGTGAATATTGCAGACATCAGTCGAGTAATACGGAGCGGTCGGATCTTCAACAGAGGAGTTGGAGAACCTACCAGAGAAAAGGAACCTAAAACAGAAGTTCCCAGTCAACCAGTCGGTCAATCCGGTAATCCCGACCTTTCAAAAAACAAAAATGTGATGCTGAAGCTCATCCAGAAGAGTGAGTACAACATTGTTGATCAACTGTTGTAAACTCCTTCAAAAATCTCTGTGCTATCTCTTTTACTCAGTTCCGAAGCCCACATAGAGGCTCTACAAAAAGTCTTAGAGCAACCCTTTGTGGAACAAGATGTGACAATAAGACAATTCGACAGCATCATCTCCAACATCACTTCCTACAACAACTTGGGGTTTAGTGATGAGGAAGTGCCGGAAGAGGGCCAGAATCATAATATGGCACTCAAAATTACAGTCAACTGTCAGGACGATGCTTTAGCCAGCGTACTGGTGGACACTGGATCAGCTCTAAATGTTATGCTGAAATCCACTTTAATGCGACTATCCTTTAAAGGATCTCCGATGAGAGGTAGTGAGGTCATCGTCAAAGCATTTGACGGATCCCGAAAAACAGTTATCGGCGAAGTCGACCTTCCCATAACTATCGGTCCTCACACTTTCCAGGTCATGGACATCCAGGCAGCATACAACTATTTTTTAGGGAGACCTTGGATACACGAGGCTGGGGCAGTCACTTCAACACTTCACCAAAAGCTAAAGTTCGTCAAGAATGACTAACTAGTCACAATCTGTGGAGAGCAAGCCTTGATCGTGAGAAACTTATCATCGTCCACTTGTGTAGAACTAGAGCAGGTTATTGGAACTCAGTTCCAAGCACTTTTGGTGAGCAATAACAATCAATCAGGAAAGGGAACGTCGATTTCCTCGTACAAAGATGCTCTCGAAGTGATCAAAAGTAGCAATGCCAAAGGATGGGGATAGCTTGTCATTCCTACTGACAATAAGAAAAAGAAAGGTCTTGGTTTTTCTTCAACCTGTTCCCAGACTGCTACTAATGATGAAAGTCTTCATCCCATTTAAGACTTCTTCCATAGTGGAGGTTTCCTCCACCCAGTATCTAAAGAAGTACATACCATCAACGAGGGTGATTCTTCCGATACAGATGAAGAGTGGAAGTCCTATCTTAATGAGGATAGTTATATGTCTCAGGGAGAAGTGTCTATGCCATTTTTCTATCCCGCACAGAGTCCGAGATATATACCGAGGTCAGATGTCAAAATGATATACGGAGATTTTGATCCTGAAGGATGTTGTGCTCCACCAAACTCATTAGAGAAGGACACTCTGATGAAGGACAACTTTGACCATGACTATTATGGCCCAATGGATGGCCTGCCTATCTGGAAGCCGTACCTAGGAGACTTGGGGCAAAAGAGTCAGCCCAATGATGCATATCAGATGAGCATCATTAAAAAGAATACCTGCGTCCCCACCGAGTCATGCAGTCATTACTCAGGGCATTCTGAAGATATCCCGTACAACGATGAATTTGAAAAGATTGCAGGACAAGAGTTCCTTAACTATGTTTTTCTTGAGGTCAACGTTATCAAAAGAGATGACTCCTCCAGTTCCAAAGAAGTGTGGGACACCTTAGGACAACCGAGTAGCAAGTACGACTTCCTGGTCAAGTACACTGCCCCTGGAAGCTCTCGTATCAGGCTCGAAGACATCCAGCCCACTGGATGGGGAGATCCACCTGAGAGTGCAAACACTGTGCAAGATATAACAGGAGAATCCTCCTACGAAAACTCTTCCTGGGAGACAGATTCCAACAATCCTGCTCCACCAGAAATCAGCGTTATTTCTAAAGACAAATCAAGAAGGAAGGTACCTGACTTTGTGATTCACCGAGGATTTTGCCGCCAATGGGTTGCTGTCAACGTTCCGAAAGTTGTTCATAAGTCTAAGTAATTGTCGTCTTTGTCTTAACCTTTCACCCTGCCCAGGTGAAACGGATGTTTTGATAGGGCTCACTTTCTGTAAATGTCTCTCTTCGCTTCGCCCAAAGCGACTGAGTTTTGTTTTATAGGGTTCTAGTTTCAAGAATCGACAAGATCATAAATAAAATAACGTCGTTCTGTAATTTCCGCATTTATTGCTGTTTTCTCTTTTCGGTTTTTCTGAAAATGGTAATCCTAAAAAACAACTCAAATAATAAAAACAAGCAGTTTTCAAAAAATACACTGCACACACTCTTGCATTCTCTTTATCTCTTCTAAAAACAATCATCACGTCATGTAGATTGCTTGTTTTAAACCCCGTTGAAACACGCGATTAAATGCCTTCTCCCAACTTTGAATTCCCGGTATTTGAGGTTGAAGAAGAAAATGACGAAGAAATTCCAGAAGAGATCTCCTGATTACTCAGACAAGAGGAAAGGTCCATTGAACCACACAAAGAGCTGTTGGAAACGGTCAACTTGGGTTCAGAAGAAGAGAGAAAAGAAGTCAAGATTGGAGGACTGCTCAGTCTAACTATCAAAGAAAATTTGATAAAGCTTCTTGTAGCGAGCGATTTTGGACGCGGTTCTTAAGCGCTGGTCGCTCTCTGCGGTTTGAGCTTAAAACTACAGGTCGATTCATTTTTTATCCTATTGTGATCTGAATAAGGAAGGGAAATAGATGTCTCCAATTAACCCTGCTTGCATACTGAGTTTAAACAGCGGTCTGTTAGGTTACGAATGCTATCAATGTGGGGGGCCTTTGTACTGGTTATTTGTGTTTTCGCCAATATGGTTTTCTTTCTTTTAATCTAGGCAAATGGTTTCTGACGGGGAACAAGGATTAGGATGTTAGGACTGGTGCTTTTGAATTACTGCTTTTGATTGATGGAGATATGGGATTTGGGTTTTTTGTTGATTGTGCTCGCTAATATCTTTTCTTTCGATCTTATGCCTACGTATTCCCGTTTACCGAAACAGGGAAATCAGAGCGTTCGTAGTTCCTCCTATTCTATGGGAGGAAATTGGTTTTTGGTGTCTTGTTCAAAGCCCAAGACGTGAAGCGAAAGGTGATTTGTATCTTGTTCAAAGCCCAAGATGTGAAGCTGAAAGGTCTATTTGTGTCTTGTTCAAAGCCCAAGACGTGAAGCTGAAAGACCTCGACCTTAGAGAGAATTTGTCATCTCTAAAGAGGGGAGAAGGAGAATTACTTTAACTGGGATACGCGGATCCGAGCAATGCCATAATTTCCGAAGAAAGGGTTTTAACCTGAAGGAGAAGACTTTAACTCAGTGTAGAGCAATGCCATCTTTCCTTAGGAATTTCTCATGCTAAAAGAGGGACAGTGGCATGGATGTAGATGATCCAGAGGCTTGCCGCTTACAGCGATTAGATGAAGGGAAAGGAGTTGTTGGTGTTTGTGTACTGTGAACGAGGCACAGTTTTGATGCTAAAAGGTTGATTGGATCAACCAGTGGTTTTCTTATACGAAGCCTAAGAGGAGGCTAATTTCCGCTAGGAAAATCATTATACAAAGCCTAAGAGGAGGCTATTTTGTGTCTCGTACAAAGCCCGAGAAAAAGGCTAAAAGGGTTCGACCCAGTGGGGCATATCGTTATACAAAGCCTAAGAGGAGGCTAGCAAAGAGTTGACTCAGTTGGAGAATCTTTTATACTCAGTAAGAGAGTGTTTTTGTATCTCGTACAAAGCCCGAGAGAGAGGCGAAAAGGTTATTTTGACTCCACTGGGGAGAATTTTGGTATCTCGTACGAAGCCCGAGATGAAGGCTATTGTAACTGTTTCAGTTGAATGACAGATCCAATATACTGATTTTAAAAGAGAAAATCAGTTCTTATATGAGCAACACTGTACTCAGGGATTTGATTTGAGGATCAGGGATATTTCCTTCTCTTCGAGGAAACGGGAAATCCAAAGGGTATTGAGACTGTCCGAGTCTGCGGGTTTCCTTCCTATTTAACGAAGGGTGCTTGAGAATGTCTTTGAGACTCAAGAAAGTTAGACTGTCCGTGTCTAGAGTTTTATCTTTTGTACTACGCTGTGAGAAACAGTAGTAGACTCTATGAAAGGACTGTTCTATGAGGATGACTATGTTCTGTTCCTATACCTCTAGGAGGTCGTCGGGACAATTTGTACGAAGCCCAAGAGGAGGCTGGAAACTTTTAAGAAGCCGACGGGTCCTTGTGCGAAGCCCAAGAGGAAGCTATCATTCCCGGAGGAAGAGATCATTATACGAATCCTAAGAGGAGGCTGTGAATACTTCTAAGAAGCTGTAGGGTCCTTGAATAATGCCCAAGAGGAGGGTGGGTTGCTTTTAGGAAGCCTGTGGGTCCTTGTATAATGCCCAAGAGGAGGCCGATGCTTTTAAGAAGCCCGTGGGTCTATCATCTCCTTTCCATTAGGAGAGATAACTCTTTTAAAGATAAAAACCACTGGTAAACGTGCGAGGTTTACTATCCAGCGACTTTTAGCTTTTAAAGAGGGTTCCTTAGTTAAGGTCCAAGATTATGACCGTAGTGGGTACCCAAACCCCGAGACATTCAAGGCAAGCTATCCACAAGTAATAGATCAAGTCAGGAAAGTTCGAGAATTGGGAAGAAACTCAAAGATGCCATTCACGGAGAATACATTCATCTTGGGGAGTAGAGCTTCTTGATGATTCCTAAGGAGGACAGCCGAAGAGAAGACTGTATCTGGTGCTCCTATTGGGGATCTAGGCGTCTATTTCTACGAGTAAGTGAAACGGCGTCACCTAGTTCTAGACGTAGTTTCCGGGGAAACTCGAAATATCTATACTATTATTACACAGTTGATATGAGTTTATGAAAGGAGACTTACAGTGAGCAGCCCTACAATACAGTTTATAATATGAAAGCAGTAAATGAAAGCGGGTAAACACTTACTCGGTTGTAGAGCTTCCATGCTGTTTGGTTAGTTGTTCAACAAAGAAAGATTGAAAACAACAGTATATTCAAAATCAAAGGAGAAAGTGCTTTGAAAAAGAAAGATTTGGGGCTTACAGCTCAAGGAGAGGCCCAGGGTTTTACTGTTGAATTTGTACAGAGGGACTTATACAAGTGACTGGGGCCCAAAATGGTTTTTTGTACAAAGGGATGGGTCTTACACTCTCTCAAGAGGCCCAAAAAGGTTTAAAGAAAAGAGTGGGGCTTATAACACGAGGGTAGGCCCAAATGATTTTTCGTTTAAAAATGGCGATCGCGCCGAGGTTTTCTTTTAACGCAGAGGGACTTATACAATAAGTGAGGCCCAAAATGTTTTGGTTAAAAGGGGGATTGTGTCTTACACTCTAATAGAGGGCCAAAGTGTTTTGAATGGGTCTTATAGCTCAAGGAGAGGCCCAGATGATTTTTATTTTTTAACGGGCGATGATCGCGCCGTTTACTTGTACAGAGGGACTTATACAATGAGTGAGGCCCAAAAAGTTTTTGTATAAGGAGGGATGGGTCTTACACTCTCTCAAGAGGACTAAAAAGTTTTGAAAATGATTTATGAGGGTTGAATTAATCCAAAACCCTAATTTGTTTTCAAAATGTATTTAATTGAATAAAAATTCAATTAAAATGATCAAAAATTGTTTAATACATGGAAAACAAATTGTGATCTTGGATTAATGCTTCAAAAATTAAGTATTGACCTACAAAATAATTAGAAAGCATTAAAAGTTGCAAAATCAATGTAGAAAAAATATTTAAAATGCCAAAAACAATCAAAATATTAATTCTTTGCAAAAATATCAATTATATGAGATAAATAATATTTTTGGGATTTTTTGATAAAATAAAATATTTTAACATTTTTGTGAATTATTAAAAAAAGAATCAACTCAAAATCATTAAAACTCAGAGAGAAATTAATTTTTGAATCAATTAAACAAAATCACAAAATTCAAATATTTGAATTTCTCAAAAATGGCGCCAAGAACAGCTGAAGAACACGCGCGTGTTCTTGGTTTCTCAGATTTGCATTTTCCATCCAATCTCCATGAATACGTAATCATATCATGCAATCCACATATCATTATGCTCGTTTCAACCTCACGGTTATGTCTATGTACTTTAATTTCATTTAAATTAAACATACAACAAGAAATCACGAAGAGACCTCAAGAACCCTAATTTCTGCATGAAGGCTAGGATTTTTGATACACGATTCAAACAATGCAATTAATTGAGGGAAAACATTCCATGCATGATTATGAACATATGGCCAAATTATTGTGCGAGGAAATATGCATAGATTGAGAGATGACCAAGTATGTGCTTACCTCCAAGTCGTGACAGCAAGTGCAATGTGATTTTTGATTTGGAGGTGTTACAGATGAGTGGTGATGATCTGAACAGCTTCCCTACACCCTATGGATTGTGTTTGGATGGTTGGACTTGATTGAAATTGGCTGGATCATTTTGTGGCACCTCAGCTGCACTTTGGTTAAAACCTTGAGCAACCAGCTGATGATTTCATGAAATTGATGTTTCAGAAGTTATGTGAGTGTTTGATCAGCTCATATGTGATGTATGTGAGGTGTGTGAGTGATTGGTTTGTGCAGAATTGCTCTCAAACTCAAAACCCGATAGCTACCTTGCTAAGAAAGGCATTTTTGCCAAGAGAAAGAGATTTTGAGGAAAGCATCTGTTAGATGGCTTTGGTGTACTTAAACTGACCACAATTGAGCTCTATTTATAGTAGAGCAAGTTTGTTTTGCAAGGAATAGTGCATGGCAGCTGGTAAGTAGGTTTGGCCAATGTTGGCAAATGAAAATCCAAGTCTCCTCTAGCCATTGACTAGAGGTTAGGGCACAGAGCTTTGGTCCCCTTGGTCTTGGATAAGTCTTGACTGATTTCAGATGAGAATGGCTCAGTCCATGCCACCTTGATGGTTCCATTGAATGCCTCATTCCAAATTTGAAGTCTTGTCCCTATTTTGGCCATTCTAGGTTCAACATGCTATTTCTTGTTCCATGGACTTTGGAGGCTTGGCTCAGTGATTGTCCCCTTTAGATTCAATCCTCTGAGGTGTCCAAGTGGATTGGAGCAATTGAATTTGGCTGATTTTGGCAAATCGACCAAAGTTGCAAATTCTGCCTTGCCTTGACAGATTTCAGCAAGGCAACTTGGCAATGTTGTATCTCATGGTGTAGGTTGAATTTGGCAATGTTCTTGGCCATTTTGGAAAGCTCTTACATGTTACAACAACTGTTTGAACAAGTTTGGTTTTGATCTCTTTTGATTCCAAGTGAAAAATTCCCCTACATTTGGGAAAAAGTGAGGCAGAATCTGACTTAGTGAAAATTTCACTAAGTGTTGGAAAAAGTGACATTTTTCACTTTTTAACCACTTTGATCACTCCATAACTGAAAATCCTTAATGAATTGGAATGATTTGTAGTTGAAGTTTTTGTAGGTGGTAATGAGGGCTACAAATCCATCTTTGGATGAGAAAAAATGGCCTTGTGGTTTAGGAGTTATGGTCCTCCAAATTTGGTACCTTTGCCACTTTATTTTTAACTTAGAAAAATTTCTAAGTTTTATGGTTACCCCTTTTACAAGTTATCTCACTTTTCTTGATTTTTCTTGATGAATGATGATTCAAATCATACATTAACATCATTTTAGGGTTAAAAATCCATTTTGGTGAAAAATCTCAAAAAGTCAAAGTTGACTTTTGTGCACAGTTGACTTTTTATCAGATGAATTCCAAACTGTGCAATTCTTCAGGAAATCATGTCCTTGACCTAAATAAAACTTGATGGACATGTTCCATGGGTGTCATAGGGTATATTCAATCATGTATTAGGGTTTGGGAGCATGTCCTGGTCAAAAGTCAAAGTTACAGTTGACTTTTCCCTTAAAACCCTAATTGTGGTGCAGATGAAAATGAGACTTGTTGCTCAAGCTTCTTGGATCAATCCATTGCTCCAAATGGATCAATATGGTATATTAGAGACCCTCAAATCATCTATTGAGGTCTTGGCTCATGGTTTGTCCCAAAAGTCAACTTAGGGGTGAATTAGGTTAAGAAACCCTAATTCCTGATTTTTGATGAATGCATCCCCTGAGGCAAAATTGACTTGATGCATGGGTTCATGAGGTTCCATGAAGCATATTAGGTTATGTTTTGGATCATTGCCTTGTGCCCAGATGAAAATTTCCATCTGGAGGCCCTGGTCGACCAAAACCCTAATTTGGTGACACTGTCGATCTTGAGACTTGATCCACCTAGAAGGGAGCAGCCTTGTGCTTAATCCTTGAAGTAGGAGTCCTTTTGATCCTTTGTGGATGTTTGAGAAATTAGACAAGTTGAAGATCATGTCATTTCTTGATTGATCCTTTGTCTAAGCACTCAGAGAGGGCTTAAAACCCTAATTTTGATTGTATTGAATGCTCACCCATCTTTGGGGAGACTGATGAAGCATAAAGGTACATCCATATTGTGATGATGATTTTCACAATGATGGGAAATCTAAGTGGTCAAAATTTGGGGTATTACAGATGCCCCTATTTAATCTTCTTGGACCCGAATGTGTGAATGACGAAGGGATTCGGGCATTCGGGGTGCAAGAGGATTAAATATCGGAATACCCAAAATTTTGATGGTGGTTATGAATGGTAGCTTACGCATTCATCTTCTTTAGCTAAGCAATGATGCTTAGAAAAGGTAAACTTCCCCTCGATCCTGGTCTTCAGCCAAGGAACTGGTCTCAGTTTTCTTTTGAAATAAACCTCCCCTCGTTCTTGGTTTCCTACCAAGGAACCGGTCTTAGTTTTTGATTTAAACTTCCCCATGATCCTGGTTTCTTACCAAGGAACTGGTCTTAGTTTCTGATTTGAACTTCCCCTTGATCCTGGTTTCTTACCAAGGAACTGGTCTCGGTTTCTTTTGTCAATAAACTTTATTGACAAGGGACGCTGTTAGTAGCAGTTTTCCTTCAAACTTCTCGCTGAATTTTCCTGGAGAGATGCCATTTAAGTGGAAAAGTTTTGATGTCAGACTTGCTGGGGAACCCATTCGTCTGAATTGTAGAGGCACACAAACTTCTCTGTTGGAGACGCCATTTGTCGACTCTATCTGGGGAAAGCGAGTCTCTTGAGAGACTGTTTTCATTTGGGGTTACATCATACTTTTCTCGGGATCTTCCCGGAGAAATGCCATATGATGGGATCCAATTTTGAGGTGCCAATGACCTTCTCATCAGTGGTTTTTCAGAGCAAAACTGGCGTGCTGCCGAATCTCTGATCACGAGGCTTTCTCTGTAGATTTTCCTTAATCCGGGAAAGCAAGGATATCATCTTCAATGGCGAAGAGTGATGTTTATTGAAAGTTTTCTCTGGCTTTTCAGAGGTTCAAGTTATCAAAGTGGTTAAGGACCAACTTCTTTTCAGAATTAAACTGGAAGCGAGGTTGTTCAGACACAGTATTTCCTGACGAGGCAAGAACTGACAACTCGATTGAGAGGACTTCTACCACTAGGGGACAAGACCGACTAGAGTGATAGCGATGCAATATGAAATGTAAATGCAAATAAAAAATGCATGAAGTACGTATGTATATGCTGACAAAACAGACGCGACATACAAACTAATGGATGAACACAATTGGATACTCGGCCATCGCGGGGCGAAGAAGTACCGTTGATTCAAAATACGAATTCCACCTTGCTTAGGAGAGATAGTCCCGTTGGGAGCTATGTTGATCGGGCTTAGGAGATGAGAACTCGGTCGAGGCGTGTCAGACGAAACAAGGTCTCTGACACAGTTGATCCCTTCATTCAGGCATACTGGCTTAGAAGGAGTACTTTGATTCTGCACTTTGAAGTCCGCTTACTTCGGGAGAAGCGATCGATGTTCTTCTGATGTTCAACAGTCAAAAGAAATGCCATCTCTAATTTAAAAGCAGAAAAAGTTTAACAAGTAAATTCATTTTTGTTTTATTTCAAGAATCGCTGATTAAGTTTAAACAACGTCGTTCTGTAAAGCTAAAACAAGTAAAGAATTACAAACAAAAGCGCAAGGGCTCAAATTTTATTGATAAGATGGAGATCAGCCAAACGCGTGATTTCAAAAAGTATATACAAAGTTAGAAAATGGTAATTTACAGGGAAAAGGGCTACGTTGAAACATAACGACCACTATCCTTCTACCAACTTTGAATTCGGGGCATCCTGAGCTTCTGTCGAAGATGACCTTTGACTGGAGATTTCCTCCGATAGATGATGTAACTACTGCTGAGGGACTTGCCTCTGTTGAACACAGTTACTTGCCATTATCCCTAACTTTTGCCTGGATTGTACTTTGAGATTTCCAATCCATCGGGATGATTCTTTTTTTTCATGTCTCTAACTTTTGCCTGGACCGCCCTTTCGGGTTTTCAATCCACCGAGACGTTTTTTTTTTTTTTAGTTTTAGGCGAAGTATTTATTGACTACATCAACATTCGTGGGGTAGGCAAATTCCTCTCCGTCCATGGTTGCAAGTCTCAAGGCACCGCCTGAGAAAGCTTTCGTGACCACATAGGGGCCATCATAATTTGGGGTCCATTTGCCCAGAGAATCAGTGAGAAATGATTGTATCTTCTTGAGCACAAGGTCTCCTTTCATGAAGACACGAGGTCGGACCTTTTTGTCAAACGCCCTCTTATTCTCTGTTGATACAACTGACCGTGGCATAGTGCCGTGATTCGCTTCTCTTCGATCAGCTTCAGTTCGTTGTGTCGACTTTGACACCATTCAGCTTCGGTGAGCTTAGCTTCCATCAATACCCGGATTGATGGGATCTCTACTTCTATGGGGAGCACTGCTTCCATGCCATATACTAGAGAGAAAGGGGTTGCCCCTGTTGAAGTACGGACAGATGTGCGATAACCATGAAGAGCAAAGGGTAGCATTTCATGCCAATCTTTATAGGTTACAACCATCTTTTGAACAATCTTCTTGATGTTCTTGTTAGCTGCTTCTACCGCTCCGTTCATCTTGGGTCGGTAGGGAGATGAGTTATGGTGTTCGATCTTGAACTCTGTGCACAACTCTTTCATCATCTTATTGTTCAAGTTAGATCCATTATCAGTAATGATCTCGTTTGGAACACCATAACGGCAGATGATATTGTTTTTGATAAATCGGACCACCACTTGTCGGGTTACATTGGCGAATAACGCTGCTTCGACCCACTTGGTGAAATAGTCAATGGCTACCAGGATGAACCGATGCCCGTTTGAAGCCTTGGGCTTAATCATACCAATCATGTCGATTCCCCAAATGGAAAAAGGCCATGGGGAAGAAGAACTTTGAGATGTGATGGCGGTACATGAATTTTGTCGGAGTATATCTGACACTTGTGACACCTCCTCATGTACTTGTAGCAGTCGGATTCCATGGTCAACCAATAATACCCGACCCTGAGAATTTTTCTCGCCATTGTGTGTCCGTTGGCATGAGTGCCAAAGGATCCCTCATGAATTTCTTTCATGAGTACGTCTGCTTCTGGTCTGTCGACGCATCGGAGCAAGACCATGTCAAAATTTCTCTTATAAAGAGTGTCACCGCTCAGGAAGAAGTTTCCAGCCAATCTTCTGAGGGTCTTTCTATCTTTTCTGAGTGCCCCAGATGGGTACTCTTGTTTCTGAAGGAAGCATTTGATATCGTGATACCAAGGTCTGTCGTCTATGACTGCTTCAATCGCGAAGATGTAAGCGGGCCGTTCAAGGCGCATGATGTCGATCTTAGGTATGTCATTCCATCGACCTACACTAATCATGGAAGAGAGAGTGGCTAATGCATCAGCCATGTGATTCTCATCACGAGGGATGTGATGAAAGTCGACTCTGTTGAAGAAGGGTAACAACCTCCTTGCATAGTCTTTGTAAGGAATCAATCCTGATTGGTATGTGTTCCAATCTCCTTTTATCTGATTGATCACTAGGGCTGAGTCGCCGTATACGTCCAAGTTTTTGATCCTTAAATCAATCGCTTCTTCGAGACCCATAATACAAGCTTCGTATGCGGCCTCGTTGTTCGTACATTTGAACGTAAGTCTGGCAGTGAAAGGAATGTGGGAACCCTGAGGGGTAACAATGATTACCCCAATTCCGTTTCCATAATGATTGACTGCTCCGTCAAAGATAAGTCCCCACTGGGAACCTGGTTCTGGCCCTTCACTGGGTAGCGGTTCATTGCAATCTTTCATTTTTAGATACATGACATCTTCGTCTGGGAAGTCAAACCTGATTGATTCTTGATCGTCAATCGGTTGATGAGCCAAATGATCGGCTAAAATACTTCCTTTAACGGCTTTCTGAGCATGGTACTCTATGTCATATTCTAATAGTAACATCTGCCAACGGGCAATCCTTCCTGTGAGAGCAGGTTTTTCGAAAACGTACTTGATTGGATCCATTTCGGAGACCAACCAAGTAGTATGATGAATCATGTACTGGCGAAGACGTTTGGCTGCCCAAGCCAAAGCGCAACAAGTTTTCTCAAGCATTGTGTACCGAATTTCGCAGTCGGTGAATTTCTTGCTTAGATAGTAAATGGCAAACTCTTTCCGTTTAGTTTCGTCTTGTTGGCCAAGTACACATCCCATTGAGTCCTCTAGGACTGTGAGGTAAATGATCAGTGGTCTTCCTTCCACTGGAGGTGATAGAATCAGAGGATTCAACAGATATTCCTTAATACTGTCGAAGGCAGTTTGGAAGTCTTCTGACCAAACGCAATCCTGGTTCTTTTTGAGTAATTTGAAAATTGGCGCACAAGTGGCGGTCATAAGGAATATGAATCTGGAGATGTAGTTCAAACGTCCCAGGAATCCTCTGACTTATTTTTCAGTTTTCGGAGAAGGCATTTCTTGAATGGCCTTGACCTTGTCAGGATCAACTTCAATTCCTTTCTGGCTGACGATGAACCCTAGTAGTTTCCCCGAACGGACACCGAAGGTGCACTTGTTGGGATTCAAGCGGAGCTTGAATTTTCTTAGACGTTCGAACAATTTTGACAGATGTTCAACGTGCTCATCCTCTGTTCTTGATTTTGCAATCAAATCATCGACATATACCTCGATTTCTTTATGTATCATGTCATGAAACAGAGTAGTCATGGCCCTTTGATAGGTTGCCCCGGCATTCTTCAAACCGAACGGCATTACCTTGTAACAAAAGGTACCCCATGGGGTAATGAACGAAGTTTTCTCCATGTCTTTCGGCGCCATTTTGATCCGGTTATAGCCCGAGAATCCATCCATGAAGGAGAATACTTTGAACTTTGCTGTGCTGTCAACCAGCATGTCAATGTGTGGTAAAGGAAAGTCGTCCTTTCGACTTACCTTGTTCAGATCTCTGTAATCAACACACATTCTGACCCTTCCGTCCTTTTTGGGATCGGGTACGATGTTGGCTAACCATTGAGGATATTCAGATGTAGCAAGGAAACCCGCGTCAATCTGTTTTTGCACCTCCTCTTTGATTTTGATGGCCATGTCCGGGTGAGTCCGTCTCAACCTTTGCTTTACTGGCGGACATTCTGATCTCAACGGTAAGTGATGTTTCACGATGCTGGTATCCAACCCTAGCATATCCTGATAGGACCAAGCGAACACATCGGGGAATTCTTTGAGAAGCTTTATCAAACCCTCTCTGGCAGTTAGACTGAGCAATGCTCCGATCCTGATTTCTTTTCTCTCTTTTTCTGAACCCAAGTTTACCGTTTCCAACGGCTCTTTTAGAGGTTCAATGGACCTTTCCTCTTGTCTGAGTAGTCGGGAGATCTCTTCTGGAATTTGGTCGTCATTTTCTTCTTCAGCCTCGAATACCGGGAACTCAAAGTTGGAAGAAGGCATCGGATCGTATGTTTCAACGGGGTATAAAACAAACAATCTGCATGACGTGATGATTCGTGTTTAGAAGAGATAGAGAAAATGTAAGTGTGTGCAGTGTTTTGATTTTACTGCTTGTTTTTATTATTGAATGTTTTTTAGGATTACCATTTTCTGAAAAAGAAAAAAGAGAAAACAGCAATTAATGCGGAAATTACAGAACGACGTTATTTTATTAATGAACAAGTCGACTCTTGAAACTACAAGCCTATAAAACAAAACTCTGTCGCTTCGGGCAAAGCGAAGAGGGAAATTTACAGAAAACGAGCCCTATCAAAACATCTGTTTCACCTGGGCAGGGTGAAAGGTTAAAGATGGAAATTACTTTGACTGGCGAACGACCTTCGGAACCTCGACAGCAACCCATTGGCGGCGAACTCCTCGGTGAATCACAAAGTCTGGCACCTTCCTTGATTTGTCTCCAGAAATGACTCTGATTTCTGGTGGAGCAGGATCATTGGAATCTGTCTCCCAGGCAGAATTGTCGTAGGAGGATTCCTCTGTTGTATTTTGCATAACATTTGTGCTCTCAGGTACATCTCCCCATCCAGTTGACTGGATATCTTCGAGCCTGATACGAGAGCTTTCGGGAGCGGTGTACTTGACCATATAGTCGTATTTTTCACTAGGTTGTCCCAGGGTGTCCCAAACTTCTTTGGAACTGGAGGAGTCATTTCTCTCGATGACGTTGACCTCGGGAAAAGCATAGTTGATGAATTCAAGTCCTGCAAACGTTGCAAATTCATCTTTATGTTGGGTAGTTTCCGAATGACCTGAGTGTTGATCCCATGACATGGTAGGGACACAGGTATTCTGTTCAATGATGCTCATCTGAGTTTCATTACTCGGCTGACTCTCTTGCCCCAAGTTTCCTGGGTAAGGCTGCCACATTGGCAGGCCATCCATCGGGCCATAGTAATTGTAGTCAAAATTGTCTTTCATCAGAGTGTCTTCCTCTAATGAATTTGGCGGAGCACGGCATCCTTCCGGATCACAATCTCCATATATCATTTCGACATCTGACCTGGGTATAAATCTCAGACTTTCTGTAGGAAAGCAAAAAGGCATAGGCACCTCTTCCTGAGACATATAGTCGTCCTTGTTAAGGCAGGACTTCCATTCTTCATCTGTGTCAGAGGGATCTTCCTCATTGATAGCATGAACTGTCTGAGACACTGGGTGAAGAAAACCTCCACTGTGGAAGAAGTTTTGAAGGGGATGAAAACTTTCATCGTTGGCAACTGTCTGGGTACAGGTTGCAGAAAAACCAAGACCCTTCTTTGTTTTATTGTCAATAGGAACGACAAACTGTCCCCATCCTGTCGTATCGGTACTCTCGACCGCTTTGATAGCATCTTTGTATGAAGAAATTGAAGTTCCTCCTTCAGATTGATCGTCCTTGCTCACCGATAGTGCTTGGAACTGAGTTCCAATAACCTCCTCGGGTTCCACACAAGTAGATGATGATAAGTTACTCACAAGCAAGGCTTGTTCCCCACAAACCATGACAAGTTGACCGTTCTTGACGAACTTTAGCTTTTGGTGGAGGGTTGAAGTAACCGCTCCAGCCTGATGTATCCAAGGTCTTCCTAATAAACAACTATATGTTGTCCGGATGTCCATGACCTGGAAAGTGACTTGGAAAGTGTGAGGACCAATAGTTATAGGAAGATCAACTTCTCCGATAACTGTTTTTCTGGATCCGTTGAACGCTTTGACGACGACCTCGCTGATTCTCATCGGAGGGCCCTTGAATGATAATTGCATCAAAGTGGACTTCGACATAACATTCAGGGCTGACCCTGTGTCTACCAGTACGTTGGCTAAAGCATCGCCCTGGCAGTTAACTGTAATATTGAGTGCCATGTTATGACGGCGACCCTCTTCAGGTAATTCTTCATCACTAAATCCCAAATTATTGCAGGAAGTGATGTTAGAGACAATACTATCGAACTGTCTGATTGTTACATCCTGTTCCACAAAGGCTTGCTCCAAGACTTTCTGTAGAGCCTCTCTGTGTGC
The DNA here is from genome assembly GCA_022829125.1 of Lathyrus tuberosus. Lineage (NCBI taxonomy): Eukaryota > Viridiplantae > Streptophyta > Magnoliopsida > Fabales > Fabaceae > Lathyrus > Lathyrus tuberosus. The sequence goes on along the minus strand of JALAZF010000231.1, from coordinate 2,487,043 downwards.
TTCTGAACTGAGTAACAGCGATAATACTGAGATCTTTGAAGGAGTCTGTAACAGTTGATCAACAATGTTATATTCACTCCTTTGGATGAGCTTTAGCATCTCATCTTTGTCTTTTGAAAAGTCTGGATTACTAGATTGACTGACCGGTGGATCAGGAATTTCTGCCTGAAGTTCCTTTTCTTTGTTAAGTTCTCCAACTCCTCGGTTGAAGATTCGACCGCTCCGTGTTACTCAACTGATATCTGCAATATTCACGACGGAGGGTAATGGAATTTCCTTTCCATTTTCAATTATTGTTGAACCGTACTTGTAAGGGATAGCCTTAACTGATTCATACGGTAATGGTCCCGGTAGATAGACGACTATGGGAACCTTCTGATTTTTCTGACCATCATAAGGAACCTCGATCCGTTCCCGGTTGGGAAATTTAGATTCATCAAATATAGGGATGATGGCAAAAACATCCCTGGTCCTATGATGACCAGAGATCGTGACAACATCCTCCACTTGATCGGCAAGGTAATTCGGCGACCAAATGATGGGTTCTGAACCTGGATATGGACGAATTTCTCTGTGATCGACCTGACCCTGAAGAGCTGCTCTCACAAGGTAACACCCTTGGTTACTTTCCGAACAGACGTTACAACTGTCATAGTTATGTGGTGGCACCTGGCCACGCCCACTTTGAATGCAATGTAACCTCACTAGGTTATCTTCCATTGATCGGACATCCTGACTTTGACGACGAGTAGGATTCCTGTGATTGATACTAATCTGCTGAGTATCTTCGTTCATATAGATTGGCATCCACCAGTGATTTAACAAGTGCTGAAGTGCCTCCTGGACAAGGGTACAACCTCGATCGTTTTCGCAACCTGCTTTACAACTTTGATAATCGTGTGATATTAAGAATCCGAGTCGGACCTGCTCAGCATGTAACTCTACCAGGTTGGTATTCATCACGCGAATGTCAAAGATCTGAACCATGTTGATTTGATAGGAGTTCCTATCATGGTAGTCTTGGATCCATCCAAGATCCATCTGACGCTGGAGGGCCTCTTGTATGAAAGAGCAACCCTGTTTGTTTACCGAGCAAATCAGATAGGAACTGTAATCGTGCCGAGGCAGATTATGATACTGGCTTTGCCTTGAGTGCATCGCCACCAAGTTGACATTCATCGCACGGATGTCGTGGTTTTGAATGACGTTGGAGTTCGTGTAAACCATGTTAACTCCACGAACTCGGTGCTCTTGGATCCATCCAAGATCCATTTGTTCCTGTAGAGCTGCTTGCACTACAGAACATCCCTGGTTGTCTTTAGAGCAGATATCACACTGGTGATAATTATGAGGTGGCACATGGCCATATCCACTCTGTCTATAATGCATCTTGACCAGATTGGTTTTCAACAAGAGTACATCATGAATTTGATAGACATTGCTAGTCTCTTTCTCAATCAGATTGACTGCAGCTTTCTCATGTTGAGGCAGCGGGTTCGTGAGAACATTGGGATTCGTATCTTTGAAAGATAAGAGCCCGTTCCTAACAAGCTTTTGCACGTCGGATTTGAAATTGAGACAAGTCTCAATGTTATGCCCTGAACCTCCTTGATGATAAGGGCATGTTTGATCCATCTTAAACCAAAAAGGCGGATTTTTCGGAACTGAAAGGGGAGACTTAGTCTGGATGTGCCCCTTGGCTAGCAGTAACGGAAACAACTCTGCGTACGTTACGGGTATAGGATCAAATCCTGGTGGCCATGTTGTACGGTTGTTGTTATATGGAGGACGAGCCTGATGAAGAGGCTGTTGTGTCCTTTGTTGGTCAGGTTGGCTCTGCGCTACCTGAGGTTGATACATAGGAACAGGCGCGGGGCCGATAGCAGGAGTTACAGCTGCTACTGGCTGATAACGTCGCCTTTGCTTTCCGAGAGAGATATTCCCAATATCTTGCTCTTTTTTCTTAGGGAGAGCACTACCGTATTTTTTAGTACCGCTCGTTGATCCAGTGTCTTTCACCAAAAGTCCTTCTCAGACGGCTTCCTCAAGACGTACACCCATGCCGACCATTTCGGTGAAATCATTGGGTGCACTGGCAACCATTCGATCATAGTAAAATGAGCTTAAGGTCTTTAACAAGATTTTTGTCATCTCTTTTTCCTCAAGAGGTGGACAAATTTGAGCGGCAATTTCACGCCACCTTTGAGCATACTCCTTAAAGGTTTCCTTGTCCTTTTGTGACATTGATCTGAGTTGATCTCTGTCGGGTGCCATGTCCAAATTGTACTTGTATTGTTGGACGAAGGCAGTACCAAGATCTCTGAATGTACTGATCGTAGTACGGTTTAAACCCATGTACTTGTATTTTTCAAGGTCGGGCACTTAGAACTTGTGCGGGACTTTCACATTTGGGACCAAGCAGAGGTCTGCGGCGTCCTTTCCAAATAGATCCTGACCGCGAATGGCTTGCAGTTCCTTCTGCATTTCCAAGAACTGCTCCTGGAATTCATCCATTCTGTCAAACATAGTTTCCTTCTTATCAGAAGATGTCTGTGGAATCTGTCCTTCTGGGACAGTGTGCACCACAGGGGGTGGTACCGTGACTACGGTAGTAAGTCTTGGTGCCTCCCGAAGTTTGTAACCTTCTGGAGTCTTGAGTATGCCCCTGGCATCTTCGCTTTCCCGAAGTTTGTAACCTTCAGGCCCAGCGGCTTCTGTTGCGATTCCCTGATCTTCAGTGATCGGCGGAACATATCCTTCTGGGATATAGTTAACAGGCATGCCCCAAGGACGATCTTTCGGCATCTGATACCTAGGATCATACTTTTCTATGATGGGCGTTGAGGTGATCTCTGAGATCACAGTTCTTTGTAGCTGAGCTTTTGCCATGGCTTGCATGTCGTTATGAAGCTTTCTCATATCCTCTCTCAGAGCGTCGATCTCTTCTTTCAACTCTCTATTTTCTTCCTCAAGAGCATCCATCCTTTTCTGATGATTGGCCCGAGTATTATACGAATGAGACAGTTTGACTCTAGAATCGAGACACAAATGTGAGATTCGTAGGGAAGGAGAATACGCGATGTGAGAATGATGAATACAATGATTATATTAATTGTTTTTAGGTTTAATCAAAATAAACTTCGACAATTAGATTGCAAATATCAAACGGTGGGGAAACCCCTTTTTATTGAATTCCAAAGGATTACAGAAACGGAAATACAGTAGATTACAAAGTGCAGAAACAGAAACCTAAACTAATGGGTCCCGAGTCCTCTTCTTTGACCGGGGCGCTTGGCCCATTGTCGGGTTGTCATTCCTTTGCCAAGTGAAAGGAGTGAGCAAATTCCTTTGGTCATCTTGATTCTCCACAGCATGCTGCTCCAAAATTTCAATCAGGGCATCTTTCTCTTTTAGTAATTGCTGTATTTGGATACACTCTACGTCGAGGGTGCGGTACTTGTTCTTCCAAGATCTTCTTTCCTTTTGAACTTTGTTGAGAGTAACCTGAAGCCTTTCAGTTTCCGTCATGAAGTACATGACAATTTCCCTCGGCGGAAGAATTCCGTAATGAGGATAAGGCATCTTTAGCTTGAGAGCTCTAGTTTGTACCCAATGGAGATAAGGCTCCACCGAGACACAATCCAGTTTTCCCAGAGACTCTCGTCCTTTCTTATGAACATGTTTCCAAGCTTGCACTATTTCCATTTTTAGTGCTCTGTCGTTTTCTCCTTCTTTGAAGAAAAGACCTTCCAGATGAACACCCAATGGGATGTGTCTCATCGGGTATCCAAATTGACGAAGAACCAATATCGAATGATAGTTGATTCCTCCTTTAGTTCCTATGAGGGGTACGCTGGGGAAGTTTCCACAACGGTCAATGATTCTAATTCCCTCATAAATCCTATTACACCAATCTATATCAGAATTGGTGAGAGACATGATCTTCTGCGACCAACGTAAAACACTCTTGCAATCCCAAAAAGCAGCAGACTTGGGCAAGTGAGAGATAAACCATTTGTAGAGAAAAGGTACACAGCATGTGATCTCCCCTTCGCTGTACAAATTTCCCAAGTGTACAGAATGATACGCATCTGCGAGCAAAGTCGGCACAGGGTTTCCAATGAGAAAAACCTTAATAGCGTTGATATCGACGAAGTTATTGATGTTGGGAAACAAAAATAACCCGTAGGTGAGCAAGACAAAGATGCTTTCAAAAGCCGTCATGTTCCCTATACTAGCGAAGTACAGAGCTTTCTTTGTCAAGAACTGGGCTGGAAAACCTTGGATGCCACCCTTAGTGGTCATGTGAGTCCTGACCTCAGACTCGTCCAAATGAATTGCTATTGCAATAGTCTGATTCTTTGGAATTTCTTCCAGTCCAGAAAATGGAGCTCGATCAGCGATATGTAAATCAGTCAGATGAGAATACTCCTCCAGCGTTGGTGCAAGCTGGTAATCCGGGAATGTGAAACAATGATAAACCGGATCGTAGAACTGAATGAGCGCGTCCATGATCCCCTTAATCACATGGACTCTTAACAGTGGTAGCAAACCACCGTGCTTGGCTCTGAAAGCCTCTGGGTTAACGATCATCCTCGCTAACTTTCTCAAATCCCCTAGTTTTGGAACCTTGAAGGTATACTGGTGAGTTCTCCTTCTACCGAAATCCATTAATGCAATCTTTTTCTTCGGTATTTGTAATCACAGTCTTAGTTTAATTTAAAAAAACAGAGAGACTAGAAGAGAAATTTTTTGAATGTTTTAATGTTTTTTAGATGAATGCATGAATGCAGCACACAAAAACATAGAAAAAACATGGGGTCAGAGGGTCGTTGTCATGAAGTCAAGGCTCTACCCATCCCCAAAGGTTTATACTAGGGTGATTTTTGTACCTGTACTCATTATCATCAGCTCCTCCCAGGAAAGCAAAACAACAAGCGGATCGCCAGCGAGTTGTGTGCAATCTTAGAGTAAGTGCTATTCACCGAGAATAGATCACCAGCCTCAAATGAGGGTAGTATCGCGTAACATCTATTTCCGATAGCTTTCACACTACGAAAGGGTTTGGCTTTTCTAGGTGTATACTCATTCTCACCACATGCGGCATCACACGCATTCCCATTAGCAGAAAAATAAACACATATAGCAATTAGGAAAAGCAGTATATATATTTGTCCTAATCATCCTAGACTTATAAAGCTACGATTCTTAAGTTCCTGACAGAAATAGGTTCCCCGGCGGAAGCCCCAATATGTGGTTCCCTGCCTAAGAGATGGACCAGCATAGGTCAATCTTTCTCCTCAGCAGAGTTCCCATTTTCCGTGGAAAACGGGGATGATGCCCTAAGGCAAAAAGATCTTGGCAAAGACTCCCCAGCAGAGTTGCCATTTTACAAGGAAAACAGAAAGAAAGAAAGATCGGCCCCACGGTGGGCGCCACTTTTTCTGTAGCGAGTGATTTTGGACGCGGTTCTTAAGCGCTGGTCGCTCTCTGCGGTTTGAGCTTAAAACTACAGGTCGATTCATTTTTTATCCTATTGTGAGCTGAATAAGGAAGGGAAATAGATGTCTCCAATTAACCCTGCTTGCATACTGAGTTTAAACAGCAGTCTGTTAGGTTACGGATGCTATGAATGTGGGGGGCCTTTGTACTGGTTATTTGTGTTTTCGCCAATACGGTTTTCTTTCTTTTAATCTAGGCAAATGGTTTCTGACGGGGAACAAGGATTAGGATGTTAGGACTGGTGCTTTTGAATTACTGCTTTTGATTGATGGAGATATGGGATTTGGGTTTTTTGTTGATTGTGCTCGCTAAGATCTTTTCTTTCGATCTTATGCCTACGTATTCCCGTTTACCGAAACAGGGAAATCAGAGCGTTCGTAGTTCCTCCTATTCTATGGGAGGAAATTGGTTTTTGGTGTCTTGTTCAAAGCCCAAGACGTGAAGCGAAAGGTGATTTGTATCTTGTTCAAAGCCCAAGATGTGAAGCTGAAAGGTCTATTTGTGTCTTGTTCAAAGCCCAAGACGTGAAGCTGAAAGACCTCGACCTTAGAGAGAATTTGTCATCTCTAAACAGGGGAGAAGGAGAATTACTTTAACTGGGATATGCGGATCCGAGCAATGCCATAATTTCCGAAGAAAGGGTTTTAACTTGAAGGAGAAGACTTTAACTCAGTGTAGAGCAATGCCATATTTCCTTAGGAATTTCTCATGCTAAAAGAGGGACAGTGGCATGGATGTAGATGATCCAGAGGCTTGCCGCTTACAGCGATTAGATGAAGGGAAAGGAGTTGTTGGTGTTTGTGTACTGTGAACGAGGCACATTTTTGATGCTAAAAGGTTGATTGGATCAACCAGTGGTTTTCTTATACGAAGCCTAAGAGGAGGCTAATTTCCGCTAGGAAAATCATTATACAAAGCCTAAGAGGAGGCTATTTGTGTGTCTCGTACAAAGCCCGAGAAAAAGGCTAAAAGGGTTCGACCCAGTGGGGCATATCGTTATACAAAGCCTAAGAGGAGGCTAGCAAAGAGTTGACTCAGTTGGAGAATCTTTTATACTCAGTAAGAGAGTGTTTTTGTATCTCGTACAAAGCCCGAGAGAGAGGCGAAAAGGTTATTTTGACTCCACTGGGGAGAATTTTGGTTTCTCGTACGAAGCCCGAGATGAAGGCTATTGTAACTGTTTCAGTTGAGTGACAGATCCAATATACTGATTTTAAAATAGAAAATCAGTTCTTATATGAGCAACACTGTACTCAGGGATTTGATTTGAGGATCAGGGATATTTCCATCTCTTCGAGGGAAACGGGAAATCCAAAGGGTATTGAGACTGTCCGAGTCTGCGGGTTTCCTTCCTATTTAACGAAGGGTGCTTGAGAATGTCTTTGAGGACTCAAGGAAGTTAGACTGTCCGTGTCTAGAGTTTTATCTTTTGTACCTACGCTGTGAGAAACAGTAGTAGACTCTATGAAAGGACTGTTCTATGAGGATGACTATGTTCTGTTCCTATACCTCTAGGAGGTCGTCGGGACAATTTGTACGAAGCCCAAGAGGAGGCTGGAAACTTTTTAAGAAGCCGACGGGTCCTTGTGCGAAGCCCAAGAGGAAGCTATCATTCCCGGAGGAAGAGATCATTATACGAAGCCTAAGAGGAGGCTGTGAATACTTCTAAGAAGCCGTAGGGTCCTTGAATAATGCCCAAGAGGAGGCTGGGTTTGCTTTTAGGAAGCCTGTGGGTCCTTGTATAATGCCCAAGAGGAGGCCGATACTTTTAAGAAGCCGTGGGTCTATCATCTCCTTTCCATTAGGAGAGATAATTGTTTTAAAGATAAAAAACCACTGGTAAACGTGCGAGGTTTACTATCCAGCGACTTTTAGCTTTTAAAGAGGGTTCCTTAGTTAAGGTCCAAGATTATGACCGTAGTGGGTACCCAAACCCCGAGACATTCAAGGCAAGCTATCCACAAGGAATAGATCAAGTCAGGAAAGTTCGAGAATTGGGAAGAAACTCAAAGATGCCATTCACAGAGAATACATTCATCTTGGGGAGTAGAGCTTCTTGATGATTCCTAAGGAGGACAGCCGAAGAGAGAGACTGTATCTGGTGCTCCTATTGGGGATCTAGGCGTCTATTTCTACGAGTAAGTGAAACGGCGTCACCTAGTTCTAGACGTAGTTGCCGGGGAAACTCGAAATATCTATACTATTATTACACAGTTGATATGAGTTTATGAAAGGAGACTTACAGTGAGCAGCCCCACAATACAGTTTATAATATGAAAGCAGTAAATGAAAGCGGGGTAAACACTTACTCGGTTGTAGAGCTTCCATGCTGTTTGGTTAGTTGTTCAACAAAGAAAGATTGAAAACAATAGTATATTCAAAATCAAAGGAGAAAGTGCTTTGAAAAAGAAAGATTTGGGGCTTACAGCTCAAGAGAGGCCCAGGGTTTTACTGTTGAATTTGTAACAGAGGGACTTATACAAGGTGACTGGGGCCCAAAATGGTTTTCTGTACAAAGGGATGGGTCTTACACTCTCTCAAGAGGCCCAAAAAGGTTTAAAGAAAAGAGTGGGGCTTATAACACGAGGGTAGGCCCAAATGATTTTTCGTTTAAAAAATGGCGATCGCGCCGAGGTTTTCTTTTAACGCAGAGGGACTTATACAATAAGTGAGGCCCAAAATGTTTTGGTTAAAAGGGGGATTGGGTCTTACACTCTAATAGAGGCCCAAAGTGTTTTTGAATGGGTCTTATAGCTCAAGGAGAGGCCCAGATGATTTTTATTTTTAAACGGGCGATGATCGCGTCGTTTACTTGTACAGAGGGACTTATACAATGAGTGAGGCCCAAAAAGTTTTTTGTACAAGGAGGGATGAGTCTTACACTCTCTCTCAAGAGGCCCAAAAAGTTTTGAAAATGATTTATGAGGGTTGAATTAATCCAAAACCCTAATTTGTTTTCAAAATGTATTTAATTGAATAAAAATTCAATTAAAATGATCAAAAATTGGTTAATACATGGAAAACAAATTGTGATCTTGGATTAAGGCTTCAAAAATTAAGTATTGACCTACAAAATAATTAGAAAGCATTAAAAGTTGCAAAATCAATGTAGAAAAAATATTTAAAATGCCAAAAACAATCAAAATATTAATTCTTTGCAAAAATATCAATTATATGAGATAAATAATATTTTTGGGATTTTTTGATAAAATAAAATATTTTAACATTTTTGTGAATTATTAAAAAAAGAATCAACTCAAAATCATTAAAACTCAGAGAGAAATTAATTTTTGAATCAATTAAACAAAATCACAAAATTCAAATATTTGAATTTCTCAAAAATGGCGCCAAGAACAGCTGAAGAACACGCGCGTGTTCTTGGTTTCTCAGATTTGCATTTTCCATCCAATCTCCATGAATACGTAATCATATCATGCAATCCACATATCATTATGCTCGTTTCAACCTGACGATCATGTCTATGTACTTTAATTTCATTTAAATTAAACATACAACAAGAAATCACGAAGAGACCTCAAGAACCCTAATTTCTGCATGAAGGCTAGGATTTTTGATACACGATTCAAACAATGCAATTAATTGAGGGAAAACATTCCATGCATGATTATGAACATATGGCCAAATTATTGTGCGAGGAAATATGCATAGATTGAGAGATGACCAAGTATGTGCTTACCTCCAAGTCGTGACAGCAAGTGCAATGTGATTTTTGATTTGGAGGTGTTACAGATGAGTGGTGATGATCTGAACAGCTTCCCTACACCCTATGGATTGTGTTTGGATGGTTGGACTTGATTGAAATTGGCTGGATCATTTTGTGGCACCTCAGCTGCACTTTGGTTAAAACCTTGAGCAACCAGCTGATGATTTCATGAAATTGATGTTTCAGAAGTTATGTGAGTGTTTGATCAGCTCATATGTGATGTATGTGAGGTGTGTGAGTGATTGGTTTGTGCAGAATTGCTCTCAAACTCAAAACCCGATAGCTACCTTGCTAAGAAAGGCATTTTTGCCAAGAGAAAGAGATTTTGAGGAAAGCATCTGTTAGATGGCTTTGGTGTACTTAAACTGACCACAATTGAGCTCTATTTATAGTAGAGCAAGTTTGTTATGCAAGGAATAGTGCATGGCAGCTGGTAAGTAGGTTTGGCCAATGTTGGCAAATGAAAATCCAAGTCTCCTCTAGCCATTGACTAGAGGTTAGGGCACAGAGCTTTGGTCCCCTTGGTCTTGGATAAGTCTTGACTGATTTCAGATGAGAATGGCTCAGTCCATGCCACCTTGATGGTTCCATTGATTGCCTCATTCCAAATTTGAAGTCTTGTCCCTATTTTGGCCATTCTAGGTTCAACATGCTATTTCTTGTTCCATGGACTTTGGAGGCTTGGCTCAGTGATTGTCCCCTTTAGATTCAATCCTCTGAGGTGTCCAAGTGGATTGGAGCAATTGAATTTGGCTGATTTTGGCAAATCGACCAAAGTTGCAAATTCTGCCTTGCCTTCACAGATTTCAGCAAGGCAACTTGGCAATGTTGTATCTCATGGTGTAGGTTGAATTTGGCAATGTTCTTGGCCATTTTGGAAAGCTCTTACATGATACAACAACTGTTTGAACAAGTTTGGTTTTGATCTCTTTTGATTCCAAGTGAAAAATCCCCCTACATTTGGCAAAAAGTGAGGCAGAATCTGACTTAGTGAAAATTTCACTAAGTGTTGGAAAAAGTGACATTTTCACTTTTTAACCACTTTGATCACTCCATAACTGAAAATCCTTAATGAATTGGAATGACTTGTAGTTGAAGTTTTTGTAGGTGGTAATGAGGGCTACAAATCCATCTTTGGATGAGAAAAAATGGCCTTGTGGTTTAGGAGTTATGGTCCTCCAAAGTTGGTACCTTTGCCACTTTATTTTTAACTTAGAAAAATTTCTAAGTTTTATGGTTACCCCTTTTACAAGTTATCTCACTTTTCTTGATTTTTCTTGATGAATGATGATTCAAATCATACATTAACATCATTTTAGGGTTAAAAATCCATTTTGGTGAAAAATCTCAAAAAGTCAAAGTTGACTTTTGTGCACAGTTGACTTTTTATCATATGAATTCCAAACTGTGCAATTCTTCAGGAAATCATGTCCTTGACCTAAATCAAACTTGATGGACATGTTCCATGGGTGTCATAGGGTATATTCAATCATGTATTAGGGTTTGGGAGCATGTCCTGGTCAAAAGTCAAAGTTACAGTTGACTTTTCCCTTAAAACCCTAATTGTGGTGCAGATGAAAATGAGACTTGTTGCTCAAGCTTCTTGGATCAATCCATTGTTTCAAATGGATCAATATGGTATATTAGAGACCCTCAAATCATCTCTTGAGGTCTTGGCTCATGGTTTGTCCCAAAAGTCAACTTAGGGGTGAATTAGGTCAAGAAACCCTAATTCCTGATTTTTGATGAATGCATCCCCTGAGGCAAAATTGACTTGATGCATGGGTTCATGAGGTTCCATGAAGCATATTAGGTTATGTTTTGGATCATTGCCTTGTGCCCAGATGAAAATTTCCATCTGGAGGCCCTGGTCGACCAAAACCCTAATTTGGTGACACTGTCGATCTTGAGACTTGATCCACCTAGAAGGGAGCAGCCTTGTGCTTAATCCTTGAAGTAGGAGTCCTTTTGATCCTTTGTGGATGTTTGAGAAATTAGACAAGTTGAAGATCATGTCATTTCTTGATTGATCCTTTGTCTAAGCACTCAGAGAGGGCTTAAAACCCTAATTTTGATTGTATTGAATGCTCACCCATCTTTGGGGAGACTGATGAAGCATAAAGGTACATCCATATTGTGATGATGATTTTCACAATGATGGGAAATCTAAGTGGTCAAAATTTGGGGTATTACACTTCTCAAAGAATTTCCTGATGTATTCGCTTGGTCTTATCAGGACATGTCAAGGTTGGATACCAGCATCGTGGAACATCATCTACAGTTAAGATCAGAATGTCCGCCAGTAAAACAAAGACTAAGACGGACTCACCCGGACATGGCCATCAAAAGCAAAGAGGAAGTACAAAAACAGATTGACGCGGGTTTCCTCACCACATCAGAATATCCTCAATGGCTAGCCAACATAGTACCAATGCCAAAAAAGGACAGAAAGATCAGAATGTGTGTAGACTACAGTGATCTGAACAAAGCCAGTCCAAAGGATGACTTTCCCTTACCGTACATTGACATGCTGGTAGACAGTACAACAAAGTTCAAAGTCTTCTCCTTTATGGATGGATTCTCGGGCTATAATCAAATCAAAATGGCGCCAAAAGATATGGAGAAAACTTCATTCAATACCCCATGGGGAACTTTTTGTTACAAGGTAATGCCATTCGGTCTGAAGAACACCGGGGCAACCTATCAAAGGGCCATGACTACTCTCACTACTACAAAACGCGTAAACAACGATGCCATGCTCACAACGCTTCATCCCTACACCGTTGTGACATATCTAAACTAAGGCGCGGTTGTATTTTATTTGTTTATTGAATAAAACTTATCTGTATATAACAACGGTTGATAAACCAACCGTGGTGATTATCTGTATATAACAACGGTTGATAAATCAACCGTGGTGATACCTTCAAGCTTTCATGTGTTCGAACCTCAGCGCATTCATATATATTATTCCTTTTATGTTAAAGCGCGCCTTTACTTTTTTATTTACTTTTAATTTAAAAAATTAAAAGTTATGACTACGGTTGTTTATATACACCGTTGTGATATATTTTGTATGTTTTTTTAATTTTTAATTCTAAAAATAACTCTGGCGCTTTAATATGAAATTTCATTATGTAAATAATATATCATAATGGTGTAAATTCTTGACCGTCGCAGTAGTGTTTCAATAGTCTCCAAACTAGCTAGTCTCATTGTCTCTTCAGTATCCTTTTTTCCATTGAAAATAGAAACCAGACGAAACGTTACACGATTTCAACCCTAAACCCTAACCTTCAATACTGTGAAACAATACACGATTCCACCAAAGCTTGCATCATCAGTATCCATTTGTTGTCATTTTCGTCATCATCGTCACGATAGTGAAGAAAATAGAAGATTGCGCACATACCAACACCATCGTCATCATCGTCATCGCCGAGAAAGAAGATAACAACAACACCGTCGTTGTCGTAAGGAAGGAAGACAACAACAACACCAACACCAACATCGTTTACTTCGTCATCACGTTTAGGGTACGTAAAATATTTTCCCCATGCATCTACAGTAAACTCTTTTTCCATTGTTGTTCATGTTGTTGTTGTTGTTTCATGTTGTTGTTGTTGTTTTTGAACTTAGATGTCGACCTTGTCGAGTTCTTCATCAGAAACCAGCGAAGAAACTCAAACAAATGAAAGGTTAGCCAATGAAACTCAAACAACTGAAAGTCAAACGAAAAGATCACAAAGAGGTGTCACAATGATGCCCCAATTCATATCAGTCCGCAACTCATCAGGTGCAAAAATTCCGATCGAGTTTGATTCGCACTACAGATTAGTGGATTGTCCACATTACGCTACTTTTAGGAGTTATGTTGTGTTCCTTGCATGTAGAAAAGTCAGTATACTGATTGATGATTGGAGAGAAGTGGATGGTAATGTCTAAGACAGCATATGGACAGACGTTAAGGTATTTCATACTATAATTTTCATATATTTGATATCACTACCTATAGTTTCTAATTCATACTTATATATTGATTTAATGTAGTTGAATTTTGAGTTTACCGATGACTCAAAATTGAAAAGAAAGTGGATAACTTATGCCGGTGTTCGTTGGAGGGGATTTAAGTCACGGCTCACGGCTGACTACATTACGAAGCCTAAGAGCGGTCTTCAACCTCCATGGCTTCGGTATAGTTTTTTATCGAAGAAGGTGTGGCACAAGTTTGCGAAGAAACGCCGTTCTGAGGAATTCAAGGTTAGTACTAGTCTTATGTAACCTATAATGTTATGCTAATGAGTTATAGATACTAATCATTCACATTTTTCACTATGTTAATAACAGGCTAAAAGCGAAGTAGGAATTCAGAACAAGGTGAAAAACATGTACCCCCATAGATTGTCTCGTGGGGGTTACAGGAAACTTGAGAAGAGGATCCTGCAGGAAAAACTACAAGAAGGAGGAAATGGTGACATTCCATCTCCACCTTCAAGACATGAGAAATGGAAGAGGGCTCGATTAAGACCTAATGGAGAGACCAACTCTGAGGCTTCAAGAGTAGTTGCTGAGAAAATTGTAAGTATATGTTTTGTTTAAATGCGTTTGCTTATGTAAATTGCTCATGAGTTATTATTTAAATACGTTTGCTTATGTAAGTTGCTCATGTTGTGTAGGATAACTTGGTTGTGGCGGTCCGTGAAGGCATATTTGTTCCGGAAGCACGACATGACATATTAGTCGAAGCTATCGAAATAGCTGAGCATGGAGGCCGTGTCTGTGGTGTTGGAGATGGCGTCGGCTTGAGGTCATACTTTGGATCTCAAAGAAGAAGCACCGAAACAGCTGAATTTCTTACGCAACGACAAAAGATTGATAATGTTGAGAAGCAATTGGCAGAGCAAATGAGGCTGTTTGAGGAGGAGAAGGAAAAAAGGGAGAAAGAAGTGGAAAGGTTACAAGAGATGTATTCGATATGTGTCGTAAATCGCGATTATTTTTGTATGATATATATTATATGTTCTAATTGAATATATTGTGCTTATTTTTGTTTTATGTTCTAATTGAATGTTATGATGTAGAGATTAAGTGAAAGCCTCGAACAACGAACTAATGAAGATCGTCGCTGCGTTGGTGATGATCAAACTCCAAGTAGAAGTGTCGTAAATCACGCTTCTACAAAAGGGAGTAATTGTACAGCCCCTCCCCCACCTGTAGATAACCACAATGGGATATTGGACCTTAGTCCAAATGAAATAACAAGTTTATACTACTAGATTTCAACAACAGACCTTGCGCAAGCTCTCCCGCTAGAACATTGCCCAAAATTGGATTTAGTGTATTACACTCCTGAAGATGTGAGGGATTTTCTCGCAGGATATAAGTGGCTTGACATATCTATTTTGCAAGTTTGGTGCACGTAAGTATATAGTCGAATATACATGTCATTATAAAACATTATAATTTTTTGTATTTTCTCCCTTAATTTATTCATTTTCTTTGACCATTTAGGTACATTCACCGTGTTTGTATAGAATTGAAAAAATCAAGTACCTATGGAATCTTGGACCCAAGTTTTATTGCTTAGGCGTATAATGAAAAAAATATCAGAGAAAACTACTTGAAAAGCCGGCTAAATGACGGAGGAAAAGAATGTTACCTTGCACCATTCGTATGTAGGTTAGTATTGTTGTAATTTATTTCTATATTCTATATTTAGTTTTGTTTTAGTAATAACTAATAATATATATATATATATATATATATATATATATATATATATATATATATTCTCGTGTTCATTTAGTGGTCATTGGCAATTGATCGTAATATCGTTTAGGACAAATACGGTGACATTAGTATGTTCCTTGCACGATCCACTCCACAAACCAATGAAAGATCTTGTATTAACGTAAGTGTCTTTGTTTAATATCATTTTCTTTGGCATTAATTGTAATTAGTTTATCATGTAATATGTTTAATTCAATTTTCAATGTGCAGTATTGTGGAGCAAGTTAATATATTGAGGAATGTTAGAAAAAAGCCCACATACCTTGCTCCTAAAGTAAGTGGCCCGATTACCTGTTTATTTCATTTACATTCATGCATGTGTGGTTGTATTCATGTTTTTATATTCATGTAATTTGTAGACGAGGAAACAACGCGGGAGTTACGAATGTGGCTATTTTATCATGAAACACATGTTAAACATCATCCTTGCCGGCACTGTTGATTCATGGGATACGGTAATATATGCCATAAAATGTTTACATATATTAATATATAAGTTGACTATTGAATTATTATCATGCATGATATATCTTCAATTTTTTGCTCTTATGTAGATGTTTAACGACGAAACCTCATTCCCCCTTGAGGGCTTTGTGGATCTTCGTAAACGTTGGGCGTATATCCACAATGAGCTTAAGGGTTCTGCTCCTGCTGTATGATATATCAATAACATTTTTTTATGCACATATTTTTTGCTTTTGATGCACATAATGTGAACAATAGTTTTGGCTTTTGATGCACATAATGAAATCAATAATATTGGCTTTTGATTTAAACAATGTTAACAGTTTAATTCTCTGATTCATTTAGCTTTTGATGTAAATTTCTTTTGATGTAAATTCTCTGATTCATTTATAAGGATAAAATATAGGAAGAATTGTGTTTGGTGCACATATTGTGTTTACATGTAAACAGAAGTTGTTTTGACAGGATAAATTATGGGAATAATTTGATACGTAGATAAATTTTATATTTAAAACAGTCAGTTTTTGGCAGCGGTTATAAACCTATCCGTAGTTGTATGTCAAACGCTAATATAAATAAAAAATGTTGTTGCTGAGAATCGAACCAGATCACAGTTTAGTATATCATAACGGTTGACTAAACTAACCGTCGTAAAATGGTGCGCGCATACTGGAATATAACAACGTTTCCCAGGACCGTCATTGTACGTACCTCATATACAACAACACTCTACATAACAACGCCTTCGCCCCCGTCATTATATGTAATTTCCAACCGTTGTTAAATGGGTTTTTCGTAGTAGTGTCTGTTTCATGACATGATACACAAAGAAATCGAAGTGTATGTCGATGATATGATTGCCAAATCTAAAATAGAAGAGAAGCATGTGACCCACCTGTCAAAGCTATTCGAGCGTCTGAGGAAATACAAACTCTGCTTGAATCCCAATAAGTGCACATTCGGTGTCTGCTCAGGGAAAATGCTAGGATTCATCGTCAGCCAGAAAGGAATTGAGGTTGATCCTGACAAAGTCAAGGCCATTCAAGAAATGCCTTCTCCAAAGACTAAAAAACAAGTCAGGGGATTCCTGGGACTTTTGAACTACATTTCCAGATTTATATTCCTTATGACCGCCAATCTTCAAACTACTCAGAAAGAATCAAAGCTGTGTATGGATAGAAGACTGCCAAACTGCCTTCGACAGTATCAAGGAGTATCTGTTGAATCCACCGATTCTATCACCTCCAGTTGAGGGAAGACCATTAATCATCTACCTAACAGTCTTGGAAGACTCAATGGGTTGTGTACTTGGCCAACAAGATGAAACGAAAAGGAAAGAGTCTGCCATCTACTATTTAAGCAAGAAATTCACCGACTGTGAGACTCGGTACACTATGCTTGAGAAAACTTGCTGCGCTTTGGCTTGGGCAGCCAAACATCTTCGCCAGTATATGATTCGTCACACTACTTGGTTAATCTCCGAAATGGATCCAATCAAGTATGTCTTTGAAAAATCTGCTCTCACGGGAAGGATCACCCGTTGGCAGATGTTGTTATCAGAATACGACATCGAGTACCATGCTCAGAAAGCCATCAAAGGAAGTATTTTAGCCGATCATTTGGCTCATCAACCGATTGACGATCAAGAATCAGTCGAATTTGACTTCCCAGCCGAAGATGTCATGTACTTGAAAATGAAAGATTGCGATGAACCGCTACCCAGTGAAGGGCCATAACCAGGTTCCCAATGGGGACTAATCTTTGACGGAGCTGTCAATCATTATGGAAACGGAATTGGGGCCATCATCATAACACCTCAGGGTACCCATATTCCTTTCACAGCCAGACTGACATTCAAGTGTACAAACAACGAGGTCGAATACGAAGCTTGTATCATGGGTCTCGAAGAAGCGATCGACTTAAGGATCAAGAACTTGGATGTGTATGGAGACTCAGCCCTGGTTGTCAATCAGATCAAAGGAGATTAGAACACATACCAATCAGGACTGATTCGTTACAAAGACTGTGCGAGAAGGTTATTACCATTCTTCAACAGAATCAAGTTTCATTATATCCCTCGTGAAGAGAATCACATGGCTGATGCATTAGCCACTCTCTCTTCCATGATTAGTGTAGGTCAATGGAATGACATACCTAAGATTGACATAATGCGCCTTGAGAGGCCCGCATACATTTTCACAATTGAAGCAGTCATAGAAGACGAACCTTGGTATCACGACATTAAATGCTTCCTTCAGAAACAAGAGTATCCATATGGGGGATCAAGAAAAGACAGGAAAACTCTCAGAAGACTGTCAGGCACATTCTTCCTGAGCGGTAATACACTGTATAAGAGAAATTTTGACATGGTCTTGCTCTGATGCGTAGACAGACCAGAAGCAAACATGCTGATAAAACAAATTCACGAAGGATCCTTTGGCACTCATGGCAACAGACACACAATGGCGAGAAAAATTTTGAGGGCAGGATATTATTGGTTGACAATGGAATCCGATTGCTACAAGTACATGAGGAGGTGTCACAAGTGTCAGATATACTCAGACAAAATCCATGTACCACCTACACATCTCAAAGTTCTTTCTTCCCCATGGCCTTTTTCCATATGGGGAATTGACATGATTGGCATGATCGAACCCAAAGCTTCAAACGGACATCGATTCATCCTAGTAGCCATTGACTACTTCACCAAGTGAGTCGAAGCCGCGTCATACACCAATGTAACCAGACAAGTCATGGTCCGTTTTATCAAAAACAATCTCATCTGCTATTATGGTGTTCCGAGCCAGATCATTACTGATAATAGATCTAACTTGAACAATAAGATGATGAAAGAGTTGTGCTCTGAGTTCAAGATCGAACACCATAACTCATCTTCCTACCGACCTAAGATGAACGGAGCGGTAGAAGCGGCTAACAAGAACATCAAGAAGATCGTTCAAAAGATGGTTGTAACCTATAAAGACAGGCACGAGATGCTACCCTTTGCTCTTCACAGTTATCGTACATTTGTCCGCACTTCAACAGGGGCAACCCCTTTCTCTCTAGTATATGGCATACAAGCAGTTCTCCCCATAGAAGTGGAGATCCCATCAATCCGGGTATTGATGGAAGCTAAGCTAATAGAGACTGAATGGTGCCAAAGTCGACACGATGAATTAAACTTGATCGAAGAAAAGCGAATAACGGCACTATGCCACGTCAGTTGTATCAACAAAGAATGAAGAAGGAGTTTTACAAAAAGGTCCAACCTCGCGTCTTCAGGAAAGGAGACCTCGTGCTTAAAAGGATACAATCATTTCTCACTGATTCCCAGGGCTAATGGACTCCGAATTATGAGGGCCCCTATGTGGTCAAGAAAGCCTTCTCAGGCGGCGCCTTAAGACTCACAACCATGGATGGAGAGGAATTTGCCTACCCCACAAATGTTGACGTAGTGAAGAAATACTTCACCTAAATAAATAAAAAAACGTCTCGGTGGATTGAAAACCCGAAAGGGAGGTCCTGGAAAAAATTAGAGACATAATAAAAAATCATCCCGATGGATTGGAAATCTCAAATTACAATCCAGGCAAAAATTAGGGATTAATGGCAAGTAACTACGTCCAACAAAGGGGCAAATCCCCCAGCCGCAGTCATGTCATCCATCAGGAAAACTCCAGTCAAGGTCATCTTCGACAGAGGCTCAGGATGTCCAGAATTCAAAGTTGGTAGAGGGAATACAGTCGTTCTGTTTCAATGTAGCCCTTTTCCCTTTAATTACCATTCTAACTTTATAAATACTCTATGGAATCACGCGTTTGGCTGATTTCCATCCTATCAATAAAATTTGAGCCTGAGTGCTTTTGTTTGCAAGTCTTATTCGTTTTAGCTTTACAGAACGACATTTTAACATGATTAACGATTCTTGAAATAAAACAAAAAAATGAATTTACTTGTCAAATTTTTCTACTTTTATAATAAAGATGGCAATTCTTTTGACTATTGAACATCGAAAGAACATCGATTGCTGCTCCAAATGCGATTAAGCTTCAAAGTACAGAATCAAAGTACTCCTTCTAAACCAGTACACCTGAACGAAGGATCAACTGCATCATATGTGATTTTCCCATATGATATCCCCGGCAGAGTTCTTACCTCCTAAGTCCGACCAACATTTTTCCCCGCGGGAACTACTTTTTCCTAAGCAAGGCAGAATTGCTATCTTGAACCAGTGATACTTTTCATCCCCTGCAGTGGCAAGGTATCCAGTCATGTTCATACACTAGTCTGTATGTCGTGTCAGTTTTGTCAGCATAAATATACATACATCATGCCTTATTAATTTATATACATATTCATATTGCATCACTATCACTCTGGTCAGTCTTATCCCCAAGTGATAAAAGTCCTATCCATCGAGTTGTCAGTTCTTTCCTCATCAGGAAATGTTTTGTCTGAACAATCTCTCTCTCTCCCAGTTTATTTCTAGATGGAGACGGTCCTCGACCTCTTTGATAACTTGAACCTCTGAAAAGCAAGAAGGCATTCGACAAACGCCACTCTTCACCATTTAAGATGCTATCTTCGCTTTCCCGGATTAAGGAAAATCCCCAGAGAAAGCCTCACAACTAAAGACTCTCAGCAACACATTGATTTTTCTCCCCAAGAGAGTCAATGATAATGAAGTCATCAGCACCTCAAAATTGGATCACATCACATGGAATTTCTCCGAGAAGATCTCGAAGAAAAGTACGATGTAATATCCCCAAGCGGGAAGCAGTCTCTCAAGAGTCTCGTTTACCCCAATAGAGTCAACAAATGGAATCTCCAACAGAGAAGTTTGCACACCTCTTCAACTCAGACGAATGGGTTCCCCAGCAAGTCTGACATCAAAACTTTTTCCCATCAAATGGCATCTCCCCAGGAAAATTAGGCAAGAAGTTTAAGGAAAACTGCTACAAATAACGTCCCTTGTCAAAAAGTTTATTGACAAAAGAAACTGAGACCAGTTCCGTGGCTAAAAACCAGGATTGAGGGGAAGTTTATATCAGAAACTAAGACCAGTTCTGTGGCTAAAAACCAGGATCGAGGGGAAGTTTATATCAGAAACCGTGACCAGTTTCGTGGCTAAAAATCAGGATCAAGGGGAAGTTTATATCAGAAACTGAGACCAGTTCCATGGTTAAAACCCAGGATCGAGGGGAAGTTTATAGACAAAAGAAAACTTAGACCAGTTCTGTGGCTGAAAACCAGGATCGAGGGGAAGTTTACCCTTTTCTAAGCATCATTGCTTAGCAAAAGAAGATGAATGAGTAAGCTGCCATTCATAACCACCATCAAAATTTCGGATATTCCGATATTTAATCCTCTTGCACCCCGAATGCCCGAATACCTTCGCCATTCACACATTCGGGTCCAAGAAGATTAAATAGGGGCATCTGTCATACCCCAAATTTTGACCACCAAGATGTCCCATCATTGTGAAAATCATCATCACAATATGGATGAACCCTCATGCCTCATCAATCTCCTCGAAGATGGTTGAGCATTCACTACAATCAAAGATTAGGGTTTTGGGCCCTCTCAGAGCACCTAGACAACATGATCAATCAAGAAATGAAATGATTTTCAACTTGTCTAGCCTCTCAAACACCTATAAGGGATCAAGAGGACTCCCAAATCAAGAATCAAGCACTAGGTTGCAACATTCCAAGTGGATCAAGCCTCAAGATAGCCAGTGTCACCAAATTAGGGTTTCGGTCGACTGAGGCCTCCAGATGGAAATTTTCTTCTGGGCATGAGCTAATGCTTCAAAGCACAACCCAAGATACTCTAAGGGACCTCATGGACCCAATCATCAAGTCAATTTAACCCCAGGGGATGCATTTACCAAAAATCAGGAATTTGGGTTCCTTGACCTAATTCACCCCTAAGTTGACTTTTGGGACAAAGCATGAGCCAAGACCTAAAGACATGATTTGAGGGCCTCCAATATACAACATTGACCCATTTGCAACAATGGATTGACCCAGGAAGCTTGATTCACAAGTTTCAATTTCATCAGGACCACAGTTAGGGTTTCGAGGAAAAAGTCAACTATGCCTTTGGCTTTTGACCAGGACATGCTCCCAAACCTTGGTACATGATTTAATACACCCTATAACACGTATGGAATCCATCCATTAGGTTTGATTTAGGTCAAGGACTTGATTTCACAAAGGATCGCACAGTTTGGATTTCATCCGATAAAAAGTCAACTATACAAAAATCCAAAGTTTGACTTTTTGGATTTTTTGTCAACCAAGGTTCCTGAACCCTAAAACAATGTTAATATGTGATTTAAATCATCATTCATCAAGAAAAACCAAATAAAATGAGTTAACTTGTAAAAGGGGTAACCATAAAAAACTTAGAATTTTTCTAAGTTATGGAACAAAGTGGCTAGGGTACCAATTTCCAAGGACCATAAATTGAGATCCAAGCAACCATTTTGGGTGATCCAAAGCTGGATTTGTAGGTCTTGCTGCACCCTACAAAAGCTTCAACTACATCAAACTCCAATTCCTCGTGGATTTTAAGTTATGGAGTGATCAAAATAACAAAAAACATGAAAATGACATTTTTCCAACACTTAGTGAAATTTTCACTAAGTCAGAATGTGTCTTACTTTTTCCAAAATGTAGGGACATTTTTCACCTTGATCCAAGTAAAACCATGTCTAGGGGTGAACATCAAAGTTAAAGTATGCCATAAGGGCTTTCCAACAAGTACCAGATCATCTCCAAATTCAATTTGAGCAGGGAGATACAGCCCTTGAAACATGGCATCATGAACTGGTTTTACAAGGCAGAATTGTGCACATTTGCTCGATTTGTCCAAATCTGATAACTCCAAGCCTTGTCATCAATTTGGACACATCAGAGGATCAAATCCAAGGGGGATGATCTGATCTCCAAGCCTCACAAGTCCAATAATCTACATTAAGCTTGTCATCCCTAAAAAGGCTACAAAGATGCCATTACTCCAATTTTGTTTCCAAGCATTCAATGGATACACCAAGGTGGCGTGAACTGAGCCTATTCCAACTGAATTCAGTCAAGACTTATCTCTGAACCAAAGCTACAAAGCATGTGCCCTAATCTCAAGTCAATGGCTAGAGGAGACTTGAGATTCCTTTTGCTCAACATTGGCCAAAGGCCTGCTGCAGCTGCCATTCACTATTGCTGCCAAAACAAATTTTCTCTACTATAAATAGAGCTCATTTGTGCTCAGTTTGAGTACACCAAAGCACTACAACACTTGCTTTCCTCAAAATCCCTTTATCTATGCCAAAATGCCTTCTTTTGCAAGGTACCTCTGAGTTTTTGAGTTAGAGAGCAATTCCATCACTGCTCGTGATCCAAACACCTCTAATATGTTGTATCTAAGTTGTTCAAACTCTCACATGTGACCTGTAACACCAAAATCACAAAGTCCACTTCCAAAAACTCAAAATTTGATTTTTTTGCATTTTTCAAGCCATGTCTTGATTCAGTCACTTTCAAAACCAGATAAAACCTCAAACATACTCCAAATATCATCCTTGAACTATCCCAAATGGTTCCCCCCATCTGGAACACTATTTGAGAGAGTTGCCATATTGGTCATTTTTGCCCCTTTTGCAAGAAAGAGCTCAAACTTGTTCCTGAGGATTCCAACTGATTCTAACCATTCTAAAAGCTTCTAAGGGATCAATTGAGAGTGTCCAAAGCATCAAATTACTTCTGGCACAAGGAACTTTTGCAAATAAATTCAGTTTTTATTGTTTTAAACATTTCAAAAAAATGAATTTTCATCTTGGAAATCAAAACCAAATGAGTTTTAATTCATCTTGTGATTAAAACATCATTTTTCAAACCTCCACAAAAAATCACAAGTTGTTTATTCAAACTTATTTGGTGTTTTTATCATTTTAATTAATTTTCTTTGAATAATTACTTTAAAAAATGATGAAATTAGGGTTTTGTTGATTTTCACCCTAACAAACCTTCTTCAAACACTTTGGGCCTCTGATAGAGTGTAAGACCCGATCCTTTGTAAATACAAAAATAATTTTGGGCCTCAGTCATTGTATAAGTCCCTCTGCGATTCTCAAAGCGACGGTGCAATCACTGTCTTTCATTGGGCCTCTCCTCGAGTTGTAAGTCCCATCTTTCTTTTTTTCAAAACATCTTTTGTGCCTCTAATATAGTGTAAGACCCAAAACCATTTTTGGGCCTCAGTCATTGTATAAGTCCCGATACGATCTTTAAAACAACGGTGCGATCACTATTAAACCTTGGGCCTCTCTTTGAGTATTAGCCCCAACAATATTTCAAAATCAACTTCTCTTTTGATTTAGGTTCAAATATACAGTTGTTATCAAAACTTTCTTTAATTTCTCTGAACAACTAACAATACAACATGGAAGCTTGCTCGCCTGTAAGTTTTATCAGCTTTCATTTACATGCTTTAATATATAAAACTGTATTGTCGGAAGCTGCTCCTCTGTAAGTCCTTCTTTCATACCCTTTTAAATACTTGTCATATATCAACTGTATATGTACTAGTATAGTTATTTAGAGTTTTCCTCGGCAACTAGGTCTAGAACTAGGTAAAGCCAGTTGGTCACTCTTAAATACAGTCAAAACTAGATCCCCATAGGATTTCCAGATACAGTCTCGCCTTCTCTTGGGCTTAAACAATATGAAACAAAGAGTAAGCACTATGCCGCAGAAGGGAAAAGACAACGCTTTTTTTGGCTTTTAATAGCGCTTAAAACCGCTTCCTAAGGTGGCGCTGCTATAGGTAAAGACTGCGCTTTTGTTTTATGCAAAAGCTCTGCCTTATGTAGGCCTTTAGCAGCGCTTTTTCTGGAAAAGCGCTTTCTAAAGTGGGCCTTTAGCAGTGCTTTTTCTAGAAAAGAGCTGTCTAAAGTGTAACGCCCCAGTTTTTGTTAGATTTATTTAGTCGAGTCGATTTAATTATTTTTATTATCATATTAATTTATTTTTGACTTTTATTTGATAATATATTATTTTTCATTGTTATGTTTTATCGCGTTTTGGGAGCGTTTGCGAGATATTTGAGTGTAGGGGTATTTTGGTCATTTCATTTATTTTAGTTAAGTTAGAAACATAAAAAGAAAAGAAAAGAGAGAAAATAGAAAGGAAAGAAAAAGAGAAGAAGAAAAGAGGAAGGGAAGAAGAAAAAAGTGAAAAAACTTGGAGATTAAGAAATCTAATCAATCGACTTTTCAAACACGATTTAATCGGGTAAGGGTGCGAAACTCGATTATCTTATACTTGTGTATGATTATGTATGTATGTTTTTGGTTGATATTGGATTGAAATTGAATATAGAGTAAAAACCATAATATGTTGAAATTGTTGGAAATTGATTCAAATTGTGTCTGAAATCCTGTTTTAATGTTCATAATTGCTGAGACATGTTAGATAGGTGTTGTTGTGCACTCTATTGGTAATTTTCAGGTGATTGGATGAGATTTGGGAGTGTTTTTGGTGGAATTTCGCAGCAGAAATTATGCAAAAAATTTTGAGTTTTTCCCTGCCCATACGCGTAACACGCAGGGGAATACGCGTATTGGTTTGGGCAATACGCGTATGGCAAGGGGGATTTTGGGCATTACGCGTAAGGAATTTCATTTTTCTCGGCCATCTGCTGATTTGCGTAATGGTATGCGTAATTGGCAAGGCAATACGCGTAACAAGTGTGGCATTACGCATATTAGGGTTTTAGTGGAAATTTTGAAGAGGATTTGGTCTCTGCCCAAACGCGTATCAAGTTGGGCAATACGCGTATGGAATGGCGAGCGAGTTGGGCAGTACGCGTATGGCACAAGGAAATACGCGTATGGAATGGCGAGCGAGCTGGGCAGTACGCGTATGGCACAGGCAATACGCGTATGACCAGAGAGTGTGCAGAATGTTGTCTTTTCGCGATTCCATTTCTTTTGAATTCCATAACTTGTGTTCCGATTATCCATTTTGAACATTCTTAGTATCGTTGGAAAGCTATTGAGATGTACTTTCTTATTATAATGGTTTTGAAATTGTTGGCCGATTTAATTATGTCGGGAATTTGGAATAGTGTCGTTTTGTCGACTTTTACCATCGTAATTGTGTGTATTTGATGTGTACCATGCAATGTGCTTTTGTTATGGATATCGTATGACTTGTGTGATGTTATATAGTTTGAATGCATGTGATGACATGTTGTGATGATGGTTTGTGGCCTAAGGGCTAGTAAATGCAATGTGTTGTGTTTGGTTGTAAATGCATGATTATGGTTGCATGTATGTGTGCATTTGAATGTCATGAGTCATGGTATGCCAAGCATCATGATATGCATTATTGTGATTTCGTGTGCCCTTGTGGGGTGTGAGCGACGAAACGATTCCAGAGGGAATCTGCTATAACATCGCGTGCCTTATACAAAGAGGACCTAAAGCAATGATTATAGACGATCGTGTGTCTTATACAAAGAGGACCTAAAGCGATCGGATCGTGTGCCTTATACAAAGAGGACCTAAAGCGATCCATAAATATCGTGTGCCTTATACAAAGAGGACCTAAAGCGACAGGGAGCATCGTTTACCCGACCGAGAGTTACACTAAGTAACAAGCGATGATTCCAATAGTTCCTGAGTGAACTAATGTTGAGATGATGGATGGATGGTACCGCATTTGCATAGAGTCGTTGTGTCGGTCTCTTTGCATTTGCATAAATCATGAATGGATTGATTTTGTGTGGAATTGTGAATGGAATTGATGAGTTGAGATACATATATATATATATATATGTTGCTGATAAATGCATTGAGCATGATTGATATGCCTTGGTGATGGATATATGAGATATGCATTGTGTTGTTTTGTGTTTGTATTCTTTTGTAAGTGGTGGTGAGAATATTTTATATGTGTATTTTGGTGTTATTATATAATTGTATGCAATTATATTATGATTTTGTTTCTCACCCTTCTGTTGTTTAAATGCTCTATGAGGCATTGCAGATTAGATGCTGGAGGTCTTTTTGTGAAGCTTAGGTCTTCATTCTTTTGTCGGTCGGCTCTGATATGTAGCACCGGGTGGTCGGGGAGATCGTTTGTGATTTATGTGTATATGTAGATATATCTTTTGGATTGTACATGTATGACTCTGTATATGTCAGACAAACTTTTTATGTTATATATATGAGATTTCAGTTGCAGATTTTTCGCTTTTATTCTGTACCTGAATAGTGGGTGTTAGGAACTGAGTTCCTCAGTGTGTATTACTACCTGATTGTTGCATATCTTTATGAGCAGGTTTTTGTGTTTTGTCTCAATTGATGTGACGCCTCAGTCTATGCCATGAAAGTTTGAATTATACTCTGATTATTTGTTATCGCTTTAATTAATTGGGGGTATAGATTGGGGGTGTTACATTAAGTGGTATCAGAGCCAATCCGTGTTAGTTTGTGTCAGTCCTTGTTGGTCGTTGTGGTTGGGTGAGCTGTTTGTTTAACCATAGTTGCTGTTATTGGATATGAACAAAATATGGCTGGTAGGAATGATGCTGCTTTGGCTGCTGCTATGCAAGCTATGGCTCGGGCTGTGCAGGGTGCACCTAATGCTGTTGGTAATGATGAGTTCAGGAAGAACAAACCGCCTGTCTTCAAAGGGAGACATGATCCTGATGGTGCACAGATTTGGTTTTAGGAGATTGAGAGAATCTTTCGAGTGATGGACTGTGCTGAGAAACATAAGGTGAGATTGGGTACTCACATGTTGCAGGAGGAGGCTAATGTTTGGTGGGTTAGTACGCGTCAGGTGTTGGAAGCTGCAGAGGAATAAGTCACTTGGGCTTTGTTTAGCATTGAGTTTATGAGGAATTATTTTCTTGAGGACGTAAGGGGAAAGAAGGAAATTGAGTTCTTGGAGTTGAAACAAGTTAATATGCCTGTTGTTGATTACACTGCTAAGTTTGTGGAACTTGTTCAGTTTTATCCACATTATGCTGAAGCAACTGCGGAGTTTTCCAAGTGTGTGAAGTTTGAGAGCGGATTGCGTCCTGAGATCAAGCAGGGAATCGGTTATCAAAGGATTAGGAGGTTTTGGATTTGGTGGATTATTGTAGAATTTATGAGGAAGATAGCAAAGCTCATTTTACTCACTATAAGAGTGTGAACGAAAGGAAAGGGAAGCAACCGGTTCGTGGTGGTCCTTATGTGACACTAGTGGACAAGGGTAAGCAAAAGGGTACTTATGACAAAAGGCCAAGTGGGGGAGGTATATCTAATACTCTGAGATTTTTTAGGTGTGGTGACTTAGGACATCGTCAGTTTGAATGTAGGAAGGATATGAGGAAGTGTTCCAATTGTGGAGGTTTAGGACATGTTGCAGCTGAATGTAAGAGGAATGTGGTGAAGTATTTCAACTGTGGTGAACCTGGTCATGTTAGTACGAAGTGTCCAAAACCAAAGCAAGCTCAGGCTGGAGGGAAAGTATTTGCATTGGCGGGGACTCAGACTACTAGTGCAGATCGTCTGATCAGAGGTACTTATTTTATTAATAGTACGCCTTTAGTTGCTATTATTGATACCAGAGCGATTCATTCATTTATTTTGTATGAGTGCGTGAAGCGTTTGAATCTTTTGTTGTTTTCAATGGGTGGAGAAATGGTTATTGATACTCCAGCAATGGGGTCAGTAACTACTTATTTGGTTTGTTTAAGTTGTCATTTGACCATTTATGGTAAAGATTTCGAGATGGATTTGGTGTGTTTACCGTTGGAGGGATTAGATGTGGTTCTGGGAATGAATTGGTTGCAGTTCAATCGGGTTCATATTGATTGTTATCATAAGCTAGTAAGATTTCCTTCTCTTGAAGAAGATGAAGAATAGAGTTTCTTATCTACCAAAGAGTTGAAGAAACTTTTGGCGGATGAAGCTCAGTTGTTCGGGTTGTTTGCATCGTTGACTGTGGATAGTCAAGTTGCACTTGATATGTTTCCAGTTGTGTGTGATTTTCCAGAGGTGTTTCCTGAGAATATTTCAGATGTACCGCCAGAGAGAGGTGGAGTTTTCTATAGATCTAGTTCCTGGTACTAGGCCTGCGTCTATGGCACCTTATCGTATGTCGGCATCTGAGTTGGTTGAGTTAAAGAAGCAGTTGAATGAATTATTAGAAAAGAGGTTTGTGAGACTGAGTGTATCGCCTTGGGGTGCTCCAGTTTTGTTGGTGAAAAAGAAAGATGGAAGTATGTGATTGTGTATTGATTATCGCCAGTTGAATAAGGTGACGATTAAGAATAAGTATCCTCTTCCGAGAATTGATGATCTGATGGACCAGTTGGTAGGTGCATGTGTGTTTAGTAAAATTGATTTG
Organism: Lathyrus tuberosus; assembly: GCA_022829125.1. Classification (NCBI taxonomy): domain Eukaryota; kingdom Viridiplantae; phylum Streptophyta; class Magnoliopsida; order Fabales; family Fabaceae; genus Lathyrus; species Lathyrus tuberosus. Next base: position 2,458,156 of record JALAZF010000231.1, on the reverse strand, counting down.
AGGTCAGGTTATCATCAGATTAGAGTGAAAGAGGAAGATATTCAGAAGACGGCTTTTAGGACACGATACTATCATTACGAATATTCTGTGATGCCGTTCGGGGTTTCTAATGCGCCAGGTGTGTTTATGGAGTATATGAATCGTATTTTCCATGAGAATTTGGATCGATTTGTTGTTGTGTTTATTGATGATATCTTGATTTATTCTAAGTCTCGGGAGGAGCATGCGGAGAATTTGCGTGTTGTGTTGGAAATTTTGAAGGAGAAGAGACTTTTTGCCAAGTTGTCCAAGTGTGAGTTCTGGTTGCCAGAAGTGAGTTTTCTTGGGCATGTGATTTCAGGTAATGGTATTGCTGTGGATCCATCTAAAGTAGATGCAGTTCTACAATGGGAGGCTCCTAGATCTGTTACTGAAATTAGAAGCTTTTTGGGCTTAGCTGGATATTGTTGAAGATTCATTGAAGGTGTTTCCAAATTAGCACTTCCTTTGACCCAATTGAGTTGTAAAGGTAAAGTGTTCGTTTAGGATATTCAGGGTGAGGAGAGTTTTAGTGAGCTGAAGAGAAGATTGACTACAGCTCCGATTTTGGTCTTACCGAATCCTACTGAACCATTTGTGGTGTATTATGATGCGTCTTTGATTGGTTTAGGTGGAGTGTTGATGCAAGAAGGTAAGGTGGTGACTTATGCTTCGAGGCAATTAAGGATTCATGAGAAGAATTACCCTACTCATGATTTGGAATTAGCGGCTGTGGTTTTTGTATTGAAAATTTGAAGGCATTATCTCTATGGTGCAAGATTCGAAGTCTTTAGTGATCATAAGAGTTTGAAATACTTGTTTGATCAGAAAGAGTTGAATATGAGGCAACGAAGATGGTTGGAATTTTTGAAGGACTATGATTTTAGCTTGAATTACCATCCCGGTAAAGCTAATGTGGTAGCCGATGCGTTAAGCCGGAAATCTTTGCATATGTCCGCTTTGATGGTTAAAGAGTGGGAACTTTTGGAAGCATTTAGAGATTTGAGTTTGGTGTGTGAATTGACATCTGACAGCGTGAGGCTTGGTATGTTAAAGGTTACTAATGAGTTTCTGTTGACCGTTAGCGAGAAACAGAAGTTGGATGTGAAATTTGTTGATTTGATGATGGTTGGGGATCAAAGTGTGGATGGTGATTTTAAAGTGGATGATAAGGGTGTTTTGAGATTCCGTGGTATAATTTGTATTCCTGATGATTCGAACTTGAAAAAGATGATTTTGGAGGAAGGACACCTGAGTAATTTGAGTATACATCCGGGAGATAATAAGATGTATCAAGATTTGAAGAAGATCTTTTGGTGGTCTGGATTGAAGAGAGACGTGGCTCAGTTTGTTTATGCGTGTTTGACGTGTCAGAAGTCAAAAGTAGAACATCAGAAGCCTAGTGGATTGTTGCAACCATTGGATATCCCCGAGTGGAAATGGGATAGCATTTCTATGGATTTTGTGACAGGGTTGCTGAATACACAGAGGGGACATTATGCCATTTGGGTGATTGTGGATAGGCTGACTAAATCGGTGCATTTCATTCCGATTGACATCAATTTTTCTTTGGAGAGGTTGGCTGAGATTTATATCAGTGTGATTGTGAAATTACATGGTGTTCCGTTGAGTATTGTTTCAGATCGAGATCCAAGGTTTACTTCCAGATTTTGGGAAAGTTTGCAAAAGGCGTTAGGTTCCAAGTTGAGATTGAGTTCTGCTTATCATCTGCAGATGAATGGTCAGACCGAGAGAACTATTCAGTCGTTGGAAGATTTGCTGAGAGCGTGTGTTCTTGAGCAACGTGGTGCTTGGGATAGTTATCTTGCGTTGGTTGAATTCACGTATAATAACAGTTTCCATTCAAGTATTGGAATGTCACCTTTTGAAGCGTTGTATGGAAGAAGATGTCGAACACCTTTGTGTTGGCATGAATCTGGTGAGAGTTCAGTGGTTGGACCGGAGTTAGTGCAACAAACTACGGACAAGGTGAAACTTATTCGTGAGAAAATGAAGGCTTCTCAGAGTAGGCAGAAGAGTTATCATGATCGAAGGAGGAAATATCTTGAGTTTCAAGAGGGTGATCATGTATTTTTGAGAGTTACACCAGTGACGAGTGTTGGAAGGGCATTGAAGTCGAAGAAGCTTACTTCTCGGTTTATTGGTCCTTACCAGATATCCGCGAGAGTGGGTGTTGTGGCTTATCGGGTGGCGTTGCCACCAAATCTTTTGAATTTGCATGATGTGTTCCATGTTTCACAGCTTCGGAAGTATGTTCCGGATCCTTCGCATGTGATTCCGATGGATGAAGCTGAGGTAAGAGAGAACCTTACGGTTGAGGCATTACCGGTGCGAATTTTGGATCGCGAGTTGAAGCAGTTAAGAGGCAAGGATATTGCGCTTGTGAAAGTAGCGTGGGGAGGCACTGCTGAGGGCAATTTGACTTGGGAGTTGGAGAGTCGGATGTGGGAGTCGTATCCAGAGTTGTTCGTCTCAAGTAATATTTTCGAGGACGAAAATTTCTAAGTGGGGGAGAGTTGTGACGCCCCAGTTTTTGTTAGATTTATTTATTCGAGTCGATTTAATTATTTTTATTATTATTTTATTTTATTTTTGACTTTTATTTGATAATATATTATTTTTCATTGTTATGTTTTATCGCGTTTTGGGAGCGTTTGCGAGATATTTGAGTGTAGGGGTATTTTGGTCATTTCATTTATTTTTGTTAAGTTAGAAACATAAAAAGAAAAGAAAAGAGAGAAAATAGAAAGGAAAGAAAAAGAGAAGAAGAAAAGAGGAAGGAAAGAAGAAAAAAGGGGAAAAACTTGGAGATTAAGAAATCTAATCAACCGACTTTTCAAACACGATTTAATCGGGCAAGGGTGCGAAACTCGATTATCTTATACTTGTGTATGATTATGTATGTATGTTTTTGGTTGATATTAGATTGAAATTGAATATAGAGTAAAAACCATAATATGTTGAAATTGTTGGAAATTGATTCAAATTGTGCCTGAAATCCTGTTTTAATGTTCATAATTGCTGAGACATGTTAGATAGGAGTTGTTGTGCACTCTATTGGTAATTTTCAGGTGATTGGATGAGATTTGGGAGTGTTTTTGGTGGAATTTCGGAGCATAAATTCTGCAGAAAATTCTGAGTTTTTCTCTCCCCATACGCGTAACACGCAGGGGAATACGCGTATTGGTTTGGGCAATACGCGTATGGCAAGGGGGATTTTAGGCATTACGCGTAAGGAATTTCATTTTTCTCGGCCATCTGCTGATTTGCGTAATGGTACGCGTAATTGGCAAGGCAATACGCGTAACAAGTGTGGCATTACGCATATTAGGGTTTTAGTGGGAATTTTGAAGAGGATTTGGTCTCTGCCCATACGCGTATCAACTTGGACAATACGCGTATGGAATGGAGAGCGAGCTGGGCAGTACGCGTATGGCACAAGGCAATACGTGTATGACCAGAGAGTGTGCAGAATGTTGTCTTTTCGCGATTCCATTTCTTTTTAATTCCATAACTTGTGTTCCGATTATCCGTTTTGAACATTCTTGGTATCGTTGGAAAGCTATTGAGATGTAATTTCTTATTATAATGGTTTTGAGATTGTTGGCCGATTTAATTATGTTGAGAATTTGGAATAGTGTCATTTTGTCGACTTTTACAGTCGTAATTGTGTGTATTTGATGTGTACCATGCAATGTGCTTTTGATATGGATATCGTATGACTTGTGTGATATTATATAGTGTGAATGCATGTGATGACATGTCGTGATGATGGTTTGTGGCCTAAGGGCAAGTAAATGCAATGTGTTGTGTTTGGTTGTAAATGCATGATTATGGTTGCATGTATGTGTGCATTTGAATGTCATGAGTCATGGTATGCAAAGCATCATGATATGCATTCTTGTGATGTCGTGTGCCCTTGTGGGGTATGAGCGACGAAACGATTCCAGAGGGAATCCGCTATAACATCGTGTGCCTTATACAAAGAGGACCTAAAGCGATGATTATAGACGATTGTGTGCCTTATACAAAGAGGACCTAAAGCAATCGGATCGTGTGCCTTATACAAAGAGGACCTAAAGCGATCCATAAACGTCGTGTGCCTTATACAAAGAGGACCTAAAGCGATGGGGAACATCGTTTTCTCGACGGGGAGTTACACTAAGTGACAAGCGATGATTCCAATAGTTCCTAAGTGAACTAATGTGGAGATGATGGATGGATGGTACCGCATTTGCATAGAGTCGTTGTGTCAGTCTCTTTGCATTTGCATAAATCATGAATGGATTGATTTTGTGTGGAATTGTGAATGGAATTGATGAGTTGAGATACATATATATATGTTGCTGATAAATGCATTGAGCATGATTGATATGCCTTGGTGATGGATATATGAGATATGCATTGTGTTGTTTTGTGTTTGTATTCTGGTGTAAGTGGTGGTGAGAATATTTTACATGTGTATTTTGGTGTTATTATATAATTGTATGCAATTATATTATGATTGTGTTTCTCACCCTTTTGCTGTTTAAATGCTCTATGAGGCATTGTAGATTAGATGCTGGAGGTCTTTTTGTGAAGCTTAGGTCTTCATTCTTTTGTCGGTCGGCTCTGATATGTTGCACCGGGTGGTCCGGGAGATCGTTTGTGATTTATGTGTATATGTAGATATATCTTTTGGATTGTACATGTATGAATCTGTATATGACAGACAAACTTTTTATGTTATATATATGAGATTTCAGTTGCAGATTTTCCGCTTTTATTCTGTACCTGAATAGTGGGTGTTAGGAACTGAGTTCCTCTGTGTGTATTAATACCTGATTGTTGTATATCTTTATGAGCAGGTTTTTGTTTTTTGTCTCAATTGATGTGATTCCTTATTCTATGCCATGAAAGTTTGAATTATACTCTGATTATTTGTTATCGCTTTAATTAATTGGGGGTATAGATTGGGGGTGTTACATTAAGTGGACCTTTAGCAGCGTTTTTTCTAGCCTTTTATGCTTTCTATTGGCATCTTTCGGCAGCGCTTTTTTAGGAAAAAGCGCTTTCTATTGTCCCCCTTTAGACAACGCTTTTTGAAGCGCCGTCTAATGTATTTTTTATTTCACTTTAAAGCAGCGCTTTTAATGGAAAGCGCTTTCTATTGTGAACTATAGGCAGCGCTTTTTCTGAAAAGCAATGTCTTTTCTTCACGTAAATTGTGCTTTTTGAAAGCACTTTTTTATAAATCACAATTTAGGAAGCGTTGCACTGAATATTCTTTCTTATTTAGAAAGCATATTTTTGGAAATAATACCATAAACCTATATAATTCAAGCCGTTATTTCAAACACATAGGCATTATATGACATTCAACAAGCCTTTTTTTCAACACATAGGCCTTATATTTCAACCATTGAGCCTTTATTTAACAAACAAGCTTTTATTCAAGCATAGGCATTATATACCATTATAATCCAAAATATATACACCATTATAATTCAACACATAAACCATTTGATATAAATCAACACAACAACTTTCATACCTTATATGATTCTTTTCTCAATAAAGTATTCACACAATTCCTCCTTGATTTCTTCCAATTTATCTTTCGAGTAATGAGCACACTTGTATTCATCAAAGTACTACATAATAAAACATAACATGCATGATTTAGTTAAAAGTAATAAATTATATGAAATATTCGATAAATATTAAAATAAATCCTAAGTTATAAATCCATACCATGATTGGAGTCTCTATTTGATCCAAATGAAGGATTTCTCTCATAAACCTCAAAACGTAATAACCGCAATCTATACTTGTATTGCTCTAACAAAATAAAAACAAATAAGAATATATAGTTGTCTTGTTTTATCAAGTATCATAACAAAGATTAAAATGAAATTAGAATGAAAAACTAACCCGTTGCCAGTATTATACGTGCGGAAGACACGAAATAGAATCCCGCGCATTAATTTGTCATACAAGAACCTTAAATAAAAACATAATAAATATTAGACTATTTTCATTGAAATGTGTAAATAAATTGTTCAACTTATTAAATAATAGACACGAAATAGTACCTTTTACACTAACGTCTCTTTCTTTTCTTGGTTGGAATATGTTCTACTCGTCTCTTAACAACACGGACGGTTGGATTGATCCAAATACCCTCATTATGATCATTTCTAATATATGATTCATTTGCTATAATATTCTCATCTTGATCATTTCTAGTAAACGATTCAATCTCAACATCAATATCACCTTGATCTCCAATATTTTCATCAATTACTTTGTTAGATAAAAGCACTATAGACCATTTCGTACTTGTCGGATCAGTGACATAGAACACTTGTTTAGCTTGAGAGGCAAAAATAAAAGGCTCATCTTTGTACCCCACCCTATTAAGATCCACTTGCAAAAATCCTGACTTATCTATTCGTAAGCCATTATTATTTTCAACCCACTTGCAACCAAATATAGGAACCTGAAACTTCTCAAAATCAAACACCCAAATGCGCTCGATAACCCCAAAATATGACTGATTTGTAAATTTGGGGTTTAAGTCCTTCACACTTGAAATGCGCATTGCTTCAGCTACCATGGTGACACCACTATTTTGCATAGTACTTTTATCATCTTGTTCTTTGGTATAAAACGTGTATCCATTAATTGCGTATGCGCTATAAGAAAACACAACCTGACTTGGACCATATGCTAAACATCACAACCTTTCTGTTATTGAAGCAGGATCTGAATAATACTTTGAATATATGTGATCCTTAAACCAAGGTATAAAACTTCGATTGTGCTCTCGTACTATCCAATTTTCATTTCTATTTGGATTTATACCTCGGAGAACATCCTTGTGCATTTCAACATACGGCTTAACCTCGTTTTCATTGTGCAGAACATACAAATGCACTTGATCACGTTCAAACCTTGATATTGTCACAACTTTATTTCCAATTAATTTTTTTCCTTCTTTTTTTTCGACAATATGAGATTTGGGGAGTCCAATTGATTGAACATTAGACAGATATTCAGAACAAAACTCAATCGCTTCTTTAACAATGTATCGTTCAGCAATACAACCCTCGGGTCGACTTCGGTTTTTCACATACCCTTTTAGTATTTTCACATAACGTTCAGCAGGGTACATCCATCTCATATAAGTTGGTCCACATAATTGTGTCTCTTTCACAAGATGTACAACTAGATGCACCATTATGTCAAAAAACGAGGGTGGAAAATATATTTCAAGCTTACACAAAGTAATAACTATTTCTTTTTGCAATGTTGGTAAGATCATAGGATCGATCACCTTACTGTAAATTGACTTGAAGAAAGAACACAATTTAGTTATTGCGCTTCTTACTTTTTCTGGCATAATAGAACGTATACCTATTGGTAGAAAATGTTCCATTATAACATGGCAATCATGCGTCTTTAAACTCTTTAACTTGAGGTCTTTCATAGACACAAGTCTTCTAATATCTGAAGAGTATCCTTCTGGAACTTTAACTTCACTTAGAAACTTACACAATACTTTTTTGTCCTTTCTAGATAGTGTATAGGCAGCAGGTGGTAGATATGTTCGACTTCCTTTCTTCAAGGGTCCTAATTCAGTTCTTATCCCCATTGCTATCAAGTCCTTTCTTGCTTTAAGGCCATCCTTAGACTTTCCTTGTATATTGAGTAACGTACCAATAACACTGTCAAATACATTTTTTTCAATACGCATAACATCGAGAAAATGTCTTACATACAACGATTTCCAATATGGAAATTCAAAAAAATTTGACCTCCTCTTCCACCCACTCTTAAGAAGCGTATGTGCAAAAGGCTTGCCAAACTAAATACTCACATCTTTCACCTTTTCAAAAATTTGATCACCTGTCAATATAGGTGGAGCTCTACCTTGATCACCAAACTGAATACTCCACATACAACAATTTCACAAAAGATTTTTCAATATTCATGCTAACCGTTTCAAACTAACTACACAACTAACTTAAAAGCTCATAACCGAACTGCTTTAAACTTGGTTCTAGCATTTCACCAAACACTTGGTGTGAGAGTTACGAAACGAAAAATATTCTAACCAACATTGTATCAACAACAACAGAACCAACATTGTATCAACAACAACAGAACCACATTTTATCAACATTGTATCAACAACAACTACAGAACCAACATTGTATCAACAACAACAATAGAAGCAACATTCAATAACAACAGTTGTGAGAGAGAATGAAAATGGTACATACCTCTTCTTCTCCTTCGTTTTCTGCTTCTTCTTCTTCTTGTTTCAACAAAAACGAAAATAGAAGACGCGAGAGAGAACGGTGGCGGTCGGAGAAAGTACAATGGCGGTCGGAGAATGATGCCGGTCGGAGAAAGTTCAGTGGCGTTCGGAGAAAGGAGGAAGGAGAAAGGAAGAACAGTCGCGAGAGAGAAAGGAGTGAAAAAGATTAGAAAAAATGAGTAGGGCTCTTCTGAAAACAAGCGTGTTTTTATTTTTTAATTATTAAATGACATAAGGCAGTGCTTCTGGAAAGCGCTTTCTTAGGTGCTAGATTTAGCAGCGCTTTTTCCTTAGAAAGCGCTTTCTTTTCATTGGCCTATAGCAGCGCTTTCAGAAAGCGCTTTCAAATGTGGGGCCAATTTAAGGACTTTAAAAGCGCTTTTCAAAAGCGCTTTCTAAGGTTACCCTTTAGCAGCGCTTTTTAAAAGCGCTTTCTAAGGTTATACCTTTGGCAGCGCTTTTGTAAAAGCACTTTCTAAGGTGGGGTCTATGTACATCCTTTAGCAGCGCTTTTAGAAAGCGCTTTCTAAAGGTAGCCTTTAGCAGCGCATTTTTTTAGCGAATTTTTTTCAAAACTTATAGCAGCGCTTTGTGATAAAAGCGTTGTCTTTGTAGTGTTGCCAAAAGCGAATTTTGTTGTAGTGAAGGCAGTATTCTCGGTGAACCTTTTCTCAGACTGTCACTATTAGAATTTGTCAAAGAAATTTAGTTTCTCAGAGAGGATTAATTCCCGGTGAAACTTCTCTTGAATTTCTTCAAACCCTAGAACTGTTCATTAAAGGAAAGATTATTCTCGATGAAGCTTTTCTTGAACTCTTCTTAAGTTTAGACCCATAGGCTTCCTAAAAGCATCCCCGCCTCCTCTTGGGCTTTGTACAAGGACCCGTCGGCTTCTTAGAAGTTCTCATGCATTCTCTTGGGCTTAATACAAGGACCCTGAAGACCTCTTAAAGGTATAAGTCAGAACTTAGTCATCCTTTGCTAGAGCAGTCTTTCTAGTGTCAAACCTCAGACCAATTTAGGGTTGATTCTCATCCCTTAAAACACTTGCCTCCTCTTGGGCATCATACAAAGATAAACTCTTCCATACCAGTAGACTTGGACAGTCTAAATCTCCTCTTGAGTCTCAAAGACATTCTCAAATTCCCTACAAACATAGAAGAAACCCCGGTCATTCTGGATCAAACTCCAGCAGAGTTATGACCCATGGGTTCTAAAACCCAGTCTCTCTCCTAAAAATCCCACAGCCAGGTTCAGTTTATCCTCAGTATAACACTATCATAACCTCAAGGTCTCTGATATCTCAACTCTGTTGTAACCCTTAGCAAGCGTTGATTCCCCCATTTGGACCTGCCTCGGGATCTCAATAATCAAGGGTTTATTTGTATGCGAAGAGGTTAGTTTGAAAAAAAATTTTGTTTAGAGGTTTATATTGAAATTGGCACGACGACAAATTGAGAGTTTGGTTGAAAATGAGTGAGAATCGATCCTAGTCCCTAGGGGTGCTCCTAGTAATGAAACCACGATGAAAGGTGATAGGTTGATGGCGATGCTAATGAGCAATCGACTTACAGGGGTTGTTTTGAAAATGGGCTCGATGACGAATCGAGAATTAGTTTGAAAATGGGTTGTCTATGCTAGTCCCTAGGGGTGCTCCTAGTAAACAAACCACAATCAAAGAAACAACGAATGCGTACATCGGAATAGGAGCGGGGGTACATGTAAAGTACAAGGGATGACATGAAATAAAAGGTCTCATTGTAAGGTAGCCCAAGAGGAAGCCGTGTGTGTGCGAAGTGTCCTAAACTAAGCCTTGAGCAAGAGTCGGACAAAAGCTCCAAGCAAAGGATAGTAACCAACAGTCCACCAATTAGTCTTTTATTGTTTTGATATTTTTAATGTGTTTTAATTAAGGTATGAACAAAGAAAATAAGAGAGTTAGATGAACAAGTATGAATATGATGGATAATATGAATATGAACAAGATAATATGAACAAGAATATAAAGCAAGGTAATATTGACGAAAATTAAAGTTAATTGTTAGTTGATTAGTTGTTAGGAGCAAATGATACAGGACATGTAGCGCTAAACCATCATAGCACGATATAGGACGAAGATCACACTATAGGAGGATGCGCAATTTGATCTTTGTGCAAAAACACGATGGAGAAATGATATTGAGGATCATTCTCCAATGAAATCGTGCTACACAAAAATAAAAGATGGATGATCTCGTCTTAATCAAAAACTCAACAAGAAGTTCCATGATATCTAAGACTTTCATTGATCGAAAAATAGAAATAGAAGAAGATAATGGAAAATGAAATAAAAATCGAAATGAGATAGAAAAGATGAAAGGTCTCATCTTTACCAAGATTTTAAATCGATAAATCGACAATCTATGGTTATAGATTTTCATTGACCAATAAAAAAAGAAAAATGGCCTCATATTGATCAAGATTTAGTCGATTTGAATAAATCAACCAAATTATTACCTTTTGTTATATCATTGGCCAAAAAATAAAAATGAACTCAAAAATAAAATAAAAACTAACTAAACGTGGAATAAGTATATTACTTTAAAAAGGAAAGGAAAAATTAGAAATTAGTATGAAATAAATAAAAAAAATGGGGGGCTGAATTGAAAGAGGGAGTGTCAAGGATTCACACGGGCTTTTGAGCCCATCATCCTACAACATGGTTTGTAAGATAAAAAAACAAGGCATCGAACCTAAATCACGGTTGAGACACAACAACCTTTCATCATTTCATTTTTTCAAAGAAAACAACATAGAAATAACACATCACCAAGCAACACAGTCAAAGGCACGATCAAAACAATTACATGCTCTTAAAAAGGGTCATGATGAGAAACACAACAACAACGATTTCAGAAACAAGGTTTTGAGGAAAAATAAGAACAACATGAACGCATCGACCGATATTCCAACCTTTCCTATTTCTGAATCTTCCGTCAAGCTTCTCGTTCAACACGGTTCATACTCAGGTTTGTTTGGTTTCAGTTTCAATCTTCATCTCCTCTTCTCCTTCATATGATTTTGTGTCGATGGGTTTGTCTGTGTGTATGAGTTGGGTTATGAATGGGTTGTTGTTGTTTGTAGGTTTGGGATTTTGGTTTGTGGTGTTTATGAGTTTGAAGAATGTTCTATAAGAGTTGGTGTTGTTTGGGTTGAAGAAAGTTTTTGAGGCTTTGTGAATTTGGGAAAGGAGCTGTCGGGTTTGGAAAGTTTGAAAAGGATTTGAAGAAGGTTGGATTCGAAGAAAGGTTGATGGAGATTTGAGGTTGAAGAAGGTATTATTCAGAGTGAATTTCTGCAGGGTTTCAAAGGCTTCTAGAGCTTGTCCTATGGAATGAGAGAGGGTTGAATTTATAGAGGGAATGAAGGGTAGAATGGGAAGAGGATTATGTGAGCTGGTAAGAGAATGAGTTATTGCTGCATTTTGGCAACGTTGTTGTACGATGAAAAGCGGTTACGTCGTGTGAAAGAATTGATTCATTGAAGATTTGTTTTGAGGTCCTCTTGTTGTGCGCTTTGGCTGGCGTTGTGGGCTGTAATAAGGTTTGTTGGGTGTCTTACTGCAAGGTGAGGTCTGGGTCGTACGGTTGCGTTGTGGAAAGTTTGGAAAGGAGGTGGGGTCAGCTGAAAGTTTTGCTTTTGGTACGATGCGTATTATTTTTCATTATCATTTCTTCATTTCAAAACTTGGTTTTGTGTTTGCTGATGCGTTTGAATTTGTCTTCTTTGGTTTGCAAGCAATACAGGTTCGTTGTAGTGGGTTGCAGTTTGTACGTGGCTGGTGTTTTGCAGTAGTATGCATTGTGAAGGATTGTTGGTGGGGTCGGTTTGCAGAGAAAGTTGTACGGGTCCTGATGAAGTTTGTGCATACCATTTGCCTGGTTTGTGTGGGTCAGCGTGTGATGGTCTTGGTGTGATAGAATTCTTTTGTAGTCCTTTTTTATTCTTGTAACCACTTGTAATGGATGATGATAATGGGCTTTGTAGAACTCTTTTGAATAATGAATGGACTTTGAGTTTGAAAGCTTGTAACTTTGAACAATTGATTTTTGTAGAGACTTGGCAATGTGTTTTTGATTATATGAACTTAATGGACAATGGATGTTAAAAAACAAAGCAAAAAGATAGTTTATGACAAAATGATTTAAATTTAATATGTGGAAATTAAAGTATATAATGGATTAAAAAGAAAATTAAAAAATGGTTAGAACATGAATGGATACTTGTTTATTAAAAGTGGATCTAGAAAAATAATGAATTAAATTGAAAAGTGGATTTGAAGAATAGTTAACTGAATTTGGACATGAATTGGATATGAAAATGGATTAATGGATTTGGATAAAACGAAAAGGAAAATGAGGTGATGGACTTGAATCATGAGGAAGAATTCTTGGCTTAGATCCACAAATGCATAGTGATTGAACTTAAACCAACACGGCACTTGAATTGAATCCAAAAAGTGCACCGAAATCCTGAATTGGAAATGATCTGGTCCTTGACAACACAGCCTGATAACTTAATCAACACGCAGGTGAATTGCCTGATACAAACGCTGATTGGGACTTCACACACATCATTTGAATCAATCACAACCAGACCTTGATCCCAAGACAAACTTGTCTGACCATTGAACCTTAATCACTACAACAACCAGAGACAATATTATTTTGATTTTCTGAATAATGGTTAGTGGATGGAAGTACAAATGAAAATATACACAGGTAGGACAAATTTGGGGTATGACTGATGCCTCTATCTAATTGGCTTAAACCGAGCAAGATGAACTGCTACGACGTTCATTCTTTCGAGGTATAAGACAATTAGATATAAAGAAGACCACAAATTTGTCCGAAAAGAAAGAAAATGCTTGGGAGGTGGAATGATGGATAGTTTGCAGAGGTCGTTATCACCAAAAGGATGATAACAGGAAATCTGACACCAAAACGGTGACAGACCTATCACCAAAAGGATGATAGTGAACACACGCACACAGACCCTTCCACCAAAAGGATGAAAATAAGGTCAAAGCCTGCTATTACCAAAAGGATAATAGGACACACACACAACTATCTGACACCAAAAGGATGAGAGACCTATCACCAAAAGGATGATAGTAACACACGCACACAGACCCTTCCACCAAAAGGATGAAAATGAGGTCAAAGCCTGCTATTACCAAAAGGATAATAGGGCACACACACACACACAGACCCTTCCACCAAAAGGATGAAAATGAGGTCAAAACCTGCTATTACCAAAAGGATAATAGGGCACACACACACAGACCCTTCCACCAAAAGGATGAAAATGAGGTCAAAGCCTGCTATTACAAAAAGGATAATAGGGCACACACACACAGACCCTTTCACCAAAAGGATGAAAATGAGGTCAAAGCATGCTATTACCAAAAGGATAATAGGGCACACACACACACAGACCCTTCCACCAAAAGGATGAAAATGAGGTCAAAGCCTGCTATTACCAAAAGGATAATATGGCACACACACACACAGACCTTTCCACCAAAAGGATGAAAATAAGGTCAAAGTCTGCTATTACCAAAAGGATAATAGGGCACACACACAACTATCTGACACCAAAAGGATGACAGACTTATCACCAAAAGGATCATAGTGAACTCACACACGCAGACCCTTCCACCAAAAGGATGAAAATGAGGTCACAGCCTGCTATTACCAAAAGGATAATAGGGCACACACAGCTATCTGACACCAAAAAGATGACAGACCTATCACCAAAAGGATGATAGTAAACTCACGCACGCAGACCCTTCCTCCAAAAGGATGAAAATGAGGTCACAGTCTGCTATTACCAAAAGGATAATAGGGCACACACAACTATCTGACACCAAAAGGATGACAGACCTATCACCAAAAGGATGATAGTAACACACGCACACAAACCCTTCCACCAAAAGGAAGAAAATGAGGTCAAACCTTGCTATTACCAAAAGGATAATAGGGCACACACACACACAGAGAACTTTCCACCAAAAGGATGAAAATGAGGTCAAAGCCTGCTATTACCAAAAGGATAATAGGGCACGCACACACAGACCCTTCCACCAAAAGGATGAAAATTAGGTCAAAACCTGCTATTACCAAAAGGATAATAGGGCACACACACAGAGACCCTTCCACCAAAAGGATGAAAATGAGGTAAAAGCCTGCTATTACCAAAAGGATAATAGGGCACACACACACAGACCCTTCCACCAAAAGGATGAAAAAGAGGTCAAAGCCTGCTATTACCAAAAGGATAATAGGGCACACATACACACACATACCCTTCCACCAAAGGATGAAAATGAGGTCAAAGCCTACTATAACCAAAAGGATAATATGGCACATTTCCACTAAAAGGATGAAAATAAGGTCAAAGCCTGCTATTACCAAAAGGATAATAGGGCACACACGCACACAGACCTTTCCACCAAAAGGATGAAAATGAGGTCAAAGCCTGCTATTACCAAAAGGATAATAGGGCACACACACAGACCCTTCCACCAAAAGGATGAAAATGAGGTCAAAACCTTCTATTACCTAAAGGATTATAGGGCACACACAGTGTTAGAGGTTGTCATTCACCAAAAGGATGGTACACATACCAAGGGTTTACGGATCGGTGGCACCAAAAGAATGACGGATCAATGCAAACTACTACCACTAAAAGGATGATAGGAACTTTCCACTTGCGAGGACCAACACCAAAAGGATGCAGGTAAGGTTTAATTGACAGGGTTTGGCTATCACCAAAAAGATGATAGTATGACAATTGACAAAAGGTCAAGTTTGCTGGGGATATGATGAGTGAAGCTTATTCGTAGACATCAACAAAAGGTTGAAGGGATCCAACTCAATGAGGAACGCCCACTGACTTGGAAAAATGATGTTGATTGAACTGGGGATAACAAACTTCATCAACAAAAGGTTGAGGAACACAACTCAATGAGGAACGCCCACTGACTTGCTTAGAGATCACAATTTCATCAACAAATGGTTGCAGACTTCTTGAGGAACGCCCATCAACTTGAAGAAGATGCCCCTGATTGGGCTGAAGATCATCTTGAGCTTGGGATTATTCAACAAAATGTTGAAAACTTCGTAAGGAACGCCCACAGATTTACTGGAGATGCCCCTGACTGTGCTGAAGATTGCTTTGAAATCTTGTCTTGTTCAACAAAAGGTTGAGACAACTTCGTGAGGAACACCCACAGATTTGCTGAAGATGATGCCCCTGGCTGGGCTGAAGATCGTCTTAAAATCTAGAGATTGATCCTAGATCTTGACTATGCATGCATGAATGCTTGATTTTGTAATGATGTGCAATGCAAATGCTGACGCACGAAGATGCAAGTGCTGGGGAAGTATGATTTGGTTTTTTGGGATGCACATGATGCATATGATGTCTATGATGTCGAATGCGATGCATATGATTGCAGACGGGTGATTGGATATGTTTTGTAAGAGTGTCAGCATGGTGGACTTTTGGGTAGTTGCCAATGTGAATTTGACTTCGGGTGGTGGGAGGGATTTGATTTCCTCGACACTCAGTTCGTTGAAGACGCCATGATTGAAGTAGACTAAAATGCTGTCGAAGCCTTGAATTTGATCACTTGCTTTTGTGTTTGTCGGCCAGGATAACCTGAGAATGAGCGTAGCGACGTGATCAACTCATGAAGATTGTGCTTTTGCTCTGAATTTGACGATTGCTAATGTCTGGCAAGGCATGCTTGCCCAACTTAAAGATACAAAGGGATCTGCCTGCTGCAATGGATCTTGCCCCAGTCTGAACATGGTAATGGTCTGCCCATGATTAACTAGTCCTGAAGTGGTCTGATCTTTGGAAAGCTGAGCTTTGATATGCTTTGAGATAGCTTGCCCCTGATTGAGCTATTGAAGGATTTGCCCCCTGATTGAGCTGTTGAGGTAGTCTTGCTTTGGGTTGGCACCACTGAAAGTTCAAATTCCTCTTCGATTACCCCTTTGTCGGAGTTGTCTTGAATGTCTAGCATTGATTTGCAGTTAAAATTGCTCATTCACAAATGGTAATATTAATGCAATACTCATGCAAGTTTTGAAAAATAATCGTTTATTCGAGTGTCATGATATTGTGAGATGAATGGACCGTTAGTCCAGACGTTGTGCTGATTTTGGTGGTGTGAAAGACATGGCAAGGAGAATGACACCAATGCTGAAGATTAGCAAACATGTGGGGAGTCAGTTTACGCAACCTTGCAATAGTATACTTTCAGAATAAACCTCGCCTCAATTAGGTCTTTCGAGGGTTGTAACGTGGTCTGGTTCACAGTTTATGAAACAAAGGATATAAGGCTCAAGACTTGGTTTGTACCAATCCCTTCTTCGTGATGATCTCCAGTCCTACGTTCAGTTAAATCTGCACATGTTTGTATTCCAAAAGGGTTGACGGTTCAAGGTATGCTTGAAATGGCAGTCACCTTTATTTTGTTTTTTGATGAATGTCAGTGACCTTTTGGATTTTGACATGGTGGCCACTGAATCTTATTTTATTTTTGTTGAGGATCTGAGGGCCTCTTTTGTTTTTTTGCTTTTAATCCCTATCTTTTGCATGGACTGATTTTGCTTTTCGAGTCCATCAGGGTAGCCTTGATTTTTTACTAAGTCTCCTTTGAGGTGCTCAACTTAGCAGGCTTTTGATTTTTTTTGAAGGATTGTGACTGCCAAGTCATGGGTCATTCACTACTACAAAACGCTAAAACAACAACGCCAGGCTTACAACGCATCCTTTTATGCTGTTGTAATAGGCTAAAAATTTCTCGTCCATGTAAAAGCTGAGTCATTTAATGACGGTTGAATGAAACCACCGTAGTAATAAATAAAATGTATCTAGCTTCGATTCCCTGCAACTACATTTTTTCCATTTTTTAGAGTACATTTAGCCTGTGACAATTAAGTCCATTATTTTAAAAATAAATTGTAAATTATTTTACAACGGTTAAGATGAACAACCGTAGTAATAAATGAAATGTAACAAGCTTCGATTCCCTGCAACACATTTTTTCCTTTTTAGGATACATTTAGCGTGTGTCACTTAAGATTCCACGACAGTTTGTTTCTCCAACCGAGATTAAAAGGTTTACTGATAAATTAAAACAAAACTTATTATGTATTTCTTTCATAAGACGCCTTAATCGAATAAGTGAGCTAGAGACGCCCTAACCTTTACCCTCTTCATATCCATTCATTTGGAGCTTAAATATTGCTCAAAGAAGGTACTCTTCAACATCTTCATTCCTTTTTTCTTGGTTTATGCTCAAATATTAACCGTCTTCATCATTCATTTGCTTCTTCAGCTTCGAAGTAAGGTTCTCTTCAACATCTTCATTCCTTTTTTCTTAGTTTATGCTCAAATATTGACCATGTTCATCATTCATTTGCTTCTTCAGCTTCGAAGTAAGGTTCTCTTCAACATCTTCATTCCTTTTTTCTTTGTTCATATTATATATGCTCAAGTCATAATGAGATGTTTCATATGCTTTACGTTTAGTATGAGAGTACATCTTCATTGATTTTTTCTTTGTTCATATTGTATATGTATATGCTTGAGTTTTTGGATTAGATTTTGGGTTGTCATTCACATTATTATACATGTATAAATTTCAGAAGTTGTAATGGATCGTAGTTGGATGAAAGCCAATAGATTAGATCCGGTTTATGATAACGGAGTTTGTGAATTCCTTGAATACGCTGATAAACATCTTCCCGACAATGATGGTATCTTTTATTGTCCTTGTGTTGTTTGCGCTAATATCAAAAAGGGTACAAAGAAAGAAATATACAATCACCTTTGTTGTGATGGTATATGTCAAAATTATATAATATGGACGTGGCATGGTGAGGTGGATAATAAGGAAAGTCGGGCATCACAAAGTCAAAGAGTGGAGGAAGATGAATATATGGAAGATCACCTAGAGGATATGTTCCGTGATATTGGGGAATCTTCTTTTATGAATGCTCATATTTATGATAATTTATGTCGTGATAAAGACACCCCTTTATATAAGGGATGCACAGAGTTCACACGATTGTCGGTGGTGTTAAAGTTGTTTAATCTGAAGGAAAAAAATGGATGGTCGGATAAAAGTTTCACGGAATTACTTGAATTGCTACAGTAAATGTTACCAGAAGATAACAAATTGCCGGATCGTTGCTATAAGGCCAAGAATATATTGTGTCCACTGGGTCTGGAGTATATCAAGTTACATGTTTGCCCTAATGATTGCATATTATACCGGAAAGAGTATGAAGACTTGTTTCAATGTCCGAAATATGGTGTGTCGCGTTACAAGCTGAAGGCTAGCAATGGTGATGACAATGATCATCTATGACAATGTTAGTAGGAAGCATCCTCCTGCTAAAGTGTTATGGTACTTGCCAATACTTTCACGATTAAAGAGACTTTTTGCTAATTCGAATGATGCAAATAATCTTAGATGGCATGCAGATGAAAGGATTCGTGATGGAAACATTCGCCATGTAGCTGATTCTTTGCAATGGAAGAAAATTGATTCGTTGTTTCCGGATTTTGGAGTCGAGCCAAGAAATCTTAGGCTTGGGCTTGCCACCGATGGAATGAACCCCTTTGGTAATATGAGCACTAATCATACTTCATAGCCTAGTCTTCTCACTATTTACAACCTATCTCCTTGGTTGTGCATGAAGCGCAAGTATATACTATTAAGTATGATGATTTCTGGACCACGACAACCTGGTAACGACGTAGATGTTTATCTTAGTCCATTAATTGATGATTTACGACTCTTGTGGGATGAAGGCGTTGAAGTTGATGATGCATATTCAGGGGAAAAGTTTAATATGCGTGCAATGTTATTTTTCACAATTAACGACTTTCCGACTTACGGTAACTTGGCGGGATACAGTGTCAAAGGACATAAAGCGTGTCCTATATGTGAAGATGATACTTGTTATCACCAACTTGAGTTGGAAAAAAAAACCGTTTACCTTGGGAATCAAAAATTTCTAAAAATGGGTCATCCTTATCGTAGATTGCGAAAGGCTTTTAATGGAGAGCAAGAGTTTGGTGAGGCTCCTAAACCTTTAACCGGGGATGAAGTTTATCAACGGTAGGAATACATTAATGTTGTCCTTGGGAAGAGAGAAAAAGAAAAAGGTGGGAAGAGAGAAAAATAAAAAGGTGGGAAGAGAGGAAAAGAAAAAGGGACAGTTGCAAAAAATATATGGAAAAAGAGGTCTATCTTCTTTGATTTTCCATATTGGTCAAATCTTGATGTTAGACATTGTCTTGATGTGATGCACATGGAGAAAAATGTGTGTGATAGTTTGATTGGCACACTTCTAAACATTTCGGGCAAGACTAAAGATAGTAAGGCTTCCCGTCTTGATATGGAGAAGATGGGTATACGGAAACAGTTGGCTCCAATAGAGAAAGGAAAAAGAACATGTCTGCCTCCAGTATGTCACACTCTATCTAAAAAGGAAAATAAGATGTTCTGCGAGTGTTTGCAAGGTATTAAAGTTCCGCAAGGTTACTCATCAAACATCAAGAAACTTGTATCAATGAAAGATCTCAAGTTAATTGGTTTAAAATCTCATGATTATCATGTATTGATGCAACAACTTCTACCATCGGCTATCCTTGGGATCCTTCCAAAAAATGTGAGAGTAACTATAGCGATATTGTGTTTATTCTTCAATGCCATATGTAATAAACTTCTTGATTTCAAAAAATTGGATGAATTAGAAGATGAGGCTGCCATAATCTTGTGTCAATTGGAGATGTATTTTCCGCCATCATTTTTTGACATTATGGTTCACTTAATTGTTCATCTCGTAAGAGAAATCAGAATTTGTAGTCCAGTTTATTTAAGGTGGATGTATCCAATAGAGCGATATATGAAGATCTTTAAAGGTTATACGAAGAATCATCACCGACCGGAAGCTTCGATTGTTGAAAGGCACATCACAAAAGAAGCTGTTGAGTTTTGTACAAACTATTTGTCGGATGCAGATTCTATAGGAATTCTAAAGTATCGTCATGCTGACACAGACGGAAGAGGTATTCAGGGTCTAAATGTTAGGTCAATGGCTCGAGATGTAGTTATTCAATCACATTTCTATATATTGAATAATATAGAGGAGGTTCAACCTTTCATAGATACTCACAAAAGACTTATGAAGAAAAAATATCCCCGAATGAATGACAAGTTGTTGTTGATAGAGCATAACAATAGATTCATGGATTGGTTTAATAAAAGTGTATCTAATGATCCTAGTGCATCCGAGATACTTAGATGGTTATCGTACGGGCCAAAATTTTGTGTCATTACCTGGAGTGCATACGACATTGGTCATTATACCTTTTATACAAAATCAAAAGATGATCGTAGTACAATGCAAAATAGTGGGGTTATGGTTGAAGCATAATCGATGTATTTCTCTAGTTCGAAAGATAAGAATCCGGTATTGGAAACTACCGCGTTTTATGGTGTCATTGATGAGATTTGGGAGATTGATTATGTTATTTTCAAAGTGGCTTTATTTAAATGCAAGTGGGTTCCCAATAATAGTAATGGTGTAGACATTGATGACTTAGGATTCACCCGGGTCGACCTTGGCAAGGCATCTTTTAATACAGAACCATTCATCATGGCTTCTCAAGCAAAACAAGTTTTCTATGTTTCCGATCCATCGGACAAATCGGGGAAATGGTCAATCGTTCTCCAAGGAAAATACATTCCTCTTAGTGATGAAAGTCTTGATATTCCGTCCACACCTTCTTACACAACACAAGTTCCTACCTCATATGATGAAGTTAATGCAGATGTCGTGCATGCTATACGACTCGATCATGAAGAGGACATATGGGAAAATTAACAAGTACGTAATTTATTATTTATTCATAATATATTAATTGTATGTTATAGTTTAGAAGTATTTTTACTAACAAGTATAATTATTTGAAATCATAGGTATTTTGAGTCCTGACACCAGGCCAGGAGACAAGACACCAAGAGACAAGATACCAATACACCAAGTTACAATTATGTGAAGTTATGTAATGTGTGTAAACTGTAATATGGTATATGTGATATTTTATTTATGTAGGTTGTTTGTTTTGATATACTGTAATCTGGTATATGTGATATTATGAATATGATACGATTAATATTATTATGAAAACTATGTCACAAAATGTGAATTGTATTTTTCTGCTGTGCTGAGATATGGAGAACAATAATACAAGTAAAAAAATGGGATTAATTATAAAAGTAGGATGATATTTGTTAATTTTACAAAAACTTTAACGACAGTTATATTTACTAACCGTTATAATATCTGGCGGGCTGTCCAGCAAAAAATAAATATCAAAACTATGCTGTTGGGAATCGAACCGAGGACAATTATATTTATTACAACGGTGTGTAAAACTGTTGTGATAGTTAGCGCACTTTCCTGTTTATTACAACGCATACAAGGTCGTCATTGTAAGTATCATATATACAATAACAATCTACATAACAACGCCCTCGCCCGTGTCATTATATGTCATTCCTAACCATTGTTAAATGGGTTTTTTGTAGTAGTGATTGACGAACAACCGTCATGTCTTGTGGAATTTTGCTTTGTGATTTGGGTGGGTAATTGGGTTAACTGAACACTACCTTACCCCAGGTTGAGTGTAAGGGTTTGAATATCCGAAGGAAACTGCTACTTCTTGGCTCAAAGTGGTTAACTAGGGATTAACTCCTTGTCTCTCAAGTGTTTGGGGGGTTGAAAGAATGCTTGTACATCATCGACGGATTTTGTCCGAAAGCATACATTTTGCAATTATAGGTATTTTGATGTCATCATCCTCCCTCCAATCATTGCTAAACGACAGTTGATAAATAGAGTGAAATGGAAATAAATGTGTCTATGATGAGTGAAAATGAGTGAATACTACATAACTGATTCAAAACATGCATAGTAAGAAAATCGCATACAAATGGCAATGTTCAAAGCATACAGTACTTAAACAAATAAAGACAAAATACAAGAATGCATATGATGGGATGGCAACATGACTGCCTTCTTCGGGGAATGAACTTGACTTTATTTGACTTGACTTGATGCTGGAACTAGTTTGGCTGTGCAGCGGGTTTTTGATGACGTTTAGAGCCCTCCCATTGAATGTGAGAAACTTTGAATCAATCAGGTCTTGAACTTTGTGCTTGAAAGCTCTGCAGTCCTTGATCTGGTGTCCTGGAGCGCCCTTATGATACTCACAATGAGCATTAGCATCATAATCTGGAGGGATGACAGTTGGAGGAGCCAGGTCTCTCAGAGTAATGGCCATCTTCTCCATTAATTGAGCAAATATTTGAGCATATGACGTCGACAGCCGATCAAAGTGTTTATCTGGCCTCCTTGTCCTCTATTGATTAGGTTGACGATGTTGCTGAGCAGCTCGCTGTTGTTGATTCTGAGGAGGATACTGATACCCTTGTTGATTGTATGACTGTTGTTGAGGAGCCTGTTGCTGAGGTATTGGAGCTTGAACAATTGTATGATAAGGCATTGGAGCATATTATGCAACAGCAAAATACGGATACTGGAAGTATGGCATTTGAAAAGACATTGGAGAGGGAGCTTGTTGAGCTTGCCCTTTTTGAGCAGAGATGGCATTTGTTTCGCCTTCCTTGTTTTTGTATCCATTGAAAGGCTTCTTGGCTTGAGACTGACTGCTAGAACCTCCTTGGATCTTTCCGCTCTTCAGACCCTCTTCAATTCTCTCACTGACAATCACCAAGTCAGAGAATCCAGCAGAAACACTACCAAATAGCTTCTCGTAGTACTGGACTTGCAAGGTACCCATGAAGATGTCAATCAGTTCACGGTCAACCAGAGGTGGATGCACTCTTGCGGCTAGCTCTCTCCAGCATTGCGCGTACTCCTTAAAGGATTTGTTGTCCTTTTGAGCCATACTCTGAAGTTGAGTACGGTTCGGAGCAAGGTCAGTGTTGTATTTGTATTGCTTAACGAATGCATCAGCTAGCTCATCCCAAGTGCACACATTACTATGCTCCAGCTGCATATACCATTCAAGAGATGCTCCAGAAAAGCTGTCTTGGAAGCAATGGATCATCAACTTTTCATCTCTAGCATAAGCAGCCATTTTGCGGTAGTACATCTTCAGGTGGATGTTGGGATAGCTGATACCTTTGTACTTTGAGAATTCTGGCACCTTGAACTTGGGAGGAATGACAACATCTGGCACCAAGCACATTTCCAGAGCATTCAAAGAAGTTGAGTTGTGCCCCTCCATGACTCGGAGTTTCTCAGCTAGATCACAAAAAAATTTGATGGCTACAAAATCCTGAGCAGGAGTAGGATTGACAATTGGGATGGCAGCATGATAGTTCTGGACCTCATCATACTGATCTAGTAGATTTTCTTCAGCATAAGGAATAGGAATCTGAGTGATAACAGGTTGGGCTTGCGGAATAGCTCCAACAGTAACTCCAGATGTTGGAAGTGGTTGAGAAGTGGCTCCTTCAGCAGCAGGAGTGAAGTTCATTGGTATCCCATAAGTGATTGGATTGGTAATAGGAACAGAGAGCCTTGAGGTCGATCCTTGAACGGGCACATTGTTGTTGGCAGCAACGGCTTCACACAGTTCTTCTTCTTTTCTGGCCATCATGATGGATTCGAGAATCTGGTCGATATTTCCCTTTATAGAGTCTAATTCTTCTCTGAAGGCGGATTGCTCTTATTGAATCTGCTCCATCATACGTCTAGTGTTGGCTCGAGTTGCGTACTGGTGTCGATGAATCAGATTGATTTACTGGAGAAGGAAGGAAGTTGAAGTGAGATTCTGAGGTGGAAAATGCAATGCAAGATGCATAACAGATGCAATGCAATGCAATGACATGAGATGCAATGCAAGATGCAAGATCCAGGATCGCAGGATCAGACAGCTTCAAACAGTTCTGCGGTTGGTCGGAGATAACGGGTCAAGAACCACAGCTCAGATAAAAACAAGCTCGTGGGTAGGTTTCTAAAATGGGTAGGTGCCTAGAGTTATGGATATATTTCGACACATTATAGCCAAGATAAAGAGACATCCGACTATAATATCCTCGAAATAATCTCGTCTAGGTGAGGTCTTCGTTTCTTCCCCACAAGAAAGACTCCTCGGAGGCGTCCACTACACAACCATCGACACACGGGTTCTAAGTAGGGTTCTCAGAATCCTAGATCGAGGTCGAAAATATTACTGTCAGGAAGTAATACGTTCGAGGGATCTCATCTGATTGGGGCATTCGCATTAACCCACAAGGAGTTAACACTACCAACCACCATGGATAAATGGGTTAATGGTCCTTGGGATCAACGACTCATGCTCGAAAACATTACCATCGCGATGAAGGAACACCGAAACGATAACATCTCCAAGGGAGTCTACTCCAAGCGGGGTTTTTGCTTTGGCTCATGTGGAAGAGACCACGGTAGCCTCCACTAAACAACCACCATCCTAATCCTAGGGTTTTTCTCGACTCGGGTGTAGAGCTATCTCACAAAGTTCCCAATATAAGAACAACCTAACAATGTCACAAAAGGTAACACATATAAGGAAATATGAAAGCAAATAAATAATTAAACAAGCGAGAATAAAACATGCAAACAAAACTAACGAGCATGCGATTCGAATCAAGATAGGCTCGAATCTCTCTTGCACGGTGTCGCTCCTGAAAGATTCGCATCCAACGGTACAAACGCGAGAGTGGCGCAGAAAACACAGAGTCGCCAGCAATGTGTATTTATCCCAAGAGAGGGAAAGGAAACACTGCATAAACCTGAAGAGAAAGGGGGAAAGACATGGTCATCGCAACCATAGTCCGAGTTCGGGAGTCGGTTATGCGAGGGGAAGGTGTTAGCACCCCACACATCCATCGTACTCAATGGGATCCACGCTTGTTGTCTAAACGGAGGGTGAGTTGTCCTACTATCTATGGCTGAACAAAAGAAAACGGGGATGGGGGTGACTAAGACGGACTCGGTAGGACATATTCGATGCCCTAGGCCTACGTACTCCCTCAGTGCAATGGGAAAGTCAAAGTCAATGTAATTCGGACGGGAACTGTGAGTCATGATCGGTGTCATCCGAACAAAAAGACCTGCATGATTGATGAGGTATGTTTTATTATGTATGCAACAAAGGAAACACATTGCCATTTTGATGTGGGTTTTTAATGCAAAAAAATAAAACAGAAAGACAGAGATCAAAATATTTGAGTGTGAAAAGTCCTTTATTGATGATAAAGCAAAACATGCAACAGTTAAAAGCCCTACAAATAAAATCACTACGTCTTGGGCAGAACGCGTGATTAACATAATAGGAAAACAAAGCAATTACTCGAAGCTAGTCACCTGAATGACTTTTTCAGAAGACCAGTTGCACAGACTTTCTCCCGGGACGCAAGGGCGGATCCAGCTATCCAAATCACAATCACTGTCCCCTTCTTCCTCAATGGCATTAACTCTGTCGAAGAAAACACCGGCACTGGTGAAACGGACTGGGCCATAGAATTTGGGAGGATCCCTGGCTCTCCTGGGTGGCTTGTATCCCAATCCATAGGTATTCCCTTTCGGCTGAACTTCAACCACTTGGCCCCACCTCTGTGAGCTACCAGCCTCAACCACAGCTTTGGCGTCTTTAAAGGAAGACATAGAGATCTCAGGCTAATTTTCCCCTGCAGGCTGCTCTATAGCTTCAGACTGGACAACCTCTTCAGAAACCTTCACTTTCTCAAATCCCTGACACAGAGTCTCATGACTTTCACCATCCACTTCCACGTATTTAAAGGTTGGCAGCTGACTAATCATTATGTCTTCTTCTCCGCAAACTGTCACCACGTGACCATCTACCATGTATTTCAGCTTTTGATGCAAAGTGGAGGTTACAGCGCCTGCACCATGAATCCAAGGACGACCCAACAGACAGTTGTATGCTGGCTGAATATCCATTATATAAAATGTTGCATCAAAGATTTTCGGCCCAACCTTGATCGAAAGCACAATCTCACCAAAGACAGATCTCTTCGAGCCATCAAAAACTCGCACCACCAAGTCGCTTGGTGTACAAATAAGTCCCCTGGTATCTAACTTCATTAATGCTTTCTTTGGCAATACATTCAACGATGATCCAGTATCAACCAACACATGTGACATCAGTGAACCACGACACTCAATCGAAATATGCAGGGCATTGTTATGATTCCTCCCAGCGGGAGTCAAATCAATATCTGTGAAACCCAAGCCATTACCCGTATTCACGTGCGCCACAACCCCTTCCAGCTGGTTAACAGAAATCTCTTGAGGAACATAGGCCGCATTCAAAACATTTAGAAGAGCATTCCTATGAGCTTCAGAGCACAACAACAATGACAGAATGGAAATCTTCGACGGGGTTTGATGTAACTGGTCCACAATTTTGTAATCACTTTTTCGGATGAGTCTCATAAACTCCTCTACATTTTCAGAAAAAGCATCACCACCCGGCTTTACCGTAGAATCAACAATCACTGGAGGCTGCACAGAACCATTGATAACACGTAAATGTATCGTATTTTTAGACCCGATTTGCATGCAATTTAGCTTCGTTTTATTTATTTTCTTTGATTTATGTTTTATTATGCCGGTATTTATTGTCTTTTTCAGGTGACTTGGATTAATTCACAAAAGAAAGAAAAGAAAAGAATTAAAGGAGCAAATGTGGAGAAAAGAAGATGTTTTGAAGAAAATATGAAAGAAGAAGAAAAGAAGAATTGTTTTAAAAAAAAAAAAAGTGGGTGGGGCCCACCACGCAACATAAGTGTGACGAACGTCACACCTTATGGTGGCGCCCAACATAAATTAAATATTAGAATTGTGACGACCGTCACAGGTCCATGGCGACCGTCACAGTACTTCAAGTTGTGACGACCGTCATGTATTGCGTGACGACCGGCACAGGAATAATTCTCAGAATTCACGTTTAAGTACGTGGACCACTCAACGGTACCAATTCCACTCAAATCACGTTCAACTAGTCAAGGAGTGCTTGAGATAAACTCGGCCACTAACTTCCACTATTTTTTCTCTCTTTCACAACAACTTATCAAGCTATAAAAGGAGGAATTTGCTACACGAGGAGCTCTCTCTTTTTTTCTCTCTTCGCCAGATTTTTCTTATTTAGTTTTTAGCAATTCTCATTAATGTAAAAGTAATAGTTCTCCACATCGGGGGACTATTACAAATATAGTTTTAGGATTTATTTCTATAGTTTAATTTATGTATTTGATTCAAAGCCTGCCGGCATATTACGACTTCAGTTCAAGCATTGTTTCCAGTTCCATTTAATTACAGGTTCTATTTTATTGTTTATTTTACTGTCTTTAATTAATTTCTTAATTACGTCTTGCCTTATATTAAATTATTTTAAATCGATTATTATGTTTTCATCTAATTCAAAAATCCAAAATTGTTTATTTGTTTTCTTATCTATGTCTTTCTAAATATTCTTGAGTCCGGCGTATGAGGACCGTCGTTACCGACGGGACTCGGTAGAAATAGGTACGAACTTATGATTAAAATTCTGTTTTGGTTTTAATTTCCAAGTCTAATTTAAATAACTTCGTCACGAGAGTGAGAGGTTATTTAACACGATTTTGTTACGAGAGTGAGAAATTAATTAAGGTTAGAGCCGGCACTGCGAGAGCGTGGGGATCGAACCGGATAGTGGAAATTAGGCAACAAGTCTAAATACAGCGAGAGCGCTTTAGATGCGTTTAGGATATTATTGGCTTTCAAAATATATTTCCTAGTACCCGAATTCTACAAAGTCCTTTAGGAACACAGAATCCATATTCCGACCTCTCTTTATTATCATATTTTCTTAGTTTTATTTTAGTTCTAGTCTTAGTTTCCCTTTTATCAATTATCATTAGCCTTAGCTTTACAAAGTAACGATAGATTACGGTAGGTTGACATTGGTCTATGTGGGTTCGACAATCTTTTATATTACTTTGATATTTCCATGCACTTGCGGACGCATCAACCATCATCTACCTGTTTTCCCCTATCTTACCTAGAAGTACTGGGTTGATCATTAATAGGAGTAAGCACTCTACCACTTCTCGTTATAGCATCAGCCTCAACTTTAACCTCAGGACTAGAACTCACTGGTGAAGTAGTCATTAATTCCTGCTTTTGCCCATTGACAAACACCTCTGCGCCGTAATTCCAGGGAATAGCCTTAGTGCTTTCATACGGAATGGGCCCAGCCCTCGTGATAACGACTGGAGGTGGTCTTGTCGGACCTGAAATAGTAATTGTTTTGAACGGAATGGTGATAGTAGCAACCTTCTCACTAATAACCTCTTCTTGTTGATTACACCGATCAAACTGTAAACAACCCTCATTAATCATATTTTGGATACCCATCTTCAATGAATCACAACCATTATCCTTCGTCAAATAATCTGAACAGTTCTCATCACAACCCGGATAGACGCCACCCTTCAATAACCTGTTTTTAACCACAATCAGCGGAGTCTTCAGCTCCTCAACATCCATGATCAAATTCAGAGCTTCACCTTCCTCAATTATCGCATTCACCCTCGGCCCATTGTGATCAGGCATCGGGTTTTGAATAACATTGGGCCCAGCATTCGAGAAATTGATAGCCTTGGAGTCTACAAGGTCTTGCACTTTGTTATGAAACGCCCTACATTTCTCCACAGTGTGCCCCGGAGCACCAGAGTGAAAATCGCAGTGTGCGTTAGCATCGTAGCCTCGTGGGAGTTCCCCTGTTGGTGGAGCCAGGGTACGGAGCTCAACTAGACGCAACTGCAGCAAATGTTGCAACAACTGTGCATATGACATCGGTGGTTTCTCAAAATGCCTCTCTACATTTCTTTGTCTATTCTGATACTGGCCCTGCTGCCTGTTCTGATTATTCCTTTGTTGCTGTGGTGGAGGTAACGTTGCTGGGATAGTTACCGATGCTACTTGTTGATTATTGCTCTAGCGCTCTTTCCCTTTTCCCTTGTAAGATGATACAGCATTGGCTTCTCCTTTCTTGTTATAACCATCAAATGGCTTCTTCCCATGCCCGGAGGACGATCCGTCACCACTAGAAACTTTTCCAGCCTTAATTCCAACCTCTACCTTCTGTCCGATCGCAATCACATCTGCAAACTTGCCTAGTGAACAAGGAAATAGCTTTTCATAATAGTGCTTAGGCAGTGTGTCCATAAACATATCCAACATCTCCTTCTCCAGCATTGGTGGCTGTACCCTAGCTGCCAATTCACGCCACCTTTGCGCGTATTCTTTGAAACTTTCATCATTTTTCTGGGACATGCTCAATAGCTGAGTTCTGTTGGGAGCTATGTTTGTGTTGTACTGGTAATGCTTAATAAAAGCTGTAGCTAACTCTCCAAGTACGAACATCTCTACTTTCCAGCGCCATATACCATTCCAAAGACGCGCCGGACAGGCTGTCTTGGAAAAAGTGCATCATTAACTTTTCGTCCTTGGCATGGGTAGCCATCTTCCTGGTATACGCCTTTATATGAGTTCTCGGGCAGGTAGAACCATTATACTTTTCCAGTGTAGGAATCTGAATCTTGTGCGGAATGACAATATCAGGGACCAACCCTAGGTCGTCCAAATCTATTCCCAGATCATCCTGTTTAACAACCCCTTTCAATTGCGCCTCGATTAAGCGGATCCTCTCATCACTGACCACAGGAGGGCCAGCGTCCAAACTTTTGATTGAAAAAACATCATCCTGTTGATCATCAAAATGATGGCCATGGATAGCTCGAATAATACTTCCTTCTCCAACCACTGAAGGAATCCCACCTTGTCCACCAGCACCAGGGATAGGAATGTTGATACCAACACCACCTCCGCCCGGAGGAATAACAAGATTAAGAAGACCACCGTGTAAGATACCATTTTCATCAACCTGTGCCACCAAAGGCTGAACTAGAGTTCTGAATTCATTCTGACTCTGCACCACACCTTGCATCATCTCCATGAATTGATCAATGCGAGCTTGCATAGCTGCCATGTCTGCCTGAACTTTGTCCATCACTCTGCTTTGATTAAGCCTGGTAGAATACCGATGAGTTGGTTGATTAATCCTGACTGTCAAAAAGAGAGAGCATAAGAAAACCAGAGAATCCAAGATAACCTGCTATGCAAAAATGAGATGATTATGCAAATGCAAATGCAAACATGTATAAACATTATCAAGGCGATATATCCCTTGATTCCAGTTTTAACAACATAAGAGAACTGAATTCCTGATCATATAAAGAGAATAAGCATCTGTTACTACACAAGTCTGAATAAGCATAACCAAAGACCCCGGCCAACAAGCCTGGCGGTGATCCTGGAAATACAAAGAAAACAGTAGCAAGGAAACTAAGGCATATCATCAAGACTCAACAGTGCTAGAATTCCCCATTCGTCATTCTTTTTGCACCAATTCTGCACTTCCTTGAGAAGCTTCTTGGTATTAGGATGCTCTGGTCTCTGAATCAACTCCTGAATCAAAAGATCCCTCCTGTGCAAGATCCCTGTTAAATAACGACTATGCAATTCCCAATCATCTTCTCCAGAAGCTCCACCTGAACTTGGACCTTCGCTTCTGGCTCTTTTCACTTCGGCTTGGATCTTCAGCTGTTTCATATCTGCCATGGTTTCCTTGAGCTTTTCCTCAATTGCTCTCCTCTCAAAGATCCCTGATAAAATCTCCTTATCCTTTTTCTGAAGCTTTGTCTTTAAACCTTCAATCTGCTCCAGATACTTGTTGTATTCCGACGGTCATGGAACCTGTGAATTCTTGACATAGCATAAGCCAACTCTTTCTTTTTGGACGAAAGGACCTTGCTAACACTTTTCAAATCTTAAGCCACTTTCTCTCTGGCAGTGGCTTCTTCAGACAATTCTTTCTCCTTCACAGCCAAAAGTTCTGATTTTAACCTGGCAACATGGATAGTTTCGCCTTTCTCGTGCTTCAACTGACCAACCTCTCTGCCCAGCTCACGATTCTCCTCTCGGAGTTTCTCTTTCTCAGGCCATAACTTATCATACTTCTCTATATCAACAGTCGTGGGAGCCTCGATCATCAAAGGATACAAAGGTGGTTCAACCGGGAAAGGAAGAAGTTCCTCTTCTGCTCTTTTCTTGATCCACTCTTCATAGGAAGGAAAAGCCCGGTTATTACATTTCCTGAATGAAGTTTTTCCCTTCTTGGTAATTTGCTTCCAAGCATTCACAATTTTCCTTACCATCTCTTGATCCCTAGTACCATTGAAGAATAAAGACTCTCTGATATCTCGCTCTTCAGGTGGACCTCTCAAAGGATAACCAAACTGCCTGATAACAAGGGCAGGATTATAATTAATTCGACCTCTTCTCCCTATCAAGGGTACATTAGGGAATTCTCCGCACTTGCAAATAATCTCCATCCCTAGCAAGTCATGGTTGAACCAAATAATGTTGTCAGCAATCAAGCCCATTAACCTCTTTGACCACTTCAGAGAATCTCTTGTGTCAACGAAAGTGCCAGCTTCGGGGAGATGACTCAGAAACCAAGTAGATAAGAGTGGTGCACAGAAACTCACAGTTCTTCCACGCCTATTTTTATTCTTGTAGTGGACTGAGTGATACACATCGCCTAGCAAGGTAGGTATAGGATTCTTTGAAATAAAGATTCTGACAGCATGCATATCCACCAGATCAGGAACATTGGGAAACAGGACAATCCCATAGATGCATATAGCCAGGATAGCTTGGAAAGCAGTCCAATTCCTCTCCTTAACATGTATGCAAGCTTGATCAAACAAGAACTTCAATAAGAAACCCTTAGCTCCTTGTTTCTCCAAAATATTACTGCTCAGAGCGGATTCACCAATATGAAGAGTAATGGCCATTTCTTTTATCCCAGGGCGTTCTTCAGAAAAGAATACTATGTCATGCCTGATGGGGATTCCTAAAATAAATGAGAACTCCTCCAATGTTGGAGCCAAGATATAGTATGGGAAAGTGAAGCAACGCAAAGACGGATCATAGAACTGAAGAAGTGTATAAATGGAATCCTTCTCATACTTGGAGATATTGTAGACAAACTTCAGAAGTCTCCCATACTCTCCACCGAACTCTGTACGAACTCCAGGACCAGTCATACTAATCAGCTTGTGAATCAACGTCAAGGTCGGGTCTGGGAACGAATAAGCAACAGTCTTCTTTCTCTGGACATCCATGTTAAGGCAACCTCAGAAAACCGGAATCAAGAGTAAGATGCAAGCCCTGAAAATGTCAAACATGTTAGAATGCAAGAAAAATGATATGCACATGCAAGCATGGGATCAAGGCATCACTGCTAGATGTGCTGTGCTGTTAACTGAACGAGAACCATAACCCAAAAAACCATAATCATAGAATACCGAACCACTAAGATAATCAGAAACCCAGATAATCAAACACTGATGAGAAATCCAGAAAACCGGGTAGGTTGAAGGTTGAAGGTTTCCTGCAAGCCTGTAAACACCCATCCCTTCTAACATAAGGGTTCTAAAAATGCGAGGATCTTTAATATCCCGGGCTCTCAAGTCGAGAAATGATGATACGTTCACCATTTCTGGTTTGGCATCATCATCAATCGAGGAGGCCTCAACTGATTCCCCTAAAAAATAAGGTCATCCTATGCGAGTCCCTCAGCATTGGGTCCTCGGATCGATAAGTATAATGGGTTTGCCATTTCTGGTCTGCCATTATCACAGGTCGGGAGGAGAGGCGCAACTGAGGTATCGGAGAAACGGTCACCAGAGTCGACAACTCTCTAAATCAACACCCTAACATGCACAAGACACACACGTCAGAATGCGTCCCAAGATAGCCCCGTCTGGTTGTGAATTTCGTGAACACACAAACGCACCAAGATGGCACGTAGGTCCCACTACTCTCCACTCTAGTCCTAGGGTGTACTCAAGCCTGGGTATTGGGCTTATCTCTCAGAACAACCCAACCTTCCAAACAGAAACCAGCCAGCACAATACAGCAATATCCAACAAGACAGTAATAAAATGAAATGCAATGCAATAAAAGCTGTAAAACAGTAATATACAACATAATAAAGCACAACAAATAAACACCCAACAAAAAAAACAAATAAGCGCTAGGATCGACTCGCTAAAGGGGATGGACCAGCAAGAGGTCAACCAGATTCCCCAGCAGAGTCGCCAACTGTCGCTCCCGAAAGATTCGCATCCAACAGTACAAACGCGAGAGTGGCGCAGAAAACACAGAGTCGCCAGCAATGTATATTTATCCCGAGAGAGGGAAAGGAAACACTGCATAAACCTGAAGAGAAAGGGGAAAGACATGGTCATCGCAACCATAGTCCGGGTTCGGGAGTCGGTTATGCGAGGGAAAGGTGTTAGTACCCCACGCATCCATCGTACTTGATGGGATCCATGCTTGTTGTCTAAACGGAGGGTGAGCTGTCCTACTATCTATGGATGAACAAAAGAAAACGGGGATGGGGGTGACTAAGACGGACTCGGTAGGACATATTCGATGCCCTAGGCCTACGTACTCCCTCAGTGCAATGGGAAAGTCAGAGTCAACGTAGTTCGGACGGGAACTGTGGGGGAAGGTTGCTCACCAAGACAATCGCTGTCTTGTGCCTACATATCCTCAATCGGACGAGAGAGAGGAATCAGAGCTAATGTAGTTCGTGGGTACGACCACGAATGGGTAAGTGTTCTTTACGTGAGCGACGAGCTCTTTTCTGAAAATGAAGTTTGAAACCCAACAATCCCGAAGGATAAAAAGATTTGAATTTGTTTTTGTGTTTTTTAGACAGAAGTGTCTTCTTAAGTTAGTTCATAACTTGCATTGCACTAAAGTCTAGGGCACAGGGACGAATACTTAACGAATCGTCCCAAGATAGGACGCTCGCTAAGCACTCTAGAAAGATGAAAGGAAGCCCCTCATTTCTCATTCCCCACGCTTAAGGCTCGTGCGCAATACACTTTATCTTTATTAAGTGTTTTCATGAAGTTTTGAGATGAGAAGAGAGAAGACCCAAAGGAAACTCTAAAGGGAGACTAAGACTCCTAATGTTATCATGCATGGATGACCTATGGTTAGTGAGGCTTAGGAGGGATGACTACCTAAAACCTAATGTTAATCCTACTCCAAGCTTAATCAAAAATTAAGTTCGATTAGGTAGCTCTAAAGGGAGAGAATCCAAGACTTAAACAAGTCTTGAGATTCATGGGAGGAAGAGAGTGAAAGAGAAGAATGAGAAAGAGAAGGATGAGATAAGAAACAAGATAGGGAAGCAAGCACATCATATCAAGTATATCCAACTCACACCAATAAACAAGTCTCAAAGATCATGCAAAACATCTCAAGTAAGCGTGCAAAGGTAATCATGAAAGAATGCAAGCATACTTATATGAAATGCATAATTAAGCACCAATGAACTTCATATCAAGAAGAAATGAGAAAAATAAGATGAAGATGAAAGCAAGTCAGAATCAAGATCATACCATCATCAACAATTCTCATGTGCAAGAAGGATCAAAACATGAAACATTATGCACCAAAGAAAGTCCACAAAAGGAAGTCAAAGTTCAAGCACATAAAGCATATCCAAACATGATCCACAAAATTGAAAAATTAGGTCACAAGGGACCTCAACCAGGGGTAAACATCATATTAAATACTCATGCAAAGAATCACAAAGAAATTCAATCAATTAGGCATGGCAAAACAATTAGGGTTAAGAGATGTCAAGAGATGATCATGCATAATTCACTTAAGCACAAATAATCAAACATATATCAAATGAAATTCAAAAATTATGAAATTAAAACCCAAATGACCTAAGTCAGAAGCTAGCAACATGCCAAAAGCTCACACAAAAATTCACAAGTTAAGTACCTCAAACAATGCTTCAAAGTTGTATAAGAACAAACAAGAACAATGCACAAATAGAGGGACTAAAATGCAATATGAAAAGAGTTTAAAAATATGAGAAAAATGTTTTTAGGAGATGAAATAAGTGTGATTCACCTCCATTTTACTTGCTGGTCACAATGGAATTGGGTTTGGGCTTTGTGGTGACTTGATTTATGAGATATGATCCATCTTGCCATTTTGCACATTGTGAAAAAAAGGGAAGTACATAGCACGTATCCACTTGATTCAAGGGTCAAAAATGGTCCTCATGGAGTGTACTTGGATGTGGCAATGTGACTTGAAGCATTGGAAACAATTACAAGTCATTTTGAACCAAAATGCAAAAGGTGGAAAAATGGATACATGAGAAAACCTTAAAAAGCACCTTGCCTTCTTTTGATCATATCTTGAGAACCACAAATGGTATGGAGACAATCTAGTACTTTTTGGAAATGGGAGAGAGAGATCTTCAACTTTCATGTTTGAGGAAAATTCATTTGAAACTTCTTTGATGATGAAAAGTCAAGTTGAAGATGGTTTGAAAAGTTGCCAAAAATGGAAATTTCACATTATAGGTCATTTTCCAAAAATAGTAACTTTTGCACAAACTCTTGATTCTTGATGAATAATGCTATCCATGCCATTCTTTGACCAAATAAAGGTACATGGACTTGGGAAACATGATTTGAACCTTTGAAAACCCATGGTTGACTTTCCTTTTGAACTGTTGACTTTTGCTTACTTCACAAGTAACTGATCCACTGGACATCTTCCACAATGAACCACTATCCAAGCCTTCCTCTATGAGTGTTTGTGAGCACATGGAACCCATGAGAGCATGCTTGAATACACAAAGTTTTCTCAAGAAGCTCCTTGAACCCAAAAACCCTAATTTGGTCCCTCTGGTTAGGAGGGAAAGATTCACTTGAAATCCTTTGCCATTCTTGATCTTATGAAGATATTATGACCTCCACAAAACACCTTGAGGCTTGAGAGATGAACCAAGTACCTTGATCCCATGCTAAGAACCAATGCTATGCACAAATGCCAATGCAAGAAATGCAAAGAAACATAAACCAGTTAGCCTCAAAACAATAAGGCAAATTTTGGGACACACGGAGCAAATGGTCCCCAACAGAGTCGCCAGCTGTCGCACCTCAAAAAAATTGCTTAATCGAAGACACGACCCTTTGCTCGAAAGGCGCGGAACGGTTTGACAGAGTCGCCACCGAACTTTATTTATCCCAAAAGAGGGAAAGGAAAATATCGAGAAAACCTTTAAGGAGGAATAAGAACATGGTCGTCGCAACCACATTCCGGGTTCGGGAGTCGGTTACGTGAGGGGAAGGTACGCGCACCCTCTCACGTCCGTTGTACTCAACAGGAACCTCTTGATTCGAATTGCGATGCTCATGATCTAAGCTTGTTTGTGTTCTTCTCAATGATAAATACGAAACGGTAAGATGAAGGGATAGATACTAAGGGGGAAATGGGGTGGTTTTAGGTTAGGGTGCTCGCCAAGGATTGGGGCCCTTGTACCTACGTATGCTCATTCGGACGAGAATGAGAAATCAGGGCAATAGTAGTTCGACTACGGGAAAGGTGGTGGAAAATGGAAGATGGGTGGAAGTGTGGAAAAGGTGAAAAAGAAAAAGTATGCTCACCAAGATCATCACAATCTTGTGCCTACGTATCTTTATTCGGACTAGAATAAAGAATCAGAGCAGTCATAGTTCGTGGTACGCCCATGAAAATAGGAGAGTTGGTTTGTTTTAAAGGCGTCAATTGCTCACATATGAGTAAGAGAACCCGCACCTAAACAACCGAAGAGAGATCAAATACTTGAACCCCCATTTTTCACCTTGAAAAGAGTTGTGATAGTTGTTAGTAGTTTTTTATTTTTATTGTGAAAAATCTGCTTGACGTTGGATCAAGGGTTTATTTGTATGCAAAGAGGTTAGTTTGAAAAAAAAGTTTATTTAGAGGTTGATATTGAAAATAGCTCGACGATGAATTGAGAGTTTGGTTGAAAATGGGTGAGAATCGATCCTAGTTCCTAGGGGTGCTCCTAGTAACGAAACCACGATGAAAGGTGATAGGTTGATGGCGATGCTAATGAGCAATCGACTTACAGGGGTGTTTTGAAAATGGGCTTGATGACGAATCGAGAATTAGTTTGAAAATGGGTTGTCAATGCTAGTCCCTAGGGGTGCTCCTAGTAAACAAACCACGATCAAAGAAACAACGAATGCGTACATCGGAATAGGAGCGGGGTACATGTAAAGTACAAGGGATGACATGAAATAAAAGGTCTCATTGTAAGGTAGCCCAAGAGGAAGCTGTGTGTGTGCGAAGTGTCCTAAACTAAGCCTTGAGCAAGAGTCGGACAAAATCTACAAGCAAAGGATAGTAACCAATAGTCCACCAATTAGTCTTTTATTGTTTTGATATTTTTAATGTGTTTTGATTAAGGTATGAACAAAGAAAACAAGAAAGTTAGATGAACAAGTATGAATATGATGAATAATATGAATATGAACAAGATAATATGAACAAGAATATAAAGCAAGGTAATATTGACGGAAAGTTAAGTTAATTGTTAGTTGATTAGTTGTTAGGAGCAAATGATACGGGACATGTAGCGCTAAACCATCGTAGCATGATCTATGACGAAGATCACACTATAGGAGGATGCGCAATTTGATCTTTATGCAAAAACACGATGGAGAAATGATATTGAGGATCATTCTCCAATGAAATCGTGCCACACGAAAAGAAAAGATGGATGATCTCTTCTTAATCAAGAACTTAACAAGAAGTTCCAGGATATCTAAGACTTTCATTGATCAAAAAATAGAAATAGAAGAAGATAATGGAAAATGAAATAAAAATCGAAATGAGATAGAAAAGAAGAAAGGTCTCATCTTTAACAAGATTTTAAATCGATAAATCGACAATCTATGGTTATAGATTTTCATCGACCAATAAAAAAAGAAAAATGGCCTCATATTGATCAAGATTTAGTCAATTTGAATAAATCAACCAAACTATGACCTTTAGTTATATCATTGGCCAAAAAATAAAAATGAACTCAAAAATAAAATAAAAACTAACAAAACATGGAATAAGTATATTACTTTAAAAAGGAAAGGAAAAATTAGAAATTAGTATGAAATAAATAAATAAAATGGGGGGCTGAATTGAAAGTGGGAGTGTGAAGGATTCACACGGGCTTTTGAGCCCATCATCCTACAACATGGTTTGTAAGATAAAAAAACAAGGCATCGAACCTAAATCACAGTTGAGACATAACAAACTTTCATAATTTCATTTTTTCAAAGAAAACAACATAGAAATAACACATCACCAAGCAACACGGTCAAAGGCACGGTCAAAATAATTACATGCTCTTAAAAAGGGTCACGATGAGAAACACAACAACAACGATTTCAGAAACAAGGTTTTGAGGAAAAATAAGAAAAACATGAACGCATCGACCGATATTCCAACCTTTCCCGTTTCTGAATCTTCCGTCAAGCTTCTCGTTCGACACGGTTCATACTCAGGTTTGTTTGGTTTCAGTTTCAAACTTCATCTCCTCTTCTCCTTTGTATGATTCTGTGTCGATGGGTTTGTCTGTGTGTATGAGTTGGGTTATGAATGAGTTGTTGTTGTTTGTAGGTTTGGGATTTTGGTTTGTGGTGTTTATGAGTTTGAAGAATGTTTTGTAAGAGTTGGTGTTGTTTGGGTTGAAGAAAGTTTTTGAGGGTTTGTGAATTTGGGAAAGGAACTGTCGGGTTTGGAAAGTTTGAAGAGGATTTGAAGAAGGTTGGATTCGAAGAAAGGTTGATGGAGATTTGAGGTTGAAGAAGGTATTATTCAGAGTGAATTTCTGCAGGGTTTCAAAGGCTTCTAGAGCTTGTCCTATGGAATGAGAGAGGGTTGGATTTATAGAGGGAATGAAGGGTAGAATGGGAAGAGGATTATGTGAGCTGGTAAGAGAATGAGCTGCTGCTGCATTTCGGCAATGTTGTTGTACAATGAAAAGTGGTTATGCTGTGTGAAAGAATTGATTTGCTGATGATTTGTTTTGAGGTCCTCTTGATGTGCGCTTTGGCTGGCGTTGTGGGCTGTAATATGGTTTATTGGGTGTCTTACTGCAAGGTGAGGTCTGGGTCGTATGGTTTCATTGTGGAAAGTTTGGAAAGGAGGTGGGGTCAGCTGAAAGTTTTGCTTCTGGTACGATGCGCATTATTTTTCATTATCATTTCTTCATTTCAAAACTTGGTTTTGTGTCTGCTGATGCATTTTGAATTTGTCTTCTTTGGTTTACAAGAAATACAGGTTCTTTGTAGTGGGTTACGGTTTGTACGTGGCTGATGTTTTGCAGTAGTATGCGTTGTGAAGGATTGTTGGTGGGGTCGGTTTGCAGGGAAAGTTGTATGAGTCCTGATGAAGTTTGTGCATACCATTTGCCTGGTTTGTGTGGGTCAGCGTGTGATGGTCTTGGTGTGATAGAATTCTTTTATAGTCCTTTCTTATTCTTGTAACCACTTGTAATGGATGATGATAATGGGCTTTGTAGAACTCTTTTAAATAATGGATGGACTTTGAGTTTGAAAGCTTGTAACTTTGAACATTTGATTTTTGTAGAGACTTGGTAATGTGTTTTTGATTATATGAACTTAATGGACAATGGATGTTAAAAAACAAAGCAAAAAGATGGTTTATGACAAAATGATTTAAATTTAATATGTGGGAATTAAAGTAGATAATGGATTAAAAAGAAAAAAGAAAAATGGTTAGAACATGAATGGATACTTGTTTATTAAAAGTGGATCTAAAAAAACAATGAATTAAATTGAAAAGTGGATTTGAAGAATAATTAACTGAATTTGGACATAAATTGGATATGAAAATGGATAATGGATTTGCATAAAACGAAAAGGAAAATGGGGTGATGGACTTGAATTATGAGGACGAATTCTTGGCTTAGATCCACAAATGCACACTTATTGAACTTAAACCAACACCGCACTTGAATTGAATCCACAAAGTGCACCAAAATCCTGAATTGGAAATGATCTGGTCCTTGACAACACAGCCTAATAACTTAATCAACACACAGGTGAATTGCCTGAGACAAACCCTGATTGGGACTTCACACACATCATTTGAATCAATCACAACTAGACCTTGATCCCAAGACAAACTTGTCTGACCATTGAACCTCAATCACTACAACAACCAGAGACAATATTTTTTTGATTTTCGGAATAATGGTTAGTGGATGGAAGTACAAATGAAAATATACACAGGTAGGACAAATTTGGGGTATGACACACTCTCTTGTTGAGTCAACCCTTTTAGCCTCAATCTCGGGCTTTGTACGAGACAGATAAAAGCACTCTCTTGTTGAGTCCATTTTTTCAGCCTCTTCTTAGGCTTGATATAATGATTTCCCTAGCAGAAGTCAGTCTCCTCCTAGGTTTAATGATTTCTCCAGCTTGTTCAGCCACCATCCTGGGCTTTGTACAGGACAGATAAAAGCATTCTCTTGTTGAGCCAAACCCTTTTAGCCTCAATCTTGGGCTTTGTACAAGACATAAATCTTCATAACCTTCTCTTAAGCTTGGGACAAATATCTTCCCCAACGGATTCATTTCCTCTCAGCTTCCTTTAGGCTTTGAGAAATAAATTTCCTAAGCAGAGTCAATCCTCTTTTTAGCCTCAATCTTGGGCTTTGTACAAGACATATAATACTCTCCCGTAGAGTCAAACTCATTTCAGCCTCTATCTTGGGCTTTGTACGAGATACCTAAAATATCCTTAACCGAGTCAGCAAAGTCTCATTTTAGCCTCAATATTGGGCTTTGTACAAGACAAATAAAGATTTTTTCCCACAGAGTCAATTTCTTTTCATCCTCAATCTTGGGCTTTGTACAAGACATATACAAACCCTCCCCACCGGAGTCAAAACCACTTTTTAGCCTCAATCTTTGGCTTTGTACAAGACAGACAGAACATTTTCCCCGGAAAAGTCAAACTTTTAGCCTCTTCTTAGGCTTTGTATAATGATATCCCAAAAGAGTTAGTCTCTTTTAGCCTCAATCTTGGGCGTTGTACAAGACAGATAAACACTCTCTCATTGAGTCAGTCTTTCCTAGCCTCCTCTTAGGCTTTGTAGAAGGACTTCCCCAGTGGAGTCAATCAACCTCTTAGCTTCAACCTTGGGCTTTGATCAAGGCACACAAAAATCAACATTCCCTCAGAGGAAATCAAAATATCTCTGTAGGAAGTCACTTCTCTGTTTATCACTTATCAAAATAGACATTCAAAACAAAACCTGATCCCAGATAACTGCTGTAAGTGGCACACTTGTTGATTATAATATCCAAGTTGTCGTCCATCTTTTATCCTGGTAAACCCTTTCTTTCATCTAATTGTTGTAAGCGGTAAGCCTATGGATTATTTACATCCACGCCACTGTCCCTCTCTTAGCATGAAAGGTTCCTAAGGAAAAATGGCATTGCTCAACACTGAGTTAAAGTTTCCCCCTTCAGGAAAAATCCCCTATAAAGGAAATTATGGCATTACTGGATTCATATATCCCAATTAAAGTAATCCTCATTTATAAACAGTCACCCAACAGTTGTGATAAACAGGCAAGATGCCTCCCTTTAGAGATGATAAATTCTCTCTCAGTCAAACCTTTTAGCTTCAATCTTGGGCTTTGAACAAGACACAAATAAACCTTTTAGCTTCAATCTTGGGCTTTGAACAAGACACCAAAACATCTTTTCCTCCCTTAGAATAGGAGGAACTACGATTGCTCTGATTTCCCTGTTTCGTTTAAACGGGAATACGTAGGCATAAGATTGCGAAATCTTAGCGAGCATACTAATAAAAAACTCTAGGTCCAGCACCTTCATATCAATCAAAACTTAGGTCTAGTACCTTACCAAAAACATCGAGAAAAAAAACCGAACATCAACATCAACTCACTCTCTCTCTCTCATACTTTCCCAAGAAACTTTCCAAACCCATTAACGGATAAACACCATCAAGTACAAAGCGAAACCTAAAGCTAACATCCTATGGATAACCACATATAGGATGGGTAATTGACAACTCCCCCTTGTATAATCTGACCCCGGACCCCCCAATCTCTTTAAGCGTTTGTTCAGTTAAACATTCGCGTGCAAGGTTAGTTTTAGATAGCTTCCTTTTCCTTTCCAGCTTCATGGGATAAATAAGAAATCAGAAAGTAGCACCCCTTCCTCTTCATTGAGGAGAAAACCCAAATTCCGCGATAAGGTGGTCGCGTCACC
Organism: Lathyrus tuberosus; assembly: GCA_022829125.1. NCBI lineage: Eukaryota > Viridiplantae > Streptophyta > Magnoliopsida > Fabales > Fabaceae > Lathyrus > Lathyrus tuberosus. The sequence continues at coordinate 2,415,392 of JALAZF010000231.1, read as the reverse complement.
GACAAAAATCGCGCGCTACATAACCCATAAAAAGTTAGATAAATCTAACATTCTCCCACTTGGGCAAAATTAATTGTATGATTTTTATTTTAAAATACATTTTGATAACGACTATCGGGTTAATGACTAATTCCTTAAAATGCGGCCGCATTTTAAGAAAATACATGATTTCAGGTGCAGTGTCTGAATATGACTTCATCCAACAAAAGTCAAACAGTATTGAATCACGACGATTATTATATCCTTCATTGACATAAAACCTTATGTGGTTACAAATACTACATACCCCGTCAACTAGTTATCAGTGTAGAGTGTGGAAAGAAAATAACATGCTAATGTGATCCAACAGCCAACTGTTATTTTCTTTGCCAGTCCTTAACAATTCCTATCAAATGCATTAAAGCCTAAGAAATTGTATGTTTTTACAGACCATAACGCCTCAGCTCTAATATGGCGTCGACCACCGGCACAGTGGTCCTGACAACGCCGAGCTTAAAATCATACCTCAGCTCCATTGTGGCATCGACCACCAGTATAGTGGTCCCGAAGATACCGAGCTCAAAATTATAACCATGTCTCGAACTCCAAACTAGGGTCGGCCATAGGCATGGTGGTCCCGATGACACTAAGTCCCAATTTTAACAATTGACATATAAATAAACAATGACAAATAATAATAATAATAATAATAATAATAATAATAATAATTGTAATATTAATTGCTTAAAATAGAAAGTACTTGACAATCTAACACTTAAAGCGAACAAAATAAAATACATTATGATAAAAAAATTACATAAAGAATAAATTCCCACTAACCAAGTATATCAAAAGAACTCATAATGCCCATGCTCTAAACATGGTTTTTGAACACAATGGGCCTAAGTCCCTTAGTTAGGAGATCAACTAGCATGAAATCAACACCAATGTACTCAACAACAATGTCATTTTTCTTTACAAGGTCTCTGACTGTCAAATACTTTAATTCCAAATACTTAGAACCGCTAGAAGTTTTATTATTCTTAGAGTAGAACACAGCTGCATTGTTATCACAATAAAGCTTTAGTGGCTTTGTAATGGAATAAATAATATGAAATTCATTCACTAAATTTTTCAACCAAACAACATGAGTGGCAGCAGCATAACAAGCAAGAAGAGGCGATAAGAGTTTGCTTTTTACTCTTCCATGATATCGCACCTCCAACCAACATAAAAATGTAACCAGAAGAAGATTTCCTATAATCAACACACCTAACAAGATTAGGGTCAATATACCCAACTATTTCCAAGTTGTCAACTCTCCTAAAAACAAGCATATAATCTTTAGTTCTCTGCAAATATCTGTAAGGGCCAAATTGTGCATACTTTTGACTATATTTTATAGTCCTTTCAATTGGTTTCCTTGTTAATTTAGTAGAATATCTAGTAGTTTTAGTACATTTATGCTAATTTCCGATTTTATTGTAAATATTGTGAATTATCACATTTTGATGCTTTTTGACAAGTCTTCTTGCTTATATTTGATGGTAGGAACAATTGGTGAAGGAATGAAGGCCTGAAAGTTGATTTTCGAAGAGTTCGTGTCGGTAACTCGCGCTAAGCGAGCTTTTCAGCGTGGTATCAGCGCGCACTTTCTCCCAATTCTAGTAGCTAAAGTCTCCAACCGTGTTAAGCGGGCTGCTACCGCGCTTAGCGAGCTTTCTGGGAATTTTTATGTATTTTTGCTAACCGCGCTTCTGATGGCGCTTAGCGCGGTGCCACTTACTGCACCTTGTGCACTTGCTATAAATACCTTCTTTTGGAGATATTTTCACAATCTCTTGTACTTTACACTTTTTAGCAAATATAGAAGTTAGAAAGGGTTTTCTAGGTCAAAAACCTTAGGAACTCAAGGAGAAGTGAGAATCAAATCTTTGGAGCATCAATCCTCGATTCTTCGACTTTGATGCTAGCAAAGCTTCTTTTCTTACTTGTTGATCAAGCTACCATGGTAATGGGTAGCTAAACACTTTTGTGTCAAGATTAGAGGTAGTTAATCTTGCTTTTATGTATTTCTTTTATCTTTTGTATGTGAACAAGGTTTATGATCAATAGATGATGAAGATCTTTGCTTTTAATGATGTATTTATGGTTTGAATCACTCTAGACATAGATTTTCCAAGTCTTGATCTAACTTCTTCATCTATTAACCAACAAACTCTAGACATAGATTTGAAAGTTAATATTTGCTTTGTATCGATCTTTATGTTTATTTTTTCGATTGTTATTTTGAGAAATCATCTAGCGATTAAAACAATAATATTCATGAAGCCGCTTTAGATATAAAAGGATTCACGAGGATACGCGATTGTATTGATCGAAACTAAGTTCACATGCTTGATTAAACGGATATGTATGAAAAGGATTAACGAAATCTAATCTTGACATGCTTTTCTTTAAACAAAACATCTTTGCCCTAATTTACTCTTTGCAACAAACTTATGTTACAAAACAATAAATCTTTTGAAAACTCTTTACTTAGAACGTTATAATATTGAATGGCGAGCATCTATATATCTTGCGAACAATCCCTATGGATATGATAAAACACCCACCTAAAATAATTTTCAACAATATCTCATCACTTGCTTAGCAGTAATCCAATGATCATTCCCAGGATTAGACTAGTATCGTCCCAAGACACCAGCTATGAAAGCAATGTCAGGCCTAGTGCATACTTGAACATACATCAGGCTGCCCAATGCACTATCAAAGGGTTTTCCCTTCATCTCTGTCCGCTCAATCTCATTTTTAAGACATTGATCTTAACTGAATTTGTTTACTTTTGTAATTGGAACATGTCCTGGCTTACAGTTCTGCATATTAAACCTCTCCAAAACTCTATCAATATAAGCCCTCTGTGACAAGCCAATTACACCATGTGATCTATCTCTGTGTATTTCAATTCCCAACAAAAAGGATGTTTCACCAGATCGAACTCTGAAGATGCACTTCGTAGGATTCAACCGCAATCTAAACTTCCGGAGTCTATCAAATAGTTTCCTCAGATGAACCAGGTGATCATCTTCAGTTTTGGATTTGGCAATCATATCGTCCACGTAAACCTCAATCTCTTTATGAATCATATCGTGAAAGAGGGTTGTCATGGCACGTTGGTATGTTGTCCCTGCATTCTTTAGACCGAATAGCATGACTTTGTAACAATATGTACCCCATGGCATGATGAAAGTGGTCTTTTCCATATCAGTCGGGGACATCTTGATCTGATTATACCCTGAGAAACCGTCCATGAAGGAAAAGACAGAGAACTGCGCTGTGATGTCCACCAAGACATCAATATGAGGCAAAGGAAAATCATCCTTCGGGCTTGCCTTGTTGAGATCTCGATAATCCACACACATTCTAACTTTACCGTCCTTCTTTGGAACCAGGACGATGTTGGCAATCCATTCAGGATATTTGGAAGTGGTTAGGAATCCAGCATCAAGCTGTTTCTTTACCTCTTCTCTGATTTTGAGTGCCATGTCGGGTCTAGTCCTTCTGAGTTTCTGCTTGACAGGAGGACATTCGGGCTTGAGTGGTAAGTGATGTTCAACGATCTTGGTATACAACCCAGGCATATCTAGATAGGAACATGCGAAGATATCGACATATTCTTTCAATAACTTGACCAACTCGGAGTGTACATGCATAGCGAGGGATGCGCCAACCTTGACTTCTCTTCTGACCTCATCAGTACCAAGATTAACAACTTCCACTGGCTCTTCGTATTGCTGAATCTCCCTATGCTCGTGCTCAAGGAGCCTTGCTAGTTCAACCGGTAATTCACAATCTTCCTCACCATCTTCTTCGGCTTGGTTAATTGGAATTCCATAATTACAATGGATGTTTGCCATATTGTTATCAATGCTTTTATTAGTTCTGCATGTTTATGAATAGAATGAGCTATTTAAAAAGGTGAAAATAAAAGAAACTTTTGCCATTTGTTTGTGAAAAGTAAAATAAAGAAAGAAAATAGAGCATGATTTTGAATGCAAAAAACTTTTATTTATTGATCACATAATATTGCAAAAGCGTGAGGCCCTTTACAAGCTATCCACTCGTCTCGGGCGAGGACAAGGGAATGAGAAAGCAAAATGCATTACATGTTATATGGGAAAACCACAGGAATCACGGTAGATGTCTAATTGTTGAGCTTAAAACCCGACAGACATTTGCGCACAAGGCTTGAAGCCTGATTACTGGGACCAGCATCATCAGCAGCTGCCACAATGTCATCTTGCTGGAAACCCGCGCTATTGAACTTGATTAAGTTGCATTGCTTCTAACCAGAGGAACCAGATTGACGACCAAGACAATAACCCAGTCCAAAATGATTACGCTTTTCAACCACATCAATCACATGCCCCCAGCCTGACAAAGCACCTTTCTGGATAATTTCCTTAGCACTCTTAGCAGATGCTAGAGTCAATTGTGGTAATCTAGTTTGACTAGTTAAAGCAGAGCTGACATCTTCAAACTCGAGACACTGCAACGGCACCTCAGCTATGCCTTCTTTGGTCTCGACGTATCGTAAAGGCGATAACTCGCTTACAATCAAATCCTCTTCACCACAGATAATGACAAGCTGATCCTCAAACATGAACTTCAACTTCTGATGCAAAGTGGAGGTAACTTCCCCTGCGGCATGAATCCATGAATGACCCAGTAGGCAGCTATACGCAGGATTAATGTCCATCACTTGGAAGGTAATGGTGAACAAATGCGGCCCAATATTGATGGGTAAGTCCACTTCTCCAATGACTTGTCTTCGAGAACCGTCAAAGGCTCTGACGACTAAGGCACTTGGTCTCATCTCATTTCCTTCCACTAGTAATTGGGTCAATGTTCCCTTAGGCATCACATTGAGAGAAGAACCGGTATCCACTAGAACACGAGATAACAGGATGTATGTGCAGGTTACCGATATGTGCAGCGCTTTATTGTGGGTAGTTCCTTCAGGAGGCAACTCTGATTCATTAAAGCCCAAATACCAACTTGCAGTTATATTGGGTACTACATCATCAAACTCGACAACAGATATATCCTGCATAACGTGAGCACTGTTCAAGACTTTCAACAAAGCTGATCTGTGTGCAGGCGAACTCATAAGTAAGGACAAAATTGAGATCCTCGAGGGAGTCTGACCCAGCTGATCCACAATCTTAAAGTCACTTTTCTTGATCAACTTAAGGAACTCTTGATCATCAAGGGTCTCTTTGCTCTTTGAAACATCCTCAGACGGGATAGTCGGTACTGGAATGGCAGTAGATGCCCCTTGTTGAACAACAGGGGTTGCAGATACAGCTGTCTCCTTAAGGGAAACAACAGTTGGAATTTGAACGGGCTTTGTAGTGACCTTCGGAGCAAACACATATCCACTACGAGTCATACCTCCAACGGCAGTAACATTCATGATCTCAGATTCGACGAACCTTATCTCTTGACCTCCAGACAACACAGTTGGCCCATATCTCCAAGGTACCCCCTTAGAATTCTGATACGGAAACGGCTTTGGCGGATAAACAACGATGGGTTGTACCTTCTTCTGCTTAGGGGATTCCACAGGAACTTTCCTATAGAAGATGGTGAACGGCTCGATGGCAGCAACCTCTTCGAAAGGCTTAGGTCTGGAAAATTGCACTTCGCCACGGTTTATCAGAATCTGAACACAACCCTTCAGCTTTCGACACTGGTTGGGATTATCGTCACAAATTTGACACTTACCATGCAACCCTTTCAAAAGCCCGTGTTCATTCAACTTCTTGAAAACCACAGTCATCGGGGTCTTTACTTCGTCGACATCCATGACCAATTCAGCCTTTGGACTATCCTCAATCATATTAACTGCAGGTCCACCATGATTCGGCAACGGATTATTCTGAATGTTAGGTCCTTCCTCAGCAAAAGTCAGAACCTTCTTATTAATGAGTTCTTGCACTTTGGTTTTAAAAACAAAGTAATCCTCTGTTGCATGTCCTATGTATCCAGCATGATAAGCACATGATGCATTTGGATTATGCTTCGGGCCAAATGGAGGAATTGCAGGTGCAATCTGTTGGGGATAATTGCCCCTTGGTGAACCAAGTAAGGAAATAAATCAGTGTATGACACCAAAATCCTGTCGAAATTCGGACGCTTACGGTTTCCTTAACTGTTGTTTCTCTGACGATTCTGATTCTGGTAATTTTTGTTATTGTTCTGTTGATTCTATTGCTGATTTGGAGCATTCTGAACTGGTTGTTGCGGATGATACTGATACGGAGGTTGTTGATACTTTGCCGCAACAATGTATGGATACGGATAGTACGACATAGGAGGCGTGGGAGCTTGATACTGAGGAGAAACTTGAGCTGTCACGACATTGGCTTCACCTTCCTTTTTCTTAGACTGACTGTTCTGAGATTTTCTAGTGGTCGGCTGCTGGGAAGCAGCTCCTGGAATCTTTCCAGTCTTCAAACCATTTTTAATCCGTTCACCAATTTTCACAACATCAGCGAAGTTTGATGAAGAACTACCACCATTTTCTCGTAGTAAGATCCTTACAATGTACCGAAAAAGATGTCAACCAACTCATTGTCAGAGAGATCCGATCGTACACGAAATGCCATCTCACGCCATATTTATGTATACTCCTTGAATGTTTCAGCTGAGCGCTGAGACTGATTTTGCAATTGCAATCTAGTAGGCACCAGATCAAGGTTGTATTTGTATTGTTTCACGAACGCTTCAGACAAATCCCTCCAAGTACAGATTTTACTGCGCTCCAGGCCCATGTACCAATCCAATGAATCACCAGACAAACTATCTTGAAAACAATGAACAAGTAATTCATCATTATCAACATGGGATGCCATCTTCTGGCAGTACATAGTGATGTGACTACGCGGGCAGCTTAAACCTTTATATTTTGGCAAATTAGGTATCTTGAATTTCTGCGGCAGCACAACATTTGGAACCAAACACAAATCTTTGGCCTCCATGCCAAAAGCAGAAAACCCTTCAATAGCCCTGATTTGGTCTTCCAAAAACTTGTAGTCAACATATCTGCTCTGATTGACAGGCCTGACAAGAATATGGGGATTTGACAGCTGAGAAACGGCCGGAGTATTCACTTGCGGAGTAGCAAACTGAGAAGGATACACCAAACCCGGATTAACCATCTGACCAGCATTCTGACCCATCTGAGCACCATACGGATAATTTGGAGGAGGTACCCCAGCTACTGAGGAAGAAGCCCCAGGATAAAACATCCCAGGATGAACATTCTGAACAACAGCTTGAGCAACTTGAGATGAAACTGGAACATGAATAGGAGGACCTCTATACACATGCTCTTCTTCATCGGGAGTTTCAGTGTCAACCAATCCGGCAGTTTGATGAGTTTGAATCTGAAGATTCTCAGGATCATCATTCACCACTGGAGGCGGGACTATAGTAGGCATAACCCATGGATAGGCGGCAACATTCCCATTAGGCATGTGCGCAACAAAAGGCTGATATGGCATATTTTCAATCTGAGGAGTGTAATTTGGAGGCATGCCCCAACGAAAACCAGCGGGCATCTGGTTCAAACCGGGTTGAACAACAGGCTGATTCACAGGCTCAATTAGTACTTCAACTCTAGCAGGAGAAGGAACAACAACAACAGGAGTAGCCGTAACAACAGGAGGAACAATCACAACAGGAGTGTCAATAGTAGCATCAATAGGGGTTGCAACAATAGTGGCAGCAGCAGCAGCGTCCCTTTGAGCACGAAGGAGTTCCATTATGATGTCCATATTCGTCTGGAACTGATCCATCCGACCTTGAAATTGGGCCAGAGTTTCCTTATAAGCAGTGTTCTCAGCTTCAAAGTGAGCCATGATTCTGGATTTGTTTGAGCGAGTAAAATATTGATGTCGAGTCGTCGTCTTGCTACAAAGAAGGCGGACAAGGATGAGCAACGGTTTCGGATGAAGGGACGTGCATATGTGTGCAAATGAATGTATGATATGCATGCAAAAATGAAGTTTTAAATTCCAAGAATTCTTAAACTTATCTTTGTTGACAATAATCATAAAGCATACAAGTAAAGGAAGAAAAGATAGAGTGCGCAAGAATCTTCATTCATTCAACAATAATGGAAAGAAGCAATAAGTTGAATACAAGTCAAATATCTTCCTTTTGGGCTACAACAAAATCCGCACGGATCCTATCAAATACCACCCTACATACAGACAAGAAATGGAAAACAGCCCGAGGAAGCTGGTGTGGCAATGCATCAGCATATGCATCCCTCAACAGCCCAGGTAGGTGCTCCAATGCATGCTCAGCAAATCTAGCTAGACGACCATGCCTCTCACTCCAGTACTTCGCATCCTTCATGAGGTTACGCAGCAACGAATGATTAGGTCCCTGAAGCATGTCTTGAAGAAAGGCCTCTTTCTGATCCAGGAGGTTCTGTAGATGACGGCTTTGATGCTCCCAATGAGTGCTCTCTGTGTTGAGCTGACTAATCTGCTCTTGGCTCTGATGTGCTTGATCTTGCAGCTTTTGAATCTCACTGAAGACTTTGTCTAACTGGGTTTGACATTGAGAAAAGTCCTTTGCTAACTGATTAGCACGGTCTTGTTCACTTTGCCACTTTGCCTTGAACTTAGATAACTTCCCTCAAAGTTCTTCAAGTTTGTAGCTCAACTCCTCTTTGTAGGCTTGTTAATAAGCATCGGCGAGTTGTATCTTCTTTGAAGCAAGTCCCTCATAGGTGCTCTTCAAAGGATCACCCACCTTCCTACGCTTGTTTTGTTCAACCTCCACCTCTTTGAGCATGCGCTCGCGCTTCTGATGGAGCTCAATATGTAGGCTATCCTTCTCGAAAGTGACTCTATCAAGGTTGAGATGAAGATCAGTATTCTCCTTCTTTAACTTTTCAACAATCAGCTTGAGTTGATCGACCTCAGATGGAGGAACAATGGCAAGTTCAGGAAGCTTGGCATTCATGGAAGGCTCAGGAGAGAATGGCAACAAGATCTCTTTGACGCGCTCTTTCACCCAAAGTGTGTAAGCTTCCTTGGCTATGCAATTCTTCTTACCTAAATCGGCTCTTCCTTCGAGATGAATCTGAGTCCAAGCTGCACTAAAACTCTTCAGCAAACCCATGTCATCAACCCCTTCATGAAAGATGAACTCCTCCACTACCTCAGGATCAGGTTTGGCAACCATAGGATATCCTAACTCTCTAAAAGCCATTCTCAGATTGTAGTTAATTCCACCCTTTGTACCCAAGAGAGGCACATTAGAGAATTTCCCACAATGAAGAATGATCGGAATGCCGTCGAAGACTCGTGAATACCAAGAGATATTATCAGCAGTAAAGGACATGATTCGCTGAGACCGCTTGAGATTATCCTTATTCCCAACAAAAGGACCCTTCTATGGAAGGTGAGATAAGAACCATCGGTATAATAGAGGAGCACAACAAACAATGGTTCCCTTCTTCTTTACATTCCTAGAATGAATAGAATGGCAGGTATCAGCAAGAAGTTTCGAAACAGGGTTCTTGGACAAGAAGATACTGATGGCAGCCTGATCTACGAAATCCTCCATGTTCGGAAACAAGACAATCCCATATATAAGTAAAGCGAGAACGGTGTTGAACGCCTTCCAGTTTCCATCCTTAGCAAAAGAAGTGGCCTTGTCAACCAAGAACTTCGAAGCAACCCCTCGAATACCTTTCCCTTTGGTCTTGAGATTATCCTCCACATCCTTCTTACTAATGCAAAGCGCATCAGTAATAAGATGAAACTTCGGACAACCGCTAGTGTATACATAAGGAACATGCTTCTTGATCTCAACCCCCAGAATATAAGCATACTTCTCAAGTGTAGGTGCTAGCTGATAATTCTGAAATGTGAAGCATCTATATGGCGGGTCGTAGAACTAAACCAGAGTATGAATAGCAGTGATGTTGACTTCAGTGTTGAGGATGGTCAACAGATTACCATAAGTACCTATGAAAACCCCTCTGTGATCTCCAACCAACAAAGATGCCAAACCTCTCAAAATACTCGGCTTAGGCTCCACAAACTTGTAACTGAAAATGCCACGACAACCAGTACTCATCCCTATGATAATGCCAACAAAAGATAAGTCCTCGAAAACATGGAAATGCACATGCAAAAATTAATTTATATGATGATATAATATGCAACACAACAACAAGAAGCCAGTACTTCCCGAATAATCAAGTCTGAACAATCCAGATATCTGCATATAATTCTGTGTCGGTGCAACATAATCTGATGTGTCGGTGAAACAATCTGGCGTGTGTGAGAGAACAAAGGTATGAAGTGGCTTGTTTTCCTGCAAAAATCCATCCCTCTCACAGGTGTGATCTAGACACAACAAGGTGGTCCCTAGAAAGGTCTCCCAAACCATAGGACTCAGAATGAAAACCCCCCGCCGTAGTGAATTCTCACAAGACGGAAGTATTCTCAAACAAATCACGATCTGGGATGTGGGTCTCGTGATATCCCGACGCGCAAAACGCTGGCCTCACGACTATCCACGTTCTATCCTATGTGTATACTAGGCCCGGTGTTAGGACCTTTCTCTCCAATAATATCTACCCATCCCAACAACAGCAGAAAATAGCAGATATCCAGAATATGCAGCATATGAATATTCAAAGCAGTAAAGAAATGCGGTAAATAAACATAAAGCTAAAGCATAAAAATAAAGCAAGTAAAGCGCTAAAGATAAACACCCAAGCAAACAAGAAAGCAAGAAAACCTAGGCGAGACCCCTCAAGGGATGGACCAGCAAGAGGTCAATCTGTCCCCAGCAGAGTCGCCAGTTAAAGATGGCTGGTTTACATCCTGAGTGAATCGCACACTCAAAGATAACAACAGAGTCACCACCGAACTTTATTTAGTCCCAAAGGACAGGGAAAATATCGATAAAACCCAAGGGGAAGAGAAACGGGAACAAGGGGTCGGTTATGCGAAAGGAAGGTACTAGCACCTAACGCATCTGTTGTACTCGACGGGAACCATTTCGCTTGCTTCTAGGCTTGGATGGGTTATCTATCTAAAGGCTTCTAGCTAAAGAAAGGAGGAAAGAGAGAGAGAGAGAGAGAGAGAGAGAGAGAGAGAGAGAGAGAGAGAGAGAGAGAGAGAGAGAGAGAGAGAGAGAGAGAGAGAGAGAAAGGTCTAAAGGAGGCCTAAAGAGAGGAAAAGGGAAGATTGATTAATCGAAACAAGTTTTCGATCAATTAATCATGGGAGAACCATGCTAACAACTTTCCAAAGAGGATGAAAAATCATTAAAGCAAAAAGGTGTGACTTATGATTATACAAGATTAAATTTGCTCAATCAAGAACAAACTTAATGCAAAGCAAGAATGAAATGCAAAAATAGTACCATAAGAATATTAGCATGCATTGCAAACATGTTAACAAGTGATCAAAGGGAATGCTAAATGATTATATTCACATGATGTCAAAACATGAACAATTGAATAATCAAAAGTATGCAACAAAATTCATGAATAAGCTTCAAACAGAAGTTATGTGACATTTAAAACATCCATAAAATCAAGCATGACAATCAATGGAAGTTAAAATGAAGCATGGCAAACACACTTGAAAAGGCAAGAAAATGGCCTTTCTATATAGTGGTAACCGGTTACTCACCAGGCGTTAACCGGTTACTCTTTTGAAAACTTGCGTATTTTGGTGAAAATTGCACTGAGTAACCGGTTACTTACCATGTGTTAACCGGTTACCACTGTGACAGTGGCAAAAAAATAACAAAAAACAGCTTTTCAAAAGTGATTTCCAGCACATAATCACTTATAACAACTACCACGTGCTAGATCATGAATTTGCACGAAAATTACAGCAAGTAAGAGCAATTAACACACATTGCAAACAATAATCACGGAGATCAAAGATCAAGCAAGTGCATAATAAATTAAACTGAAAACGATCAAAATTCACATCATAAATGCGCGGAAACGATCGAAACAGTTAGAAAAGATAGATCTACCAACCTACAAGGCGGAGATGTGCCTTGGTAATTGTTGCAAAGTGTTCTTAATGCAGAAAATTAAAGAAAACCAGAGGAATCTTCAATTCGGTGACGAAATGTGTCGAAATCGAGCAAAATACGATGAAATTCCGAAACGCGAATTCGAACCGTTGAAAGTTGAATCGAATACTTGAGATTAATCCATAAGCTATGATAATTCCAGAAATCCAAGTAGAATTGCAAAATTGATGAAGGTTGAGCTCAAGAAATAATCACTTTTGATGTAAAAGTGATTATCCTTCAAAGTAGAAATGAGCTTTGGTGAGTGGTTTTGGAAGAGAATTGAGATGAAGATGAAGATGTAGCAGAAAAAATCAGAGAGAATGTGAGAGAATTGAGAATGAAATGGAGCAAATGGTTGAAGGTCCTTGAAAAATGAGTGAAGGTGAGTTTATATAGACTTTAGGTTTGGAGTGTGAGAGGTTTGGAATTTGGTTTGGAATTAGCTTTGGGTTTGGAGCTAGGTTACGAGTTAGTTGGACTTGACTCACCGAGTCAAGGTGGTTAACTCGGTTAGTTAGAACCAACTCGGTAACAATCCCAATGTGAACTCCATCATCCAAAGATCCACATTACTTGGAAAACAAGGAACATGGTGCACTTGATTTGAAGTTAAGCATTAGAACAAATGTCCTTGGAGTGAATTGAATAGCTTTGAGATGTCTAGAGATTTCTAGAATATTACACACACTGCTAGAACACTGTAGAATCAATGACCAAAGGGAGTGCATGGATGTTGTCCCAAAAATGCAGCAGGAACTGCAAATTTGCACTGAGTAACCGGTTACTCACCACACGTTAACTGGTTACTTCAGTCAATTTTGCCCAAATTGCTTAGGAAATGATACTGAAGTCCTGGTTTCAATTTTCCACCTCTTGATTTGATGAGTGAGCATGGAAACCTTTATTTTGAGCTCATCTTGATGATGTGATTACCTTGTGAGGATACGATTAATCGGGCTTGGAAAACCTGAATATCCTGCAACAAGAAACACATAGATAAAAGTGCGAATGCGTATTCTAACGATGCGAATGCTCATGCTCATGCAAAAGGCAAAAGAGGGAGGTCAAATATCGGGTTACAACACCTATAAACCATAAGTCCAGTAATCGCTGGCATTGATTTTCAGGTCAACTATGAACATTGGTTACCTGTGAACCAAAATCTCGGGTCTACTATGAACTTCAATTCTTGCCCAACTCATACTGGTTCCTTAACCTTATCCATATCCCAAAAGTCCAGTTATATTTTATTATCTGGCACGCGAGTTTATCTCTGTCATTTCTGGCTTTTTCTTGAAGATCCCGTTTGAACTCTTCAATATAAGAAAACCCCAGAAAATATTTTGTTGGATGTCTATCCTTTTATTTCAAACTGATCCCCTGTGGAGATTATGTCTTCTTTCTGGCTTCATGACCAGTAAGAAGGTGTCTTTTTTCCCCAGTGTCGTCCAGTCATCTATGAACCTGTCGTCCATCTCCCTGGATTTTTCCCCAGTGGAGAATACCTCTCTGGCTCCTATCTCCAGTGAGGATCTGTAGGGTTTTCCATTTTTTTTCCATCCCCAGGTTTGGCTCAGAGTCTCCCCACTCAACAAAAATCAAGTGTGTTTGGTTTCTGTTACAAGTTCCTTGAACAACAGGATTCACCGTGACTCAAAACTAGGGTTTTATCAGCATCTGTCAACCAGTGCCTTTGATTTTGATCAAGACCGGTTTCCAAGTTTCGGAATACGATTTCACCTGATACTGGGCATCCTTAGAGGCCATCTATGGACCTTGGAGGAGAATGAAGAAACAAGATCCTCAAGGACCACCCATTGGAATTCCTGAAGAAATTAAGGTTTTGACCGAATAAATCGAGCCTCTGATTCTGACGATTTTGGACCAAAAAGAAGCATCCAAGCCATGTCTCGTTTTAATGTGATCGACCACTGACTGAGAATACGAGGAATCGGCACTTGTAATTTTTATTATTATTTTCATTTGAGAAAAATAAAGAAAAGAAAAAAGAAAGAAAAGAAAAGAAAAGAAAAAAGAAATGAAAAGAAAAAAAAAAGAAAATGAAACAAATTAGTGGCGCCCACCACCCCTTTTTCCCACCCATGGCGCCTGCCATGGGATTTTGGTGGCCCCCACCACAAATTTCATTTTTATATTTTCTTTGTTTTACAGATTAGCAAGTGGTTTCCGATTCATCATGAAATGAAAACACCTTTTTAGTAAAGGCATGGCTTCACGTCTCCTCAGCCAACCTACTCTCTAGTACTATTCTGATCAATGGCAAATTTTTCAAACCAAGCTAGCTTGCGGAGATTTGAAAAAAAGGGTAAAACCAACAAATCAAACTCTTCATTTTCTCCTATAAATAGGGCACCACACTTCAGCAATTCTTCACACCAGGTTCACTGAAAAAATAGTGAATGCTCTCACTTCTTTCTCCCCGTTACTCTGATAAAATATTTTTGCAAGTGTTTTCCGGTTCGAAGTTTCCATTGTTCAACCTTGTTGTGGTACTTTGAAGAAAAGGAGGTTCTTTCATTTTTTCGAAGAACATATTGAGGAGGCAGTGGACCATCTCCACTAGGTAACGTTCCTTCCTTAGTTTATTTTTCATTACTGTACATTCAAATATCATGACTGAATGTTCATAACATGTTTATCTGTTTATTGAAATCTGATTAAATGTTACTGGTATTGAACTATGTGTTTTTGTTTTCATGTCATAAAAATATTTTATATCAAAAAAAATGAAATGAAATGAAAGAAAAATATTGAAATAAAAATGTGGTGATGCTTTGTTTTTAATGTTGTTTAAAAGAAAAAATAATAATAAAATGCAAGGGATGAAAGTGTGGCGCCTGCCACACTAGGGTGTAGCGCCTGCCACCACCCTTTCTTCCACCCATGGCGCAAGCCACACCTTGTGTGGCGCCTGGCACACTTCTTTTCCCACTCATGGCACTTTGCCACAATGTTGTGGCACCTACCATATATTGTGGCATTTTTTGTGGCGACTACCACTTCACCTTTTTCCTTTTTTTGTGTTTTTTATTTCAATTATCATTTAGTTTTTTTTCTTAAAAGAGTTTCAAAAATGGAAAATAAAAATATACTTTGGCTTTGTATTTAATTCCTGAGTTTTTGTAATGAAAAATCGTTAACCGATTCAAGTTTTCTGTTGAAACTTTTTGCAGCAATCTGAAAATATTTGCTTGAGATTTATTTCATGACTGTATCAATCACTATGCCTCTGGTTTTAAAATAAAAATGTCATCTCTGTTTTATCCATGTTCATCTATGAAATATTGGTTGTTTTCGAGCTTTTGAAATCGTACATGTTTATTCGACGTTTGTAAACTTGTCCCCGTTATTCCAAAGGAAAGTCTCTCTATTGACTTCATTGTCATAGATAGCTTATTACCCCTTGGCCTTCTAAGAGCCATCTCCAATCCTCCTAAGGATCATCCTCGACCTTATATGAGTACTATCCTCGTAGCACTCTCTTTTCCCTTGGCCTCCTAAGAGCCATTTAGACCTTAACCTAGAATTAGGATAGAGTTCCTAAACTCTATGTGATTCTCATCCTCATGAGTATTCACCTCCCCGTTTACAACGTAGACTTAAAGAGTTCCTCAACTCTATACGAGCTTCGCACTCGTTCCCTTTGGAACTTTGGCCACAGTCAATGGTTCCTCCAAAACCCTTAGTTAGGTGAACTACGGTTGCTTTGATTCTTTAGTCAGATACGTAGGCACAAGATGCGACGTCTTGGCGAGCAAACTTAGTGTACATACCCATAGGTCTTTACCTTTACCCTTAACAGATTTCCTTAGCAAGCAAACATAACATAACACAAACAAAATAAGAGGTTCCTGTAGAGTACTACAGATATTAAGGGTGCTAATACCTTCCCTTAGTATAACCAACCCCCGAACCTTAGATCTCCCCCCTTAGGTTTTCTCGATCTTGAACCTTTCCTTTGGATAAATCAAAGTCAGTGGTGAATTCAAAGAAATTTGATGCAAGTTAATAAATAGCTTGTTATCCGATTCTCACCGCAACAAAAATTATCAATGATGTCTTGGTTTGTTTAAGCATTAAAATTTCATCACTTTTAAATATGTAGGAAGTATGAAGAAATAAATCCACCAAAAACGGTAGATTTCTGCCAAATTACTGATCACACCAGAAAAAGTATATGTGATAAATATCATACTCATTTATCTACCCTTGTATAAAAAAACTTGTTTTGTTTCTCATATATATCTAAACCTTGCTGGAATGAGGTTATTTATACTAATTATATTTATTTTCAATTTCATTTGTTTCACTTCAGGAGGTTTGTCGCAAATGCTTTTAATAATCGAAAGTATAAGTTGAAACGTTGTTTTATTACTAATTGGTAACGTCAAATGTTTTCAAAGTGATACTAATTATTGTTTGTTTCTGTATTAATTACAGACTGCCAATTTGCAGTTTTAATATTTGTGTAATTATCTTGCTGATGAGGGAATCTTCTTTTAATGATGAAAACCTGCTTAATTCAGTACTAGAGATATATAAAGGAGATTTTGTTGGAACAATTTAAGAAAATTTCAGAAACAATACGAAGAGAAAGACAAATAAAACATCCATGTGTACAGGAATTGCTTAAAATTTCATTATTGCATTGTATAGATCCAAAAAAATATAGATAAAATCCAAATGTTATTTGTTATTTGCTATTATCCTCTAAAATCCCTTCTTGATGATCATAACGTGTGGCATAAACATCGTTAACTTCATTTTCATCATTAAAAGAAGGCCTTCGTGTTGAAAAAAAAAATGTATTGTGATCAATGTCTAGAGTTAAATCTTCATTTTCATCACTATAATTCATGTTTCTTTGGAGGACAACAACCCACCTATTGTTTGAGGGATCCCTTACATAAAATACTTGTATTGCTTGTGCTGCCATGATGAAAGGCTCTTCCTTATATCCCACCTTATCCAAGTCCACTAATGTAAATCCTAATTCATTAGTTTGTACATCATTGTTACTATTAACCCACTTACATTTGAAAATAGGAACTTTAAACTTCAGATAATTGAGCTCTCATATCTCTTCTATAACGCCAAAGTAAGCTATGGATGCCAAGATGGGATTTTCATCCTTTGAACTAGAGAAGTGCATTGAAGAAGCCATTACCATTTCCTCGCTATTTTGCATGGTACTCTTATCATCCCGTGATTTTGTACCAAAGAAAAATTTGTTTATATCGTACCCACTCCAACATAAGACATTAAAGCTAGGCTCATATGCTAGAAAATTTAATGTATCTGAAGCATTATTATCATTCATAATCTTGGTTTTAAACCATTTTGAGAATGTTCTGTTATGCTCTTTCAACACCCATTTTCGGACATTTGAGGGTTTTTGGCTTTGACAATGGTTTTATGTGTACTCAAGTATGGCTGAACATCATCAGTGTTATTTAATATATACAAATAAGCTTGAAAAACTCCCCCTTCAGCCATATGCTTAATCTTTAGACGTGTACCCTTACCGTCACATCTTCCATTATGACGAGACTTGGGTAATCCAACAGGTTTTGCATCTAACAAATACTCTATACAAAACTCAACGGCTTCTTTTGTGATGTACCTTCCAACAATAGATGCCTCAGGACGATAATGTTTCTTTACATAGCCTTTCAATATCTTTATGTATCGTTCATTAGGATACATCCATCCTAAATAAACAGAGCCACACACTTTATCTCTCTAACTAGATGGACTATTAAGTGAGCCATGATGTCAAAAAATGAAGGAGGAAAAAACATCTCCAACAGACACAATATAATAATAGACTCGTTTTCCATCTCATACAATTTATCAGGGTCAATCACTTTGTTACATATATCATTAAAGAAAAAACATAATCTAGTTATGGCATGTCGGACATTTTTGGGCAAGATGCCACGAATAGCCACGGGTGGTAGCTGTTGCATCAAAATGTGGAAATCATAAGATTTTAAGCCAAGTAGTTTGAGATCTTGTATTGACACGAGACTTTTAACATTTGAAGAGTAGCCATTGGGCACTTTCACACCATGTAGACACTCACAAAATCTTATTTTCTCTTCTTTTAACAATGTATGGCATGCCAGGGGTAGATACATTTTGTTACCTCTTGGTTGTGGAGCTAACTCCTCTCTTATTTTCATTTTAACCATACCTAGACGAGATTTTAAACCATCATTTGTCTTACCTTGAATGTTGAGAAGTGTTCCGATTACACTATCACACACATTTTTCTCCACATGCATTACATCAATATAATGTCTTACATCAAGGCTAGACCAATATGGAAGGTTAAAGAACACTGACTTCTTCTTCCATATATTATTATTCATAACTTTTTTTTGTTTTTTGTTTCAAAACTAACACTTATGTTCCTCACCTGATTATAGACTTATTCTCCAGTTAAGGCCTTCGGGGGCAACTTCATACTCTTGATATCCATTAAAAGCCTTTTTCAATCTTCGATACAGGTGGTTATGTTTAATAAATCTCCGATGTCCAAGATAAAAAGTCTTATTTCCCTTATCCAATTGATGGTAGCAATTATCTTTTTCACATATAGGAGATGCTCAATGCCCCTTAACTTTATAACCAGACAAGTTACCATAAGCTGGAAAATCATTTATGGTGCAAAATAACATGTCCTGCAAATTGAAAGTTTCATTTGAAAAACTATTAAACACGACAATTCCTTCATCCCACAACTTTTTTAAGTCATCAATTAAGGGACTTAGATAGACATCTATGTCATTTTCAGGTTGTTTTAGTCCCGAAATCATCAAAGATAACATAGCATGTTTCCTCTGCATGCACAACCTAGAAGATAAGTTGTACATAATCAAGAGAACAGTCCATGAACTATGGTTACCACTATAACTACCATATGGATTCATACCATCAGTAGAAAGTCCAATCCTAAGGTTTCTTGGTTCATTGTAGAAGTCTGGAAATAAGGTATCAACCTTCTTCCATTGCAAAGAATCGGCCGGATGCCAAATTTTTCCATCACACTTCCTCTCTTCTACATGCCATCTAATATTCTCTGTATCATTAAAATTCACAAACAATTGCTTAAACCTTGGAATAATTGGAGGGTACCATAACACCTTTGCTGGAGGACCCTTTGTGGTTATATCACAACCTTCATCATCACCCTTCTTCTTATATCGTGATGTCATACACTTGGGATATTTTTCCTTCTCTTCATTATCTTTCCAATACAATATGCAATCATTGGGGCATGCATGTATTTTCTTATACCCTATACCCATCGGACATGATATCTTTATTGCATAACACACACGGTTCGACAACGTGTTTTCATCTGGAAGCATTTCCTTCAGCAACTCTAGCAACTGTGTGAAGCTTTTATCGATCCAATTATTAATAGCTTTCAAATTGAATAATCTCAGAACGACCGACAATCGTGTGAAGTTTTTACAATTTGGATACAAAGGAACTTTGTTGTCATTATGAAGAGTATCATGTATCTGTGCTCGTTGAAAATACTCTTGTCCAATATCCGAATCATTTCTTCTAGACGAACACCCATCTCTATATCAAACTCTTCTTTTACGGAGGCCCTTGGCGCATCAGACAATTCACCATGCCATATCCACTTCATATAATTTTGACAAATCCCATTGACTATTAGATGATCCCATACGATGTTAGCATCTAAAGGTGCAATATTTACACACTTGACGCAAGAATAATGAAATCGACCATTACTTTTGGGAAGATTAGTTTTTGCAAATGTCAAAAACTCTAACACTCCTTTTTTATACTCTTCACTTAAGCGATTTTTCTGCATCCAACTACGATTCATAGCTACGAAGAGAAGAGAAAAGAAGAGAAAGAACAGTAGTTAAAAGATGCATTTACAAGTTACAAGCTTACAAGTCATGTGTGGTTAGTATTCATAATGAGATTTCCTTTAGTTTATTATTTTTGATGTGTGTTTTATGTTAATCATATGTTTTGTGGTGTTTTATATATTTGTGGTGTTTTGTGGTGTTTTTATATGTTTTGTGATGTTACACGATGTTTTATATATGTTATGTTAGTCATATGTTTTGTGGTGTTTTATATATTTTTAATTAAAATTTTGCAACACTTTGAAACATGTGTTTGTAACTAATATAGTACAATATCCTTTTTCATGCAGTCCACATCCACCTGAAGTTAGATTATGTTTGTATTTTGGTTGAGTTAGGATTCCTTTAAAATGTTCTCTTATGAGATAAATTTAAGGTTTACATGATTTTCAATAGTACTATGGTCTAATTTGCTACACATTCATAGAGATAACATTAGGGTTGTTCATGGTTCAGTTTAAGGAAATAACTGAACCTAACCAAATTGTACCATTACAAAATTCTTTAAAACCAAATTACCCGTTATAATTTTTTCTAGTATGATCGATGTATTTCATAGAAACACAATATGCATGCACATTCATAGATATAACATTTAGAAACACAACATGCATTCACATTTATTAATTATATATTATAAATTAGGATGTTGTAATATACACCAAACAAAATAACACAACTCATGACACAAACCAGATTTGAAGGTTTTAGAAAATCATGTAAACATTCTCATGTTCAATTTTTTAAAGAAAATTCCTTGGTTAGATGACATAGAAGGTAAATTTATTAAAACTAAAAAAAATATGTGAAACAGGATGCTTCAAATCATTGGAGCATGACAACTAGTTTCCACTAAAAGGAAATTGCATATAAGCCATTTAAACTAATAATCATGTTTTTAACATTTACTGATTTTCTAGACACTTTATATTGTTTCGACATTTTCAGTTTTCTTTATATAACACAGTATAATTCATCAAATAAAATAGTTCAGTAAAAAAACTTACTTACTAACAGTTCAGTTCGGTTCTAAATTAACAGGCGATTTGCCAAACGATTAATTCAGTTCGGTCTATTATAAATAAATTTTAACAGTTCAATAGCAGCAAAGTAAAGTTAAGGTTAAGACTAGGGATGACTAACCTTGATATATAACTATCTTTGCAAAAACCAGGGTGATATATTGCATCACTAGTCTTTATTCTTTGATATATGTCTATAACATCAAGAATTAAGATACATAAGTAATAATTTGCAAAGAGAGACCCATAAACCTTAAATCACCATCCAAATTCAAATAAGATTTAAAAGCAACGAGACAAAACAGTAAACAAAACAATCCACTTTATTTCAACAAAATATATGAAATATTACACCACTATATTCACTTAGTTTACGAATACTATAGGCTATTCAAGGAGTTCCTAAGATCAAAGATGGTTATAATCCTGCAACATGGATGTTGGAAATTACATCAGCAGGACCAGAAGCAAATCTTAAGGTCAATTTCACTGATGTGTACAATAACTCAGAACTAAACAGGTTAGACTCTAGTAAAAACTCGCATTTTTTTGTATCGTATTCTTTATGAATTTGATACTAGTACACCCCATTTTTTCAAGAGAAATAAATAGTTGATTCAGCAGCTTAGTGCTCCTTCTCAAGATTCGAAAGGTCTACACTTTGATGCGCAACATTCATAAACTTTTATGGCACAATATATAGCTTGTCTATGGAAGCAACATTTATCATATTGGCGGAACACATCATATACAACTATTAGACTCTTATTTTCTATCATGGCAGGTTTATTATTTGGCCTAGTTTTTTGGGATGTTGCTGGAAAAGGTAATTTGCAAACAGAGACTCATAAACCTTAAATCACCATCCAAATTCAAATAAGATTTAAAAACAACGAGACAAAACAGTAAACAAAACAAACCACTTTATTTCAACAACATATATGTGAAATTCTGGTATCAGACGTGTGATGTTAAGGTGTGATGTCACAACAACACACTCTGCACAATGGACAGCAATAACAGTAAAATAACACCAAGAATTGTTGACCCAGTTCGGTTACAACCAACCTACTCTGGGGGCTACCAAGCCAGGGATGGAATTCACTACTTGTAGATATAATTTACAGACTCAACAACCCGTTGACAATCTCCTAAACTTATACTCTACTAATGACTTCCTACCTAAGAAACCACTTAGGTATGAGAACACCACTCAATCCCTTACAAACACTCAAAGAAACCACTTTGAGTACCCTTGATCTTACTTCACAGCTTCGATCAAGTCACACAACTCTCTTTGCTTCACAGCTTTAGAGAGGACAGAAACTCAACACCTATTCAAACCCTAGAATAGTGTAAATACAAGCACTTTAAACAAACTCTAGACACTAAGCCTTCTGCTCTTGATCTTCTAAATGTTTTCTGTACCTTCTCCTTTGGTCTTGTGCGCTTTATATAGCTCCTGAATTGGGCTTGGACTTGTCACAATATTTGATCAGATTTGTTAATTAAAACTGAATCTTCAAAATAGATTATATCCCCAAAATATTTTTAAATCTTCAACCTTTTAATTCTCCAACAGACCTGCAATCAAATCTCCCATGTAACAGAAAATATCTATCCCAAGATATTCTCATCCAATGAGTCAACCACTCTCCACAATTCCAGCTAATACGCGTGCCCTAATAACATATCCTGCTGTTGTTAATTCTGCAGGTCTGATGTTACAACATCACCTGTGTGACATCAGACATTCAACTTCAGCACTTAACTACTTAACACAGCCCAGTTTTAAGACTTCAATGTTACAACATCAGCACCTTGACATCAACATTGAATAACCTTTGTTTTACCAAAATTCCAGCCAATCCAGGAACTATCAATCTCCCCCTTTGGCTAATTTTGGCTAAAACAATCTCTGCACTCTGCAATCAACTTCTGCACTCTGCACCTTCAGAGATATCAGCAGCGAAATAATTTGAAACTCATAACCAGCAGTAGTTTGACACTTTGCACAGTCTTTATCACTTGATCTGCTGCAGCACCATCTTCATTATTGACAACAACCAATTGGTGCTCCCCCTTGAAAACATGAACCAGCATCACAGCTGTTCAGTAGCTCATAATGTGCAGCAATTTACTCCCCCTAGATGTCTGCTTGGCTGCACTCTTCAAATGTCAAAACTCCCCCTTAATGTCTGCATCACATTAGCAGCATATGGCAATAATACTCTTGACTATCTTGGCTATTTTCTCCCCCTTTTTAGCCACAATTAGGCAAACTTCACCTGACAGTTGACTACACATTTTCAGAACCACCCCAACTGCCCACAACACCTCTAGCAGATTCAGTCTTCATAAATGTAGATTCCCAATTTGCTTCTTAACCTTTCAAATTGGTTTGCATCCAAGGCTTTCATGAATATGTCAGCCAGCTGGTTCTCTGTGGCTACATGTTCCAAGGTAACAACTTTTTCTTCTACCAGATCCCTTATGAAATGATGCCTTATGTCTATGTGCTTTGTCCTACTGTGCTGTATAGGATTTTTAGATATATTAATTGCACTCAGATTATCGCAGTACAAAGTCATAACATCTTGTTTAACATTGTATTCACTCAACATCTGCTTCATCCATACCAGCTGAGACCAACTACTTCCTGCTGCTATATACTCCGCTTCAGCAGTTGAGAGAGATACATAATTCTGCTTCTTGCTAAACCAGGAAATCAGATTGTTCCCTAGAAAGAAACACCCTCCTGAAGTGCTTTTTCTATCATCTGCACTTCCAGCCCAATCAGCATCACAGTATCCTTTTAAAACTGTCCCAGAATCACGGCTATATAACATTCCATAGTCACTTGTGCCATTTACATATTTTAGAATCCTCTTCACTTGATTCAAGTGACTTACCTTAGGATCAGACTGATATCTAGCACACACTCCAACAGCAAAGGAAATATCAAGTCTGCTTGCTGTGAGATATAGTAAACTCCCAATCATACTTCTGTATAAGCTGTGATCCACACTCACTCCATTCTCATCCTTGGATAGCTTCAAATGGGTGGGAGCAGGTGTCCTTTTGTGATTGGCTTTATCTAGACCAAACTTCTTTACTATGCTCTTAGGATATTTGCTTTGAGAAATAAAGATAGAATCCTCCATTTGTCTGACTTGCAACCCAAGGAAGTAGCTAAGTTCTCCAACCAAACTCATTTCAAATTCTGATTGCATTTGTTCGACAAACTGTTTTACCATAGCATCTGACATCCCCCCAAATACAATGTCATCCACATAAATTTGGGCTACCATTAATTTTCCTCCTTCTTCCTTGACAAACAAGGTTTTGTCAATGCCTCCTTTTCTATACCCATTTGCTACTAAGAATTCTGTCAACCGCTCATACCAGGCCCTTGGAGCTTGTTTTAAGCCATACAGTGCCTTCCTCAGTTTGAACACATGATTGGGGAAGTTTGGATCAGTGAATCCTTTAGGTTGATCTACATAGACTTCTTCATTCAGATAGCCATTTAGAAAGGCACTCTTCACATCCATTTGGAACAGCTTGAATCTTAGGTTACAAGCCATACCCAAAAGTAGTCTGATGGATTCTAGTCTCGCCACTGGAGCAAACGTCTCATCAAAGTCGATTCCCTCCACTTGAGTATAACCTTGTGCAATAAGTCTCGCTTTGTTTCTTGTAACCACTCCAGGCTCGTCTGACTTGTTTTTGTAGATCCACTTTGTTCCAATAACATTCACCCCTTCTGGCCTTGGCACAAGATTCCAGACTTCATTTCTCTTGAACTGCTCCAGTTCTTCTTGCATAGCATTTATCCAAAATTCATTTGTCAGAGATTCCTTGACATTTTTTGGCTCAATTTTGGATACGAAGCACGAGCTAGCTATGATATCTCTGGACCTAGTTCTTACTCCAGAATTTGGATCACCTATGATCAGCTCCTTAGGATGATCCTTCTGAATCCTGATAGAAGGATCCTTCTGAGGTTGCTCAGGCTCAGTGTCAGCAGTACTTGGGGATGGATTTCTTTCTTCAACTTCAACAGCAACCTCATCAGTTAATGTTCCAACATCTTCTATGACATCCTCAACTTCATGCTTTTCTTCATCATCAATCACAACATTGATTGACTCCATCATCACTTTGGTCCTGGAGTTGAAGACTCGATAAGCTCTGCTGTTGATGGAGTACCCCAAAAATATCCCTTCATCGCTTTTGGAATCTAATTTCCTTCTCTGCTCTCTATCTGCTAGAATGTAACATTTACTACCAAACACATGGAAGTACTTAACATTAGGTTTTCTTCCCTTCCATAGTTCATATAGAGTGGATGAAGTGCCTCTTCTTAGGGTAACTCTGTTGTGAATGTAGCAGGCAGTGTTCATGGCTTCAGCCCAGAAGTGATAAGGTAGTTTCTTCGCATGAATCATTGCTCTAGCCGACTCTTGTATAGTTCTGTTCTTCCGCTCAACAACTCCATTTTGCTGAGGGGTGATAGGAGATGAAAACTCATGACTTATACCTTCAGATGAGCAAAATTCTTCAAACTTACTATTTTCAAACTCTCTTCCATGATCACTTCTAATTCTTATGACCTTACTCTCCTTTTCTCTTGGGAGTTTATGACAGAGCTCTTTAAAGACATCAAACACCTCAAATTTGTCTTTGATGAAATTCACCCAGGTGTATCTTGAGTAGTCATCCACAACTACATAAGCATATTTCTTTCCACCCAGACTTTCGACCTGCATAGGTCCCATCAAATCCATATGAAGGAGTTCCAATACTTTGGAGGTGGTGTTATGTTGAAGCTTCGGATGAGACATCTTTGTCTGCTTTCCTTTTTGACAGTCTCCACACACATTTCCTTCCTCAATACTAAGTTTGGGAATCCCTCTGACTGCTTCTGAGGAGATAATTCTCTTCATTCCCTTTAGGTGAAGATGTCCCAGCTTCTGATGCCAGATTTTGACATCATCTTCTTTAGCAAGCACACACGTGGAGGAATTTGAATTTTGTGGCACCCAAAGATAACAATTGTCCTTAGATCTGGCTCCCTTCATAATGACTTCTCCTTTGTCATCTTTCACATTACATTCGGACTTTGTGAAGTCTACTTTGAATCCTTGATCACAAAGTTGACTAATACTAATCAAATTAGCTGCTAGTCCTTTAACAAGAAGAACATTCTCCAGCTTGGGAGTACTGTCACAGTTTAGTCTTCCAATTCCCTTTATCTCTCCTTTGATCCCATCACCAAATGTAACATAGCCAGAAGACTGAGGTTTCACATCAACAAGCAGATTCTTTACTCCAGTCATGTGTCTTGAACACCCACTGTCAAAATACCAGTCATCTTTGATAGAAACCCTCAAGGACGTGTGAGCTATCAAGCTGGTAACTTTAGGTATCCATTTCTTCATCACCTTAGGCCTAACCTCTTGCTGTTTGGGTTGATGAGCAGAATTAGGATGTCCGTGAAGCTTGAAGCACGAGGACTGCATATGACCAATCTTGCCACAATAGAAGCATCTGACTCTGCCGTATCTAAAGTGGTTAAATCTTCTCCCACTTTGATAATTCTGTGGCTGCCACCCATACTGTTGTCTCCTTATTCCATAGTTGAATTGTCTTCTGCTATATTGATGATGTTGTCTCTTAGGCTGTCTTCTATGGTGATGAGGTTTCCTTCTTCCATAACCATACCATTTTTCCTGATGTTGATACCTCTGCTGAGCCATGTTCTGCTTGAACTTGACAGCTTGCATATTCTGGTGATATTGGGGAGGCATATACTGACTAGCTCCTTGGGGCTGTATCTTCCTCTGATGAGGGCCATTCTTCTTCTCAGCATTCTGGGGCTGAACAACCTTCTTTGGGGAGGGGCCCTGTTTCGTAGGTTGATGTTGAGACAACGGTTGAGACATCTCCCTTTTTGTTCCTGAAGTGCTAGCCACATATCCTATGCCTGATTTATCTCCAGCAGATTTCTCTAACTGAAGAATTTTATCAAGATCAGCAGTACCACTGTTCATCATCCTAATGAATTTAGTCATCTGATCCAGTTGGGACTTAACTAGCACAACTTCGTCTTCCTGGTCAGCTTTTTCATTTTCAAGCTGAGCAATCTGTTGCTTATGATACTTGTTTTCTTGACAAATCTCAGCACTTTTCAAACACAGCTCTCGATAAGTAGAAGCTAGCTCCTCATAAGTTATTTCTTCATCACTACCATCATCAGACACAGCAGTTCCTGTTAAGGCTCTAGCATGCTTTGCTGACTCACCATCACTTTCACTATCAGATTCAGACCAGGAAACTGACATGCCCTTCTTCTGCTTCTTCAAGAATGTGGGACATTCTTTCTTGACATGTCCATACCCTTCACATTCAAAGCACTTAACACCTCTATCCTGAGCAGTCTTCTCTTCATCTTTCTCTTTTGGATTGGTGGTATCAGAGGAACTATTCCTGACACTAGGCTTGTAGTTATTGTTCCATCTTTTTAATACTTTGTTGAACTGCCTTCCCAACATTGCAATGGCTTATGGCAAATCTTCCTGAGAATCTTTGACTACCTTATCTTCTGCAGGAGTGGAGACCAAAACAATACCCTTGGGTTTCTTTTCTGGTTCTTCTTCATTTAAACCAAGTTCAAAAGTCTGAAGAGATCCAATGAGCTCATCTACTCTCATCTTGCTGATGTCTTGAGCTTCTTCAATGGCAGTAACCTTCATCTTATACTTCTTAGGTAGGGACCTAAGGATCTTCCTCACAAGCTTTTCATCTGACATCTTCTCTCCAAGAGCACTAGATGCATTGGCCAGCTCAAGAACACTCATGTGGAAATCATGAATAGTCTCATCTTCCTTCATCTTCAGGCTTTCAAATTTAGATGTTAAAATCTGAAGTCTTGACATCTTGACTCTAGATGTTCCTTCATGAGTAGCCTGCAAGATATCCCACGCTTCTTTAGCAACCTCACAGGTATTGATTAACCTGAAGATATTCTTATCCACTCCATTGAAGATGGCATTTAGAGCTTTGGAATTTCCAAGGGCGAGCTCATCTTCCTCCTTGGTCCATTCTTCTTCAGGTTTTAGCTTAGAGGTGCCTTCTTTATCTTTACCAGCATCATCCTTCTCACATACAACAGGTGCTTTCCACTCTTTAATAACAGCCTTCCAAGCCCTACTGTCCTAGGATTTTAAGAAGGTGGTCATCCTTGTCTTCCAATAGTCATAATTGGATCCATCCAAAATAGGGGGTCTGTTGACGAATCCTCCAACTTCTTTGTCCATCTTTTCACCAGAAAGTAACTTCCCTAGATCTCACCCAGAGACAGACAGGATGCCTGCTCTAATACCAATTGAAATTCTGGTATCAGACGTGTGATGTTAAGGTGTGATGTCACAACAACACACTATGCACAATGGACAACAATAACAGTAAAAATAACACCAAGAATTGTTGACCCAGTTCGGTTACAACCAACCTACTCTGGGGGCTACCAAGCCAGGGATGGAATTCACTACTTGTAGATATAATTTACAGATTCAACAACCCGTTGACAATCTCCTAAACTTATACTCTACTAATGACTTCCTACCTAAGAAACCACTTAGGTATGAGAACACCACTCAATCCCTTACAAACACTCAAAGAAACCACTTTGAGTACCCTTGATCTTACTTCACAGCTTCGATCAAGTCACACAACTCTCTTTGCTTCACAGCTTTAGAGAGGACAGAAACTCAACACCTATTCAAACCCTAGAATAGTGTAAATACAAGCACTTTAAACAAACTCTAGACACTAAGCCTTCTGCTCTTGATCTTCTAAATGTTTTCTGTACCTTTTCCTTTGGTCTTGTGCGCTTTATATAGCTCCTGAATTGGGCTTGGACTTGTCACAATATTTGATCAGATTTGTTAATTAAAACTGAATCTTCAAAACAGATTTTATCCCTAAAATCTTTTTAAATCTTCAACCTTTTAATTCTCCAACAGACCTGCAATCAAATCTCCCATGTAACAGAAAATATCTATCCCAAGATATTCTCATCCAATGAGTCAACCACTCTCCACAATTTCAGCTAATACGCGTGCCCTAATAACATATCCTGCTATTGTTAATTCTGCAGGTCTGATGTTACAACATCACCTGTGTGACATCAGACATCCAACTTCAGCACTTAACTACTTAACACAGCCCAGTGTTAAGACTTCAATGTTACAACATCAGCACCTTGACATCAACATTGAATAACCTTTGTTTTACCAAAATTCCAGCCAATCCAGGAACTATCAATATGAAATATTACACCAATTATATGCATACTCTATATATTAACACAATCATTACACATGTAAGTTTAGTTTCACTTCTGTTTTAGGTTGAAGTGATTCGAATTGCTTTGTATTTAAGTTTCTAAAAAAATCATAACATGAAAAAACAATATGATTTCAGCATATTTTGAAAAGCTATAGAGTAGCATCGAAAAAATAAAAACTATAAACTACTTCTTAAACTATACAAAGTATCTTCTACGATAAAAAATAAAACAAAAAATAGCTTTTTTTTTACGTAATGTATCCAAATAATAGATATTATTATTTTATACAACTTTAAAAACATATTTTAAGCATAGACAAATGATACTAAGTACAATTATGTACCTTCCCAGTGGATGTAAACCACCAGCCACAGATGATGAAGAATGCATTCGCGTGTTCCGTAATTCTGAGATTGGCAAAGGCTCGGGTTCTTAAGTAGTGAACCTCCTACCACTAGCCCTTGCTTGTGATAAGTTTTATCAAATCATATTCACCATCCAATCAATCAATAGTCAGTATACATTTGCAACAATTCTAATAATTGTAGTTTTAAATCATTTATTTATTAGAAAGTACTACCATCAACAGAAAGTAGCAACTCATGTATAGTTCTAAGCAAACAACTGAATTTTTATTTGTCTTTATATATAGTTTTATGTCACATGGGGTGTCTATAAACATTCAATACAACTCAGTCAAGGATCCCTAAATCACCAGAAAATTAGGTTGAAGTGTAAGGGTCATTCAGTAGAAAATCTTATTAAACATGTTAGCAACATACAGAGTAGTTCCAAATAGAAAAATACAATCCATAAGAAAGACCTAATCAAGTTATCAATATCCAACATATTCATTCTATTACATAAGAAAGACGTAGAAAATTAGGTTGAAGTGTAAGGGTCATTCAGTAGAAAATCTTATTGAACATGAACCAACCTGCCAATTCTTTCTCTGCTAATGGTGGCTCAACTTGAGACGCCATTTCTCTCCACCTTTGGGAATTTTCTTTAAATGATTTAGTATCTTTCTGAGACATATTCAATAGTTCTCTCCTATCAGGGGCCATGTCCATATTGTATTTGTAGTGCTTTATAAAAGCATCAAACAAGTCTTGAAAACAGTGAATGCGATTTTGATCAAGGCTCAAGTACCACTTTGAGGAGGCACCTTTCAGGCTATCCTGAAAACAATGAATCACCAACTTGTCGTTTTCCACATGAGCAGCCATTTTCCGATAATACATGATTAGATGGCTCTTAGGACAACTAAGGCCATTGTACTTGTCAAAGTCTAGGGTTTTGAACTTAGAAGGAATCACAAGATTGGATACCAATCACATTTCTCTAGCGGCCGCACCAAAAACTTGGTCACCTTCCAATGCCCTTAGTCTTTTTTCAATAGTATTCTCATTATTGTCCTTCTGATTTTCCTATCTCTCCTCCTCCTCATCAGACATGTCTGGAATGTTGTAAATTTGTTGATCCTCAAAATATGGTTGTACTGGAGTGTGAACAGTTGGAGGTGAAAAAGTAGGGATCACGTGGTGAGCCTCGGTAGCTATAGGTAGGGGGACAACTTGTTGAGTAGATTGGCTGGTAAAAAGGGGTATATGAGGTTGAGGTGTAAAACCGGGAGGTAAACTAAAAGGAGGCCATGTTGTAGGAACTGCCATTGTTGGTTGGGGGTCAATCATTGGACTGGTGATTTCTGAGATAACAGTTCGCTGGGTATCCATCTTTGCTCGGATGACTTGTAGCATCTCCATCATCTGACCCATGCTTCCTCGTATGTCTTCAAGTTCTGTGTTGACTCTCTCCATTTCCTGTTCTTGCTCTGCCATTCTGCATCGTGCTTGGGCCCTTGTGTTATATTGGTGTTGAGGACTCACCGTGAAACTATTGGGGGAAGACAACAAATATGAGTTTTTAAACTGACGGATGCAAATGTGATGATATATGCATAAATGCAATGTTTATTATGCTTATTTTATTTTTCAGGGAGTCCTTTTAAACTTTTCATTTGTTTAACACAAATTCGTAAGTAAATAAAAACAAGACAAAGTTTTTAACCAAAATACTCATTCATTTAATATAAGCAAGAGTACAAAGTACAGATTGATAATGATCTGAGCCAAGATACTACAATACTGGAAATCAAAATACAAGGCTAAGAACAACAATCAGAAAGTCTTCTTCATCGTGTGCACTTCAAGATCTTTCAATTCGCACTCGAACTTTGTCATCATCCTCTCACAAAACAAAATGAATTGAATAGTTGAAGGAGGAGCATTGTTTTCCTCAAGATCTTCCAAGGCCATATCTAAGTTCAAGGTCAAATCTCTAGCTATCTCATTGCAAAACCTTGTCAGGCCTTCAAGTTTGTCACGGTACTTGATGGCGGTAGGCTGAAGGAAGTTGATGGTCTCTTCATAAGTAGTCAGTACTACTTCCAATTTCTTCTTCTCTCCCAACCAATTCCTACTTTGGCTCTTTAGAGTCTCATATTGGGTTTTCCAATGTTGCTCTAGCCCCCTTACTAATTGACAGCTCATCACACTTTTCTTTCAATGTTGTTGGACTAATCCCACAAGTGTTCAACGTTTGGTATTTAAGGATACACTCATGCTCCAATTCAACCTCGGACTTTCAGAAAAGTTCTTTCAATTATTTAATTTGGGCTTCAAGTTCCACCCTCAATTCCTTATTTTTCTTGGTAGCTGTGTACCACCAACGTTTCCAGTCTACTGCATTTATTTTATCTTTTTCCAATTGCTCATGAAGTGACTCCAACCCACAATTGGCTTGATCCAAACACTTCAAGACTTTTTCCTTAAGATCTTCCTCTACCTTATCAAACTTCCTTTTGAGGACCATGTTCTCTCTAGTTGTTTTGTTGAGTTGAGACTGTAGATCTTCATTCTCTTTCCCAGGCCTAGCCATGATGGCTCTAAGTTCTTCTACTTCTTTGAGAGAAATAGGTACAGGTTCGGGTGAAGGAGACCTTGGAGGAATATGAATCTCTTTGGAGAAAGGAAGCTACACAACTTTGACCCTTGCCATATCCCACTGTTGATAAGGTATATCACTTGCTTCTGATATCCTTGATCCCTTAGTATGAACCTTCTCCCAAAACTGGATGATCCTATATAGTAGAGGTGGATCACTGGCTCCCATGTCATTCAAAATTATTTCTTCCAACTCTCTATCATCATGTTTTCCACGCATAGGGTGTCCAAGTTGTCGCAAAGCTAACATAAGGTTGTAGCTAATGCAACCTTTAGAACCTATTAGTGGTACATTTTGGAAGTTTCCATAACTGATAATGATCTCATGGACATTGAGCGTGTAACGGTACCAAGAAATATCAGTGCTAAATAGGGAGACCAAGAACTTAGCCCACTCTCAATTAGATATCTTACTCACACAGGCATTAGGCTTGAACACACATGCAATAAGACAATTGGAAAGCAGAGGAAGGCATCATATTAGTGTTCCATTTCTCTTCTCGTGACGAGTATGAAATGTATGAAAGGTGTTTGCTAGGAGTGGATAAACCAAGCTTTGTTTCTTTTTCCAAACTGCCCAAAAGACACTAATACCTACTGAGTCAATGAAGCCTTCATGATTAGGAAACAACACTAGCCCATAAATGAGAAGGGCTAACACGTTCGCCAATGCATCCCACTAACGTGTCAGAAACAACCTCTCAGCTTCTTCTTCTAAGAAAGTTCTCCAAAAACCATTGAAGTACTCCTTCTTTCTCCAATTGTCTAAAGTAATAGATATGGGAAATGTGTAGTGCAAGAGCTAGCTCTTCTACATCAGGTATCCGACCAATTATGTTGCAGGGTATTATTCCTTTCATGGTAAAACCCAAGAGCCTGTCAAATTCTTCCAAGGCAAGTGCTAATTGAAAGTCTTGAAATAGGAAGCTTCGAAGTGGAGGGTTGTAGAACTAAGCCAAAGTTGTGATGGCAGTAATTGAGAGATCTACTGTGAGGAGATCCAAGATGTGACCAAACCTTCTTTGCATAGTAGACTTAAAACAAGGGAAAAATCTTTCAAGAGGCTCAGTATGTTGGTAATGTCTGGCGTTCTTACTTTGAGTGGAAATGGTTTTCTTCTGTCTAAACTCTCTACAAACTCATTTGTGCTTACAACTGTTTGTTACAAAGATTCCCGAAAAACAAAATTTCTATGAGTGTCATGATGTTATGAAAATGCTCATGAATGCATGGTGATGGTTTAGGATAAGGTAATCAACTCTCAAATCCTTATTTGGTGGGCTTCTTAAAAGATTGTTCTATGGAAATTACCCTTAAACCCACTCGCAAGATAACTTCTAGGTTTATAATGAGGTTCCAGAGTCATGGACCTTAGTCATATCAACGTCATGCAAGGGCTAGCCGCTTTATAACAAGAGTGACGAAAGGGGTCTCTTCTGATTGAGGTTCTCATATTGGTTGCAACAAGGAGATGTCCTTGAAGTCCAATATTACACAACCACCAAAAGAAGTTGGTTCTAAAAGGGGGACCTAGAGTCATGGACTCTTCATGAATCAGCGTCAAGCAACCAGCTAGCTATTTTATAATGAGATCTACAAACAGAACTAATCTAGAGGAGCCTTTATGTTAGTTGCCACAAGGATACATCCTTGAAGTCTAACGCTACTAACTTCCAAAACTAAACTTACGTCTTCTCTATGCTTTTTCTAAAACTCGGGTGTAGACCTTTAAACATAGTATCAATTATCCCATAGCCCACACTTGATCTATATACAGACATATAAATAATGTGATAAAAGAATGAAGAAAATGATAATCATAAAATAAACAAACAAAGCGAACACACATACAAAAACCTAACTAAACTAGGCTTGAATCACTTAGGTATGGGAAATTCCCCAGCAGAGTCGCCATCTGTCGTACTTCGAAAAATGAGAACGACCTTGTGAAGCGCAATCGCACGCTCGTGGGATGGACTTTAACAAAGTCGCCACTGATCTTAATTTATTCCCATAGAGGGAAAGGGAAAATATCAAATAAAACCCCTAAAAGAAAGGAAAGGATATGGTCATCGCAACTAATATCTGAGTTCGGGAGTCGGTTACGCAAGGGGAAGGTATTAGCACTCCCTCACGTCCGTTGTACTCAACAGGAACCATTTAGTTAGGATTGAATAGATGTTAGCTTAATATTAGTTTCTAATTTTCTACTTTTTGAGTTGGGAAAGGAGAGATAGAGAAAGGAATATTTTTGGATTTTATTAAAGAGAGAGGGGACGTAAGGGTTTTTATTATTAGGGTGCTCGCCAAAACTTCGTAGTCAAGTGCCTACGTATCCTTACAAGGAAGAAATAAAAGCAATCGTAGTTCGGATAAAAGTTTGTTGGTTGATTTTAGCAAAAGATAAATTGTATTAATCAACGTAAGAACTTTTTTTTACCCAAAACAAGTGAGGAGTGGACATTTTCACCACATTGAATGGATTTACAAATCTCATTTATGCCACTTATCTCAACTCAATGGTTGTTGGCAAAACATTGCCCTAGTCTTTATTAAGACAACATATTTCATTTGAAAAGAGTATTTCTTAGATATCTTGGAGTTTTCTTTAAGAAAAATGCACTTGATGATAATCAAGGTTTGCTCATGATTGAGTAAATGTTTGGGTCTCTTGATGATAATCAAGGTTTGTCCATAGAAATGGAGCTTTGAGTATAGTTTGGATATATTTTAAGAATGATGAACATTTGATGATGATCAATTATTCAAAGAGTTTATGCTAGAGTGTTAAACTCTAACAGTCTCTTTCATTCAAGATTGATTGAGAAAATTATTTGTAGACCATGAACATTGATAATGATCAATGGTTCAAAGAGTTATGCTAGAGTGCTAGGCTCTAACACCTTGTGGTTCAAGTTATTTATAAAGCATTTTAAAGATGAAAGAATGGAATGACTGGCTATCTCAATGTACAAGACTTGAGACCAATCTTCCAAGGGTTTTGCTAGAATTCTAGATTCCAGCAATCCTTTTCTTTCAAGTTTATTTCAAAAGAGTATTGATGTACTTTAAAGGATTTTAGTGATCCTTATGGAAGGATGAAAGTTTTAGAGGTGGCACTTGACAAAGAGCCAAATTTGTGTTTAGGAATGGTTCAAATTTGTATAATTGGAGTTTGGATTGAGTTTTTAGGATTGATGAGCACTTGATGACAATCAAATGTTCAAAGAGATATAATTAGGGTTTGATGAAGAATTAGGGTTTAAATAAGATTAGGGTTTTTTGAGAGATTAGGGGTATTAACAATAACACCTACTCATACATGATTTATAAATCAAAGAAGTTTCAACTTCTTCCCTAGGATTAAGTTAAGATGTAATGACTTGACAAAGTCATGGGAGGATGTTCATTATAACAATGAATTAAAGGTGACAAAGCTTACAAGCTACATAGATGAGACATCATCTAAGGATGACTTGACAAAGTCAAAAGGGAATGGTATGATGATAATCAACCAAAGTAAGCAAAAATTTCATAAGTTATATAGATGAAACATCATCTAAGGATGACTTGACAAAGTCATATGGAGACAATCATGTTAAACAAAATCGAGGTAAACACATACATTCACAAGGATGAGACATCATCAAGACACAACAACAATCATGGTTCATTCACACTTGAAGTATAGCATCCATTAAGTTCATGTTCATCACAAAGTTTATCTCACAAGATCAAATCAAACATGGTAATCAAAGAGAAAGCAAACATGTTTTTTAAACCATTAGGGCAAAAGATATCAATCAACATTCATATCATTCATCAAGATATTTTGGTTTAATCTAAACAAGATGATCAAAGTTCAATCATTTAAAAACCTATTCACAAAATGGACTACATGATTTAATCAAATATAAAGTTCACAAATTAATCAAAAGGAAAAAGATTCAACCAATATCTTTACAAAGAAATCAAACAAAATATTTATTCAAAGTTTTTTTTAAAAGTGTATGATTAATAAATGAATAATAATAAATTAAAATTTATTTAACAAAATAAATAATAATAAATAAACAATTTAGAATTTATTTAACAAAATAAAGAAATTAAAATTTACTTAACAAAATAAATAATAATAATAATAAGCAATTTAAAATTTATTTAACAAAATAAATAATTTAAATAAAATAAATGGATTATTGGTATTTTAAATATGTAAAAAAAGAAATTAAAATTAATAATAAAAGATAAAGAAAATAAAAGAAAATAAAAGAGAAAAAAGAGGAAAATGAGAAAGGAAGAGAAAAGAGAGAAAAAGGAAGGAAAAGAAGAAAAAAAAGGAGGGCGCTGGGGTTTGAACCTAGGTCCTCACCTTCCCAACCCTAAGACCAAACACAAGACCATTGAGCCACATGGGGCGCGCATATCATGCATTTACCACCAAATAATAATATATTAAAACAAATTAAAAAAAAAATAAAAATGGCGCCAACTTCATCTTCTTCCTCGTGTTCATCCATGGAAGTTGAGAAATGCAACTCTCTCATTTTGGAACCAAATACAGAAAGTAAATATACCATTCCACTTGAAATTCAACAAGGATTCCAAATATGCATTCATATTAAACTTATATTCACTCAATCTCATGAATTTATAACAAAACCAGAAAACCCTAAAAACTTCAAAATAAAATTAAATGTTTAATATGCACAACCAATGACCAAGAGCTTAGGGATTTTACTCACTACATCATGACAAACAATGTGGTAACAAGAATGAATGTAAATGATGCCTCCAACTATGAGTTCTAGAAATGCAAGTTTACCTCAATGTGAAGAAATTGTGATCCTTGTTAGAACACTTCCAAATGCAAAATATTGATCCCTACAGCTTCCTTGACCTCCAAGGAATCTGTTGAAAAGCCTAGTTTTCTTGGAAACCCTCTGCAACTCGCTATCTAAATCCACTAACAATGTTGAAAAGTGAGGTTATAACTATGGCATTTGAGGTGTTTTTGGTTCGTTATAATGCATACAAAAAGTTGTATGATGTATGTGGAGTGTGTTTGGATGGAAAAATGGCAAGGAAAATGAATGATATGTGAAATGTGAAGATATGGTTTTTTTTACCACTTTGAGAATTTGGAAAATGCTGCAATGTGATTATGATGTTCTTGGATGTTTTTTTGTGTGTTTTGCAGATAAAATGTGACCTATATGTATAGTGGAGATGATCTGAAGAAAGGTCAATGGACAATGGCATTGTGTTGTGGATCTTAGAGGAAAACCATAGAAGTGGTTAAAAGTACAAAAGGTGGATTTTGCTTTATAGCTCCTAGTTGACGTTTCTTCACAAAGTTTCTCGACTTCTACCAACTATGGCTGATATTCAGATCATGTTCTTGCCTTTGCAAAGAAGTTAACATGATTAAAGAAATATTTCATGTATTAACCAAAATCACTTCATGTTAGCATGTTGGATCAAGGTTTTCTACCATGAATGAAAATCCAATCTTGCTGAATTTGCCACCAACTTGAAGATCTCATGGCATGGAACAAGTTCCTAGTTGATCATGATCTAAAAAGAAGCTTAAAAAGTGGCCAAAAGGTGGATCAAAATCGTGCACAACAATCTGAGTTTTAACTTAGTGAAAATCTATCTTGAACAATTAGCATTGCCATGGTGAATTCTCATTTTTGTAACTTCATACTCATGCAAAATAAATTCATGCTATTGGTACCATTGGAAAGAAGACATCATACACTACAACAATCATGTTGATCACTTGAAGAAAATCAACTTGCATCATGGAGAAAACTGACCATCAAAATTGGATTTTTCAACGATTTGACACTTAGAAAAAATTCTAAGTATTTGGCAATTTTCACAACTTTGAAATCTCAACTATGACCATCCATAACTTCCAATCCTTGTGAGCTTTTGATCCAATTCTTCCACATTGTTGAAGTATGAAATTTCATCTTTAAGTACATCCCTTGGGCATGAAAAGTGGTGGCTTAAATTGATCACTAAGTGGACACAAAGTTATGCACTTGACAAGGTGAAAAACTTAAAAAAATTTGAAGTGTTTGGATTTTTAGCAACTTGAAAAACCTTAACTTTAATCAATCCTAACTTCCACTTCATGAAAGCTTTTTCCTTGTAATTTTCATTAAATTAAAGTATCAAATTCCACCTTTAATAGGAGCCCTTAAGTGTTTTCATTGGATGCTTGAGGAA
Source organism: Lathyrus tuberosus (assembly GCA_022829125.1). Lineage (NCBI taxonomy): Eukaryota > Viridiplantae > Streptophyta > Magnoliopsida > Fabales > Fabaceae > Lathyrus > Lathyrus tuberosus. The sequence continues at coordinate 2,376,715 of JALAZF010000231.1, read as the reverse complement.
GAAGCTATGATCTTGGAAAGTAGGTCACTTGTTCATGCATTTCTATAACTTAGAAAAATTCCAAGACCCTTGTTTTACAACTTTGATTCTTTATTTTTTAATTTTCTTGAGTGATCATGATCCAATTTGATCATTTTCCATATTTCCATGATTATTGACTTGAGGAGATCATATTTGACCATAAAAGTCAAAAGTCAAACTTTGACTTTGACTTTGTATCAGATGAATTCAAATCTTGCACTTGCCAATGAATCAAAATTGTTGGGCCAATTAGATCATGTGAGTGGACTCAAAATATGTATTTGAGGGTCTTGAATCTTGTTTCTAACCATGGGATCATGTCTTGGTTGAAAATTCAATATCCAGTTGACTTTGACCAAAACCCTAGTTTTGTGCGCTTGAGGAATTGAGACTTGATGATCTTGAATTGATACAACCTCAAGCTTGATTGTTGATAGAAAGAAACTATTGATCCATGAATGAGTAGGATAATTGAGATGTTGATGAACACATCAAACTTTGACTGATCATACATTTGGTTTTCTTGATGCTAATGCAAATGATGCAACTAATGATGATGGAATCTATGGGGTAAAATTGTGGGTATGGCACAATGTAATGATAATTAATTATAAAAAATGTCAATGTAGGCTAGGGCTACTGGGGATATGAGGATATGTGATCCAAGGGTCATGATTGTGCCAATTATGGTTAGGCTTTGGTTTAGGGTGCCAAGTATGGTTGGGCTTTGTAAGTAGGCAAAGCAAGGTTGAGCTTTTGGTTTAGGGAGCCAAGTATGATTGGGCTTTGGTTAGGCTTGGGACCAGATTAATAGTGATTGGATTTTTTAGGGATTTTATTCTGTATTGCCAACATGAGTGAACTTTGAAGGTGAATCACCAGATGAGGACTGGTTTTAAAGGGCACACTACCAGACGAGAATTGTTGGAAAAAGGTTAAGTTGTCAGACGAGAACTGACTTCTTGTTTTGTATCAGACGGGAACTGAATTTATGGTTTATTATCAGATAGGAACTGACTTTTAAAGTGGGCTTCCAGGCAAGAACTGGTTTTAAAGGCTGTCTACCAGACGGGAACCGATATCTTAACATGATTTGCCAGACGGGAACTGGTTTTGAAGTGATTTGGGTTTCAAGGCTTTTCGATGCTGGATTCATGTTGTTGGGTTATGCTCGATGAATGAGATGATATGCATGGCTTTATGCTTGAGCGAAGCGACATGACTAACACATGAGGATGATTTATGCAATGAATGGAAGCTTTCCGAAAAGTGCCCCTGTGTGGATAATGGATAAAAGGTTCCTTTTGCATCAAAGCTTCTTGTGTTATTAGAAGGCAAAAGGTTATTTTATGGGGGTGGTAGCATGATTCCCTGACACTCGTCTTAAACTCAATAGGATGCTGACAAGGTTTACTTGAGAAGCTTTGATGGCATGGAGGGCTTGCCCCAGTGTGGCTCATCTTGCCCCAGTCTATTGGGTCTTTGGAGAATTTTCCTTGAAAGGAAATTGGGAGCAGTTGTACCATGAAATGACCTCAAGATGGCTTGCCCCAGAATTTTGAGTTAAGATAGGATTCGTCCTCAATTAACCAACCCTTAGATTGGCTGACTTAGATGTACTCTTGAGGTAACTTGCCTCAGAACAAGCGTTGAAGCGACTTAACTTGTACTAATTGAGCGCTAGAGGGACTTTTCCATAATCAAAAGAACCTTTGGGTGGCCTGCCCGTGGTTGAGAGAGTTTCTAGATGATTCACCTCTAATCAAATGATTCTTGAATGATTTTCCCCTCAATCATCTGATGCTTGGGGACTTTCTTTAGACTGGCCGATTCCTCGGGTTGATATGACAATGCCCCTGATCCATAGGGTTATGAGGTGTTCTTGATTCTAGTCAACTTTGTTGGATGATCAAGTCCTCTTTGATTGCTCCTTGTTGGAATTTCCTTGGTGTCAAGTACTGACCTGTAATTAAAAATGTTTGCTCACAAATAGTAACTTTAATGCAATGCTCATGCAGGCTTTGAAAAAATAAATCATTTATTGGAATGATATGATAGTGTGTAATGAATGGACCATTAGTCCAAACTTTGTATTCATTTAGCTAATGTGAAAAATACAGTAAGATAAAGATTAGGTATTTTGAGGAAACCACCAGTGAATTCTGAATCAGATAGAAAAGAATTTGAATGTATGTCACAAGAATTGAGTCCAGAGGAGCATTCCTTCGTTCCAGATTACTTTGAGGTCTGTGCCCACTCTGATATTCTCGGCCTTGAGCTTGCTAATTTTGCGGAGTTTGAGCCTGCGGGTGATCATTCTTGAGGATGATCTAGCAAGGCCTCTCTGTAAATCATAACAACTTCTGATTAAGGAGGTATTGAACTTTGTTCTTGAAAACGAAGCAAGATCCCATAGAATGCCCCACATATCCAGCATGGTACTCACATGTGGCATTAGAATTATGCTTAGGATGGTAGGGAAACCTAGCAGACTCAATCTCCTTTGGTAGAATTCCCCTGGCATGAATCAGAATAGGCAGTAGATGCGTATAAGAGATTGGAATTGGATCAAAGCGGGGACGTCTCCTCCCTTGATCATTGTTCCCTTGGTTATTTCGCTTCTACTTCTTTTTCTGGTCACCTTGAGAGGGCTTCTAATTTGGTAGGAAATGTTGCTATCGGGGATAAACCGGAAGACTGCTTGCGGCTGCATTTAGGATTTTACATGCCTTTTATCCGTTCTCAATTCGTTTACCAATCACAACTTGATCTGAGAAGTTTGTTGTCATACCGTCTAGGAATAGTTCAAAGATCATGTCGACCTTTCCTTGGGTGTGATCAAATATTTCCTTTCTCACTGTGTTCTCATGCTAAACATGTTAAATGATTCTTTGGCGATCGTCATCGGGGAACCGTCGTATTCGGGATGAGGAAGGGAAAGGGTGAGCTTTTCTGGTTTGTATGCATGAAATGAAAATGTATGAATGTATGCATAAGTTTTTTCATGTGGATGGAATACAAATAAGTATGCAACATCCTTTGATTCAAAGGTTTAATGATGCAATAACTTTGGTTCAAAATTTCAGTACATACACGATGATGCATTAATGGTAAGTAATAATATAGATTAAAGGTACAACATATTATGGATAATCGGTATATACTTCTCGATGAAGGTTCAAAGGTCTGACGTATACATGATAATCAAGGTATGTAGGGTCTTGGTTTCCTGTAAAAACCCAATATCCCCCACAGGTAGGTTCTAGTCTTCAAAAGGTAGTCCCTAAAAGGCCTCTCAGAGTCATGGATCCAAATGAAAATACCTTGTTGTAGATAATTCTTGTAGGACAATGGTACTTCCAAGTGGGTCTAGTCATGGTGAGGGTCTCGTGCCAACCCAACATGCGAAATGCAGGTCAACACGACTATCCTTGATTCTATCATGTGTGTATACTCATGCTCGGGTGTTGATCTTTTCACTCAAGTAACATCACAAAACCCAACCCATAAATGAGAATATAACAAATATCTAGAATATGTTGAATATGTAAAGGCAATAAAAATGCAATAAAAATAAAGCAATTAAAAGTAAATAAAGATGCAATAAAATAAGGCAAGTAAAGCAGTAAATATAAACACCCAAACAAGCAAGGAAACAAACAAAACTAGGCTTGACTCTTTCTTGCAGGAGAAATTAAATCCCCAGTAGAGTCGCCAGCTGCCGCTGCACAAAAAATACTCGAGCTCATCGTACGCTCGATGATACAACAGAGTCGCCACCAAACTTTATTTATTGCAAAAGGAAAACGAAAATATCAATAAAACCCTTATGGAAGAGAAATGAGTAAGGGAGTCGATTATGTGAGGGGAAGGTATTAGCATCCCTCACATCCGTCCTACATGAATGGAACCATTTTGATTGTTCTTTGCGCGGATAAGTGTTATTATCTAAAGGTTACCTGCAAAAAGGGGAAAATAAGTTTTAAAATTTTGTGCTCGCCAAGGATTTGAAGCCTCATGCCTACGTATTCTCATAGTGCAATAAGAAAATCAGAGCTCCGTAGTGTATGGTAGAAAATAAGTATGTGTTGGTTTTTTTAGGGAATAATTATAATTGTATCCAAGAAGTGTGTAGACGTTAGCTGGTTTTAATCCTTGGTCGAATACTCCATGCTTTTAGTCTGACTTCTAAGGAACAGATTATAACAGTTCCGTTGTGAAAAAGAAGGAAAATTGTTTTGAAAAGGATTGTGTGATAAAAGAAAAAGAAAGAGTTGCGTGAAATACAAAAAGGAGTTGTGAAATGAAGAAAGTGTTGTTTGAATTGTAAAAGACGGTTGTGAAATGAGGAAAGGGTTGCTTGGATGTTGTGAAAGTATTGTTTAAACCAAGACTGTGTTGTTGGAAGCCATAGGTTGGTGTATCTGAACCAAAGAGTGCATTGTCTAAACTAAGAATGAGGTGTTTTAATTGATAAGCGGTGATTAACCATGCATGATGTTATGTTAACCAATAGATGGTGATAAACCTAGGAATGAAAGTGTGGTATTTAAATCGATAAACAGTGATTAACCAATGCAGGAGTTATATGGTTTGTTAACCAAGAAATGGTTATTAACTCATTGATGAGAATGTGTTATTTTAACCGATAAACAGTCATTAACCAATGTAGAAGGTTGCCTGAGCATAGAGCTCATAGGGCAATGCATGAAAGTTGCCAAAGCACACGGTTCCCCAAGGCAATCCATGAAAAAGAAGGGTATTTTAACCATGAGAGGTGATTAACCCAAAGAGAGGTTTTTGGTTCATAGATGGGTATTTTAACCATAAGAAGTTGATTAACCAACATAGGAGGTGATTAACCAAGAGAAGTTGATAAACCTTAAGAGTGTATGGATGTCCAAAAGGAGTGATGTTTAGTCCAAAGAGGAAAGTATAGTTGATGTTGAGTGTTGTAGTCTTTGTGGGGAAAGAAGCTTGACAATTACTTGATTTGAATTACAATAAAGTCTATGAATGGAGGTGAATACTTTTAACAACTGGGTCAGGCATCCTGTATCCAAAGATATTCAGAATGAGGATAGGAATACTCCATCTCATTCCTTCTCCACTACTTAAGGCTCATGGCATGCAATTCGAATCATAACTGACAAATGTTAAAAGAAGAATCTTTTTATTGTGCTTGAAGGATGAAGCAGTGATCCAGTCTAGATGTCTAGAGTCTTGAATGTGCAGTCTTGAACTTGAGTGTGACTTGAGATCCAGTGCAGTGCAAGTACAGAGGTATAATTCACTCAAATGATCAAGGGACTTATGATAATTTGAATGAATAGGAATCCTAAGGGGAGCAAGTAATTGTTCATGAGAAATCACACAAAAGGTCTAATATAAAAGTAATTAATTGATCAAGAATGATCTTGATCAACTAATCAAGGGGATGAACATGCCAAAAATTACATATTAGGCACATGGAATTATGAGAAAAACAATGGTGTTCGGAATTGGAAATAACCATGTCAACTCTAATTTCTAATTAACCATATAGTGAAATTAAAAAGAAAATAGCAATTAAAAGTTAATCCTAATTAATTGAAATTAGAAATTAAATTCTAACAAAATTTAATCTAATAAAAAAGAAACCTAATAAATCATATATATATATATATATATATATATATATATATATATATATATATATATATATATATATATATATATATGTATGTATGTATTTTTAATGTTAGAAAAATAGGACCAAAGTAAAAATAAGTAATAATCATAATTATAAAAAAATTCTAAAGCCAAGGGTGATAAAAAAAGGGTGTAGACAGAAAAAAGGACGCTGGATCCAAACTATTGAAGCCCAAGTTACTGTTTACAAATTGGTTCAGATGGGGTGCAGGGTTGTAAATGGTGTGATGGCGATAAAATGGCCTAACCTGGGTGCCAAAAATGGCCCAATGCCTAGTCAAACAAAAAAAATGCATAGTCAACAGTTAATGCCAAGGCAACAAAGAAGGATAACATTGGCTGTTGGATGCAACGTGCTATAGATTTGATGGTGATGATAGATCATGCGTTGTACACCTTCATGTATGTGATCACTTGCTATTTTGTCATTTTATGCTTTTGTCTTAATCGTTGTTTATCATATATGCCTGCTTTGGACCAGTCAGAACGTGTCACGTGGCGTTGTTCAGAAAAGTGAAAAAGGGAAAAAGGCAGGACATGTGTCACACAATTGTAGCTTCTGGGTTTATGACTCATTGTTCATTAATTTTTCTTACATTCTTGAATTTGATCTACTAAAATTATCAAATTCAATAAAAAATATGTATATTATATATCATCGGACTCGATTTTTTCGAGGAATCCAAAAATCCGGTCGAATTTTACAAATGAGCCACTAATTTTGAAGAATCAGGTGAATATGTGAATAAGAAAGTCTATACATAATCAATTGACTCACATTCATTATAATTATTCGTAAAAAAATAATCACATATTCAGAATCGTGACGAAAAATTGCTTCTAATGATATATTCACTTGTTCTTAATAGTTAAGAATTGAAAAATCAATATTTTCAAGTTTATGTGTTCCATGCCAAAATATGTGATTAATCTAATAAGCAATTTCAAAACAGTAGCTTAAATATATCAACAAGCAAACATCCAATAATTCATGGCAATGGTGTGGAAAAGATAAAAGATTACCAATGGAGCGGAGGTTTGCCCCGATTAGTGTTGAAAATTAGAATGTCGAAGAGAAATCCGGAATACTTCAAGAATAAGCTCCCTTAATCCCATTAAATTCCAAGCTTGGTGATTATTTAATGCTAGATGAATGTAGAAGATAATGTAGAATATCGATGAATACACCCGAATTGATGAACTTTGGATGATGATTTTTTGTGTGAATTGTTGAAACTTGCTTGATGATTATTAATGATGATGTATGAATTGTTGATTGTTAATTTGTGAAAATTGGATTTTGGCTAAGTTCCACCATTTTAGAACTTCAATGCGAAGTTCTAGATAGTGATGAATATGAACTTTGCTGATGGTGAGGGAAAAGATGAATTGAGAGAGAATTTGGGAAGAAAAAATGGTTGAAAAATAATGGTTAATTGTGAATTTTCTAAGTTAGGTTAGTTAGCCCCCCAAAATGTGAGAAATGACATGTTTATATAGACTTTGCGAGTGAATGAACACCCTTGGATTGTTATCCAAGTAATGGGTTTATCAATGGTTAGAAATTAATTTAATCCTCAGTTGTGAATCATCAATTTCAACCATTGGATTAATTGTTAAGAATGGTTTGGATTGAATGAAAAATTGGAAGATGGGATTTGTGTTTGTTTAATAGTTATTTGTGTTAGTTTGGTAGTTATGGCAGTTAAGGTTTAATTGGGTAATTGAATGATTGTGAGAAATGAGGTAGTTAGAGACCAATGATGTTTGAGTTTAGAAAATGTACCAAATTGGAAAAATGGGGCGTTCTCAAGTTGTTGAAGCCGTAGAAAAATGTTGTGATCTGGAAAAACGATTGAGGGTTGTGGAAGGCTTTAACATGCTGAGGCTTGACAACATGTGTTTGGTGCCAGATCTAGCTATACCCCCAAAATTTAAAGTACCCGATTTCGAGAAATACATAAGCGATAGCTGCCCAAGGCACCATTTGGTGATATTCCGCCAAAAATGGCCTCTTATACTCATGGCGGTAAGCTAATAATTCACTATTTTTCAAGACAATTTGAGTGAGGCATCATTGAATTGGTATATGAAGTTAGAAAGAAGCCATATTAAATCATCGTTGGACCTATACCTATGACATACATTCATTTGCTGCCACACTTAATCCAAAGGGGTTTGGTGGATCCCAAACCACTTAAACGGTTGATATCTCTGATTCCGAAATGGTTTGATCTAAATGTTCAATGTGAATTCCATGCTGGAACCGTGGGGCATCCTACCGAAGATCGCATCAGTTTCAAAATTAAGGTACAAGAGATGATTGACAATGGTCAGTTGATTTCTAAAGAGGCCCTAATATGATGAACAACCTCTCGCCTGAATAAGTGCGAAGACTTCAGGGAACACCTCTTAAGCCCAGTGGATCTGATATGAAGTCATCCTCAACATTGGCAATTATTAGGATTTTTTATCATTTACATTTGTAATTTCTTTGTATGATAAATGCTACTTATTTTTAACATTATTGTTTTTTAATGGTAATGTTAATGAAGTGGTCGTGCATTTAATGAAATAATCATTTCGTATTCACTCATTTTTCTTTTTATTGCACAAAGACAAAAAAAGAAATATCAATACTTATTCCATTCACTTTTCTTTACCAAACTACTATTTTAGCAAAGATTTGAGGGAGATGATGAAAACGAAATACCCATAATTTCTACGATATGATTTTGGAATAGAACTTTGCTGATGATGTAAGTTATTGTTTCAAATCCCCAAACACTAAAGAGATAAGGAGTTAATCCCTAGTTAACCACTTTGAGCCTAGAATTTGGTGTTTCTTTCGGAATTAAACACCCTTTACGCATAACCAAGGGCATGAGAGTTTTGTTCAGTTAATCTGACTATGCGTTCAAATTGTAAAAAAAAGTATCCCATAAGATGACCAACCACATACTCTTATTCGCACACATCATAAAGTATCGAAGAAGTCATGAAAAACCAAAAAAATTACAGCAGTGCTTCCTCACCAAATATTAACAAGGCAGTCATAAGCTTTTAACAAAATAGAAATAAAAAAGCTCGTTAAGTCATAAAAGGAGACTTTGGAAAAATTTAGGGTATCTCGGTGGACCAGAAGCTTCAATGAAGCGATCCAGGAAAAATTAGGGATAAAAAGAAAAATAAGAGAGGTCATCAAACCCTCAACAAAGAAAAACAAGATTAGTTGACAATCATATCAAGAATCAAATGGTCACCAAAATTCTTGACAAAAACAAAAATAAGGTGACTGCTATTTCAAGAAAATCATATCTTAAATCTTCATATTTACCCTTACACTTTCAAACTCTCATAGAAGTTGAATGCGTATGTTGATTTAGCTGAACATAGGACTAGAGGTCATCGATTAGAATAGGATGAGGTTACAATTAAATTTTGAGCCTTATATCCTTTTGTTTAAAAACCATGAACCAGACCACGTTACAACCCTCAAAAGACCTAACTGAAGCAAGATTTGTTTTGAAAACATACGACAACAAGGCTGCTTTAACCTGTCTCCAAAGATCTTTGCTAATCATTTGTATTGATCACATCACCTTTCACACTTTGAATGTCTAGATCAACGTTATGGTATAATCATTGACCCATTCACTGTATTTCACCTAAATGATCTTAATAAACTTTGATTTCAAAATTTGCGCGACTATTTCATTAAAATTACCAATGGAAGGAACAATTTTAACTATTAGTAAACACTTAACATTAAGGGAATTCCAATAATATGCATACACATGAGGAACTTGATCATGTGAAAGAATTCCAGCCAAGGTCAAATCACTTTGAAAATCATTTAATCTGAGCCAACCACCCAAGAGTCAGTTAGTCAAGAGAAACTATCTTTAAGACTCAAAATGGAGCAAGCCACCATAAAGAGCACAATGAGTCCAACCCTCCAAAGGCCGGTCAGTCTATCATTCCATGAATGTGTTAATCAAGGGCAAACCACAACAAGATTTAAACATTGGGGCAAGCCACTTCAAGGTCATGGAAAACTGCTTCCAAACTCCTTTCGAGGTAAAATCCTTCAAAGACCCAACTGACTGGGACAAGATGAACTACATAAGGGAATGCTCTCTTCAAGCTTTCAAGTTCTTCAAGGATACCATGCAATGCATCAACAACTGTTAAGTTCTAAATGAGTTTTGGGGAATCCTGCTTGTACCCTATTCCACTAACCTTTTCCTTGTGACAAAGAAGATTTGCTGCAACTAAGAATCTTTCCATCCATTTTCCACCACAGAGGAACATTTCAAAACCCTCAAGTCATAAATCATCCACATGCATCAGTCTTGTTGCTTTTCTCTAGCATCATGCCATGCATATCATCGCATTCATCAAACATATTCTCATAGCATGAAGCCTTGCAGTACAGGAATGAAAGATCAAATAATAAAAGTCAAATCTTGCTTGGTACCTCACAAAGGCCCAACCTTTTGTGGCACATCCCAAAACCAACATAATTCATGCATTGATCATTCATACATCATAGATCATGTATAGCTCAAAATATGTTTCGTGCTCGTCTATAGTTCCTCAAAGACATGTTGACAATCAATGTATTAACACTCATGTTGACGATGATTTGTCCTATTGATGATCTAGGTATCAACACTCGTGTTAACGATGATTTGTCATGTTGACGATCTGGATATTAACACCCGTGTTGACGAAGATTTGTCCTGTTGACAACCTAGGTATCAACACTCGTGTTGACGATGATTTGTCCTGTTAACGATCTAGGTATGAACACTCGGTTTAACGATGATTTTTCCTATTGATGATCTAGGCATCGACACTCGTGTTGACAATGATTTGTTATGTTGATGATCTAGGCATCAACACTTGTGTTGTCAATGATTTGTCCTATTGACGTTTTAAGTATCAGCACTCATGTTGATGATAATTTTTCTTGTTGACGATCTAGGTATCATTACTTATTTTAACGACGGGTAGTCTTGTTGACGATCTAGATATCTGCACTCATGTTGACAATGATTTGTCTTGTTTACAATCTAGTTATCAACACTCATGTTTATGATTTTTCTTGTTGATTATCTAGGTATCAACACTCGTGTTGACGACGACCTATCTTGTTTTCAATTTGGCTTACTTCTTATTATGTTTTATTGACAATCTAGGTATCAACACTCTTGTTGATAATGATCTATCCAATTTAGAACCTGTCCAATATATTCCTAAGTGTTTTCCTGTCATCTCTAACCAATTGATAAAAAAACTACATTTAAAATTCCCCAATGAATTTCTTCGGCAGGATTGTTATCTCCAGCGAGTCTTTTACCCTCTTTATCCTCTTCATTCCATGAGGACCATCATTACCACATATCTCAATTATTCCCCACAGGTCCATATTTCATTTTTATATCCTTCATAAAACATCTTGATACGGTTCATCTCGTATCATATCATATCCTCAGCAAAGAAAAAAAAAGTGTTCTCTATAAGTTTATAATATCTCATATTTCATTTCATTTCATCAAGGGACAAAATTTGGGGTCCTTTAATATTTAACTATCTCCCACTGCGATCGTATGAAGAGTGGCCTTCTTCATATTCTCTGGTCGAAGATACATAAATATAGGCCGTTGTCATACCCCAATTTTGCCCACAGGTCAACAAATTCATTCATTCATCATGACATTTGCATATCATGACATGCATTTCTTTTAGCATAATGCTTTAAAGGTCTACCAAAATAAAATTTTGGTTTTATAGACAGAAAGATTGAAGCGATTGTCAAATAGGTATAAAATTAGAGGGCGGAAAATTTTGAGATCGGGCTTGCAATTATCAGTTTTATTGATCTACAGTTTGCGTAGTTTAACCCGACGTGCTCGTTTAATTTTTTGATTTCGTTTGCAGCCGCATTTTGATCAGCCTAAGCCTTTTCAACCAAGTACTTTTTATTGCAAGATTTGATATGCATCTGTCAGTTTTACGAAACTTTATTTCCCGTAGATTATTTTAGGGCAATCATTTTATTTTTTTCACGCATTTTTGCTCCCGATTTTTATTCATTTTATTTTCTTTTATTTTTGTTTTTTTTAAATATACAAAAATAAATAGAAGCAAATAATTAATCAGTTAGATCTTATCTTGATCCCACAAAATATCTAAGGGTGTTTTTTGAAATAATTAAAAATTAAACCCTAGAATTTGTCACTAGATAAATGCAATTGGCAAATGCTTAACAACCCTCAAAGTTCATGTGCATCATATACCTCCTCTCTCCATGTTCAGACAAAAAAAACCATGTACATCATATACCTCCTCTCTCCATGTTCAGACAAAAAAAAACCAACATAATACCTTCATTACACTATTCATCCTTCCTCTACATCACAACAACCTCCAAAGTTTATAACCACAAACTCTTCTTCTTTTCTACTACACAATACACATAATTGTTTTTCTTCCATAATATGATAGATCTCTCACACCAAAACAAAAAAGGTAGATCCATTTTCTTCTTGACCATTTGTAAAAGAAGCAGAGGAAGTTTTCTTCTTTCCTCACTCAAAACACATATCGATATCCCTCTCTCTCCTTCATCTTGTTCACAACCAACACAACAAAACCATAACTCATCTTCCACTTTTTAAACCACAATATACTCCTTCCCTCCAATGCATACTTTCTTCTCAAACTCACCAATAAACTCCTTCATACAATCTTGATACTCCTCTTTCTCTCCACTCCACCTTCTTTTTTTTTTAACCACTCACTATTTCATCCATTCTCCCACTACTACATCATCTTCCTCTCGCTTATCAACAAAATACAAACTTTCCTCATAGCCTACATAACACACCCTCACAACTACACTCACCGCGCCTCCACACTCCGGTGACAACATAACAACAACAACATCAATAAGCCCTTGACACCACCATCTCCACTGTATGCCAATTGTTATCCCTTTTTCATGAATTTACCTTTATTTCTCACCAACATTATTTCACTTGTCTGTTGTGTTTCTAGAATAAAAGGATGTGTATGATTTTAATGCTTTTGTTTGTGATTAAAAAGCGAAGGATGCGCATCCGAGAGATTAGAGAGCAACGTTTTGTTGTTATTTTATTCTCCATTTGTTTTATTTTTATTTTTTTTTTAATTTAAAATAGAGCACTGCTGTGTGTCAGATTCTAATTAGCATTTGATTTTTTATTTGACTTTGGAGAATTGAATGTTTAGGTAGGGGAGTGGTTGTGTTCTCTTTGTGTATCTTGTTGATTTTGATTTTTTGTTTTTTATTTATTATTTGTTAATATTTGTTTTTATTGAAAATAATAGAATTAGGGTTAAGTGTGTTGGTGGATTGGGCTCCAAGCCCATAATGATTCTTACACCCCCCCTATATTCATGCATGCACTCCTCTTATTGTATTTTATTTTTCTTAGTTTAAATTAGTAATTATTTAATTGATAAGTTGACTAGGTTTTAATTAATTACTTTTTTTACTAAGTGGATTATTTGATTTATTGTTTAATCTACCTCATTTTGTTTAGTCAATTAATTAGGTAATCCATGTTCATACCATAGCATATGTAATAATCGTACTCAATTTCACACCAGCTTCACCACATTTTCAATTTAAACAAATTCAATTCCTTTTCAAATCCAAAAACAAACCATTTTCAATTATTCACTTCGTAACGCAAATTGAAAACGCTTAGCCCAACATCAAGCTATTTTATCAAATAAATATAAAAAATGACTAACTTTGACCATTTTCAACAATAATGGAAGAAAAATGCTACATAGGTGTAATGTCCTATCATAATCCCGAGTATTAAATACATAAGTCGCAATAGCTTGCAAGTCCAAATCCTTTTGCAAAAAATTGGATTAAAAAGACTACTTGGGTGTAGTGTTTAATCATAGTCCTGAATATTAGTCTTCCACTTAAAGCACCTGTAAATATTTCAAACTTTTTCATAACAAAATGGATTAAAAATACAATTTGTGTAGTGTCCAATCATAGTTCCGGGTGTTAGACACAAGTCGTAATAGTTTGCAAGTCCAAATACTCGTCTTCCAACCCTAAAAACAATAACACACATCTAAACCTTTTGCCTTTTAAAATTTAATCTTCAAGCTATTTTTTAAACGAAAGATGTTTTGTCTCGAGACGATGCAAAACAATGTCTCGTCCACTTATATGTGTGAGTTGAGCTAGGCGACGTTTTCCCGCGAATGTTGATTAATCAATCCATTTTGTAGTGTTGAAAACACCCTCTCCTCTAATTGTTTCGGGTAAGCAATGTTTTCCGTTCGATTACGACAACAACAACTTTCGCTAAAATTGACCCACAAACAAATATTTTCTACCCATAACTACGTAGCCTTGAGTTCTACATTGCACCTGGAGATACATAGGAGCGAGATTCAAAGTCTCGTCAAACACCCTAATAAAAGACTTTTTTTAGTCATTCTCTCTTTTTCTCAAACTTTTAATAATTAGAGGAATGCAAACATTTTTAAGCTAACACTTATCGCAAAACTAACTAAACGGTTTTCGTTGAGTACAACAGATGTGAGGGATACTAATACCCCCCTAAATAATCGACTTCCGAGCCCAATTTGATTGTGACTTTGTTAATCATCCGCGAGCGAGCGATACGCTCGCAAGGTCATATTTTTTGAGATGCGACAGTGACCACCGGATGTTTCCATCCTTTTATCACAACTTTCCACGCTTTGTTGCCCATGCGTTTGATAAATACCACCATCATAGCCTTCCAATAATCATAATTGGTGTCATCCAAAATAGGTGGTTTGTTGACTTATCCTCCATCTTTTATTATCTCCATTTGAGAATAATTTAACTTCCCTAAAGCTCACCCAATAGGCTAGGGTTCCTATTTTGATGCTAATTGAAAATTTGTTCCTCAGGGGATATATGTCGAACACGGTGTCCTAGGCAACTGGTTCGAAAAGTTAAACCAAAAACACCATAATAGCAAGTACTAGATGATGAAGCAAAAAGAAATAAAAACATGATAGTTGTTTACCCAGTTCGGTGAAATCACACCTACGTCTGGGGGGCTGAGTCCACAAGCCAAGAAAGAAAATTCACTATTAGTAGTTTAGTACAATTAGTCTTACAACTATCAACAAACCTATGTCGTTCAATATCTCTTCCTAACACTACCCAATAACTTTCTATTTAGGAGTCCCCCTAAACATGAGAACCTAATCACTTTTTTCTCAAACACACAACCTGTGATTGGAGATTACAACTCAATAATCAATGTTTAATACTACCACTCAACTCTAGACAAACCAACTATACTGATAACACGAAAATTTATCATATATTTGCCTTGATTTACGACTAATAATTACGTTATTTCAGCTTAAGTTCTGATTATTCCGCGAGTATTCTAGTGTTTTCGCAGGTATTTCATTGTCCAAGCTAAAAAGGAACAAAGTAGAAAAACATGAAGAAATGAGAAGAAAACAGGAAGAAATGACTAAGAAAAAAAACAAAAAATGGAAAGTGGTGCGTGTGACGACCGTCACACAACCACCACGACCGTCACGCTTCCAAAGGCTGCCACACCCATCACACACTCACCACGACCGTCACACGCACAAAATGGTTATTATGTTCAGAAACGCAGACGTGGACAAAGAAGACCAATGCACACGCACGATCAGCATTTTCTCCTACATTCTCTCAAACACTACTTCTCCAACTTCCCATTATCTCCACTATTTTTCACATGAATTCTTAAGTAACTTCCAACCTGTTATCACTATATATAAGACCTATCATTTGGTTTCAAGAGACCCAAGTCTTGTGCGCGAAAGCGCTGTTCATAGATTTAGGAAGAAATTACCATTGTAAAAGTGGTAGTTCTCTCACATCGAGGAACTACCACACCATTAGTATTTAGGCCTATAACTTGTAACGCTTGGATCAAAGCTTGCCACCATTTTCAAAGTTAATTCCAGTTTCTTTACAGGTTTCTTTTTATCGCATTATTTATTATAACTGCTTTATTTGCCAAATTTAATTATTATGCCATTCTTTATCGTAACCGTAATGATTTATGCGTTTTTAATTAATTCCATGTTTGGCTAAATAGTTTAGAGTCTGGCGTATGAGGACCGTCGTTACCGGCGAGACTCGGTAGAAAATAATTGGTGCGAACTTATGATTAAAATTCTGTTTTGGTTTTAGTTTCCAAGTCTAATTTAAGTAGCTTTGTCACGAGAGTGAGAGGTTATTTAACACGATTTTGTCACGAGATTGAGAAATTAATTAAGGTTAGAGCCGGCACTGCGAGAGCGTGGGGGTCGAACCAGATAGTGGAAATTAGGCAACATATCTAAATACAGCGAGAGCCCTTTAGATACGTTTAGGATATTATTAGCTTTCAAAATATATTTCCTAGTTACCGGACGAGCGAGAGCAAAATCTTGGGATTAGGGAACATGACTTTAGTTAATACCGCGAGAGCGTGACGCGAAGTCTTTAAGTTGGTATATTCTACGGAACTAAACTATAGTTGTAATTAGTACCCGAATTCTACAAAGTCCTTTAGGAACGCGGAATCCATATTCCGGTCTCTTTATTATCATATTTTCTAAGTTCATTTTTAGTTTTAGTTCTAGTTTCCCTTTTTTCGAATATCATTAGCCTTAGCTTTACAAAGCAACGATAGATTACAGTAGGTTGACATTGGTCTCTGTGGGTTCGACAATCTTTTATATTACTTCGATATTTCCGTGCACTTGCGGACGCCTCAAGTTTTTGGCGCTGTTGCCGGGGACCAACAGTCAATATTGTTATTCCGTTGTTGCACCGTATAGACTAAGGCACTCATTACTATGTATCACCCAAATTTTTTCTACAATCACCACTCCCAGTATTTCGAGGAATCACAAGAATCCCATAATTCCAACCTTGAAATACAAATGGAGAATTTCAATGCATCACTAACTCATTCTCACCCAAATTTCCTCTACAACTACCAATCCCAACATGTTGAGGAGCCGCAAGAATCTCATAGTTCCAACCTAGAAATATTAATGCAGGATTTCAATGCGACACTGACCCACTCCCAAAATTTTGAGGAGCCGTACCCATATTTTTTCTATTACCAGCCACAAGACTCCCAATATTTTGAGGAACCGCAACCAAATTTTCCCTATGATTACCACTCCCATTATTTTGAGGAACCGCAAGAATCCGTCAATTCCAACCTCGAAAGATTAATGGAGGATTTCATTGAAACAACAACTAATTCAAGGTTAGAATCTATGATGGAGCACTTTGTGGAGACCCAAACTCTCCATAATGAAGAGCTTAGAAGACAACATCTCGATACTTATGAAACCCTTATGCAGATAAACACTATGGTCGAGTCCTTCGCGACACACACTGAGGCATTGGAGACTCAAATCTCCCTGCTTGCACAGACACCTATAGGTCCCTACCCTGAGGAGCATGTGGATGTTGTAGTGACCTGTAGTGAAACAAAAATCAAAGATCCTAAGGAGAGTGATAATGAGGTTGAGGAGAGTGATATTGAGGTTGAGGAGGGTTCTGGTAAGGAAGAAGTAGAGATTGAGAAAATCTTACTGGGACCACCTGAAAGGGAGGTCGTCAAAGAGGTAGAGAAAGTAGTACCTAAGGCTTTTCCTCATGCATATACCCCACTGATTCCTTTCCCGCAAAGGTTTGTGGAAGCTAAGGTAGGATCCCAATCCAAAACGTATGCGGAGGTATTGGAAAATACCCACACCGATGCACCTTTGTCTGAGGTCCTGTATAAAAAGAGAAAATTCGAGGACCATGAAACTAGGGATATCATTACTGCTAAGCGGGTAAGGTTAAACTTTGAGGTGATGGATGAAATAACTAAGCCCAAACTAGAAAAACTAATACTTAGGATAGATCCAGAACCACCACCACGAGTTCAAAAGAATGAACCACCCCACGGAAGGAAGAAAAGAAAAGTTGAGGGATATGTGAGATGGCTTGATAAATGGCCTTGGAAACCGAAGATTAACACTCCTAACCGTCGAGCTATAGACGTTAAACAAAGCCCTGCGTGGGTGGCAACCCACGAGCTTTTAATTTAATGTTCTGCTTTTATTGTCTGTGTTTGCAGAAAATAAAGAATCATATCGCTTGTCACGTCTCAGCTGCATTTAGGCGAAAGATCTCTAGATGACGATCCCTTAAGATGAGTTGGTGCCGACGCACATTCCTACGAATGTCGCTGCTGGTGGTGACTCCAATGATGAGTATGATATGAGAGAGCATATCTCTCTAGTTCGTAACTCACCTCCTCCTTGTCCTTTCGCCTGGTCAGGTTCCACCTGCACACACCGCACCATATTTTTCTAATAATTTTTGCAGATACTTCCTTCAAAAATAGGCAATATAATGAGCGGCTTCAAGAAAATGAAGTTTCAGCAAATTCAGATAACTCGTAGTACAAGACGCCGGAGTAGAAGTGGCCAGCGAAGACAGGGACAACAAGGGAAGAATCAGCGCGAATTTGGCCGTGGTAGCACGCAATGGCATTCATACAGGTTCTATCTTTCCTTTTTCACCATTTATCAAAACATTGAGGACAATGTTTGGTTTAAGTGTGGGGGAGGAACTTTACTGCTTTCATTTTACCGCTTTCTAGTTAGATTTACTGTTTTCCAGCATGATTTTAAAAAAATTTCTGTTTTAAATGTTTCGTCCGTCTGTGCATGTGCTGTCGAGTCTTTATGGTGATTTTATGTTGTCTATCGATTTCCCCATTCCCTTGAGCCACACAAAATATTTTGAAATTTTTTTAGTTAAAAATAGTGTTTCTTTTGAAAATCTTAGGTTACAGACGAAATTGAGGTTAGACTGTGAGACTTGGGAAAATTCTGCAAGATCGGTATCGTCTTAACACCGTGAGCCTCTAAATTATGGAAATCAATTTGAGTACTTGTTATGCCATAGCCTTAAGTTCTCACCCCCTTAGTAAGTAGTTTATTTAGCATTCAGCACCATCCTAAGCACGCACTAAGTAGGAAGCCGATGCAAATAAGTGTATGATCTCAAGCTTAAAAGGCAAATTAAGAAAAGAAAAAAATGAATGCTCCTTCTAAGTTAGGTGATCCTCACCCGATCATTTAGCTCAACGGTGCAAACTTCTTTAGTGATATTTAAGACAATGTGCCAAAAGAAAGAAAAAAATGATAATAATGAGATCATAGTCGCTAACAGGCCATCCTACCATGAGTGAGAAAGGATAACGGGCTTAATGTGATTGTGCTAGAATGAAAAGGGATAAAAGAAGGATGAGTGAGTTAGGCTTAGGTATAATGACATGATTCGGATTGGTTTGCATAGGATGGAGGTTGATGACCGCAAAAGCGGAATTGTGTTGTTACGATATCCTTAGTGTGTGAGCAAGTACCTATCGACACAAATTAACCAAAGTAGAGTTGGTATCCTAGGATGAGTATCCGTATGCACTATTTGTCTTACGAGTCATGTTTTGCTTGAGGACAAGCAAAGGTTTAAGTGTGCGGGTGTTGATAACACGAAAATGTATCATATATTTGCCTTGATTTACGACTAATAATTACGTTATTTCAGCTTAAGTTCCGACTATTCCACGAGTATTCTAGTGTTTTCGCAGGTATTTCATTGTCCAAGCTAAAAAGGAGCAAAGTAGAAAAACATGAAGAAATGAGAAGAAAACAGGAAGAAATGACTAAGAAAAAAAAACATAAAATGGAAAGTGGTGTGTGTGACGACCGTCACACAACCACCACGACCGTCACGCTTCCAAAGGCTGCCACGCCCGTCACACACTCACCATGACCGTCACACGCACAAAATGGTTATTATGTTCAGAAACGCAGACGTGGACAAAGAAGACCAATGCACACGCACGATCAGCATTTTCTCCTACATTCTCTCAAACACTACTTCTCCAACTTCCATTATCTCCACTATTTTTCACATGAATTCTTAAGTAACTTCCAACCTGTTATCACTATATATAGGACCTATCATTTAGTTTCAAGGGACCTAAGTTTTGTGCGCGAAAGCGCTGTTCATATATTTAGGCAGAAATTACCATTGTAAAAGTGGTAGTTCTCTCACATCGAGGAACTACCACACCATTAGTATTTAGGCCTATAACATGTAACGCTTGGATCAAAGCTTGCCGCCATTTCCAAAGTTAATTCCAGTTTCTTTACAGGTTTCTTTTTATCGCATTATTTATTATAATTGCTTTATTTGCCAAATTTAATTATTATGCCGTTCTTTATCGTAACCGTAATGATTTATGCGTTTTTAATTAATTCCATGTTTGGCTAAATAGTTTAGAGTCCGGCGTATGAGGACCGTCGTTACCGGCGGGACTCGGTAGAAAATAATAGGTGCGAACTTATGATTAAAATTCTGTTTTGGTTTTAATTTCCAAGTCTAATTTAAGTAGCTTTTTCACGAGAGTGAAAGGTTATTTAACACGATTTTGTCACGAGAGTGAGAAATTAATTAAGGTTAGAGTCGGCACTGCGATAGCATGGGGGTCGAACCGGATATTGGAAATTAGGTAACATATCTAAATACAGCGAGAGTGCTTTAGATACGTTTAGGATATTATTAGCTTTCAAAATATATTTCCTAGTTACCGGACAAGCGAGAGCAAAATCTTGGGATTAGGGAACATGACTTTAGTTAATACCGTGAGAGCGTGAGGCGGAGTCTTTAAGTTGGTATATTCTACGGAACTACACTATAGTTGTAATTAGTACCCGAATTCTACAAATTCCTTTAGGAACGCGGAATCCATATTCCGACCTCTCTTTATTATCATATTTTCTAAGTTCATTTTTAGTTTTAGTTCTAGTTTCCCTTTTTTCGAATATCATTAGCCTTAGCTTTACAAAGCAATGATATATTACAGTAGGTTGACATTGGTCTCTGTGGGTTCGACAATCTTTCATATTACTTCGATATTTTCGTGCACGTGCGGACGCATCATATACCAAGTTACTAAAACATAGTGATGTACATATTATGAGTGGGACATGCAACTAAACACCTCTTAAACCTCTTATAAGCATCTCCAAGTGACTCTCCCTCTTTCTGCTTGAAATTAACGATGTCGTACCGCTTTCGGATGTACACAGAAGCAGGGAAGTATTCATTCAGAAATGTAGTTTCCATCTCTTGCCAAGTAGTAATACTCCCCGCAGGTAAGGGGTAAAACCACTCTTCAGCTTCATCAGATAGGGTGAACGGGAGCATCACCAGCTTCTTTGCTTCTTCAGAGTGTCCCTCAATCTTTAAGGACGTACTCATGGTAAGGAATCTTTGTAGGTGCTTGTTGGAATCTTCATTGATCCTTCCTAAAAATGGCCTACTCTGAAGCTGTCGGATGGTGGACGGATGCAGCTGGAACTGCGCCACAGTAACGGGTTGATTAACGATTGTCAACCGTACAGCTAACACGGCCCGTGTCAGCAGGCTTGGAGCAGGATGAGTTAGCGCAGAGGAACAGAAGGCTGACACGGGTGCCCGTGTCAGTTGACACGGCCCGTGTCAGCAAGCCTGAGAGATGAAATTTTCTGATTTTTTTTATTTTCTGAGTTTAAGTTCTCCGAGGGGTATTCTGGGAATTTTATACTATTTAGTTGATTTGGAATTACTTAAGCAAGATTTGAAAAGGAGAGAGGACACTTTTGACTGTCACGAACAAATTTACAAATTTTATGCGATCAAGGGTTTTTGGAGAACGGAGATCATTCAACCGCGGGAGCCATTGAAGATCAAAGGGATCCAAATACTATTGTAATGGCATTTTCTTATTCTTTTCTTGTTATTGTTTTTAGTTTGAACATGAGAGGCTAAACCCCCCAATGCTAGGGGGTGTCCCTGAATTGCGATGTATGAACCTATTTTGATTTAGTCTATGAGATTATGTTTTCTTGCCTTAATCTTTTATTGTGCAAATTATAAAATATTTGTTGCAATCGGTTAAATTGGGAACAATTTACGATTAGGGATTTGGTCTGAAAAACCCAATCTATCATTTTGCATAATAACATTACGGTAGATATTGCCTAGGAATGGAGATACCCTGTAGTGACTTTTATAAACCTTGTCAGGACTATTGCTTGATGTTCTTCCTTGACTGCTAAAGAATTAGGGTTAAGAGAGAATATCAAAGGTTTTTCGATTAAGGAATTTACGAAAAATATTATTAAGGTTTTGTAAAATTAAGGTTTGAAGCATTTCTCGTTGAGTATAATTTAAGGTTCTTACTAAGCAATTTATACACCCTTTCCTAGCATGTTTAATCATATTCGTAAAAAGTACTTTTTCTAGTTCTGCTTAATTTACCTTGTTATTATAATTTTCTCAAACAAACAAACCCCAAAGAAAACTTTTGTTTAATTGAATTAGCATCTGCACTCGAGATCGATTATGGGGATAACCCCTATTATTACTACTTCGGTGAAAATAGTACACTTGCTATTTTTCCGATCAAGTTTTTGGCGCCGTTGCCGGGGAAACTATTCCCGGGAAAGTTGAAGTCTAAATGGTCAGGGCCGTTTGTAGTTCACAAAGTGTTTCCCCATGGTGCGATTGAGTTGAAGAATTCAACAAGTGGAGATACATTTAAAGTGAACGGGCAGAGGTTGAAACCTTATTTTCAAGGACAACTAGGTCAAAGAATGGAAGTCGTTCATCTTACAGGGTAGGATGGGCGACCGTCGAGCCATGCGACATTAAACGAAGCGCTTCGTGGGAGGCAACCCACGCGTTTCTTCTCACCGTTTTCCTTGTTTCTGTGTGTTTGTTTGTTTTGTGTTGTGTAGGTACTCATGTATGTTGCAGTTGTTTAGAGGAGGGGTCGAAGAAAAAAATTGGCTACTATGTGAAAATCAGGGGCCTGACACGGGTGCCCGTGTCACCTGACACGGTCCATGTCAAGCAGGCATCAAGAAAGTTGGAAAAAAAGGAGAAAGTGTTAAGTTCCAGTGACCTGACACGGCTGCCCGTGTCACTAGACACGACCCGTGTCAGGAAAGCGAAAAATGTAATTTTTTGAAAATGTGAGAAAATGGGTTCCATGGAACTGACACGGTCGCCCGTGTCAACTAACATGACCCGTGTCGAACCTCCTGAAGGTTAAATTTTTAATCTTTTGATTGTGTAGTGAACCAATGACCTGACACGGCCGCCCGTGTCACCGGACACGGCCCGTGTCAGGCAGCGCGCCCCCAATTTTTCAAAAATTTTCAAATTTTTTTAAGTTGATCTGGTGGGACCCACGCGCAGTTTAATTATTTTTATTTCATATTAACCACTCATTATTCATTTTACTCCATTATCTCTCTCATTCTCCCACTTGTTCTTCTTCCAACTTCTTCCAAAACAAAAAAAAACTTAAACTCCATTGTCAACCACCCCTAAAACTCACATCTTTGCATCACCCACTCATCAAAACCATCATCCCGCTTCACAAAAGTTGTTCTAATCGTCATCCTCTACGTTTCTACGATTGCATTTTCCCTTAACGTTCATTTTTAGTTTTTGTGTTTTTTTTTTTCAGGTGACCACTATGCCTCCAAAGCGTGCAGATAGAGGAAAGCAACAGGCGACTGAACCATCCCGATCAAGGAAGCGCACTATCCGCCGTCCAAATGCTCACGAGATTATTTTTGACAACGACGAGCATGAAAAAAGGTACTCCATCATGTAAAACGAAAAATCACACCGACAAGGTACGTGCGTTCTGAAACTCTATCTCAATTAGGGTTGTCCATAGAGGTAACTAGAATGTTCCATACTTTAGGAATGCTGAAATTTATAATGTATGAGGCGACGACTTACGAGCGCATTACCCTCGAATTTTTTAGCACTGTCAATTTTAAGCTCAAAAAGAAACGGACAGGTTTTGCTTATTATTTTTATGGCACTATGAGTTTCAGGTTACACAATAATGATCATGAGCTGACGGTGGATGACCTGGGGAGCATTCTAGACCTCCCTATTGATGGCCCCGGAGCTGTTCCGGACACTTTTGATGCCAAAGCTTTCTGGACACAAATAACAAGCCACACGGAGTATGTGGCTAAGGGAGCCAAAGCTTCAGAGATTTAAAACCCTTGCTTCAGATATGCATAGAAATTTTTAGCATATACTCTGTTTGGTAGAGGAGACAACACCGGGGTGGCTTCCCAGAAGGAACTTTATTTCTTATACGCCATGGCAAACGGGATATCAATCAATGTGGCTGCTTTTGCAGCTGACTATCTGGGAAGAGTTGGCCATGCCAACTCCGGCGGTATTTCTGTTGGTGGGATGATCACACAAATTGCTGAACACTTTGGGTACGACCCGGCGGCACACAATGACATGCCGGTCTCAGGTAAGACCCATCTTGATATGAATGCTCTGGTTTAGCAAAGAATGATTGCTATTGTTGATGGGTACTATGGTTTGTTATGTTCTGAGCGATTTGTTATGACACTTCCTAATCCCAATAGAATAAGAATTGATGATCCTGAAAATTGGCTTTATGGGAATGCCTTCCTCGATGTTGTGGACGAGCAAGATGATGATGATGTGAATGCAGGTGATGATGAGTTCCGGGCAGAGCCAGAACCACATCAAACAGTTCCTCCTCATGCGGGAACCTCATCCGCAAGCACCAGGACATTCTCTAGGGAACCGGATCAATGGTCATGGATTAAAGATGAAATTGGAGAAATTCGGGATGAACAGGCGCGTCAAGGACGTGAGCAAACCCGACAGGGTGATATCCTGGATGAGATGCAGATTATGATGCAGCAGATGATGCTGCGATTTCCTCCCCCTCCTCAGTGAGGCTATGTGAATCCCCTCTCATGTTTGTTCTAAAACAGTGAGGTCACTGTTTGGTTCAAGTGTAGGGGGTTTTATTTTATTTGTTTTTTGTGTGTTTTATTTTCTGTTTAAGTCCTTTTGTTATTTTTGTTAATGTTGTGTGTTACAGATGGATTGGATTCGGCCGGATGAATGATGATCGAGTAGTTAGAGGATGAAAGATTCAAACCCAGACTTACTACCAAGGCACCCCGGAAGTTGATATAACCAAGAACAATTGTTGGACGCAGCTTGATGACACCGGGCCTAGAGTGGAAGGTTGACCCAGACCAGAAAAGACGTTGTATTACATGAGAAGTACTTTGGAGCCTGTAAGTTTTACCCAACATGGTGAGTGCACAATAAACCAAAGATTACATCATCATGAGATTTGAATCAGATATGACTTTATCGCTTTGAATTTACGTACGTTCTACTCACATAGCACTACATGAGAACACACACTGAGGCACATTTTTTTCATTATCAACCTGAGCCTTTCAAGCCTACCCTTAATCATGTTTATCCTTTGTTAACCCCTGTTGAGCCTAAATCCACTTGTTATTGACAACCACCGATGTTAACCCCTGGCCAAACACTCCCTACCCTGCTCAGCATAAGTGTTGTAATTGTTGAATCTGTGCAAAATTCTAAGTTTGGGGTAGTTCACCTACATGAAGAAAGGCAAGTGCGAAAAAAAAAAAGATAATTATATCATAAAAAAAAAGAGAGAAAAAGAAAATGTGGAGACATTAACATGTCTTAAGAAAAAGAGAAAAAGCACTTGCCTAAACTTCAAGGAATCACAAATAAAAGAGGGATCAAATGCCCATGGTACTAAAATAAGCACAGCGAAAAATCAACATTACGGATGCTGAGCCTCAAAACTTTTGTGTATCCATTTCCTTGTTTATCCCACCGTACCTAAGCCCCGTTACAACCCAAAAGACCTCAAAAAGTGTGTGTAATCTGTCTGTGTAATGAAGGTAGAATTTATTCAAATTTAAGAGTTGATATTGCATATGCTGAATTTTGAGTGAAAAACACTTTAACCCCGAGAGGTTTGGTGAGAAGTGTGAAAAAGCCTGCAGGTGAAGGAGTACTTTGATGTGGAAGTGCAACAGACAATTTGAATCGGGAAAACTTGAAACTTGACCAGATGGTGGAAAGCGAGTTGCGAAAGACATCGGTTGTATTGTGGTAAGAAAGAATTTTGGGATGACCTCGTTTTGTCTCATACATTGCTTGAGGACAAGCAACGAGTTAAGTTTGGGGTTGTGATCGGTAACCTATTCTACTTAGTTTTCGTCAATCATTCGGCAAGAATTTTGTTCTATCGGTAACACTTTGGTTTGTTTTTATCATTTTTCTTTAAGTATTAAAGTTTTTGCATTTTGTTTGCCTGTCTTTGTTTAGTTTAAAATTATGATAAATAAAGTACTTTTGAAGTCTTGGTCTGGTAGTTCCGTTGTTTTCAGGTTACAGTTTGGAAGCTAGAGAGTTTACGCGAAGAAATACCAAGTTCGGATGCGGTTCGAATGCAGTTTTGGAAGGAGCCAGAAGCCTGACATGGCCCGTGTCAGGAGAAACAAGGAAAAGAAGAGTTTTGGGCAAAGTCAGAGGGCTGACACGGGTGCCCTCTGACCTCTGAATTTGCCCAAAACTTTTCTTTTCCTTGTTTCTCCTGACACGGCCCATATCAGGCAACACGGGGGCCCGTGTCAGGCTTCTGGCTCCTTCCAAAACTGCATTCGAACCGCAACAGAACTTGGTATTTCTTCGCGTAAACTCTCCGGCTTCCAAACTGTGACATGAAAACAACGGAACTACCAGACCAAGACTTCAAAAGTACTTTATTTATCATAATTTTAAACTAAACAAAGACAGGCAAAGAAAATGCAAAAACTTTAATACTTAAAGAAAAATGATAAAAACAAACCAAAGTGTTACCGATAGAACGAAATTCTTGCCGAATGATTGACGAAAACTAAGTAGAATAGGTGACCGATCATACGTACATACAACAATAACAAGGACTCAAAATAAACCTTAGTGTAACACCATAAATCCTGAAACTTATATAAAAAAGTTTACTCGACAATTTAAGGTGTCACCAACGAGAACCCTTCAAAAGTTATCAAAACATGCGACAATATGAATTGGAAAAACATTTCATAACAACATCATTTTGAACTTCATAAACAAAGTATTGAAATTTAAAACACAAAATCAACATTAACTCAAAAACATAACAAAAAAGTCATTCCTGATGTTACAATATCAGAGCATTGAAACCACAAATGTGCGATAAAACTGATAAATAAAACAAAAGGTAGCTCCAATAAGCCACCTTCCACACACATCAATAACTTTATTCCTGAGTATCTGGAAGATTCCCATGGTGGACAACATTAACTAAAGAGGTGAGAAACAACTTCATTATGAAACGATATAAAGAATGCGAAGGTAGAGAAATACACAACATATCATACATCCAATATACAATCAACATCACCATAATCTCACACCTATTCACAACAATATATATACATACATACATATATATATATATATATATATATATATATATATATATATATATATATAATACGACTCATGACACAATGTGACACTTGTGCATGTGGTACCGACTCAACATTTGGTTCTCTATGGAACTGCCCCCCCCCCCCCCTTTCACCCTATTGAACCCATGAACACCCCCTTCTGAGCTTTGGACAAGCCACCGGTTCCCCCTTCTGAACTAGATAACATGCCTCTTTCAACAACATGACACAATTATGCATGTCCATACAAATCAATGCAACAACGATATTAATGTTTACGGCTCCCCTTGTGACCATAAACAGCGTGCGTTGACACACAATAGTAATACCCCCTTCTGAATTACTATCCACCAATAAAACAATAATGCAACCCATCAATACATAATTAATCACCATATAATCATGCATTTCATAACAAGACGAATCATGTTCATACCATGTAACATCATCAAACAGCAACACCACATCAAATGCATATTCAGATAGCATTCAATCATGTTAAATCATCTTAACAATAATTCATCATTAGGCAGGTACAATAATTCACATAATTGTTCATACATTTCATAACATACATTCACACACTAAACATACATCCACACATCAATTATCTCACAACGCACTACCATGAGGTAGCTTTGCGTGTTAGCTCTTCAACGCTTTAAATGGCATCTCATTTGGTCCTACGGAACTAAAGTTATGGCATAAATCGTCGGGAAATAAAACATAGTTTAGTTCATAAAATTTCATAAATAGGCCAGCATCAATCAATTGACATGGGATGTTAATGGATTGACAGCAAATTCATTTACATACTGCCTTTGAATTCTTCGCTTAATGGATGCATGCAATCAATTAATTCCCAACATTAATCGATTGTCATAGTTTATTTTTCTAATTTGTTTCAAAAACAACATGCGTGCAATCGATTGACATATAGTGTCAATCGATTGACATCAGTTAAATTTCCAGAATTTCCCTATTTTCACACATCATGTTCACCCCCCTCATTCTCTAACCCTCATACATCATCCAAATTTTTATTCCCACAATCAATTACCTCATAACATGAATTGAATAGTATATAATAGTATCATCACAATCAAACATAGTATAGTGCACATAGCAGTCATGGATCATGGCAATTTGACATACAATTTTTTTATCACTTTCACCAAATTTATGCTCATGTTCAAGGCTCCAAATATCTAACAATTGCAGAAAATCATATATTCATAAACAGAATGATTCACACATGAATTCAGTCACAACAATCACATAATTAACATAATCAATCATCAATTTTTCAGATTGTAACACAACAACAACACATCAAAACAGAATTCACACAATCCCTAATGAGAGTAAGGGCCCCTTTCTCTACCCTTTCATGTTAAACACCCATATATAAGCCCTTTCCCCCCCTCTCTTAGAATCCTAGCAGAAAATTTGAATTGATCAAGGTTTTCAATTAGAGATCTCCTTCCTTCAAGCCCTAGCCTTTCTCTTACTTCCTCTCTCAAAAATTATGTTTTCACGCACTGAGTGCTCTAGGTTACTCTAACATCTTTTATTCTAAAAACCTAATTATTCCAACTCCTTAATAATTATATTTTACTCCCCTCAAATTATTTATTCTCTCTTTTTATTTCCTCAATTTTCCTTTATGACAATTCATCCATAAATTCATTAATTATCTCTATTTCTTATTTATTTTAATTAATTAATTAATTAAAAATAATAATGCATTCTTATTATTTCTAATTATTTAATTATTCTAATCATTCTAATACTTCTACCACCCCACCAATTCTCTGACTACCCTACCACATACACACATAATTCAATATATGTTTAATTAAAAGCATACCACATACTAATTTAATTAAACAACAACCCATATGTTGCAATTCAACCACGATCTATGGAAAATTCCTATTCAATCTTGATCTCAAGATTGTTATCTCACTCACGCAATGACAATGAAAGACAAGGTTGAGAAAGAGAAAAGAAAATAACGTTAGAGAAAAAGATGAAAATCTGCAGAGTAACTCTCTGCCCACAACTGTGGAATTTTATCATCACTTTGCAATTGCAAAACTGTGATTATCAAACTTGATGATTATAATGATAAGGGTTCCTCCCTATTTATAGATTTAGGTTAACTTGCATCTCAATCTAAATCCCAAACTATAAAAGCCCAAAAATATCTAATATAATCTTTCTAAATCAAATCTGATCTTTCTAAATCTAATCTTTCTAAAACAACGAATTAAATATTTAACAGACCACCTAATTCATTGTGTCTAAACTATCTACATTCATCATAGACCTTAGCTTCATGAACACTTCGACTGGCACTCCCTTCGTCATGATGTCTGCAATCTGATTCTCAGTTATGCAATGTTCCAAGTTCATCTTCCCTTCTGCTACCTATTCTCAAAGATAATGGAACCTCATTTTGATGTGCTTGCTTCGATCATGTGCTATTGGATTCTTCGCCAAGTTGATAACTGACACGATGTCGGTCTTCATGGTAATTGCTCCATGACTCTTCTCTGTGATCTCTTCGACCAGGTTCACCATCCAGGTTGCTTGACATGCACAAAGAGAAGTAGCTATATATTCTTCTTCGCATGATGACAATGCCACTACTGGCTTCTTTCTCGAACTCCTAGTAACAGGTACACCACCTAACATAAACACATAGCCAGTTGTGGATTTTCTATCCACAACATCACTACACCAACTAGAGTCGGTGTATCCCACTAACTTGCATTCTTTTCCTTCATCAGCTGCAGGGAACAAAATGTCATAGTCGAGAGTCCCTTTCAAATACCTCAGTATCCTCTTCGTTGCTGCTAGGTGTGATACCTTTGGCTTCTGCATGAATCTACTTACCATACCCACACTGTATGCTAAGTCAGGCCTTGTGTGACAAAGGTATCGAAGTGACCCAATAATTCTTCTGTATTGGGTAGGGTCGACAACATCTTCATATGACTGTTTTGACAGTTGCAATCTGGTCTCAGCTAGTGTCGAAGTTGGGTTGCAATCTTGCATATCAAATCTCTTAAGTATTTCACCTGCATATCTTCTTTGGTGTATCATCAAACCTCTACTAGTCTTGAAGAATTCGATGCCAAGGAAATATGAGAGGTCTCCCAAGTCTAACTCAAACTCCTCACTCAGGTTATGTTTAAAGTCTTCGATCTCCTTCTTGCAACTTCCTGTTATCAACAGGTCATCGACATAGAGGTATAGTATAAGCAATTCAGTACTGCTTCTTCTTACATACACTCCATGCTCAGTCGTGCACTTCACAGATTTTTTTCTCCCTTAGAAAGTTGTTGATTTTCTTATTCCAAGCTATTAGAGCTTGCTTAAGTCCATACAGGGCTTTATGCAGCCTGTACACCTTTCTTTCTTCGCCTCGTTTCACATACCTAGCTGATTGTGCGACATAAACTTCTTCGTCTAAGGGGCCATTAAGGAATGCACACTTCACGTCCATCTGACATGTGTGCCAATTGTTCATATTTGCTAGACCAACAACCACCTTGATTGTTTCGATCCTAACAACAGGTGCAAACACTTCGTCGAAGTTGATTCCTTCCTTCTGAAGATATCCTTTCGCCATAAGTCTCGCCTTGTGTCGAGTTACCTCTCCTTTAAGATTCACCTTCACCTTGTAAACCCATTTCACATCAATTTCCTTCTTGCTTTGTGGCAATTAGACAAGTGACCAAGTGTTGTTGATTTCGATGGACTCTAACTCCTCATTCATTGCTTTCACCCACTTCGAATCTTTCAATGCCTCTAATGCATTGACTAGTTCGACATCTGCATAAAAAGCATAATGTACCAGCTCACCCTCTTCATTGACCACAACATCTGATGTAATCACACATTCTTGCAACCTTGAAGGAATGTGTCTTATTCGTCGAGGTCTGCTTAGGCCTACTTCACCTCTGACTTCTTCTTTTCGAACTTCTCTTTCGACTTCAGTGGCTGGTTCTTCACAAGAGATTCTCACTGAATCCTTCTTGACATTCTCAGTCCAATCTCATTCTTTAAGCTCATCTATGATCACGTTCCTGCTGGTCACTACCTGTTTATTCACTAGGTCGAACAGCTTGTAACCTTCAGTCGAATGATATCCTATCAAGATCATCTGATTCGACTTGTCATCAAGCTTCCTTCTCAACTGAACTGGCACATGTCTATGTGCTATAGATCCAAATACCTTCAAGAGACTGAGGCTAGGCTTGACACCAGACCATCATTCTTCTGGTGTGATTCCTTCAAGCTTCTTCATCAGACATCTGTTTAATATGTATGTTGCTGTCGAAACTGCTTCTCCCCATAATTCTTTGGGTAGATGTTTTCCATTCAACATACTTCTCACCATGTTCATGATGGTTTTGTTCTTTCTTTATGCAATTCCATTTTGCTGTGGAGTGTAGGGTGGCACCACCTCATGCACAATCCTTTTTTTTCACATAATGCATCGAACTCTTTCGGCACATACTCTCCACCACCATCAGTCCTCAGAATTTTCAACTTTCGACCACTTTGTCTTTCGACCATCGATTTGAATCTGGAAAATACCTCGATCACATCACTTTTCTTCTTGATGAGGTAAGTGCACAGCTTTCGACTATAATCATCTATGAACGTGACAAAGTATATGTTGCCAGCAATCGAATCCACCTGGATTGGACCACATACATCAGAGTATATGACTTAAAGAATTGCCTTCGACTTCCTTCCTGCATCCTTGCTGAAACTATTCTTGTATTGTTTCGCCTGAACACATTCTTCACACACTTCATTTGGAATGTCGATTTCTGGTAATCCTGAAACCATATTTCTTCTCTTCAACTCTCTGATGTCTTTGAAATTGAGGTGACCAAGTCGATAATGCCACATTCATTCACCTCTGCTGGCTGCAGTTGCAAGGTACTTATGCTCCATCACATTAAGTTCAATCTTGAAGGTCCTATTCTGATACATTGGAGCCTTCAAGATCAACCTACCACCTGAGTCAAGAACTCTCATCAACTTGTCTTTGATCGACACCTTGTAGTTCTTTTCGACTAGCTTCCCTATACTAAGAAAATTGCTCTTCATGCCTAGTATGTACAACACATTGGAAATTGTTGACCTCTTGTCATGTTTCCTCATAATCAGAACATCACCAATACCTTCAGCTGCTAGAGTATTGTCATTTACAAATTTCACCATGTTCTTCGTCGAGGGCTTCATGTTGACAAACCAATCTTTTCTTTCAGTCATGTGTGATGAGCATCCTGAGTCCAAGTACCACTGATCTTGGAATCTCTCTTCATCTCTTGTTGTGACCATTAGAAACATCTCTTCTTCTTCATGTTTTGCCAGCTTTGCATCAGTTTCTCGATTCTTCCTTTTTTTCTAGACAATCAGTAAAATAGTGACCATACATCTGACAATTGAAACACTGAATGTGACTTTTGTCAGGCTTTCGACCACCACCTCTTCCTCTACCTGCAGCACCACCACTTTGGTTGCATTAATTCCAGGGTTTTCTCTGATTCGACCAGTTTCGTTACTGCTGATTTCGACCAATTAAATTGTTGTAGCCTCCTCTACCTTTGTTGCTATTCCAGCTTCCTTTGCCTTTCCTTTCTTTTTTTGACTGCGCCTGCAAAGCCATATCACTCTTCGACTTTCCTGCAGCTCTCTCAGCCATCCTTTGCTCCAGAGACTCAAGAGTCCCTTGAAGCTCTTCCTTTGTCAATACTGACAAGTCTTTTGACTCTTCTATGGCTACTACCACGTGGTCGAATTTTTGAGCCAATGACCTTAAGATCTTTGCAACAATTGATCTTGATGTCAACACTTCTCCACATACCTTGATTTGATTCACCAGCTTTGTAACTCTGGTGAAGAAATCTGTTATACTTTCATTGTCTTCCATCTGAAGCAATTCATAGGTACTTTTATGAGTTTGTATTCTCACCTCTTTCACCTTCTCTGCGCCTCTAAACGATTTTTCAAGAATCTCCCAAATGTTTTTTGTTGATTCTACATCATTAACCTTTTCAAAGTTATCTGGATCAACACATTGATGGATTATAAAGAGAGCTTTATAATCTTTCTTCTTCAATTCTTTATATGGTGTTTTCTCCTTATCTGTCGCAGTTTTTGCAAGCTGTGATAGTCCATCCTTCACAAGATCCCAAAGATCTTGGTAACAGAAAACCACCTTAATCTGCTTGCACCAATTCTCATAATTATCTTTCTTGAGAATTGGAAGATTTGCTGGAAAGTGACCGTTCGGGTGATTCATCGCCATCACAGTTGTTCTTCCTTTGAATCAATACCAGAGCTCTAGATACCAGATGTTGGAAATTTAACCACAACCTATGGAGATTTCCTATTCAATCTTGATCTCAAGATTATTATGTAATGACAATGAACAAAAACAAGAAAACAGTTAAAGAAGACGAGTTTGTACTGCAGAGTAACTCTCTGCCCACAACTGTGGAATTTTATTATCACTTTGCAACTGTAAAACCGTGATTATCAAACTTGATGATTACAATGATAAGTGTTTCTCCCTATTTATAGATTTAGGTTAACTTGCATCTCAAGCTAAAGCCCAAACTATAAAAGCTCAAAAATCTCTAATCTAATCTTTCTAAATCAAATATGATCTTTCTAAATCTAATCTTTCTAAAATAAAGAATTACATATTTAACACCGTATAATATGATTAAATTAATTAATTAAATTTCGGGGTATTGCACATAGCACTCTAAAATCTTCAATGTATTGTCTGGCTTCATATGTACGTTTTGAGCTCCTTATATAGCATAATAATTCTGGGCTATTCTTCATGGATTTGAGATTTGATTTCATTCAGAATTAATGCAGAATTTGTTGGATATAGTCTGTTCCATAAATCCCTCCAACAAGATATAATTTGTTTTAATTTAAATTCAAATTTAAATCTTCATTTAAATTTGAATCATTCTTCATCCAGCTGTCAAACAAATCACTTAACCATACATCTAAACCAATAGCAATAAAATATGATCCAATCTTTCACGAGAAACTCTTCCAAAATGCAGTAGTATTAACCTATCATGCAAGGCCCATATGTTGTACCTCATGTTGTGACTTCGCTTCCAACATGTGTTCCTTATCCACCTCCATACAGCTTAAGCAAGCTAGATAATCTTGAACACTTTGAATACTTCTCCATATTTTTGTTTTACAAAATGCTGCCAATCCAAACAAACAACAATTAATAGCTTCACACCATTTTGATATTGAAGAAAATGAGGTTAGTGATCTTAAACCATCTTATGATGAATCGCATAATACTTTTCTTGAATTACATGTAGAATGTTTGAATCTTTCTTGATCATGTCCAAAACAAAAGAAAAATAATTTATCTCTAGAAAGTAAGGCTAATGACATGAAAGTGAAATTAGATAAAGTAAAAAATTCAGCATGTAATAAATTTGAAACTCTTGAATCAAAAATTGTTGAACTAAACCAAGTCTTAAAGAAATATGAGAAAGAAAAATTTGGTTTAGAAAGTGTGTTAAGTAAACAAATGTACTTTAATGATAAATGTGGGATTGGATACTCAAAATATGATAAACCATGTTCAAGAAAAATATATTTGTTAAGGCTAACAATAAATCCAGCAATGAGAAATCAAAGAAAGTGCAAGTTGTAATTCATCCTAAGAAGGCTTGTGTTAAAAATTATTTGTATGTTTCTTAAAAACAAGAATTTCTTTAAACCTACATGTTTTCAATGCAATACAAAAGGCCATACTCCAAATTCTTGCTATTTTAGAAACTTTGGTGTTCCTAATAGTGAGTATGTATGGGTAAGGAAAGTAACTAACTCAAAAAGATCTAAAGAATATTGGGTACCTAGAAAGCATTATTGATTGTTTCTTGTAGGTACTTCAAAACCATGTGCTGAAATTCTTAAATTAAAATTTGTTGTTCAAGATTCAATAAGACCGTGTGATATGGTAAGATTAAAGTTTCATTTGACTGAAGATGATTTGAAAAGATTGAAACTTTCAAAGAGCATCTCATTGGTATCAACATAATCACTTTATAAGAGTATCAACATTGGCATAAAATCATTGTGCAGAAGATAAGTACTTAAATATATGATGTATATTTTCCTTATATTATTCTTCGTATTTCACTCTTTTCGTTTTTGATAATGTCAAAAGGGGGAGAAGAGGTGTGGTTGTTTTGTTTATTTTTTAGGTTACCAAAAACAAAACATGAATTCCAAAATAAAGGGGGAGATATAAAAGATAGGCGAGCATCAAGTGTCAAACAAAAACTTCCCATCCATATATTTTACCATCATCAAAAGGGGGAGATTGTGAAAAATTTGTTCATCATCTATCTTAGTTTAGTTTTGATGAAGACAAAAAGCTTATTGAAATTCTGGTATCAGGTGTGTGATGTTAAGTGTGATGTCATATCAACATAATCTGCTAATATGAACAAGGCTATAACAACAGTAAATCAACACAATGAATTGTTCACCCAGTTCGGTCTAACTACCTATGTCTGGGGGCTACCAAGCCAGGGAGGAAATTCACTATTAGTAGTATTAAATTACAGACTCAACAATCCCAGTTGACATCTACTAATCTTAATCACTACCCAATGACACTTCTACCTAAGAGACCACTTAGATATGAGAAACCACTCACTCCCTAAATCACCTCAGTGATACAATTCAAAGATTACACTTTAAAACCCACCTTGATCCTGCTTAACAGCTTTGATCAAGAACAACACACTCTTGCTTAAAAGCTCTAGAGTGAATACACTTACAACCCAAAATAGTAACACCTATTCAACCATGAAAGGTTTACAAAACACACACGAAAACACAAATTTGACTCTCAGTCTTTGCTTTCTTGTCTTCGTCCCTTCCAACAAAGGTTGAGGCTGCTTTAAATAGAATTCTGACTTGGGCTTGGACCTGTTCCAAAAATCTGATTTGATTTGTTTTAAACACCGAATTTAAAACAGATTTGATCTTCAAATCTTTTTAAGTAAAACAGCCCTTAAACATAGCAACAGGATCTGCTCCAAATATGATTGTAACTAAAAATATCTTCTACAAGATATTCGCACACAATCTCTCTAACAGATCTTCTCAAAACAAACTTTTACGCGCAGCCCTAAAACATCAAAGCCTGATGTTTTGATGTTCTGATAACTGATGTCAAGACATCAAGTTTAACATCAGCATATAAAACTTCAACCCTGCAACAACTAATGTTAGGAACCAATGTTAAGCCATCAGACATATGACATCAACTTTGTTCAACTTTGTTTTACCAAAATTCCAGCCAATACAAGAACTAACAATCTCCCCCTTTGGCTAATTTTGGCTAAAACAATCTCTGCCAACATTAGAGATACCTGCAGCGGAAAAACTTCATACTCCTAACATTCCAAAACACAACCAGCAGCAATCACATCCAAAAACTGCACAAAGCTAAACTCCCCCTCAAAACAAGAACCAGCATACCAGCTGTTCAAACATGCACACTTCCCTTCTTCAAACATGCACACTCCCCCTCAAGCCTAGAACCACATCAGACAACTAGGCAACACATATGCACATAGGCTAACTCTCCCCCTTTTTAGCCGCAATTGGACAACTACCAATAAGTTATACCCTCACACAACTAACACTTACAACAGTTAGTCCTACTAGCTCTCCTTGTCAGTCAAAAGTCAGCACCACGTGACAAGACAAATCATAGAACAAAAACCAGATAAACATAACAGAACCAATATTCAAGAAACATCAGAAGCAGCAATTCAATCTTCATTAGCATCAGAACCATCTGCAGCATCCTCATCACCTTCCTCTGAACCTGAATCTTCAGCATTGACATTGACACCCACATCATCTTCACCCTGTTCCAAGGATTTGATCATCTGCTCAATTTTCATCTTCCTAGTAGTGCTAGTACTGATCACCATATCAAGATCCTTGCAGGCCGCCTTCAATTCTTCAATCAACTCAGTTTTCGTACAGGCCTTCTTAACACCAGAACTTGATGTTACAACAATGTCTGGAACATGATTCCCAACAAACAACTTGGGATGCAAGGATAAAGTTGACTCCCTCTTACATGCTATATCTGAACTAGTTAAAATTCCAGGATGTTGATCTAAGATCATTCCACAGACAAGGGAAGGGAATACTATAGGCATCTTGATAGCATTAGTGGCAGCATGCTTCACAACTTAATCAAATATGTAATTTCCATAATTGAACTTGACCTTTTTCCCAACAGCATAAATAAACCTTCCTAATCCCACAGCTATGGTGGTTTTGTGATTAGTAGGTACCCAGTTAGCAGCTCCAATTCTGTGCAAAATAGCATACTTGATATTGAGTTTGCTAGCTGTCAATTTACCCTTCAGTGGCCAAACCTTCACTTGAGTGGCTGTGATCTCTTTACACACATCATTATCAGTCACTTCCAGTTCACACACCTCTTGATCATCTCTTCCCAAATACTTATTGATGGTACTAGGAGAGAAATTAATACACTTACCCCTAACAAACACCTTCATGAAGTCCACACTTCTTTTATCAGAAATGTCTATAGGAATGTTAATAACAAATTCCTTAACAAGTCCACCATAGCACTTAGAGAATTTAGTCACAGTTTTCCACAAGCCGACAACATGAATGAGCTCCATAATTTCTTTCATCTCCGATGCATCTTTGCCAAGCTCTCTTTCCATAGCTAATCTCCTTTGACACATAAATTTCCACATTGGAGCACTGCTAGCATAATGAAAGGATATGTTGTCCACTGGCACTTCAGGAACCTTATCAGAAATTCTCTTCAAAATGGACTTTCTGACTGGAGTGATGTCTTGAACATCTTCCTCAACATCATACTCAGATTCAGATTCTTCTCTAATCTTTCTCTTTTTGGAGGATGCAGCAACCTTGTTCCAAGATTTTGTTGGACCAACTACAGATGTCTTTTTCTTCTTGCCTTCAGCTGTCATCTTAGGAGAAGATTCCACAGTCTTTCCTTTTCTAGTCTTCAATCTTTTGGCAATACTAGGAACAACATTACCAATTACTTCATTATCAGATAAGTCAACAACATCCACCACATCAGCATTCTTCTTCCCTCTAGGACTAGGAGTAACATCCCTAGCAGGTGATGTTCCAACATCAACCTCATCTTCAACATGAGTATCAATATCTTCAACTTCAGCTTCTGCATCTTCAATGACAGAAACAGCCAATCTGTGAAGATTGGTTTCAAAAGTTTGCATGTCACCCTTTTCTCTAACAGATTGATCAGCAGGCATTTGACTCAGAGGTCTAGATATTCCCTTCACAGAAATCCCTTTCTCAAAATTTTTTGTGATAATCTGATCAACACTTTTGTCCACATCTATCCTTTCTTCAACAGCTTGAGGAAGAGGGGCGGTAGTCTTAGGAGTAAGATTGTCTCCAAACAAAACACTAGTGACAAACGCTCTACTTTTGCTATCATCAAATTTCTTACCCGCAGATTGATCAGAAGTATTACCTTTTGAAGGCCTCTTAGGTTGATACTTCTCAGGTCTTTTCTTTTCTGAACCTGGAATCATAGAGAGAGGCGCTATGTCCAAGGCTTCATCCATTGAAACTTCTTTCGTCAAAACCCTAGATGTTGCATGTGAAGAGCTCTTTGAATCAGACTTCTTGGAGGGAGATGACCCATGTTGAGACATTGTTCCTTTGAAACAATTGACGTACAAGGATGTGTTGTGTCTTCCGATCTTTGGAGAGAAGATGAACAGACTTGGAGTGTGGAGATTGATGTAGCGTGTGAGAGTAACAATAGGGAATGATAGCCTAAGGTAAGGGGGCTGCTTTTGTTGGTCACTTAAAAGCCAATAAATGTATTTTCCCCACCAAAACAAATTTCCTTTTAAAATTTTGAAATTTAATAAATGCACACCATAAGTCACTAACCTTTGATGCCTTTTCCACATGCCCAAATTTCTACTTAAGACTTCACAAATTTCAGCACACATATCTTTAGGGAAATTGTCATTTCACTTCATATCTGAGTCATAAACCTTTATGACCTTAGTTTCTTCAAGATTTCCTCTGAATAGTTGCATAACACTAGGTTGTTTTGTGATCCTTCTAATGTCACATTCAGATGTCATAACATCATCCTTGACATTACATGATGAGCTGGACTCTTAAGGAACCCATAAATAACAGTTATCTATGGATCTAACTCCCCTCATAATGACTTCACTCTTCTCATTAGTCACTAAACATTCATCTTTAGTGTAGCTAACCTTGAATCCTTCATCACATAACTGACTGATGCTAATCAAATTAGCAGTCAATCCTTTGACAAGAAGTACATTTTCAAGATTAGGTCCAGCCTCACAATTCAATTTTCCAACTCCTTTAGCTTCCCCTTTTTCTCCATTACCAAAAGTTACATCATTTGTGGAGTAAGTCCTGATATCCACCAAATGATTCTTGAAACCTGTCATATGCTTTGAGCAACCACTGTCAAAATACCAACCATCCATAGTTGGGGTTCTAACAGATGAGTGAGCTAATAGACATGTGACAGCAGCTTTAGGAACCCATTGTTTAACAGCCTGAGGCCTGTTCTGCTTCTGTCTAGGTTGAGGAACTGATTTGGGATAACCATGCAATTTCAAGCAAGAAGATTGTATATGGACAAATCTTCCACAATAGTAACATCTCACTCTTTGAATCTCTTCTCTGAAGTGATTGAAACGTCTGCCACCTTGATGATGATTTCTGTCATACTGTTGAGGCTGCCATCTGTCAAAATATTGATGTTGTCTTCTCCCATAATTAGGTTGTCTTCTGTAGTGATGAGTCTGTCTTTTGTAATGATTAGGCTGTCTTTTACCATGATGATGCGGCCTTCTTCTGCCCCAACCACGAGGCACAGCATTATTAGGTCCAAAACCATACATTTTCCCTTGATGTTGAGACATCGGATGGAACATGTTATGCTTGAAACTAGAAGCCTGCATACTCCTATGGTATTGGGGAGGCATATACTGCCTAGCTCCAGAGACCTGAGGCTTTCCTTGAGGTTGAGGCAAAAACTTCTTAGGTACAGGACCATAACCCTTTCCATTATTTTGTGGCCCAAGGTGAGGGACAACCTTCTTAATTCCAAAACCATGTATTTTTTCATGATGATGAGGAATGTTCTGTTTAACCCCAGAAGAACTATCCTCTGCAGATATCTTCTTCTCACCCTCATATCCTAGACCAGTCTTATCACTTACCCCTTTTTCAGCTTCAAGTATTTTATCCAGAGTGTCAGTCCCACTATTTAACATTCTGATGGATTTTGACATTTGATCAAGCTGGGATTTTAACAACAAAACTTCATTCTCAAGTTCAGCTTTATCAGTCTCAAGCTGAATTATAATCTTCTTCTGCTTCTCCCCTTCTTGACAGATCTCTTCACTTTTCAGACACAGCTCTTGATAAGAAGATGCCAGCTCTTCAAAGGTCAATTCACCATCACTAGACTCTCCATCAGAGGCACATATTCCAGTCAATGCCTTAACATGCTTGGCATTCTCTTCTTCACTTTCACTATCTGTATCAGACCAGGAAACAGATAACCCCTTTTTCTGCTTTTTGAGATATGTAGTACATTCTTTCTTGACATGACCATAACCTTCACACTCATAGCATTGAACTCATTTGTCATGATTGGACTTTTCTTCATCTCTTGTTTTCTTCACTTGATCACTAGACCTGTTATTGTTAGATGTGATGTTCTTAACATTAGGTCTATAGTTTCTGTCCATTCTTTTTAACACCTTATTAAACTGTCTCCCAAGCATCACAACAGCATTTAACAGTTCCTCCTGAGTTTCAAAATTACACTTCTTCTTACCATCTTCAGTATTAGACACCA
The DNA here is from genome assembly GCA_022829125.1 of Lathyrus tuberosus. Taxonomy (NCBI): domain Eukaryota; kingdom Viridiplantae; phylum Streptophyta; class Magnoliopsida; order Fabales; family Fabaceae; genus Lathyrus; species Lathyrus tuberosus. Next base: position 2,335,467 of record JALAZF010000231.1, on the reverse strand, counting down.
AAGCTATGCTTTTGGTCATCTTTTCAGGCTCCTCATTCAATCCCAACTCAAAGGTTTGAAGAGAACCAATCAACTCATCAACCCTCATCTTTCTGATGTCTTGAGCTTCTTCAATAGCAGTCACCTTCATTTTATATCTCTTGGGGAGGGTTATGAGAATCTTCCTTACCAGCTTCTCTTCAGTCATTCTTTCTCCTAAAGCACTAGAAGCATTGGACAGCTCAAGAATATTCAAGTGAAAATCATGAATGGTTTCATCCTCCTTCATCTTCAGATTTTCAAACTTTGTAGTCAGCAGTTGAAGTCTTGACATCTTGACCTTGGAGGTTCCTTCATGAGTAGTTTTCAAGACATCCTAAGCTTCCTTAGCTACTTCACAAGTGTTGACCAGCCAAAGATGTTCTTGTCAATACCATTAAATATGGCATTCAAAGCTTTTGAATTTCCTAGAGTAAGTTCATCATCTTCCTTGGTCCAATCTTCCTCAGGTTTCAGCTTTATTGTACCATCCTTTTCAACAATAACAGGTGTTTTCCATTCTTTTAGGACAGCCTTCCAAGCCCTGCTGTCTAATGACTTCAAGAAGGTAACCATACGTGGTTTCCAATAGTCATAATTAGACCCATCTAGAATAGGGGGTCTATTCACAAATCCACTACTCTCCTTGTCCATTGCACCAGAAAGTATCAGCCCTAGATCTCACCCAGATGCAGAGCAGGATGCCTGCTCTGATACCAATTGAAATTATGGTATCAGATGTGTGATGTTAAGTGTGATGTCACAACAACACAATCTGCTAATATGAACAAGCCTATAACAACAGTAAATCAACACAATGAATTGTTCACCCAGTTCGGTCTAACTACCTACGTCTGGGGGCTACCAAGCCAGGGAGGAAATTCACTATTAGTAGTATTAAATTACAGACTCAACAATCCCAGTTGACATCTACTAATCTTAATCACTACCCAATGACACTTCTACCTAAGAGACCACTTAGATGTGAGAAACCACTCACTCCCTAAATCACCTCAGTGATACAATTCAAAGATTACACTTTAAAACCCACCTTGATCCTGCTTAACAGCTTTGATCAAGAACAACACACTCTTGCTTAAAAGCTCTAGAGTGAATACACTTACAACCCAAAATAGTAACACCTATTCAACCATGAAAGGTTTACAAAACACACACGAAAACCCAAATTTGACTCTCAGTCTTTGCTCTCTTGTCTTCGTCCCTTCCAACAAGGGTTGAGGCTGCTTTAAATAGAATTCTGACTTGGGCTTGGACCTGTTCCAAAAATCTGATTTGATTTGTTTTAAACACCGAATTTAAAACAGATTTGATCTTCAAATCTTTTTAAGTCAAACAGCCCTTAAACATAGCAACGGGATCTGCTCCAAATCTGATTGTAACTGAAAATATCTTCTCCAAGATATTCGCACACAATCTCTCTAACAGATCTTCTCAAAACAGACTTTTACGCGCAGCCCTAAAACATCACAGTCTGATGTTTTGATGTTCTAATAACGGATGTCAAGACATCAAGTTTAACATCAGCATATAAAACTTCAACCCTGCAACGACTAATGTTAGAAAATCATTCATTTTTTCATCTCTAAAGTTTCTAAGCATCCATGTATCAATATCACTTAAGCCACAATTTCTCAAATTAAAACAATCAAATTACAAAATAGTATAATCGATTGCACTATATATGAAATACATTACATCAGCACTATGCCATAACGTTTTGACCGTTTTCAAAGGTGGTAATCTATTACACCATTTATGTAACTGATTAAAGTATGCGAATTTTTTAAAAAATGAACCATTGTGTATCAAATGAAATACAATTCTTCATGGAACATCTCTAATCAATTGTATTTAATCCAATAGGTGTCTTATGATGTATTTAAGGAAAAATACACCAGCTTTTCAAATTACCTCTTTCACATAAATTTTCAAACAATTCAAATTCATTTCAAGTGTTCATTCTCAAATATCATTGAAACGTTTTCTGCATAAATTTCCATATCGTTGCAAAATATTTCTAAGCAATTAAGGTTATTATATTTGAATTGTACATTGAAAGAAAAAATCAATTTTATGTATTTGAATTGATTGAAGAACATTACATATATTCAAAATCTGTTTCAAGTTTTGTTTTGATCGTCAAGTGTGTGGTGAAAATTATTTATAATAGAAAGTGGTGTGCTTTCTAAGTGTTGTAAACAGAAAGTGGTGTGTTTTCTAAATTTTGTAAATAGAAAGTGGTGTGTTTTCTAGTTTATGTGAGAGTCATCATAGTGATTCATGATTTTGGAAAAGGTTCTTTGATTTGGCGAGATATCAAGTTCACCATAGGTTTGGTGTTTATGTTATAAGATTGTAAGAGAGGTCTTGGTGTGAGACATGTACAAAGATCTAACATAGTAGAAAATCCTTTAAGGTGTGAAGGGACTAGATGTACATTTGGTTAATAAGGGGAACCTGGATAATTCTTTGTGCTCATTTATTTTCTACAATTTTTTTTTTTCATTTTACATTGCTAAAACCATATCATTTTCATATCCATAAAAATTAAGAACATAATGCTAAATCGAGAAAATCAGACAACTTTAACTCATTCCCTCTTAGGTTGTATATAATACTTCGAAAAGTGAGGTGGAATACCATATTTTATGAAGACGATCTAAATTGTTTGGCCAGACCTACAACAATGAGTACAAACTTTGAACTTATAAGTGTTTTGCTGAAAATTTGAAGTACCATGTTTGGAATTAAACTTCTTGTATCCAACTACATTGATTAATACTTGAGAGTCATCAACAGGTATAAACTTTCCTTTCCTTTCATGTTGAAAGACCACTGAAAAATATGATTTATAGATGGTAATGGATCTATGAGTAAGAGTTGTGGCCTAACCACAACAAAATTTTCATTTAGACTAGTAAGAAACCTGATTGCATTCAATAAGTTATGATCCATCCTTGTTTTCCTCATAGCTTCACACGAGCATCATATTCTACATATAGAGCTGGGAATTGGCAGGTAATATCTAGTTCTTCCCAATGAACCTTTAAAGTGGAGTAAAGTTTAGTAACAATTTCAGAATCTTGTTTGAGAATGTAAATTTCTTGTTGCATCTCTGAAAGCTCAAATGAGATCACCTTGAGAAAATCTCTATTTTAGGTCATTCTGAACATCAATTGCATTCTTCATGAACACAATGGATTGTCTAGTCATTTCAGAAACTAAATTGGGTAACCACGAGTGAACTAACATATTACATCTATTTCATGCACGACAAGAAGGATCAAAATGGTCATCCAGAAATGGCATGGATCCATCTACAAATTCAAGTTTCATTTTACCACCTAGTGTACGACGCATGGATTTGGCTCAAGAATGCTAGTTGAAGCCTTTGAGAATCAGTGTGACTTTGACAATGAAGGTACATCACTTTGATGAATATAACATGCACTAATATGATCCAATTTTGGATCAATAGGAGCTACACGAGGAGGCATGGATAGAGATGTAGAAGACAAAGATAAAACAGGTATATCATACATGTTCAAGATACCATGTTCAAAAATAAACTTGAATCAATACGTGATTGTACATGAGCTTCAAATTGCATTAATAAAGCTACAAATTCATTAATGAGCTTAACTTGTGATTGTACATGATTCAACCTTATATAGCTCATGAAACAAATTGTAAGCTAGCTCCAACTAACCAAAATAAGTCTCAACTAACTTCAACAAATTGAAACAAGCTCTAACTAACGAGTTTTCCAAAGTGTAAACTTTGTAACTAATTTTTGAAAATCAATTACTAAAAATAGAAATTTTGTTACAATATAAAAAATCTCAAAAACACTATCACATCAATACTTTAGCACCCTTTCTAATGTAGGGTGATTCCAAATCTTGCAATAGATTTCCACAATATTGATAATTGGTTCTTCAATTTAACCCTAATGAGAGGTGCTGCAATTTTTGGTCAAATAACTCTTTTAAGTAAATTGTTCTTGCATGCTTCTTGTGCAAATTGGTATTCATCATCAAAGATCATGATTCCAAGTATATCTTCTTTCACCCAAGGTTTAGAAAGTTGACTCCAAGGAATATCACTTACATTGTTGATGACATCAGCTAAAAAAATTGTTGTCTGGGGCTTTTTGAATAATCCTCTGTCGAAGAAACACTCTTTGTAGCTTCTTTATCTATCAAGAAATCCCATGGGACAATTGAAACTACCATGAATAGATTGGAGAAGATGAATGAGAAAGGTGGCAGTGTAACATAGTTAGATCAAAATTTCTTTACAGTGGAGCAATGTTGAAAATGCCAAAACTTCTCACTTTAACATTTTATCTCTCTTAAGTTTTTCAAATGTAATAAGTTTAATATTATAAAAATATTACTACTATATAAAGATCCTTACACCAAGGTTGGTAAAGAGATACCATCACGATTGACTAACCATGATAAGGTGAGGTGTGGTTGTAAGTATGTTGTTTTACACCACGGACGTGTGACCGTAATGATAAAATAGGGAGCGCGCCACCTATCACAACACTTATCTTAAACAACCGTTGTGATATATATATATATATATATATATATATATATATATATATATATATATATATATATATATATATGCACACGCGCGCGCACACACACACACATATATATGTGTGTGTGGGGGTTCAAAATCCAACAACATCAATTTAATTAAAGCGCCTATAAAATTATCATTTTACCACGGTTGTATTTCCAACTGTGGTGGTATGTATATATGAGTTTATTAAAAATCATGTGAATTGCTTGTTTTTCCTTACCCCTAAATAAACATATACAACCATTCAATTCATTTAGAAAATAATAATCTAAAAAATTAAATTATTCTTAAAAACCAACTTAAACGATCCATCGTTTTTCGAATTGCATGCATCTCATAAATAATCTCTCACTCTTCAACTATCTACTCATTACTTTTAAGTTACCCAAACTACCTAAATTGCCCTTCCCATTAAATACTTTTACAGTTAAAAAAGGGCTTTTCAGTAATACGCTAAGTCATCATATATCATCACTTCTTTTCCCTAATCAATCCACGTGTCATATCTTTCTCCATTTCATTCTTCCCTCTTTTTCTCTTTCTTTCTCTCTTTCACTGTTATCTCTCTCTCTTTCTCCTCTCCTTGACTGCAATTTTCTCTCACCCACTCTCCCGTTTTCTCTGTCTCCATTTCCTCTGCAAACCCTAAAGCCACCGATGCTTCCAACATCCGCCGCCGCACCGTGTCGCCGTCATATATACCACCACCCCGCCGTGTTGTCTCTTTCTCTTTCATTCAAGTCCGTCATTCTCGTCTCTCTTCTTAATGAACCAAAAAAAGGGTTTCTGCGTTTACCTCGACATTCAATACAGGTAGGTCCATAATCGATTACCTAACATTTTTTGTTTCTATTCTTTAACATTATCATTCAATTCATGCATTTTTTTTGTCTTTCTGGTTAGGGCTTTCGTGTAAGGATCATATTATCAAGTTCTTCATCTTGCTGATTCTCTTTGTATTAGGTATACCGATTCACGATTTTTGTTTTGTTTTTGGATTAGTATTTGTTTTATTTTGATAATTTGATTTTTTTAGTGTGGCAGTGACTGTTTGTTTTGCGGAATGTTCAAAAGTTGTTAACAGCTGGAAGATAAGCATACGCTTAAGGATTTGTTGTTTTTCTTGCACGTTCCGAGGACGGGAGGGCGCGTATATTTTCACTGGTGAATTTCAGTTTGAGTTTCTTTTTTAGCATTTTCTGTTGAAGGAATTCATAGACCTGTTTTGATTTATTATGTTTGTGTTTTTTTTTAATTTGATGCAGCTTTTTGAGAAAATTGTATCCTGGCTATTTGGAATGTCCTCGGTCGTATGATAAGTTACGCTTTGATCCAACGTGATGCCCGGGTTTTCACTCATTATGCACGTATTTATTTTATTTTTGCTCTATTTATTTTGTTACAAATATCTAGAATGATTGTAAAGCAAAACAATTTGCGTTAGGTTAAACGTACTCATAGTTCATTTTTGAATTTACTAAGTTCTGAAAGAGAAATTGATTTCATATCCTTACGCCATTCCTTTTGGATTTTGAATGAAGCATTAGGTCTGCATTCATGCTGTTGTTGACAGTAATCTCTGGTACGAGACTTTCAAGCTGCAAGGTACCTATTTTAAGATGAGCAAGATGTATCATCTGGAATTCGCTGTTTCGAAACTTTTCTACATTGCTTTTTTGCTGATCAAGTAACTGGGCGTATGGATCCCTTGCTACAATATACAAACATGTAAGGTGCCTACTTCTTTAAAGTTTATTTGATTGCAGTACACAAACTGGTAAAATTATCATGAGGCCCTCTTAAAATTAGATGTAGATTCAGGGGACCATCACTTTTCATATAATGCTGTATATGACAAACACTTGGGGCAGCAAGATAAACAAACAAGAGTTTATACAGATTCTTCGACAACTATAACAGGATGAGGTACAGATTTAAACCTTACCATTTTTTTCCCATATGGAGGAAGAGAGATTTTTCTGAAAGAGATATTTCCCCTTAGTAAGTGCATTAGTTTGCACTTGAACAATTATCTGATAATCTTATATATAGTGAAAACAGAACTGAATGAAAATACACTCTCAGTGTAGGATTAAACTGAATATCTGGAAGCTTATCAATGCCTGTTTATTTTGTTATTTTGTGTTAGAAGCTCATTGATATTAACAACAAGATGGTCTTCATGCAGTTTTCAGTTATGAACCACATCAGTTTTAGCAACTGCAGTTGTTGCAGTAGCCGACAACACAGGTTTTATACGTCTTCCAAAATTAACATCCTTGAGACCTTTAGTGAATTGTTATTACTGGTGCCAATCCTTATTTTCGGCTTCCCTACATCCCCTTATTTTGTATCTTTCCTATTTCTTATCTGTATGAGACTTTGGTTTTCGGAAACAGATAAGGGAGAGCGAGGTGAGACGAAGAGTACCAGCTCCAATTTGTGTTGCAGAGATGTAAGCTTTAGCTTTAGTTTACTGCAAGCTTGATCATTGCATTTTATGGTTGCACCACCTTCCGCATTTTCAATATAATAATTTTATCATCTTACACATCAATGTAAAATAGGACGACAACATGTATAGTGCAAGCAAAGGTTCCCACTTAAACCTCAAACGAGAACATGTTTAATGGGTGTGTTTTCTTGTGTTGTGATGATCTGATAGTGTTCTGCTTTGATTTTCTTTCTTTTTGAAGTAAACTGCATTGTGCTGAATAAACTATGTATTAATGCTTTCTGTGAATAGTTTTGCTTTTAATTAAAATCGGTTGTGAACCAGATCCAAACCGATTTTAATCCTGTTTGTGCACAAGTTTGGAATCCTATCTTTTCAAGTTACTTGAGAAGTAACATGAGTTAATGTGTACTGTGAGAAGTATATTGTTATGGTAGTATATGACTTATGTCTACACTTTGAACCTTATATGATGGCAAATTTTTTACCGTTCAGTTTTATGCTTTTAGTATTTGAGTTGGATTTCAAATTCTTTATACATTGAGGTGTGCATTTCCGTTAGTAATAAAAAGATATCTATCCTAAATGATTTATTTTTCTTTTATCTCATTTTCCATATCCTGGATCGGTTAGACATTGATATTGGTTTCATGCTGATAAATTTTCTGAACGAAGTAGTGCTAATCCCAATAGGTTGTATTTCCATTTGTTTGTCAGCTACAGAGAAGTTCGGTGGTAAATGGCATCCAGTCATACCAAGAACAGGTAGACAGTAGACAGGGTGCTGTTGATAGTCCAAAATATGTAAATCTTGAACCATCACTAGCAATTGAGTGGCTTGAGATATCATGGGATAGCAAAAGATCAAAGAGCGTATTGGTGCTGGTAAATCTTCTGTTTCTCCTGCTTCTCAGTTTTGATATTTTTTTTCCCATAGAAATCACTATTTACACAATCTTTTTTCTTGCAGGGTTTATCTATGTCATATACTTCGACTTGCACAACGGCCATTACTATACTTTAAAGGAGGTCGGATATATTCATGTTTTGTCAAGGTGATACTTTTTCCTTTCTCATAATTTGTTTGTCTTTTCATATTCAGTACCCTTTAACTAATAGTTGCGAAAATTCAGCAGTTGTTTGAACTCCATGCTCAGTTCATTATTTTTAATATATATATATATATAACTTTGAATTATCCAATTGAACTCCATGCTCAGTTCATGATTAAGGCAGTGTCTTAATGAAGGAAAACATATCTGTATCCATTATTTCCATTTTGATCATTTCTAATCAATTGAGATATATATATATATATATATATATATATATAATTATTACTAATTTCGGGTGCATCTAATTCTGCAGCTTTATTTTTGTTGATTATATATTTGTGTATTTAATATCCATAACTAACACCTAATATATTGTGTTTTTTCATGTTTGACTCATGTTTGTTGTAATTACTGGGGATTTAAACAGTTTGAATTACCAATGTGAATCATTAAATTGACCTTTAGTATTCAATAACAATTTATTATAACCTAAACCAATAAACTTGACAATCACAAATCAATAACCAATATTGGCTTTTGAAATTACCAAGCAATTATCTGAGCCCATCATAAAGTTGTAGATTTCCAATGTAAAAAGAATACTAACAATCAAATAACCCATTATAAAATCATATTCTCTCTACTTACTCTCACACAACCATCACCTTAGGATAGGGTAAAACAACATGAATTCAAATGATGTTGTCCAGGTTGAACCAACGGCAGAATATCAACAACTACAACACGTCCAACAGGTTCCCCACGTAACCGTCGTGGTTGCTGACGTCCTATTCCAGGACGAGGAAGCTGCGGAGGCAAGAGAAGAGGCTGCATTGCGACGAAGAGAAGCGAGGACACGATTAAGAAGGGCAAGAAGAAGAAGGGCATTGCGAAGAAGACAAGCCAAGCTACGTACATTCGATTCAGATGATGAAGATGAAGCACCTTTTAGCTGGAGTAACTTCATGCGTTCTAGGGCTTTTAGATATGATCTTTAGTTTTTTATATTTTCATCTAGGCCTCTTCCTATAACTAAGCTAATTTTATTTATTATTGTCAGCAGCTATTTCAACTATTGTCCATGTAGGCCTTTTACTATAGATGGATTTGTTATTTGCAAATTGGAAACATTTGGTTTATATTTCAGTTTTTGTATGGTTGATTTGTTTTATGAGCTGATGAGATTTATTTGTGATCTTGATTTTTTATTCATACTGGTATTGAGATTGAGGGAGATATTGTTTGGTGTCATGATTACCATGTTATGTTTCTACCACAATGCTTAAAGAAATTTAACAGCAAAATGAAAGTTGGCTGGTTTCTCCATACCCCCTTTCCATCTTCTGAATTTCATAGGACTCTGCCTTCTCGCTCAGAGCTCCTTCGTGCAGTTCTTGCTGCTGACTTGGTTGGGTAAGTTACGATTTGACTCTGCTTTTTGGCAACATTCTTGCTCTAACTTTAAATGTTGTCCTTTATAGTTTAATCATTTTCACTTTATATTTTTGCCATTGCTTCTAAATTTGATAAGTATGATCTTTTTGAGCAGTTTCGACACCTATGATTATGCACGACACTTTGTTAGTGCATGTACTCGCATTCTCGGACTTGAGCCAACACCAGAAGGGGTTGAGGATCAAAGGAAACTGACTCGAGTTGCTGCAGTAAGTGGTCACGATTGTCTTGTAATCTGATTTATACTTCCAAGGATTTTGAATATGAAATTAGTTCAAACGTTTTGAATGAAATTGTTCTTTTTAGGACGTAACCAATTAACATGGGATTAAAATAAAAACTAATATTTTTTTTTTGCATCAACAACAACAACTACTTATTCAGGTGATGAGATACTCCGCTCAAAGTCACTGGATCTAGATTCATACAATTCTATGGATTGGTTCAACAGGTATTCTCTATATATTCAATTTCTCCTATGCATATTAGCTATAACTGTTACTATTTTAACCTTTCCAAAATTAGTATCATCTATATCTTTATAGTGGTTACTCAGTTATTTTTGTCAATTCTTCATTAAGTGCCAACTTCTGTCTTCACCAACAAGTTATCCTTCAAGTCACTTTATCCAAGGTTTCAAAGCAGAAAATTGTGAAGGTACAATTGCTTTTTTGACTGTTCTTCAGGTCTTGATTATTCCTTTTATTTGTCTTTTTCTTCCCATTTATAAGGTGGTCAGAAATATATCCAAGACTGTGGATTGTTTAGTTGGCTCCTTTAAGTATGTTTATATTATTCTAATTTATGCTAAGTCAGCATATTGACCGTATTATCTTACATAATACAGATGCTATTGGGAGGCGGTGGATCATTGTCAGCTGGTGGGCCTGGTAAAGGGATGTATTCACGGCTATGTAAGTTATCTTGATGTATTCAGTATTTTTCTGGTCTTTGCTTTAGTTGAAGATTTGAATATAGATTTAAATAGTTAGTTACAAATGGAGGCCCTGTATGGCTCCATCTTATTTGTGATGGTCTTGATTTTATGTATTAGTTTTTACAATTAAGAAGCATATTTCCCCCTAAAAATAATTGAATATGTATTCTTTTGTAAATATTGTCAGCTTAACATTCTTGCTTTTATGTTAGTTTTGATTGAAAAAACTGTTATGAGTTTGAACTGCTGTTGTCAATTGCTTCTTCTGCTATTTTTCCTGATATGTAATTAAGAGACGCATCCAATCCGTTTTACAGTTAGTTTAGAAGTCTTGATTTTAAGAATCTCCCGACAGACAAATCAAATTTCTTTCGTGAGTCTTATACATTGGACATGAGCAGAGAACAACTCCAGGATAGATAAATGAAAATTCTTCATTAAGTCTGTATTATTTTAGTATTTGTCACAGTAAATATATCTATACATGTATCATTTGGTGTTGAGTAATGCATGTGTTTGGTTTGCAGTCTGAATTTAGAGATATTGGAGATGACTGCCTCTGCAGTGTGAATTAATAAACATGGCTTCATGTTTGGCTGGCTGAATATTCGGCTGCTATCCTTAATTTGGTGATCTAAACATAGATTTGAACATTTCTGCATCATTCCTTGAACCCTTAATGTTCATGGCTTGACGCCTCCTTAAAGCAGTACTTGTAACTTTCTCCCATACTGACTATATTTCATGTTGGAATTGTTCAGGGGAACCTTTCAGAAAGTTTGCCTCCCTGCGTGATGAATGGGCCCTGAAGAATTGCTACATCAGTCCAGGTTTGTGCTCACTGGTTTTTTTACCTTTTGTTTTGTCTGCCTTCACTTAAAGAAATTCATGTTTTTTACCTCCCTGTCATTATCGCATCAAAGGTTGTTTTACCTCACTGTGTTCTTTTCTAATAGGTGGAATCAAGTGAAGACAGTTATAATACACTTCTGCATTTCATAATTGGCATTGGAATTGTCTGATTAATACTGATTTTGAAATTGATATTTCAGATGGAAGTCATTCCTATAAATTCTGTCAGCAGGATAATCACATTGGTGAGTTGGTTCATTTTGTTTTCCCTAGACTTGGCTTTGCATATTTTTGGCCTACCAACAGCATTAATAGGTTCTGCATCCTCGTGGCCTCTAATAGACAGGTACTGTTGTAAATAATAGCAATCTGTATTAATTCAATCTTCAATATTATTATTTGAGTAAAACTCCTCTTGCTGCACTAATTTTTCAATTGACTTTTCCATATTTAACCAACTTTCATAAACATGGCTTTTAGAAAACTCCTCCTGTTGTGATTTTTCTGTTATGACGGTTGTTGGTTACAGTTGAAGAATGGTTTTTCTTTGCAGATGAAGAATTGGTGAGGTTTATGAAGTGTGGCGTTGCGTGGAGTTGAAGAATGAAGAGGTTGGTTGCAGGTTGTTGATTTGGTGGAGATTGAAGATGAGTGAGGAGTGATGGTGGAAGCAGAGAAAGATGAAGATTGTTGAGTTTTGGAGATGGAAGAAGAAGAGTGGGAGAGAGTTGTTTACCGGTTGAGTTTGTTAGAGAAGAAAAAATGAAGAATTTCTGCAACTGATTTTTTCTGTTATCTGTTAGAGTTGGTTAGAGATTTTTCTTAGAGTTTTCTGTTGTGAATTGGTTAAGGATTGTTAGTTAGGATCAGTTAGCCATTTTTTGTATTGAATTTTTCTGTTATGAAAACTGTTAGAATTTTGGTTAGTTGGATTTTATTTGTAATTTATTTTCTACATTTATCATTGTTATGGAATTTGACTGTTTCACTGCTATGTATTTCTTTTTCTCCTTGCTCAAGTTCCCGAAGTCCTGACTCCCTAATAATTCTGTTAACTTTTGCTGTAATCTCTACCAAATCAACAAAATGCATTAAAGTTCCCTAAAATATTTACATAATTAGTTTTACAATACACTAACTAAAAACATAAGAAATAAATAAAAAGATTGTAATAATTAATTACTCACTTGAGAATGACCAGCATAATGCATATTTTGACAAGTATAGTTGTAAACATATTCAACTAAAGCAAGAAGATCATAACTAGCTAATTCATCCATGACCAATCTCATTAAACCTAATAATAATAATCATTAATAAAACAATATATTATTTTTAGATCTCTATTAGTCCAACATGTATTTCTTATTTTTAATATATTAATTCATCATAAAAGTTTGTGTAAGCCAATGTCCACTTAACGGAATCAGATACAAAAAAATCATATAACTTATTTTGTTTTGTACTGTCTAATCCGAATTCTTGGTTTTTGGATAATGATAACAAAAAATGTGTCTAAAATATATTTTTTTTACACCAACATGATCAAAAGCATTATCATAAACATAGACTCATTTCTTAAGAGGTTTTGGTTTGGTCCCCCCCTTGTGTTGCCTTTTTTGTCTATCTATTATATGGATTCTCTTTTTGTCAAAAAAAAAAGTTATGCTATAAAACATGCTACATCATAAAGTAAAAAACTGAATTTGGATTCAATGTTTTTGATTTCACACTCAAGTTATATAAATTGTCCTTTTTTATTACATCAACCTACAATAATAAAAGAAGAAAAAAAATTAATTAGCTAATGGTTACATCAACCTACACTATGTTATTAGTAATTAAAAACTCTGTTTGTTGTTGTGTTTAATTGTTTCACGGGACACTATCACCACAATACCTTTTTTCTATTTGGCTATCGTTTCAGATTTTATCATTTTTATTATACTAATTTAAAACTCAGTTTGCATTCCCATAATTATAATTGATTTTTATTATTATTCTTATTCTATTTTTGGCCCATTTCTTATATTACATATACTTTATTTTTTATTTATCCACCATTTCTTATATTAGATAAACTTTTGGCCCATTTCTTATTATATTATTATTCTTATTAAAAACTCACCATCTTTCTATTTCTCCTTTATTTTTTATTAATGATATTGTATCTCATATTGATAAATAAAAAATCAAGTTTATAATTATTTAATATCTCAATTTATATTTTTTCGTTTTAAATTTAACTACAAACACCCGTGCGAACGCACGGGTTTCTTACTAGTTAACATACAAAACTTGGTTTGATGCCCCAAGTTCTTCAAAGCAGTGGTTCCTTCCCTTCTAGTTTATTTTAAAAAGCAACACTTTGTTGCCTAATTCGGATTCATCATCATCATTATCTTAAATGAGGATGATGATGATGATGACAGTGATGACGATAAATTGGAATTTCTCAATAAATTTGATGTTTTGAAAAATAAACTAGAAGAGAATAAATGTTGCTTTGAAGAACTTGGGGAATTGAAACAAATTCTATATGTTAAAGAGCGAGAGATGAATTACGAGGTGCATGCAATCCGAAAAACATTGATTGATCTAAGTTTATTTTCAAATATAACTTAATTTTCAAATTATTATTTTCTAAATCAGTTTAAATAATTGCATGTTCATTGAGGGGTTAATGAAATAATCAATCTACATACGATATAATAAACTCATCTGTACTTAGCAATGTTTTGGTCTTGCATGTTGGCCGGACGAAATCACATCTAGCTGCACAAAATAAGTCTGTTCTAGGACATAATAAATTCATATTCTAAAACATTAACAATAACACAAACAACAACATTTATCAACAAGGTAAACATACATGTTCAACAAAAACAACATATCAACTTGTGAGATTTGGATCGAACTCATCTGTGTCAAAGGATAACTTTCATGTATTTTGACAGGAGGCAAGCATGCAGTCGAAGCTTGTTCACATGCTGATGCATGTTAGTTACATATAGTAGTCGAAGTCTGTTCTTATATGTATTCTGTCGAAATGTTTATATTCTGTCGAATTGGGCCTTGCGTTAAGGATCCAATTGTTTAGGTTTCTTGGGCTGCAAGTTACCTAGTTAGTCTATAAATAGGCTAGTACACTCAGTTTGTTGAGTGTGGCAAATTATGATATTCACTTGTAATCATTTGTAAACGTTATGAGAAAGTGAATAGTAAACAGAATTATATTTGCCCAATCATTGTTGTTCCTTCTTCTTCTTCTTCTTCTTCTTGTTTCTTTTCCGTTAAACCCTTGTATTGGTTCTTGTTCATCAAGAAACCAGTTTTATACTTTAATTAAAGTCATCGTTTTTCACAACAAATTGGTGCGGTGAGCGTGGAGAAGATGGCTTCAACAAAGTATGAGATTGAAAAGTTCACCAGAGTGAACGATTTCGGTCTGTGGCGCTTGAAGATGAAAGCCCTACTGGTGCAGCAGGGATGTTTAGAAGCGTTGAAGGGAATGGCAGCCATGGATGCTGCGTTGACGGAAAAAGAAAAGACGGCAATGATCGAGAAAGCACACAGTGCAATATTGTTGAGCCTTGGTGATAAGGTTCTCCGGCAGGTGTCAAAGGAGACGACGGCGTCGGGATTATGGGTGAAGCTTGTACATGACCAAGTCGTTGGTGAATCGTCTTTACCTGAAGCAAGCCTTGTATTCGTTCAAGATGAATGAAGACAAAGCTTTGGCTGAGCAGTTGGATTCTTTCAAAAAGCTGATTCTTGATCTTGAAAACATTGATGTGAAGATTGATGATAAAGATCAAGCATTGTTGCTGTTGTGTGCTTTGCCCAGATCGCATGCTCACTTCAAAGAAACTCTCTTGTATGGAAGAGAGTCCCTGACCTTTGAAGAAGCTCAAGCAGCCTTGTATTCAAAGGACTTGAACGAAAGAAAGGAGCAGAAACCATCATCAGTTGGCGAAGGGTTATCCGTAAAAGGAAGATCGTCGAAGAAAGATGGTAGGTTTAACAAGAAGAAAGGAAAGGTTCAGCAGAAGTCTTATGGTAGTGATATGTCCGGTATTAAATGTTATCACTGTAAGAAGGGGGGTCATACACGAAAGGTGTGCCCTGGGCGCCTGAATACTCATGGAGGTAAGGACAATGGGAATGCAGCTATAGTGCAAGATGGTTATGAATCATCTGATGTCCTTGTGGTGTCGAGCAGCAACTCTTGCGAAGAGTGGATTATGGATTCTGGATGTACTTGGCATATGACTCCAAACAAGAATGTGTTTGAAGAATTGTGTGATCAAGATGGTGGATCAGTGTTGCTGGGGAACAATAAAGCTTGCAAGATTGCAGATATTGGATCTGTTAGATTCAAGCTCCATGATGAGTCAATAAAGCTATTGACTGGGGTTAGGTATATAACTGGTCTTAAGAGGAATTTAATTTTTCTTGGTGAATTCGACAGAAAGGGATATGTTTTCCAAGGAGAGCAAGGTACCCTGAGAGTCATGAAAGGGTCGAAGGAAGTCTTGAGAGGCGTGAAAAACCAAGGCTTGTATTCCCTTGAGGCTGAGGTTGTAAGTGGTTTGACAAATATTGTATCCACGAAACCTATGTCGAAAACAGAGTTATGGTACATGAGATTGGGCCATGTCAGCGAAAGAGGCCTGGTCGAATTGGGGAAGCAGAACCTGCTAGGTGGTGACAAAGTCGAAAAGCTGGAGTTTTGTGAATCTTGTGTATTTGGTAAATCCTGTAAGGAGAAGTTTAACAAAGGCAAGCAAATAACACATGGATCCCTTGATTACATTCATGCTGATCTTTGGGGGCCTGCAACGAATCCTTCACACTCAGGTGCAAGGTATTTTCTATCCATCGTTGATGACTATTCCAGAAAGCTATGGGTATTCATTCAGAAGACGAAGGATGAAACTTTTGAGAATTTCAAAAGTTGGAAGGTTCTGGTCGAAACTCAAACTGGCAGAAAGGTTAAGAGGTTGAGAACCGACAATGACCTTGAATTCTGCAACGAAGCGTTCGACAGTTACTGTGTTGAGTCTGGGATTGCAAGGCATAAGGATGTAGCAGGTACTCCTCAACAAAATGGCTTAGCTGAGAGATTCAATCGAACAATCCTTGAAAGGGTTAGATGCATGTTGGTTAGTGCTGGATTGAAGAAGGTGTTTTGGGCAGAGGCAGTTTCGACAGCAGCTTATCTGATAAATAGATGTCCCTCGACTGCGCTGGGAATGAAGACACCTGAAGAAGTTTGGTCGGGTCATCCACCAGATCTCGACAAACTGAGAGTATTTGGTTGTTTAGCCTATGCTCACATTAGGCAAGACAAGGTCGAACCTAGAGCTCTGAGATGCATGTTCCTTGGATATCCTGAGGGAGTCAAGGGTTATAGGCTGTGGTGCCTAGAACCAGGTTACAGAAGATGTATCACAAGTCGTGATGTAGTTTTCAATGAGGTCGAAATGGCTTTCAAGAAAACTGGTGATGTCGGTCGAAGTGCAAAAATCTCTGAAGAGGAGCTGGAACAGGTAGAGATGCTTGTTGAGGTGGAGCATAGTGATACTGAAGTGCATAGCCCTGATGAAGTCGAAGAGCAAGATGCTGATGAGGTTGAAGAAACTGTCGATGACTACCTACTGGCAAGAGATAGGTCAAGAAGAGTCATCAACCCACCTCAGAGACTTGGTTATGCAGATCTTATAGCTTTTGCCTTAATCTCTGCAAGTGAGGTACTTGACGAAAAACCTAGAGATTACAAGGAAGCTATAAGGAGTCGAGACAAGACTGAATAGCGAAAAGCCATGGATGACGAGATGAAATCTCTTCATGATAATAACACTTGGGAGCTGATTGAGAAACCTGCAGGAGCAAGGTTAGTCAGTTGTAAGTGGATTTTCAAGGTCAAGGAAGGAATCGAAGGAGTGATGTCGAAGCCCTTTAAGGCGAGGCTGGTTACTAGGTGGTTCACTCAGAAAGAAGGAGTCGACTTCAATGATGTGTTCTCACCTGTTGTAAAGCATAGATCCATTCGAATGTTGTTGGCCATGGTGGCAAAGTTCGATTTGGAACTTGAGCAATGGATGTGAAGACAGCATTTCTGTATGGTGATCTAGATGAAACGATCCTGATGCGTCAACCTGAAGGTATGCAGAAAAGGGTAAAGAAGATTATGTGTGCAAGCTGAATAGGTCTTTGTATGGCCTGAAACAATCTCCTCGACAGTGGAATAGGAGATTCGACAAGTTCATGGCACACATTGGTTTCACTAGAAGTCAGTTCGATCACTGTGTTTACTTCAGATTTCGACCTGGAAACTCACTTGTTATGTTGCTGCTGTATGTGGATGATATCCTCATAGCTAGCAACAGGGTTGAGGATGTAACGAAGATGAAGGCTGAACTCAGTAAGGAGTTCGAAATGAAGGATCTGGGAGCTGCAGTCAGGATTCTTGGGATTGACATCCGGAGAGATAGAAAGCAGTCGAAGTTGTGCTTATCTCAGGAGACATACCTGTGGAAGCTTCTCGACAAGTTTGGTATGTCGAATTCAAAGCCTGTTGTGACACCTATAAATCCTCAGTTTAAGCTTAGTACTACTCAAAGTCCGAGTACTGAAGCTGAAAGAATCTATATGAATAGAATTCCATATGCTAGTGTAGTGGGTTCTTTGATGTATGTTATGGTCTGTACGAGGCCAGACATAGCATATGGAGTGAGCCTTGTGAGCATGTATATGGCCAATCCTGGAAAGGCGCACTGGCAAGCTGTAAAGTGGATTCTCAGGTACATAAATGGGTCTCTGAAAAGAGTCTTGATTTATGGTGGAGCCTGTGATGGTGATAGCATAGTCGAAATCGAAGGATTTGTTGACTCTGATTATGCAGGTTGTATGGATTCCAGAAAGTCTATTTCTGGATATGTTTTCACAATGTTTGGCACAGCAATCAGTTGGAAAACGACGCTTCAGAAGGTTGTTGCCTTATCAACCACTGAAGCTGAATATATTTCCCTCACTGAAGCTGTGAAGGAAGCATTGTGGCTTGAAGGTTTTGCAAAGGAGCTGAAGCTTCAAGGTCGAAGTATCACTGTTAAATATGATAGTCAAAGTGCTATACACCTGTCTAAGAATTCAGCCTATCATGAGCGAACTAAGCACATTGATGTGAGGCTGCATTTCATCAGAGAGATAATCGAGCATGGTGAAGTCCAGGTGCTGAAGGTTTCGACTGAAGATAATGTTGCTGATATGATCACCAAGACGTTGCCAAGTTGCAAGTTCTTCCACTGTATGCAGTTGATAAAGCTGCATGATGAAAGCAAGTTGATTCCTTTGTTGCTGAGTTAGATCCAAGGTGGAGATTTGTGAGATTTAGATCGAACTCATCTGTGTCGAAGGATAGCTTTCATGTATTTCGACAGGAGGCAAGCATGCAGTTGAAGCTTGTTCACATGCTGATGCCTGTTAGTTACATATAGTAGTCGAAGTCTGTTTTTATATGTATACTGTCGAAATGTTTATATTCTGTCCAATTGGGCCTTGTGTTAAGGATCCAATTGTTTAGGTTTCTTGGGCTGCAAGTTACCTAGTTAGTCTATAAATAGGCTAGTACACTCAGTTTGTTGAGTGTGGCAAATTGTGATATTCACTTGTAATTATTTGTAAACGTTAATGAGAAAGTGAATAGTAAACATAATTATATTTGCCCAATCATTGTTGTTCCTTCTTCTTCTTCTTCTTGTTTCTTTTCCGTTAAACCCTTGTTTTGGTTCTTGTTCATCAAGAAACCAATTTTATACTTTAATTAAAGTCATCGTTTTTCACAACACAACTCATAAAATGTTTCACGAACGTACATTTTATTGAAAATATTCATGGAGAATGAAGACGAAGAAATGATCTACTTGTCTCGGAATGGAATCCATAATGAAAGGAGGATGAAGCTAATGTGAAAGCTGCAAAGTTGCGTTAAATATGAATGAATGTCATTCTGGGTCTTTCACACAGGTTTGCAGCTTTCAATTCCACTTCATTATCTCTTTGTATTTTTTGTCTTCATAGCAACACAAACCATTTATATTTTTTCTTCATTCACCATCCCTGCAATTCAAAATGTATTAGCATGATATTATAATTATAAAAAATGTAGAAAGTTCATATAATCCATACATTTTTATAATCCATAAACCAGACGAAAGTTCACTCATCTTAAGTTATACATGTCATATTATCCTACAAACAACATAAAAGAAGATATTGAAATATAAACTATGATACGTAAACAACATAATTCACTTCTTATGTTATACATTCACTCATATTAAGTTAACTTCTAAAGTTATTATAGTTATCATAAGTTCAATTCTTAGGTCATATTATTATAGAAACAACCTGAAAGAAGCTATATTATACATGCAATAAAATTTCACTTCTTAGGTTATACATTCACTCATCTAAAGTAAAACATATTTGGAAACATAAACTATTAAACCATGAAATAGCTATAGTATATATTGTGACGACTATAATATTTGATAGAGTTAAATCATATTTCGTAAGCTTTGATGCAACAAACGTGCATGAGTTTGGTGTTTTCATTTTGCATGTTTGTGAAGAAAGGTTGTTGAAACTTTTAAGGAGATTAGGATATATGAGAGGGATGAGTGAGAGAGATGTTAGGATTTTGTTATGAGGGTGGCAGCTGTTTTGTACTGAAGCGAAATAAATTTGATTGGAAAAAAGGGTGATGCACTGACAGTGTAAATTTTTTTTACACGGTCAACTAATGACGACTATCCATTCCGCCAAATCATACTGAAAATTTTAAACTAATTATATGACATGATAGAGTGATATATTTATTTCTATTGGATGATAGTGTAAAATATTTTTACACTGTCAGTGCATAACAATTAAACCCAGTTTAATTATATATACAAAATTATGTACCCTTATTGTAACGAAAAATTGGGTTTAATTGTATGAGATGACAGAATGATATATATCTATTGGATGACAGTGTAAAATATTTTTACAGTGCATAACAATTCGAACTTTTACACTCTAGGTACATGTTACCACGTTTTTTAACATTACTGTAGTGAAATGTCTTTTAATAAATAACAAAAAAATAGAACAAAATATGATTCATTACTACGGTTAACAGCGTGATCGTTGTAATATGGTGTTACGAAATATATCTATTTTGTAGTAGTGTAAATGTGAAATTAAATTAATATGCGAGAAATTAAGTCAAATTTTTAAATTTAGATTAAACTTGACAACAATATTTCAATGTAATATCAATTTAAATAATAATTTTATATAATTTTGTTAGTTGATTTTTTTAATACACGGTTGTCTTCAAATATAGAATTTTGTTGACTAAATCGCAAGAGTAGGGAAAATTTATAATAATACAAATTTATTAAAAATTAGTATTCTTTACTAATTATGTCTTTTTAAAAGAGAATACATTTATATTATTATTATTATTATTATTATTATTATTATTATTATTATTATTATTATTATTATTATTATTATTATTATTATTATTATTATTATTATTATTATTATTATTATTATTATTATTATTATTATTATTATTATTATTATTATTATAGTAATGTTTATTTTATTTGAAAAAAGATATTTCGAATATTCATGATATGGAAATTATTATATATTATAGTAGTATTAATTAATATAGTTAAATTTTAACGAAAATCTTATAAAAAGATAAAACTTATATCAAAAATAATAAAAAATAATTCTTCAAAAGGTTCTTATATTTAGAGACGTGATTGAAATTTTCCTTAATGAAAATCATAGAATTGTGAGAGTCAAGACTCGAACTTTAGTGTTGGAGTCCAATCTAATAATATTGGTTTTTATTAGTTAAAATATAATTTGTGGAAAAAAATCTTAGTCTTTATCATCACAGAAATTAAATTTAAAGTTTTATTGAAAATTATATAATTTTGTATCATTTTTATTTTGATTGCTAAATTTTTAAATATGAATTTGAGATTTGGTAAAAATGGATTTATGTCTGCAGTTGTGAGCAAATAATAACTGATTTATTCACCCACAAATTATTTGTATCTGTTTAATGGCCTAACACCTATAAATAAGCATATTTTAAAAGGAGAAAGATGATTTATGAATTCTAATAAGGGATTCCAAATTTGTCAAATTACTAGACTGTTACAATATCGACATTTAAGCATTAGATTTGATTTGATTTTAAGTTTCAGTAATGATTAGATTAAATATAAATATAATCCAAATTAAAAACTAGATTGTACAATTTTAAAAGATGAGAAAATAGGATATATATTGATAATGTAAAATACGTGTCATTTTATACTGTTAACCGATCATTATCATGTATTCAGTCACATCAAACTTTAAATTTTAAATTAATTGTATGATATGGCAGATTAATAAATTTCTATTAAATGATATTATAAAATTATTTTATACTGTCAGTACATATCCATTAAATTTTTAAAAGATATATGTTTGTATTTTAGAAATATATCTAAATTACACTTAAAAAAATATATAAATTATTGTACCATACAAGGATTTAAACTTTATTTGATTATAATATTGATATATATTCCAAAATAGACAAAAACCAAAATGCATAACAATCTTTGACTATGAAATAATATAAAATATAAACATAAATTTTAAGTATTTTTTACTTTTTTTATTCAATTAATAATCAACACATAATTTAATAAATACTTACAAAAAAATATGGCGAGTCAAACTTAAATTTAAAATTTCATTTAAAATTTCTAAAATCACTTCAATATAAGAAAAAAAACCAATTTTAAACATTTATTTATCAAAGAACACATAAAAAAGAGAATATACATTTTTGTTTTAAAAAAAAAGAATAAAATATAATTGAAAATTATGTAGACAAGTAAGATTTTCTAATCATTTACCCATGATAAAACATTGATTTGAAGAATCCAAAAAGTAAAATATAAATAGCTTTCATAATATTGAGTAATAAAATTTGAGAATAAAATCCATAAAAACTTGCTTTCTTTATGGAGATGAGAAAACCACGAGCGAAAAAACCTACATAGACAAGAAAGATTCTGATAAATGCTTGGATTTCCTTACGTTTGAAAAAATCTCTTCATTGAGATTTGTTACATTTTTAACATTAATAGAAAATGAGAAAATCCGGGAAATTTTTAAGATACTATAACACAATAAAAAAGACACAAATATATGATAAATCTATAAGATTTTCTTTCCTTATATTACACAATCTTTTATTTTTAATGAGTATTTTTTTATACTTGTTTTAGATTATATTCTCTGATCTTTGAATTTAATTCAAATAGTAGTTTATTATATTCTCTGGACTCTATGAGGATTATATATATATATGAGTTTGGATTTTGTTTAATGTCAATATATCATAAAAAATGGCCATGAATATGTGTAGCAATAGTGGCGGTACTAATGCTTGTGGATGCTGTGGTGGCAGTGGTGGTGGCGGAGGTAATAGTAATGGCAGTGGTAATGGTAATGGCGTTTCGATATGGAACTCCGGTAGTATGAAGAAACAGCAACAACAAAAACGTCCGAGAATTCCGAAAAGAGGTCCCGGTGTTGCCGAACTGGAGAAGATCTTGAAGGAACAAGAAACTGCTGATGTAACAACAACGCAGAGAGGGAATAATGAAGGGTTTTCGATGTCGTCGTCGTGTTTTATTCCACATATGCCGCAGCCGCAGCCATCGTCGCGGCCGAATTTTAATAATTTTCATTCTCTTATACCGTCGTCGCAGAAAATCGATCTAACAGTGTCACCTGGAGTTAGATCTATGTATGCTAACAGTAATATGCATCCATTAGGACGGAACAATGGTGTTGGATCTATTGAACATGAGCTATTTCGTCGGCAAAATCTTAATGAAGTTGCCGACGGAAGCCCGTCCGAATCGGAAAATTCATCATCTAGTGAATCTAATCATGCTAATTGTTCTTATCCTGGAATAGTTTCAAGGAGGAACAATGTGGATCCATTACCTAAGGTTAGGTTTTATTAAATAATTATTATTATTATTTTTTACTATTGTGTATGAGATTTTTAACTGTGGATCTGTGTATTTTAAATGCAGATGAATGAATTTCATGGGAATGGTGGCAATCAAAATGGAGTACTGTCAATTGGATTGCCCAATTTTTCAGTGGAGTCCCCTTCAATCCAAAATTCACATTACAACTACACATCTAGATCTAATGATGAACAAATGGTACCTTTCTATGCCCTAATTCTTCAACTTATTTTTTTTTATAGATTAATTCCTATACTATCAGTATAATATATTTTATACTATCAATTTATTACCATCACCATCGTCTGTTTACATTATTTTATAGGTTTTTACAATAAAAGTCAAATTTTTCTCAATATTTCAATTTTTAACTGACTGAAAGTAAGTGTATTTCAATTAAATTTATTTATTTTATTTAAAATCATATGTGTATTGAAGTAACAAATTTGGCAAAATGCAATGCACTTTTAGAATCATTACCAAAAACAGAAACACGAAAAAAAACCAAAACCTTGAAGTTTCCTTCTTTTCTCTGGTGGTGGTTGCGGTTTTTTTGGAGTTTTCTGTTTGATTCTTTGGTGTCGGGCTTTAGTTGGTTCTCTCTTTGGTGTTGCGGTTTTTATTGGTTCTCTTATTGGTGGCATGTTGTTTTTTTATGAACAGAAAGCTTTCATTATAAACAAACACATTACATGGTAGACCAAAATCAACACCAACCTAATCACCAACCGAAAATGATCCACATTACACAAAATCTACCAGTCTAATACTCATTCAAACTCTTCCAAAAAAATCAGTTGGATGTTTCAACCAATCATAATAAGAGCACCTAAGCCACCCATAACTAAGAATATTGCTAAATTCTATCTATAATTACACCTACATTAAAGAAACCATCATTGTGTCTGTCTTATTTTCTCCACCTGAATCCAATCGAAAATGCTCCTTACCATTGTGTCGTCGTATTTTTCTTCGAGATTCTACCAATCAACCTAATAAACTAGTCCAATAAATGCTCCTTACCATTGTGTCGTCTTATTTTCTCCACCTGAATCCAATCGAAAATGCACTGCCTCACCATCCGAATCTTTGTGCAATTGAAGTTTTTTCTTGTTTCTTAGTGTTTGAGGTTTGTTATTACCGATGTTCAAATGTATATTTACAATCAATATTGGATATGTTTGTCTATGTTTGTCGTAGATGGCTGGCCGTGTAAAGCGATCTTATTCTTCATCTTTGGACAGTTCTCTGATTCCGCCTTCAAATTTTCAAGTTCTTCCGAGTTTCTCACGCCACAATAGACCCCAACAGTCATCAACAAATGAAAGTCATGGGATTAGTAGCTACAATCCCACCAACGAGTATTACAGGTTGATAATGTCTTGATTATAATTGTGTCTGGTATCCGACATGTTTTAGTATATTATAAATATTTTATTTTCTAATATTATTACTGATGTATCAGTATGTATTAGTATGTATCACTATTAGAATTATTTTATTTTCTAATATGATTATTGGTGTTTATGCATCAGTATGTATTAGTAGTATGTATCAGTATGTATCACTATGATTCATTTATAGGTTGTTTGTTGATATACCAAATAATCTTGTCTTTTTTCAGGGATGCAAAATGGGGTAACACTTTGGAGCTCAGTAATAAGATTTTCAACTCTGAAAATGTTGGCTCTAGTCATACAAATTTTCCCCCATTTGTTGTTCCTGAAGTTCCTCCACCTCGACCTCCGTTGCAGTTTTTTCAAAGCAACCATTCCAAAGCAACCAGGTTTCCTTGTCAAGACACTGAAGTAAGTTGTACCAAAGAAACTTTGAAATTTTCAATGTCATTTACCTACACACTTTATAATGTGTATATCACAATGCTTCATAGCCTGAGTTTTTTTGGATTTTAATTTTATAGAACAAAGTAGAGAATTCAAATGAAGAAGATCGTAAACCTTTCTTTAACTTCTTAGAAGTGAAGGACCAAGAAGAGGTGACAGATACAACAAGTGGATCAAATAATGGAGGAAATGAAGGAGGAAGAGGTGGCATTGATCTTACATTGAAGCTCTAAGTTTGAAACTTTTTACAAGAGCATTCATAATGATTTCCCTTGGAATCATGAAAATCAAGATGCCAATTTGTGTGTGTTTTCAGTTAATTTAATTTCATTATTGAGTATGGCTGAGCCCTAGTTGAGTGAAGGTTTACAGTGTTTAACCTTTTATTTGGTTAAATAGTAACCCTTGTTCTAATTATTTATTGAAATGTTGATTTGATTTTACTCTTATAGTTTAATGTATTCTTATTCAATGAAAGGAGATGAGTTTGATTCACAAGTTTATATTTTAATACATATGCTTATCACTTTTCCTATTTGGTATCACCTAATATATGTTTAAGTCTTACATCGAATCTCAATCAGTAATATAAATAAATTAAACATCATATAAATAGTTTTTTTTTTTAAATTACCATATTTTTTATTTCATTTAATATGAATGTTTGATTCAATTTTATTAACAGTTAAAATTTGATATAAATCTTTTGCTTTACCAAAGAAGTTTATTATTTTAAAAAAAAAACACATTTTTCTGTATGTAATATTAAACTTGTTCTCGTTTTAAAAAATATACTAAGAAACCCGTGTTATCGTTCGGATCCCGTTTGGATTCACATTTTACGTCTCTCACTATTTAGAGAGTGAAGGTCTCTCTTCTCTCTAAACAGTTTTTAGAGAGAGAAGGTCTCTCTTCTCTCTAGCTTTTCCTCGTTTATGAGTCAAACAAGAAGTCAACGGAAGGATGGGTGGACTAAGGTGGAATCTAAGAAAAAGTGGAGCCCTAAGAAACGTTGGGACTTTGAATGTAAGTCTCCAGGCTACAATGATATGAAGGTTACGTCGATCTTTTTCACTAAATTTTCAGAACATCTTAGAGCCAAGGATCTTTATCAAGTGTTTGAGTCGTTTGGAAGTATAGATGAGGTAGTCATCCCTCCTAGGAGAGATAAGTTTGGGAGGAAATTTGGTTTTGTGATCTTTGATGTCAATGATGTGAGAAGTTTAGTTATCAAACTTGATAACATAATGATTGAAGGGAAGAAGTTGTTTGCGAATGTCCCTAGATTCCATAAAACTTCTGCAGGTAAGGGAGCTGCTAATGGAGATGGAGATAGGAGAAGGAAGGATTCTGAGGTCAAAGTGGTGTGGCCAAGAGCTCAGAAGAAAGGTTTTCAGACGGTTCAAGGTAGATCTTTTGCCGACGTCACTCGATGAGGTGGACCATCTAAAGAGGACATATCAGGTTATCCTAGGAAATCTCTGAAGCTTTCGTTTGAAGTTGGTTTGGATGATATGAAGAGATATGAGAAGGCTTTTGTGGCGAAGGTGCTGAACCATGGCTCTACTTATAACATGCAATCTAAGTTTCATTCTGAAGGTTATTTTGGGCTTAAGGTTACTCCAATGGGAGTTAACCTTTGTTTGCTTGAAGAGGAAGAAGAAGGAGAGCTTGAAGCTCTAGTGGACGGAGCCAAAGACTGGCTGGGCCAATGGTTTCAGAGGTAAGGCCATGGAAGGACGAAGATGTGGACAGCGAGAGAATCACGTGGTTGCGTTGTTACAGGATACCTGTCCACGCTTAGTCCAATATTTCTTTCTTTGAACATTTATCATCTTTAGTAGGTAAGTATGTATGCAGCGACGAAAATTCTTCTGACTTTTCAAAGATGGATGTTGCTTGTATCATGATCAGGACTACTTGCGGAATGTTGATTAACGAGGTGTTAAATGTGTTAATCAATTATAAGATGTTCAGAATTAGGATTGTTGAAGAAACTCACGGTCCGTCTACGAAGATAGTGAGGAAATTTGTTGTTTCTTCATCCTCGTCGGAATCGAGCTGTTCCGATACTCACGTTTCAGAAGCTTGGGAGGAAGACGGAAGCAAGTACGAGGGGGACGATTTCCAAGAAGAAGAGGGTGAAGATAGAGGGGTTGGTTTTGATGTGACTTTACATGCAGGTATTAAGGTTGGTGGCTCATAAGAATTAATTGCTATTGATAAGGACGTTAGTGCTGCCAAGCAGAAAAGTGGGAACGAGGTTTTAGAGTCAGGTCTACTTCATGAGGTCAATGGGGAGTGTAATGGTCGGATATCAAAAGGTAGGTTGGGCTATGAGCCTAAGTCTAAGGAAAAGGTGGGGACCACCTGTGAATCTGGGAAAGTGAAATCTGCTGAACTTAGGCCCAATTCTGTTTGTTTTGATAGTCTCATCAAGGCCCATTCGAAGGAGGCCCAAACTCCTTCACCCTTCGTAAGTGCTCGAATTGGGTTAGGAAAAGCAACTCTCAGCTCAGTAAATCTTACTCAGTAGATCAGCTGGAGTTAAGCAATCATAATCAGGGGGAAATGGATACTTTACCTCCCAAGGCTATTGATCTTTGTTCTCCATCCTTTGTGAAGTGTTCTTTAGCTAATTTCAACCCCAGAACCATCTCTGAGTCATCAACAAATAAGGCTAGCAACGGATCCGCTAATTTTTCTAAGATATCAAGGTCTAAATAGGTGAAATAAGTTTCAGGAGGCTCTGAAGCCAGATGTTTCTCAGTTACAGATTCGGAGGTCAATCAAGGAAATAAGAGGTTTGGGGAGGCTTTGGACTCCAAAGTTTCTAAGAAAGTTTGGGAGATCGTTTCAAGGTTGGGGATTAAGGGAGACGAGAAAGATGAAGTATACGAAGCTCAGATTTCTAAGATAGAGGAGAGGGATAAATTAGGGAAATTTCTGAGGGAGAATTCAAAGGACGTGCATCAATGAATATAATGTCTTTTAACATTAGAGGGGGAGGCAATGTTGTCAAGAGGAAGAGGATAGCTCATGTCATTCAATCAGGTACGGAAGATGTTTGTTTCTTACAGGAAACTAAAATTGGAAAACTAGATTCTAATTTGGTTGCTTCTTTTTGGGGGGGAGAGGATGTGGAGTGGACTGAGTTAGGTTCGATAGGGGCTGCTGGCGGTTTGGTTATTATGTGGAGAAGAAACTCTCTAAAGTTGGTGTTCAGCTTTAGAGGGGTTGGATTTGTGGTTATTAGGGCCATGTGGAGAGGTGTGGATTATACATTTGTGAATGTATATTCTCCTTGTTGTTTTGATCTTAAGAAGAAGTTGTGGTGTGATCTGCTGACAGCAAAAAGGAAATTCTTCAGAGAAGAGTGGATCGTTGTGTTTACTGTGAATTTTGGTAAACAATCTCTGGTCTATCAATTTTAAATAAAACTGACTAACTTGCAGGATCGACCACACAAATCCTAGGACATGTGCTAAATTGAAGGGAAAATGTAACTGACAATGATAAATGCAAGAAATGTAAATTGAACTCCACGTTCGACAGTAAAAGAAAACTACATGAACTCCACGTTCGACTACTTGCAAATAAAGTAAAGGCTTGGAAATGTAAAGGGCTGTAAATAAATGATGCAGAATTTAAAGGCGTCGAATGTAAAAGACAAAAAGGTAAATGACTTTGAAAAATAAAAGTGCAGGAAGATAAATAACTGTCGAAAGTAAACAACAAGAAATGTAAAAGTGCTTGAAATCCACGTTCTTGAATGTAAAAGGTGCAGAAAGAGTAAATGATTGTCGAAAGTAAAGGGCAAGAAAATAAATGACTTTGAAGGTAAATGCAGTAATGTAAAAGCTTTTGAAAATAAAATGCAATGAACTCCACGTTCTTGAAAATAAAGACTGAAATGTAAAGGTGTTGTCGAAAGTAAATATGCGGAAAGATAAATGACTTTAAAAATAAAAGACTTTGAAGATAAAAGACTTTGAAAGTAAATGCTTGAAGATTAAATGCTTGAAGGTAAAGATGCAAGAAGATAAATGTCGAAAGCTTTTAAATGAAAGTAAAAACAAGGTTTAAAATAAACTTGACTGAAAATAAAGATTCAAGGAAAAGTTAAGACATGGAAGGTAAAGTTCAGGAAAATGTAAAGTGCTGAAACATAAACATGATGAAGATAAATTGCATTGATGAAAGAAAGTGGTGTTACATTGCGTACATTCTCACGAACTCGTTTCTCTACACGCGGGTACTTTGAGTTTCTTTGAGTAACTTGTACAAAAATACGAACACCCTTATTACATAGAACTAACTCCTATTTATAGTGCTAAGAAATAACTACTAAGTGGTGGTTATTGCTTCAAACGTGTCCCTTTGGCGCCTTCTCCTTGGCCTCAACTGTTCCCACGTTCACAACTGCTCCTATTTGAATTTCAAACATTGGAAATTCCCTCCAGCCTTAGTATAACAACTGCAGCGCGCGTTTCAATATTCCCATGGTCGAAACCTTTCCCAACACTTAGCCATTTTTTGAGGTTCCTAAAACCTTGCTTCGCCTCAGGCTATATCAACACTGGGTCGAAAACCTTTCTTATGTTAAAAATAAATTTTTTTTTTTTAACTTAACAATAGCTTTGATTTTTCTAGCGTCGAAAATGAGGGAACAAATTGCCCCCAAGGAATGTCCTTTCGCCAGAATTGGTAGGAAGGTCATTTCTTGATATAATAACCATTTCGACGCTTGTTTGCATGGCCTTAACTGAATATCCCACTAATTACTTAGTGGCTGAATTGTTCAGTTTCTTTGACCCACGCTTATGACGTCATACCATCATGACAAATCTTTAAACGTCACTTCAGCCGTATTCATCATAACACTTTTCTTGAAAACAGATGATTGCAGTCTGTTCATAACTGCTACTATTCATCAAGTCTCCAGGAAAAGAACACGCGTCCCACTAACTCCTCATCTTCAACGGTAGATCCAAGGCTCTTGGGATTTTCAAACGTCTATAAATACCCATTTCCACCACTTTGTGAACTTTTCACACTCTCATATTCTCAAGCGAACATCTTCTTCTCTTCAGTTTCTCTTACGCAAAACCCAGAAAAACACCATCTTTTCGTCTTCTTCAACAATGGCGTCTTCCCAAACCAATCCTCAACCAAAGAAAACTCAAAGAGGAAAGGCTACTCAATTTAAACAAGCCATTCCTCCATTCGCTAATATCCCAGACCCCCAAATAGTGGATAACCGCCGTTGCATGCCGGAACCCACCACTGAAGAAACACGAGCCATATATAAGTCTCAGGTAATGATTCCTTTAGTCGTTTCTGACAAACCTTATGCGCTGTCTGGTCCTCTAGCTGATGTTGACATTTCTAATGAGAAACTAAGTGAGTTTCTCCCCTCTTACCGGAAAACAAGGCCATTAGGGCAAAAAAAATCTTTTCCAAAATTAATGTTTCTGACGAAACCTCTCCTGAAGAAATCCCCCTGCCCAAAATCAACGTTGGCTATCTCACTGATGGCACCAGGTTGGTGAGAGCTGTCAATCCCTTGAAGGAATTTGACCAATGGATGGCGAAGATGGAGAAGGTCAAAGCTGAACATTGGAAGAATATAGGGATTTATGACCTTCTCATGCTGTCGAAGACCAGCATACCATACTGTCTGAACATGTTGGCAGCGTCCTTATACTTTTGGGACAGCACCCATTATACCTTCCATCTGCCATGTGGAATGGTTACCCCAACCTTGTTCGATGTAGCTGCCATCACAGGGCTTCACCCAGATGGCCTTACATATAACCCTGATGTTGATGCTGAAGACACCATCAATATTTCAGGCTCTAAACTTACATACACTCTCTTCATCAAACACCACTTTAAACAAGAAGATGACAAAGTGTCTGATGAAGAACATATTGCTTTTCTCACAGTCTGGCTGTCGAGATATGTTTTCTGTACAAAATTTTCGCAGGTAGCTAAGAAGTACCTGCCCCTGGCGAATCAACTTCACAACAACAGAGGAACCTGCTTGAGTGAACTCATCCTGGCGAACCTTTATGAGTCTATCAGCGAAGGGGCTTCTCGACTTAGAAATATGGAGGCCCAAGGTCCTGTGCACTTGAGTGGGCCTCTTTGGCTACTTCAATTGTGGTTTAATGCTACATTTGAGGCTAGCCTCCCCAGAAAAGGCCTAGTTGATGAAGCCTCTGCTGAAATCAGGGAAAGGAGTGTCGAAGGGACGCGTCTGGCTAAACTCGCTCCCAATGATGATGGTGAAACCCTTCAAAGGGCATTTACCAGTTATATTATGATGTTTGCCAAGCGCTATGAGTTCACTCCTAGCATGGCACCTTTTACTCAAAGAAGATACGGCCCTATGTGGTTTAAAAGGCCATTTCCAAATCCTCACCAAACTCTTGATCAAGAATCTGTTGCTATCTAGGAAGCCTTTTTTATTCCCAGATTATTTATCCACAGGCTGAACTTAGGGAGAGGTTTATCAGCACTGATTGCCTATCAACCAAACCTTGTCTCTCAACAGTTTGGGCTGGCCCAGAGCTTTCCTCAATGCTTGTATGAGAAAAAAGGGCCAAGTAATTCTTCACACTGCCTGCTTCGACGAGGAAAATGTCTCCATTACACTCGACAGCCGGAATGAGAAAAGAAAAGTCCTCTCTCCTGTGTTTTTTTAGCCTTCTTTTCTATGCACTTCATCATTCCACCAATGGTGGTCGAAGCACTATAGTGAGCACTTTCTTGATGTGGCTACATTTTCTTCATTACTTGACCAAGCTTTTCTCAATGTGCAGGACAAGACGAAAAAGAGTAAGTTTACTCACATCAAAGAAATACAGGTTTTTCAAAAATACTTTGAAACTATCTATCGACCAGATGATCTTAGTCGAACCATTCATGAGGTTGATGTCACTCTAAAGAGAAAATTTCTAGAAAAGCTGGATCAACTAAAAATTCCTCCCAACGTCCCTCGTGAGAAACGTTATGAGGTAGCTTTTAAAATTTTTCCTCCAAAGTTCCCTCGACTGCCTAATGCTGATTTTGTAGTGGCGCTTGCCCCTCCATTTCCAGATTGGTTTGTCTGTGGGGAGCATTTAAAACTTCTTCGACAGCAGTCTCAGCCAAAGGCCCAACGAGTGGTTCCGACTAAGCATATGTTAGACAGTTTTAAAGGACACCTTCATATAGGAATTCAGGACGTTCGTGTCGAATCTGAAATATATGAAGGTTTGAAACCCTTAATCCATGGCTTTATAACTAACCACGTAATCATTAACTTACTGTCTTTCAGCTGTGCCTAGGAAAACTGCTTCAACTAGGGCTGTTACCTCACAAAGTGGCAAAGAACCAGAGAGCACACAGGTATATTTCACATCCCCTGCTTACGCTTTTACTATATGAATTTCTTTCTTATATTTGCATTGCCTCTTCAGACTGGTCGAAAACCTCTAACATCTTCCAAGAAAGGTAAAAAGGATACCCCAACTGTTATTATATCTTTAGATGCCTCAGATGAATCTCCTGAGGAGGTTCTTATAAAGAAAGAAGAAAACCAATAAAGGCATCTAGACCTACTGGCCCACCTCCTTCGAAGGTGGCCAAAATACTTGAAAAGGCACCCACAACAAGTGGTGTCGAAAAACAACCTTCCATGGTAGCTACCCAAACACCTCCTGGCGACCATGAAAGTGGTAACTCAAGTCCTGTTGTACAAGTGGTTTTCATTATACTGACGTCTTTCGCCCAAATTCTTTCAATCTCATTTTCTTCACTTGTGTTCTTTAGGTAAACATAATCAATAATCCTGACCCTCAACCAGCTTTGGGCAATTTTGCTACCGACATAATCAACAATCCCACCCCTCAACACGCTGCAGGAAGTTTCACCACTACACTCCTCAACAGCCAAGGTGAACCAACTTACCATCCATCATCTGATCTTGGCTCTGGTTTAAGTGAAATTAATCAACCTAATCCTCTAGCTGCAGACCCCACCAACCCTCCTGCCCAAACTACTACACAGAATGCACAGGCTGATGGCTCTAACTCTGATGATGATGATGCTTCAAGTCCACCACCTTTCGACCTGGCTAACTTCATGGATACTGATCAACTGGTTATCGAAGAAGAAGGTGGTCCTGAGGCTCAACCTCAAAACGACAATCTTGGACAAGCTTCCCCTGAAGAAACATATGAACCATATCCTGAACCAGCTGATGACCAGGCCAACCTTCAACCAACTGCTGAAGAAAATGATGGAGGAGTGGCAGTCGAAACTGAAGAAGAAAAGGATGAAGAAGAAGAAGAAGAAGACCAACCAGATCCTACCCCGCACCATACTTCTTCGCTCGTGGTCCAGCAACCTTTGGCTAACATTCCAAATCCTGGAGACTCACTGACAGCCCTCAAGTGGTCGAACCCACGTGAGTATTCCAAATTAATACTCGGACAGAAGTATGGTTCTTCTTCTTCTGGCTCTTCGCCTCCAGCATCAGATGATTTCGCCAAAACAATCCTCCAAGCCATAAAGAAAAAATTCTTCAGGGGGGACATTCACAGAGTTTTGGCCTCAGACCCCACTGCAACCCCTTATCTGAGGGGCACCCTTGAAAAGCTTGAGCTCACCACCCTTAATCCAGACGTTTCTAGTTTTCTGATAGAGTTAACCACTGTGGTGAACCAAATAGCTGCAGAAATAAAGCTGCTTCCATCTATCAGGAATACCATAGAAGAAACATCTGGTCGTGAGAGTTCAGCCTGGTGTGGTGCAAAAGAGTCGTATGAAAAGGTCGAACGTATGGAGGCTGATCAAAAGAAAAAACAAGATGAGATAGCCTCCAACCAGAAGGATATTGAAGCCTGGAAGCAACAAATCACGAAGCTACAAGCCAAAATTAAAAATGCTGAAAAACACAACCGTGAATTGCAACATTTCGACGACACTAAGATGGCTGAAGAAACGAAGAATGCTATTGATCGTATTGAGGCAGCCCAAAGATATGAAAAAGAGCTCGCAGCAGCCAAACTTGATGAATCTTTTTGCAATGCTCGCCTCAAACATCACATAGAAGCCTTTTCTCAGTTGGCGTCGAGGCTTCCCTTCTGATACTTTCGAAACCTTTGTTTGTTTAACCATCATTTGTTTCTTGGCCTTTTCAGGCCTTTATGTAATGACAGTTTTTATGCCTTTGGCATTGATTAAGTAATCATTAGTATTTCGCCATTAACTGCTTTCGACTCGTATTAAATTATGATGCATTTTATTTATTGCCTCACATCTAAGTCAAATTTGCAATTAAGGTATTCTATCTTTTTCTTGGAAAATAAAACTTTCTCAGTTTTAAAACTTCAAGGCATAAGCCTCTAGCTTTAAAGTAACATTTATAGCATAGCCCTCAGGCATACTTCCAAGAATAACTCACGTGTTTCCACTGTTTGACTGGCCAATCTAATCAACACTTCGCCTCTATAAATTCTCTTCCACCTTACCAAGTTTTGCATAGAAGCAAACATGAACAATTCAGAGAAATCATCAGCCAAGAAAATGGCTGGAAAGGCAAAGGCAGTTGAGGAAACAAAAAAGATGGAAGCAACAAAGAAACCTGAAGCCTCTATTGGAGCAACCTCTCAAGCCAAGAAGAGAGAAACTAAAATGAAGATCTCTAAGAAAGGACGCTCCAACACCCAGGACTTTGATGATGAACCAGATGCAGATTATATGGATTTCCTCAAATCCATAGATTAGAGAGATTATGAATAACCTTTCCTTGATTAAAAAATTGTTGTATTGATTCTTCTTTGCTTTGTATGCCATATTAGTCTGACTTGGCCTATTTTGGCTTTCTTTTTATTGAATAAAGCTTAAGTTTTGATGCGAATCTCTTGCAAAATAGGCTTATATTTTTTCAAATACTTGCCATTTACTTTCAAGACTTTTTTATCTTTGTCCAACTCTTCCACTTCATAAGCTCCATTAGAGAAAACTTGTATGACTTGGAATGGACCTTCCCACTTAGGAGACCATTTGCCTAATGTTCTATCCTTTCGATCCATAGGCAAAATCACTTTCCAAACTAAACCCCCACATGCAAAAGATTTAGACTTAACCTTTTTGTTGTAAGATTCTTCGACCCTTTTCTTTTGTCTTCTTAACAATTCCAAGGCTCTAAGCCTTTCTTCATCCAAATCAACTAGTTCATTCATCATCATCTCCCAATAATCCTCAGAAGGAATCTCATGATGTCTTTGAACTCTTACAGATTGCAAATAAATCTCAACAGGCAATACTGCATCATGACCAAAAGTAAGTCGAAACGGAGTGGTATTAGTAGCCTCTTTAGGGATGTCGACATGACCAAAGAACTTGGTCCAATGTCTTGTGCCAATTTCTAGGCTTCTTTCCCACATGCTTCTTAATTAGTCCAATGTCTTGTGCCAATTTCTAGGCTTCTTTCCCACATGCTTCTTAATTATTCATAAGTAAACCTAACACAAAAACTCCATTAAAACAGATATTTGATTCTATAACATAAGAATACTTTTAAATAAATAAAATAAACCTACATTTTAAAATCTTCATTTTTTTATAATTATTGTCTAGAATGAGTATATGTAACAATTTTAAGAAGTTTTAAAAAAAAATGTTTTACAATAATTCAAATATTTAAAATTATTCAATATAACATACACAATTTTATAATTCAAAAAAAAAATATTCATCGTACAATTTTTCAGAGATACTTTATAAGTTATTCAAAAACTATATATTAAAATGTTATTTTGCTATCCTTCATAAATTATATAACAAATTGTTATTTTGCTATTTTTTAAGATGCTTTATAAGTTCTAACAAAGTGTTATTTTGTTATCTTCGAGATGTTTTATAAGTTCTTCAAGAACTATATAACAAATTGTTATGTTGCTATCCTTTAAAGATACTTTATAAATTCTTCAAAAATCATAACAAAATGTTATTTTACTATCCTTCAACTAAATAAGTTCTTATATTAAAATTATTATTTTTTGTTATCTTATGTTTAATAAGTTCTTCTGAAAATTATATAACAATTTTCTTTTCTTTTTTTTTTTTTTGGTTATTTTTAAGATGTTGGATAAGTTCTTCAAGAATTATCAGAAAATAATCTTTTATAGATATTTAATTATTCAATAAGATATAATATAATCTTATAATTCAAAATGAAGAATGTAAAAAAAACAAAAAAACAAAAAACAAAAAAAAAAACAAAGATCAAATATTACTTTTAATAATTAGACTTTTATGTTGATAACGTCTTACGGAAATAAGCAAAAACGGTGAAGGAGAGAAGAGGAGAAAAAAAAGTTCTTTAAATATGTACACGATCTTTTGTTGCCAACTACTAAACAATGGGACGTTCCCAAGGTATTCCAGTGTTTTGGGGATGAGGGGGCTGAAGCTATTCGTAAAGTTCCATTGGTGGAGGATAAAATTATTTAGCAAAAGGAGCGAAATGGTGAATATAGTGTTAAGACGGGATATAGATTGTGGAAGGATATTCAAGACAGTAACCGTAGTTATGGAGTGGAGGGTAATTGGAATAATCTGTGGAATATTATCGCCCCACCTCGAGCCAAACATTTGTTATGGAGGATTTGTCGTGGTTGTCTTCCGAGTAGATCTAATCTCCAACGTCATCATGTCCAATGTTCTTCTCTTTGTCCTTGGTGTGAATTAGAGGAGGAGGAGGATGGCATGTTTTTTTTGGGTGTTTTTCTACTTCTCAGAGTTGGCGGGCAGCAGGTTTGTCATCTATTATCGACTCCCGTTTGCATTCCTTTTTTGATGCTATATCCCTCATTCTTGATGTTTGTAGTAGAGAGGACCACAAGGTTGCGGGTAGATTTGCTGTCCTTCTTGAGGTTTTTTGGCGGAGTATAAATGATGTGGTTTGGAATGAGACCCGCGAGGACGCTAACAAGATTGGGTTGCAAGCTTATCATAACTGGTTTGATTGGTTTTTAGCGAGAGAAGATGCTAGTGTGAATATTTCTATTACCCATCATGAGGAGTGGTGTCCGCCTTTGGAAGGAAGGGTGAAGTGTAATGTGGATGCCGGTTTTAATTTGTCGCTCGGAACAACTAATCGTAGATGGTGCGTGAGGAACCATTTGGATAATTTTATCATTGCAGGTGTGGCCTGGGATCGCGGTTTGTTATCCCCCATGGAATCTGAAGCCATTTCCTTGAAGGAAGTTGTCCAGCATGTAATTTCCTTACAGCTTTCCCATGTTACTTTTGAAAGTGATTGTCAATCTATTGTCCAGTCGCTTTATTCTAAGCGCTCAGGATGTTCTGAATTTAGTGTTACTATTAATTCTATTAAGAGTCTTTTGAATTTGTTTCCGAACTTTGAGGTCAAGTTCATTAGGCGCCAAGCGAATTCGGTTGCCCATTCGTTAGTCAAGGCGGCCAATTCTTGGTCTAGGCGTTGCACCCTTAGTATGTTACCTCCTTGTATTGAACAATGTTTGATTAATGATAAAAGTTAAATTTCTTGCTGTAAAAAAAAAAAAAGAGAGCATATCCAATCATCTTTTTTTAGGTAGTTAATTCAAGTTGTATATTAATTTATCAGCATGCAAAAGTTTGCATGGCAATAGTGGATGATTTAACTCTCTATACAAACCAACGCTCTCTAACTTATTCTCGACCATATAAACCATTTTTATTAGAGAATTTTTTATCTCATCCCTTGGGCTTCTTAGGTACTTAGTGAAATTTTTTTTATACCACCTATTTTCGGAGATACACATTCGGACGCACCTTTTTTTGCCAAAATTTGGTTGTTTTCGGAACTATATATACGGAATCATTTTCTACTGGTATACGTTGAGGAAACTTTAAAATAATTCAGTTCAAGGAAACTTCTGGATATGTACCTCTGGAACGTCTGAGCGCCAGAATGTTCCGTAGATACAGCTCCGAAAGTTTCTGCTATATTTTAAACTTGCATGATCACTCCGCCATTGTTGTCTTTTCTTCTTCCATACTCACTTCACCAACCTAAAAAACCCTATACTATCAATATCATTTTCACTCTAAGACTCCAACTTTTTCGTGCAACAAATCACAAAGAGCAAGAGATGATTGAATTTCAGGTAAAGACTGCACTTTGTCCACTACATTGCTCACATTAATCATTAAACTTTTGGAAAAAAATTGACGTTGCTTCCAGAGCTGTTTCTCCGGAACGTGTTGAAGATGAACACTTCCGGATGTACATCTCCGGAACGTATCACTCTGTTTTTTTACAGCAGCTTTGTAATTTTTGCTTATTTTTCTTATTGTTTACAAATAGATATGGTGCACCCCGATAATATCTCAAAAGAATTAGTTCCTACAAACGATGTTTCTCCGAATGTTCAACGGGTTGTCGTAAAGTCGGTAGATGTCGGTGTTGACTTTAATAACAAGCAAGAGTTTGATGATCGTGAGAGCATGCTCACATGGATTCGTAGGATTGCAACAAGGCTTGGTTTTGGTGTGGTTATAGGAAGATCGAATAATGGTTTGGAAAGAAGAAACGCTTTTGTAACTTTGTTGTGCAAAAGAAGCGGGAAATATCATACTCCTCTCCGAAAATTTAAGAGAGAAGATACAGGTAGTAGAAAATGTGAGTGTCCGTTTAAGCTTTGTGGTTACATGTTGAGTAGCAAAAAGTGGAAATTTAGTGTTATTTGTGGTTTGCATAACCATGATTTGTGCTTAAAGTTACAAGGTCATCCTAGTGTATGTCGGCTCAAGCCGTAAGAGAAGACATGTATTAGTGACATGACCTTGAATCTTGTCCAAACGAAAAATATACTTGCCACATTGAAACAGAACGAACCTGACAATATATCAAATATAAGGCAAGTGTATAACATCCGGTACCGCACCAACAAGGCGATTAGGGGAGATAGAAGTGAGATGCAACAATTGTTGAAATTGTTGGATGATAACAGTTACGTGTCCCGATACAGAACTTGCGACGATGGAGTTACGGTCCGAGATATTTTATGGACTCATCCGGATTCGATAAAGCGGTTCAACACGTTCTCGACAGTGCTCATTCACTACTACAATTTTGACCTACAATAGCGTAATTTTAATAGCGCTTATTGATAAAGCGCTATTAAAAAATTCACACAAAGACCTTTAATAGCGTTTTTATATCGAGCGCTATTATAAGTGTCACTCTAAGATAGCGCTTATTGATAAAACGCTATTAAAAAATTCATACAAAGACCTTTAATAGCGCTTTTATATCGAACTCTATTATAAGTGTCACTCTAAGATAGCGCTTTTATATCAGGCGCTATTATAAGTGTCACTCTAAGATAGCGCTTTCTCAAAACGCTAATATAGGATTCTCAAGACATACCTATAATATCGCTTTTGAATAAATGACATTATAATATAATAAAATAATATTCTTTTTATTAAAAATAAAAATAAATTACGGATCATTTTCACTAAAGTGTAGTGGGCAAAAACATAGAACTTTGTCTTCCTCCAGACCATCTCGTTCACAAACCCTTGATACCTTCTTGGTCTCAATCTCCACTCTAAAACAAATATTGATTAAACCCTAGATAATATTCGTTCTCCAGAAAACATTGAGCCCTAAAATCATCTTCCTTCATCGTTTACCAATCTTTCTGAGCACGTTGAACTTTAAAACCCATCAGCCACCATCGTCACTCAAAGTCACCGAGTTGCTACGACGTTGTATTCACGAATGTTCTGAGTGGAGATTCTGCACGTGAGTGATTCCTCTTAAATCATCCTAAGTTCGTTCTTCTCACTCAAGCCTTCAACGAAACCCCAACTTGTTGTTTGTTCTAAAGTCTAATTTACTTGAGAAATTGTGGAGCCCTAATTCTCCATCCACTGCAGCAAAATTATTCACTCTCTCATTCTTCTTAGTTTTTGAATACTCTTCACTTCTTACTAATTGACCTATTTATTATTGCACAGTGACAAAGTCTTTGGAGGAGCCTAATAAGGAACAAGAGGTAAAATTCCTCAATTGTTGCTGGTAATGTATATTCTTGGTTTTATTTCCTTCTTTTGAGATTTTAAATACATGTATTGTGTCATGTGTGGTGATTTAAGTGGATTTAAGCAGTAATTGTATATGGAAACATATATGTCGCACCAAAATGACTCGAACTCGCTCGCCGACACCTAACTATGTCACACTTTGTTCTACCTTAGAGGTAACTTTCTTCCATCCATTATGTAGACCAAATAGAATAGTCTTCCAAAGTTTTTGTATGTGTAAATATTATTATTAGATTTCCTCTTTGATCATGAAGGATTTGTGTTACTGTATGGGTGATTGAGTCAATGATTTTGAATTTGTGTGACTAAGCAGGATATTTTTTCTTAGGTGGTGTGCATTACAGACTTGGATCTGGTGGCTTGAGGCTACTCTGCTTGCGTGGGCAATTATTTTTCAGTTTGTCTCTGCCAATACTTTAATTTATTGTGCTACAGTTGGTCAATGACTTTGAATCTATGTGTCTAAGCAAGCTATTTTTCTTAGCTAGTGCACATTCTAGTCTTGAATCTTGTGGCTTGGGGCTGCTCTGTTTGCGTGGGAAACTTTTTTTTAATTTGTCTCTATTTTTGAGGATTTTTGTCGCCTACTGGTTGTGTTTTCTTGATATGGTTTTTGATTTTCTACAATGTTTGTTCATCATTGCTTTTGGTTTGAAGATTTTTTCATAATGATAACGCTTTATGATATGGTCATTTGTTGCACATCTTTTATTGTTTTGCGGCCTTGCATTCTTTCAAATCCTAAAGGAAATTCTTGAGTTACTAATTCTAGGTGTGTGAATAAAATATTTTATGGCCTAAATAACATGCAAGTCACCCTCTAAGTTCATGTTTTATGGTTGATTCCTTGTCCTCCATAATATCACTTCAACATTCTTATACTTCTTTTTATAGCCTTTTATTTGTTTAAGGCAGGATGCTGGTGTGTGTTTCCTTGCAGGTATTACCAATGGTTCTGGATGCACAAAGGGCACTCATATATTCTAATTTCAAGCCTCGTCTTATTTGACCCA
The DNA here is from genome assembly GCA_022829125.1 of Lathyrus tuberosus. NCBI lineage: Eukaryota > Viridiplantae > Streptophyta > Magnoliopsida > Fabales > Fabaceae > Lathyrus > Lathyrus tuberosus. The sequence continues at coordinate 2,293,985 of JALAZF010000231.1, read as the reverse complement.
ATCCAAGAGAAAATAGTGGGGGTATCCGAATTGAAATCATGAACAAGATTGCCATCGTAGAAACAATATCTCATAGAATTGATATGTATGTTTCATTATGCATATCTCATTTCCTTCAAATGTTTGTTTCATTCTTTTACTTTTAATTTTTACCATTGTGGCACATAGAGCTTAATTGTTAACATCATATGCTATTGTAAGTTCTGCAACTTAACACCACCATTTGAATATGATTTGTTTCATCATTAAACTCCCAGAAAAATTGTTTTCAAAGGTCTGACTTTTTTTTATCTTTATGTATTTTTTTTGGACTTGGTATTGATTAAGGTGGAGACAAGCTTCCAAATACATATCTTCTACCTAACTAGAATTGAAACAAGAGTATACATAATGCAACTTTACCAAAGAGACACACTATATCATAAGTTTCACATTTCAACTAAGTGATAGAAAAGTATCACTCCATTTGGCTACAAATCCTTGTCTCTATGGAGAGTGGTATTAGGATACCTTCGTCTTTTTGGTTGCATGAACATTTATTTAATAATGATCATGTGGTTTGTTTTCTTCTGTTTTTGGGATGCGTTACAGATTCCTTATATCTGTTTGGTTTGTTTCATGATGTATCATGTTATGTTCTATTCATGGTTCTATGTTTTCTGGTTGCCAGGGTACTGTTATTATGCACGTGGGTATATTTTGGAGCAAGACGGTGGGGTTATTCTATTGGAAAATGTGTGGTTCAGTTGCCATAGGATATTGGTTGTTTGTTTCTTGTGCTGTCATGGTTTAGGTAGAGGTAGTCTTAAGTGGCTATTTTATTGGGTGAGTAGTGTGAGAAAAATTTTATGCCTTTTTAGTGGCCGATAGTTTGTGGGGCTGTGTATGTTTATGCATACTATCCCATTACACTCTGTTCTTTTGTGTGGCTCTATTTATACAATCATGTGTTAGAAGTCTTTTTTTAATATAATTTAATGATTAAAAAAAGTTATTAGACAACTGATACTATGTTCTATGGATTTGAATATTGGAGTCCCTCATTTAAGGGTATTTTTGTTTTGTTAGCAATCTGTAGACGGTGGTTCGGTTATCGTTACTTGGTGTAGTTTGTAGTTTTAGTCATGGCTATTGTATCATTTTCGTAGTGGGGGGTTTAACAGTGGATTTTACGAGCTGATTTCCAACTAGCAGTACCTAAACCATGACAGTGTCAAGAGATAACATGAAAGTTTTTTATGAAAATAAAAAGTTACCTAGTGTGTGCTTAATGAATATGCAAGTCGAGAATCAAAGTTCATGAGAATCTCAGATGAAGATGTGAATGTAGTAAAAGAGGTATGCATGACATGGAAATTCATTTCAATAGTATACTTCAATAGTATATAATCAGATTCCTTAATTTATTATAGAAATCTTAAATATTACCAATTATAAACTACCTCATTGTGTATTTAACTAGCTATATCTATCTATCTTTTTTTATCTCTTATCATGTTAAAAGTCTTGTACCTAACTATCAAATGGTGAAAAGCTCGTGAACTACCAAATTAAAGTTATCCTTCTTTTTTATCACTATTCACTATTTTTTTTATAAACTATTCACTAATTTGTTAGCTAGGTATGTATTCATGCTTTCTTTATTTTGATAGGTAACAACAACGAAGGCAATGGATGAGGAAGATCTAAGCATTATCCACGAGAGGCTTCTTAAGGCTAATACAAAATATTATGGACTATATGATCCAACCCCAACTTTTTCTAAGCCTTCTTTCAAGCTCATACCAAATTGAATTATGTTGTTTAAAGAATGAATCCTTGAAAGTTGGTATCGGAAATATAGGTACAATGTTTTATCATCCTAGTGTAAGACTTCCATATATATACTATTATATGGACATGGCATAAATTAATGAGAGTTAACTTTATATTACAAGGTCCTTGTTTCCTAGCTTGTGCACTGTCAAAATAAACATTGAGTACACAATTTGTCGGTGGTGGTTCAGTTAACGTTACTTGGTAGTTTTAGTCATGGCTACTGTATATATTTAAATGGAAACGTTAAGGATCCTTAAAGATGATTTCCAACCAACCTTACCATTTGTTGGCTCATTTTTACTACCTCATGTTTATAAGTAGATTTCTATTTTTTTTAAAAGAAGTTCCTTTAATAGCGCTTTAAAAAAAGAGCCATTAAAACTTGTTTAGTATTATGGCTAATGATAGCGCTTTTCTGGTAAAGTGCTATCATAGATTATCAACATATAATAGCACTTTTAGGAGAAGTGATATTAAAAACATGCTTTAATAGCGCTTAAAAGCGCTATCATAAATAGCAAACTTATAATAGCGGAGGCTTTAATAGCGCTTTAAAGCGCTATAAAAGACTTAAAAAAGCGCTATCAAAAACTTGTTTTGGCGTAGTGATTCTTGATTCTACCTACAATACCAACAAGTATAAAGTTCCTTTATTTGAGATGGTTGGTGTTACGTCTATCGAGAAGACATATGTCGTTGGTTTTGCTTTTCTCGAGTGTGAAAAAGAGGACAATTTTATATGGGCATTTGATGTGTGTCAGTCACTTTTGAAGGACCAAGTTAAGATGCCTAAAACATTGTTACTGACCGCGATACCGCATTGATGAATGTGGTTGCAAAGGTATTTCATTCTTCTAATGCATTACTTTGTCGATATCACATAACAAAGAATGTGAGAAGTCGGTTTAAACCCGCGGTGGGGGCGAAACAAGTAGATTCCGAAGGTAGAAAATTTGTGAAGGCCGGTGTGATTGTTGAAAAAATAATGGATGCATGGAATCGTATACTAAATTCTTCCACAAAAGAATTATATGCCGATTCCATCATTCAATTCCAGAAAGTGTGTGAAAATATCCTGCTTTATTGAAATACGGTGAAAGCACCATTCTTGATCAGGTGAAGGAGAAGATAGTTTGTGCGTGGACTGATAATGTCTGACACCTTAGAAATACAACCACCAACAGAGTTAAGTCGGCCTATGCTAGTTTGAATAATTGGTTGGGTAATAGCAATGGGGATTTGGATCGAGATTGGGACTCCGTAAATCTCATGATTAAAAACCAACATAATGAGATACAAACAACATTCGGTCGGAGTATAACGATATTGGAACATCGATTTAAAGACAACATTCTTTATTCTCAATTGATCGGCAATATGTCTCGGCCGGGTTTGAACTATCTTTTTCACGAGGCCAAACGAGCTGAAACTGTAGGTTCCGATAGCGCAAAGTGTGGTTGCACTATTGTGAAAACCTATGGTCTTCCGTGTGCTTGTGTTATTGCTAAAAAGTTGAAACTAGGTGAGCCAATAAGAATGGACGAAGTTTTCCCTCATTGGAAAAGACTTAGTTTTGATGATGATGGTTGCATGGAAGGAGGTAAACCGAATATCTCTATTTTGACCGAATGGGAAGCGATACAAGAGAGATTCTCAAAGGACGGTGACAACATAAAACTCCACATCAAAGAACAATTGAGGAAGATTGTCTATCCCGAAACAACCGACATGAAACTGCCTTCTCAACCGGTAAAGACAAAAGGTGCTCCGAAGAAAATGAAGCCTACACCGAATGACAACTCGACTACACGATCTCCTTCTTATTGTGAGCACCTTGACAAACTTTATCCCGACTCACCGACTCCTAAATCTCAAAAAAGTGTCATGAAAGGAGCTCGCATAAGCAAACCGCCTCCGACCCCGATTAAACCGAAAATTCCATTCATCGACGAGATGCCGGTTTTTATGCACAAATACATCGACCGTATCGTCAATGTTGAAGGGGATGGTAATTGCGGTTACCGAGCCGTTTCAGCTTTGCTTGGTAAAGGATAGGATAGCCATGCGCTTGTCCGTCATCAATTAATCCAAGAGTTGAAGACGCATAAAGAATCGTATACGCGGTTGTATGGAGAGAAAGAAAAATTTGATGCGGTTTATGAATCTCTTGTTCCTTGCTTGAGTGGTCCGGCACCGGTGTCAAAATGGATGATCTTCTCTGATATGGGTCATCTTATTGCATGTGCATATGATAAGGTGTGCATTGACTTGACAGGATACGGGTTTTCGGAAACCTTTTTTCCACTCCGCACCGCACCACCTCAAAATCCAAATGATCGCATCATGTGTATTGGATGGCTGGCAAAATCAAGACATTTTGTACAGGTTTACTTGAAACCGGGATGCCCCATACCACCTACATCACCGAAATTGGCGACTCTGACTCATTCAACCCCTAATGTCGAGACGTGGCCGGATCGTTTTGTTGAAAGGATGCACGGATTCGAAAGATTGAACAACATTGAAAGGAATCGAATGCGGGAAAGTCCAAAGGGGTACCACCAATAGATTTAGCCGGCGACACTTGTTTTGATTCGTTTTGAATTCTTGTATAATCGGACGACTAATTGTAAATTTTTGAAGTGCAAAATAGTCACATTTTATTCTCATGCCTTATTTTTGCACATATGCTTTTTATTTGTCTATTATGATGTGCTTCTATATTGAGTTCTGATTTCAAAATGTAGCAGGGAAACTTCCGGATATGTATCTACGGAAGGTTCTTAATTTTGCAGTTTCAGTGGAAGTTCCGGAGATACATATCCGGAGCCAATAATTATAGGGTCGTTCCGTGGATATAGCTCCGGAAACAAGTTTGACAGAAAATGGTTGGTCCATATTCACCTAGATTTTCTATAAATTTGGGGTTTCATTTGTTATCTTTCACACAAATGCAAAAATGTCTCAATTGTTTGAAATCAAAACCCGTTGGTATGCCGCAAGTGTCTCCTTTTCCGACGGCAAAACACCTGGGAGGACGTTCAAGCTCATGGATCTCACCCCCCTCGCTGATATCATAAACGAGATCCAATATGACCTACTTTACAATGACAAACGAAAGGTTGTGAAGCTTTGGTATCGTTCACCTTCAGTTGACGACATAAACGTTTACAGCAAGTTTGAGCTCAAGAATCAAGACGATGTTAGAGCGATGTGGCAAATGTATTTCGATTTCGAAGAGAAAATTTCGCTCGAGTTAGAAGCGACGGTCCGAAGAACGGTCGATGACATCTTAGAGATGTGCAAGCGTCCATCGAGCTATTGAAATATAATATTTAAATTTCTGTCAAAATCATCAATGTAACGCCGATTTAATTTTATAAATGTTGATTTTATTGTTGCAATGTTGATTTTCTAGTATTCTGTTTCTGAGTTTTTTTCGTAAACATGCATACGGAAGTATTCTGTAGATACATCTACGGAATTAAATAAAAGAAATTGAAAAAAAATACGTCCGAAAATACAGCTCCAGAATCAAAGAGGCATTTTAGTCAGCACGTAGAGTGCCTAAGAAGCCCGAAGGGTGCAGTAAGAAATTCTCTTTTATTATCATTCAAATGCAAGGCTCACTACTTAATAAATTCGATCAAAAGTCTACATAGCAATAGTGATTGATCTAACTCTGCAAAAATTACAAACAAACGCTCACTAACTTATCATCGACCCCATACAAAACCATTTTTTTTTATCATTCAAATGTAAGGCTCAAAAATTAATCTAAATGGCAATTTTAACCAAGACTATTTCTAAAATATCACGAATTAAATGGAGTAATCAATTTCAATGATTAAAGATTCGACTTGGATACAAGCAATAAATTTTTTTAAAAAATTGACTTTTTTAAAAAAAGTTGTGCCTGTGTATGTCAAATCACAGCCATTCCTTGAAAATTGACTTTTTTAACAGGGTCCTTGTATGTAGACTTTATATCAACTGCACCATATCTGTTTCTGTAATTTACGCAAGATTAATTAATAACTAATGAGAAGTTTCTATCTTAATCCCCACATCACTAGTTAATCTGCTTTACTAGACTCGACTTATCAATAAGGCTAAGGTAATTAGTGAAGAAGATTAGGTTTCTGCAACTGGTAGAAGTGAGGAGCAGCTTCCAATAGCCATGAGGGATCTATTGTCATCACATTGCGCATATATTTCCGATCAGTTGATACTAGAGAATTGAATATAACCCACTTTGGATTTACTCTGCAAAAGAACATAATTTTTAATCGACAGTCATCCAAAACTAACGGTGAATAAACCAACACACAGTAGATAGAGTTTTCACAAACTTGATTTTTCTTACTACCTGAATAGCACTGATGATGGGTGAATATATACTTCTTCTGATCCTCTTAGCGTCTTGTACATCCCATCAGGACTGTATGGCTTTTAAAAAAGTAGAGAAATAGATAAATATAAGTTAAGTTAAATTATTTTGTTTGGCACAATATTAATGTGAAAAGCGTAATATACAATTATGAATCGAAAAGAAAATGCGGCATCCTGATATCTCAGGAAGTACTCACTTCAAGACGACATGCATTAGCAAAAAAGCCAGCAGTAACCGCTTTCTTAACAACCTGCATATCACTGTCGCAGGATTTTAAGACTAAGCCTATCCTCTGTGCAATTCTTTTGAGTTGTTCTCTAACTTCGACAACCTTTTTCTGTGCAATTTAAACACCCATGTCAACATGAATTGGTGAAAACTGAACTGAAAAGGCTACAATGTGCATAATCGCTGAATACATACACACCATGGCATGGTAGTTCACAAAATGCTTGTGACACCACTGTGATGATTTCCGAGACAGATGAAAACCTTTGTAGACATTTAGAAATGTTACATGGTCACCCTGTATAATTTATTAAAAGATCAAACTAAATTATAAATAAAAAACAGTTCATATAGCATATTGCTATAGAAAAACACTTGTAATGCACAGTAGAAAAGCTGATGATTGAAGAACCATTAAAAGTTTGACAAGGAAATAATGCACAGAGGAAGCTACATGTATAAACAGTGAAAGGGAGTAACATTGTGTGGGAGAGAGGAGAATGAAAACAGAAAAATTAAACCTAGAGTACCTCGGCAGCAGCAAATCTCAATTTTGCTTCATCTGATTCCTTTTGTATCCCTCTCCCTGAGATCCAGATAGACTGCAGGCATAGATAAATTGAAACTGAGATCAACTGCTCTATTACTACATTTATGTTCAGCTATGTTTCTTTAATGCTGTTTAGATAGATCTCATTTTACATTCCAATCCTCAGCATGAAAACTGAAAATTTCTTTCAAGACAAAATCGTTCATGACTAGAGCAAAAAAACTTTACTTGGACGGAAAGTGCCGCGGCAATTGTGAGTATCTCCTCTGAGCATCCGAGTTGACTAGAAGCTATTATCATTTTTGAGATCATAGGTTCCTGGCAAAAATCACATTACATTAATCAGACATTAGTAAAGTTGTAAGAAATGCATGATAAAGTACCGCATAAGACTCTATAACTGGATTCTTGATTTATCATTTAAAGGCAAAGTTCCTAACTAAACTAATAGAAATGAGTCTAAAGTCATAAATTCTCAGATTTTTACTCTTTGTTCTGCTATTCTTTTGTGCTATCTGTTATGTATTGTATGGTGTACTTAGAATAACTCAGTCCCCACAATGAACAAAACAATTCTTTACTTTTCTATAAATCAACACGAAGTATTCAACAAAAGAATGAAAACATGACTTTAGTGGTATCCATAACATACAAGTGGAATTTCTGCAATTTGAAATCCAGTTGGTGAAGTAAGCTTGGCATCATCATCCAAGATCGCAAGTGAGTAGAGAACTTCCAGTGCTCGGATCATTGCTTCGGGTGATGGAGATGCTGGCCAGTCAAATCCCAATATATTATCGATTCCCAAAGCCTTTAACTGGGAATCATCAAAAAAAATGTATTAAGTAATTATATTTAGGATCAACCACAAAATTTACCTATAATACACACACCAAAACGCACCCAATTCCAGCAACAATACTCTGTAATAGCACTAAAAGGGGATTATATCAGCCATATACCTCAATGAACACAGGACTGCCTTCCTTTATCATTCAGGATATAAGGAGAAATTTAATAAAATAAAAAAGTAATACACAACCAGGAAACAAAGGCTGAAAGATGCAAAAAACCTGTTCAATCATTTCAACCTTCAATTTTAGAAGTGGAAAACCCTCAATAATGATCACATGATAGCAACAAAAAGAAGTAATAATAATCTTACAATTCAACAAGAATGTTTAAGTTAAAAGGCTAGTGAAATGTAAAGTTCAATTCAACCAGACCAGTAAAAAAAGTCAATTCATTGCAAGAAAAGAGCTAGTAAAATGAACTATCAAAAACAGCAGAGTTTCAAATCAAAACCTCATCTTTTTCTATCTCCGGTTAATCTAGACAAATTTTAGTCGCGAATTATCATAAGGGGAGCAGATGCACTTATAATTACACTTTTTGAAATTTGAATAAAATCATGATAAATCTTCTATCTTTGATGTAACTAATTAATCAGTAGTCATCATTTGCATTGATCATAAAAATACTGGAGAAAAATAAATAACCAGTGATGGCAGTGCGAGCAGTGCTACCATAAGAAAAAAAACTGGTCTTAAAAAAATAGATGAATTGAAATTATACCATAATAACAGACCTGGATTACACAGGAGACAAGATTAGATCTCTGTATCTCTGGAATTCCCTCAACAGACATGTGGCTAAGAAAATATTCTTCTGTGTATAGCCTGGTTATAATCATGTGAACAATGAAAGGTAAGAAGATAAATGTCGTAGTTAACATCATGACAAAATACCAATTGCAATTTCAATATTAGTTCCTATCAGTCACGGTTTATAAACATCGATATACAGGGTAAGGCTTCAGAGTGGACTGGATAAAATATCCTCCAAAAAATAAAAATAAAATGGACAAAAGAAGAATAAGAAAAGCACAAGGGTGTCCAATCATTTTATATATCAGAAACAAAAAGCACATTGAAATTGAATCAACCATGAGCAGAAGACCAATGAGAAGCATAAATCCCAAAGAAAATATATGGCCAGAGAGTAGCTCTTCAAAAATGAGAGTATTCTGATAAAACCAAATAAGCCAAAAACTAGTAAAAATCTACACGCTGTCAACATCTTTCTTAATTGAAACTGCCTTCAGCAGTATATTTAGTTCTTACATAATATTTGAAATAAGGAAAACTATAAAAGTCAAATACTTTAAAGCATGTTATTGCTTTTTTATAAAAGACATTTGGCGTGAAACAACTATGTGTTCCTCTCAAGGTTTCAGATTTGAATCTCGCAGGTGCCAACAATTCATGTGTTAGGTCAGCCCATAGCTCTGGCTTCAATTGGGCCTCCCGCTAGTAAACTGTGGGATTGGTCCCTTGGATTAGTCGGTCCTAAGGCCGGATACCGAGTTTTCAAAAACAAAACATAAACAGCAGAGGAAAAGCATTTCCTTTAGTTGAAAGTGTAACCAGATATTCATGCTTTCACAAAAAAACTTTGGTAGATAGTATGTTAATGCATAGATATTTATAGATTAACAGTGGGGCATGTTCTTCCATGAGTTAATCAGAAGAAAAAAATCATCATCGAGAAAATGTTCCCAAACCATCAGAAAGAAATTATCTACATTCAGTCAGACACCTGTAACACTTTCCTGGTCGAACTCGTCCAGCCCTACCAGCTCTTTGTCTAGCAGATGCCCTAGATATTGGTGCCACAACCAGATTTTCAATATCAGAAACCTGTACAAAAGAAGGAAGAAAATTACACTAGTGATAGCAAGATAACTGAGAAAGGAAGAAAACGAGTTGAGAAGGGAAGACTTATTAAAAATAATGTTACTAGCAGGACATCTAAAATAAATCAAAATGTAGTGGATAAGTTCATATTAATTGCATATTAGCTTATTAGGGTATAAAAACAAATGTTCATTTAGAATTCAAAAGTGACCCATAATTAGGAACTTTCATCCAAATACATTGAAATGCTTAAGGTTTTAAAAAACTTCATGAATCAACACTAGATTGTTTAAAATTGTCATATGGAAAATTAACAAAGAAAGTACAAGCACAGAAGTGAAAAGTGAGTACAACCCATATGCAATAGAAGTGTTAGATGAAACTTGCATATGACCAAATGAAATTGAATGCAAACATAAATATAAGGGCGGAGTATTAATCCAGTGCTTTTGTAACTTCAAAATGAACAAAATGACATTTATAAACAACAACAGGACCAAATCATCACTGGCACATTACTATATGTATTTTCATAGAAACAACAGAATGGAAATACCGGATTGTAGAACCGCTGTTTTGAGAATCCACTGTCAACTACATAGACAATGCCCTGCACAATTAGAAAAAATATGAATATATAAGTAGCACTTTGTTTTCTTTAATAAAGGTCAGACATGTTGAAGAAGAGATGGATGTTACCTCCAATGTGAGTGATGTCTCTGCTATATTAGTAGAAATTACTACTTTCCTCTTTCCTCTAGGGGTTGGAGAAAACACTAACTCCTAAGAGAAAGTAAAAAAATGTATCAATACATTCAGAAATTTTATTTAAATAATACTGACAAATTTTGAAACTAAATCCACAGATGTATTTCTGACCTGATCAGCACGTGGCAGTCCTGAATAGAGAGGCAAAACAACCAACCCTGGAGCAAAAGAAAATTCAAAGTATTGCCGGGCTATCTGGTTGTAAGCATAATTATGTGCACATATGAAAATCGTTTTCAATGTGCTTGGTTTAGAAAAATTAAATTTATATACTTATGTTGCTCGTTTACTTTAGTTGTAAGTGTTTTTTTTAAGAATATTTTTACTTGCAAGTAATTGTGGAGATCAAAACTTAATCAGATAAGAACTATTTCGGGTGTATACCTGAGTGCTTTCGATTAGTTTGAATGTCTTCATTGAGTAAATGAGCAGCAGCATCAATATCATCTTGACCGGTAAGGAATACTAGAACATCTCCGGTGGATTCCTATAGAGAGATAATATAGTATAGACAAAAACCACAATTACATCCCATTCTAATTTGTTTGACTAATATATATCTGACTTTCTGCTTATATCAACAGTAGAAATGCTTAAATTAGTGTGTGTTAGATTCGCCAATGAAGAGTCCAGAATTTATTATCAGAATCAAAATGAACACTAATATTTTGGTGTCCATGACCAAGACAGGTTTAAACATCATTGACAGACACAGAATTAAATGCCTCAAAAATAGAACAAATTGGTTAAAACTATCCGATTTCAATGAATTTAAAATACCCGCTCATGGATCGAGAGTACGGTTGAAACAGCAGCCTGAATGTAGTCATGGAAGGGTTCCTCAGCAAAATTAATTTGTACATTGAAGCCTCTTCCCTGAAAAATATAAAACATGCTTTATTTCTAAGTTGAATACGTTAACCTATAAAGCACAAAGGCATGGTAATTTCTAAGTTGAATACGTTAACCTATAAAGCACAAAGGCATGGTAATTTCTCAACTAAATATCGAAATAATGATGTCGTTCAGGTTCTATAGAATGACATTTACTTTTTGAAAGGTAATATTATTGATATTAAATAGAAGAAAAGAAATATAGTGGCAGCTTCCATTTGCAAATCAGATACAACTTTGTAATAACCATGGGCTGAGAACTAGAGAGAAACTGATACATTAACCATATCAGAAAGAAAATTTAGATTAACATAACCTTCAATTTAATCGTGTTTAGCTTCAAAGAAATGCACTTAGAGAAACAGGGGACATGCAAGCATGAGTTGCACATCTAAAAAGTACCTCGACTGATAAGATTGCAGGTTCAACTTTTAGTCCATTCTCCTCATTTTCAGGTTCTCGACGCTTTTTTCTGTTAAACGACGCACATTTTATAATGTAATTATTAAAACCTGAGTACTCATGACAAAAAAAACAGGAACCAAACTTTTAACATCATACAGTTCAGTAATACTGCCGTACTACATTCCATATAATAGCAGGTATAGTGCATAATCCTAAAGGTTATAAACAAAAATAGCTTGGATTGGAAGTGAATCTGGAAGAGGTGCACTGACCAAATGAGAAAAGTGATAAGCCAACCGGAAGAGGTGCACTACCTCTTTAATTCAAGTGTCTGACCAAGTTTTACAAATTTATCACAATTGATGGGACTATTTGGCCCTAATAAAATCAATAGAGGTGACTATTAGGAAGATCCTAAGTCCCACATTGGTTGGAGATAGAGCATTGAAAGAGTTTATATAGAGTAACACCCCTCACCTTACAAGGTGGTTTTGTAAGGATGAGTTAGGCCAGTTTTGTAAGGATGAGTTAGACCAAACTCTAATAGTGACAACTAATTTCAAATTCTTCCGTAGAGAGAGCTCAATATCTAACTAAACGTATGTGGCCTATGAATAAAGGTTATGTTGCAACTGACAATAACTGATATGCGAGATAGGGTTGTAATGTACCCAACCAAGAGACAAATTATGGACCACCGATTTCATTAATGTTGATCCATGGTTTATTATTTGTTGTTCTCGTTTCTCATAATAACAAAGTGTTTTCACTAGAACCGTTCCCTATATATGTATATGTATATATAACATATATTCTCTTTGATTTTGTGGGTGTAGCAGAGAGTTACAAGATTGAAAATGTTGCTAAAACTTCGGTGATACAACAACCCAACACCACAAGATCATTTTTACGAGAACACTTTAGCATAACAAACCATTAATACAGTAATGCCTTAGGACTGGAAGAAAAAGCATGCTTTTTGACTTTTTGTTGCTTACATATTTTAACTGCCTAAATATGAACCAGGCAATCAGATATGTGCTGTTTAGCTTATTTTCCACATAAAATTTAGTGACATTTTTTATGAATATAAAGTTTACAGATATCACTAATATAAGAGTGTTAACATGAAAATGAAAATCTGAACAACTGAATTAAAGCAAGATAGGAAGAAAACCTTGGGCGGAAGAAGTCAGCCATTGATTTGGCTTCAATAGTAGCAGATGCAATAATTAATCGCAACTCTGGCCGACGCCGTTGGATCTAGAAAAGTAACAAACAGAAAATATATGGTTTAAAAGATTCATGAATTGTGGAGAAAATAAATAAGAGGCCAACAGCTACTTCCTCAAAATAAAGAAGACAACATTTTTCACCATAAATATATCTTGCAGATTTCTGTAGTTTATACCTTTTTCAATAGTCCAAGTAAGATGTCGGTTGAAATGGACCTCTCATGAGCTTCATCCACCATTATAACACTGTACAAAACAAGTGTTTAAGCGCATTCAAATTCAAGTTCAGAGGAGTAAAATGGAACAGAATCACTTTCATACTTAAAAACCAGGAAAAAGTGTAACATTTGAATCCGGTACCTATACTTTGTCAAAAGAGGATCATTCATCATCTCCCTTAGGAGCACCCCATCGGTTACAAATTTTAAAACTGTTTCATCCTGCACTGTCAAAAAACCCAAAAAAGTCGTTAATGTGTAAGTCAAAGATATATCATCATTCACCACCACCATCAATATCATCATCATCATCATATAAAAGTGTATGTTTGGTTCCACTTCCATAAAAAGCAAAATTGATTTTGGCGACCTAGAATTGATTTTGACATGTTTGGATGTTCTCGAGCAGAATTGATTGCTTTTGATTCCAAATTGATTCTCATTTAAAGCTAGAATTTCGAGCTTTTGCCTCTACAAGTGATTTTTAACCTTAAATTTATAGTTCAACTCCGTGTACATGAATGTATTCAAACATTACAACAACAACAACAACAACAACAACAACAACAACAACAACAACAACCAAGCCTTATCCCACTAAGTGGGGTCGCCTACATGGGTCAACTTTGGCTATAATTCTATATCCAGGATCATGCTTCTATCCAAATCGTTAATCTCGAGATCTATCTTAATAACTTCTCTTATAGTCTTTTTAGGTCTTCTTCCTCTTTCTCTATTTGTTTGACTTCAGTCCATCTAATACTCACCTTATCACAGAATCTACATGTCTTCTCTCTACAAGCCGAAACCACCTAAATCTACTTTTACTCCATCTAATCTAATCTACTTATCACATAATCCACATGTATTCAAACATTAATCACTCTGTGAAGCACGGGTACTTCATTTTAGATAAAGTACCAGTACCGGGCACGTACCGGGTACCGGTACGCGTACGGTACTCGTATGGTACGTACCAACACCGTACCTATTTTTTTTAATTTTTCTTTTAAGTTGGTACTTCAGCGGGTACATATTGGGTATATACTGGGTACGCGGACTCAATTTTTATCTTCTAATGGTATTGTTATATGCCTTTTTTTTAATGGGCTTTTTAAGTGCCAATGTAGTGTTTGGTCAATTTGATTCGTTGCAAGATCGATGGATCTTGAAACCAAAGAAATGGTGAATAACTTTTGGATATTCAATCCCTAAACTTCAATCCATTGCATTGAAACTCCTTGCACAACCAAATTCTTCATCTTCTACTGAGAGAAATCAGAGCACGTATTGATATATACTCGCGTACCCGTACTTTGGTTTTTCTAAAAATGTCGTATTTTGTACCAGTACCCAGTACCGTACCTTTGCAACGCAATAATCACTTAAATTTAACTCACACCAAACTTTATTTTGCATAATCAATTCATTCAAAATCAATTTTCGTCATTGCAGAAGTAATCACACACTGAGTAAGTAATAGAAGGGATAGCAAGTCTCACTTGTTTCGTAACATCTTCAAACCTTATGGTGTATCCAACTTGATCCCCAAGTTTGACTCCCATCTCCTGAGCAACTCTAGAAGAAACAGCCTGTGAAATGTGAACACTATTATCGAGAATCGCAACACCACAAAAAAAACGAATGAAATGAAGAAAGGAGAGTGAAGTGAACCTGAACAGCAAGTCTTCTAGGTTGAGTACAAGCAATGAGTCGTCCACCGGCAGCCCAACCCGCCTCTATCAGGTACTGCAGTTCGTTCAAGAGTAATTCTCAAATTGAATTTGAATTTGAATTTGGAATGGTGGAAATTGAATAGAAGAATACCTGAGGGATTTGAGTGGTTTTGCCACTACCGGTTTCGCCGACGATGATGGTGGTGGCGTGAGTCTCCACCAAGTAGAGAATGGCGGTACGGTAGTTGTAGACAGGTAACCGTTGGCGTTGTTTCTCGATACTAGGGTAGCCATAGCCAGAAGAAGAGAGAGAGTTGGAACCTGGTAAGAATAGAACACCGCCTTCTTCGTCGTCTACCACCTGAGCTTCAGGCTTTTCCGTCCCTGGCTTCCAGAATTGCGCCATTGGTCAATTTCGCTAACTCTCTCAGTAAAGACAACCCCTCAAAATTTTCGTGGAATCTACCGCCACCCCAATTTAGACCTTACGACCCCACATATTTTCAGAAAGGCAAAAATACCTCTTAATTTTTTTTCATTAATCCGTCATTGTAAAAATTTTCGGCAGTGGCAACAAAAAATCCAATATATGTTTTTACTAGATTCTTTAAAAAAAAATTGGTGATTTTGCAGATATTTTTTATATAGTTTTGATTGCGCTAACATTTTTGTGTAAACCATAATGATTTATAATTTATATAAGTATGTTTAATATGTTAGTTAATTAAAACATCTTGCAATAAATCAAGTATTTGTGCTCGAGTGATAAACGGACTTCTACTAATAAACTCTCACGCCAAACTCTGGATTATTATGGTCCATTTCCCCTATGAACGATGTAAGTCCTTCTATTAATTTTAGGCTCATACATGACATTCATCTTGATGTGCAGTTGTGATTTTACCGACACTTTTGTGTAGACCATAATGATTTATAACTTATATTAATATGTCTCATATGTTGCTAACAAAAACACCTCGCGATGTCTTAATTTTGGTATCTCGCATTTGTTTACTTTAACGAGGTGAGCCCTTCTATTATTTTAGCTCACAGAGGGCACCCCTCTTGACGTTCTGAAATCCAAACTGGATAATTTCTTGTGTTATACAAATAACAGAAGGGTAGTTAAGATCGAGTATCGTTCACCATCGATTGATGATGAAGGAAAGGTGGAGTTCAACGACTTTGAGCTGAAGACTAGTGTAGATTTAAAAGTAATTTGGAGCAAATTTCACTGATAGGAAACAAAAAGTCCAATCAAGGTAGATGCGACAATTGTGAGATCCGTCAATGATATTATCAAGATGATGAAACATCCTGAATCTATTTATGTTTAAGTTATGTTCTTGTTATTTTCATGTTAAACAATGTTTATGATAAGTTAAGTTCATCCTGCATTAATGTAATTCTAATTTCCATCTAATGCAATATCAAGCTAAAGTGTCAATGATATATAAATAATTCAATACAACCCCAAAATAGTGTCAACGACAATAAAATATAAACAAATAAAATCTACAATGGTCCACCATAGGCAATATGTGTTATCTGCGATAACCCGAGATAGACCTCACCATCTGGGTTTATCAAACCCGTGAGGTTATTTGAAAGAAGTGTTATCATATACATGTGATGCTGCCTGTAACACCATAAACCCTGAAACTTATATGAAAAGTTTTAATAGCCAATTTAAGGTGTCACCTCGATAACCCAACAACAACTTTCAAAACATTTGTCAACATGTAGTGGAAAATCATAATATAACAACTTAGTTTTAAACTTTGTAAATAAATTACTCAACTTCAAACAACATAGTTCAACATTAACTCAAAACATAGCAAAACGTCATGCTCCCGGTGTTACAAGATCACTAAACCCATTAAATTGCGATAAAACAATAAATAAATGAAGAATAGCTCCAACAAACTACCTTCCACGCATAACAACAACTTTACTCCTGATTATCTGCAAGATGTCCATGGTGCACAATATTAAGCAAAAAGGGTGAGAAATAAACTTTGATATAAACGGTGTAAAGAATGCAAAGGTGAAGAAAAACATAACATGTCACACATTCAATACACAACCAACATCACCATAATCTCACATTTATTCCATAATAATTGTTGGTTTGAATATGGAGTAACTTGTCTAGAAGGGGGTTGAATAGACAATTAAAAAAATGCATTCTTTTAAAAAAATCAGATTACGCAAGCGGAACCGGATATGGTAAAATTCGTTTAGAAAAGTCTTTAAGATATTGGAAGAGAATTTGTGCTATACTTACAACAAAGGTCTGTAATGAGGTAGAATACAATGAATTAAATAATGGTTAAAGTTTCAACGAGATGCTTAAAGACTTTAACAATTCTTCAATTTTAAAGGCAATTCTAAATTCAATGTTCTTACAGTAATCAATTAACTGGATCCTTTAGAAGAACAAAACTAATCAAACCTAAATTTTACAAATCAAAAATTATGAAAACAATGAATCTAAACAGATACCCAAGCATGCAATTTTAAATGATAAAGAGAGAAGGAGAGAGTGCACCAGGATATATACTAGTTCGTTACTATCGTCCTCGCAGGCACCTACATCTAGTCTTCGACGGAGAATCATCGAAGAGTTATTTCTTCCATTAAAACGATATAGAATTTTGGTTCTTTGTTACAACAATTCACAAAAGCAAAAAGACAAATTATAACAATCCACGTTATCTTCTTTCTTGCTTCTTGTACGAACTTGCTTGTAACTAGCTACCACCGCTAACTTGATCTTTACCCAAGATCTTGATTTTCAACTTTTGATGGATTCCTCTCTTGATGAATTTTCCAAATTTTACCCAATATTGAAATTCCAAGCCTTGAATCCCTTTCTTCAACAAGTTGACAAATCTGCAGAAAAACTCCACAACAATGAAGAAAAGCTTCTTCTTCTTTTTCCTTCAAGAAATTTCAACCCTTGAAATTTCCAAGACCAAAATATCTCTTGCAAATCTGTACACTTCAACGAACAATTAGATCCCTAATTTTTCCCTAAAATTAATCATCACACACACACAAGAGAATAATTTCCACGGGTATGATTAAGATGAAGATTTGAAAGGGAGAAGGAAGTTATGTTTGCAAAGGTTTTCTCTCAAGAAAAAATTTTGATCTGTCTTATTAGAAATGAGGGAATGAAATCTCTATTTATAGATGCAAGAGAAAAGTGCAATAAGTGAGTTAAAAAGTAATAGTGTGACTTGATTCATAATTCCCCTAACTTGATTCAGTTAGGGAAGTTGACTTAAGTCGACTCTAAAATGAATCAATTCAAATTAGCGTGCTGAATCAATTCACAACCCTTACTGAATCAATTCAAATTGGAATTTCCAGTTCTGTGACTTGATTCAAAACTGCTGTTGACTCGATTCCAGCAAACAGAATCTTAATGGACTTTTGAGACACTTTCATGAATCGAGTCATGAAAGTCTTGAATCGAGTCAGGAAACACAAAAAGGCTTTGAGTCAAGTCAGAAAGACAACTGAATCAATTCGCACAGCTAAGATACATATTCAACTTAATAAATGCATGGATGAAATACTCTAGCATGTATTTGATGATTAATAACTAAGGGAACTCAAATTAAACGACAAATATAAGCAAAGCATCAAAATAGCGAAGTAATCGATATCCGGATCATGAACAACTTCAGTCTCCCCCTTTTTGATGCTTGGCAATACGATTAATTTGAGTAAAGCAGAGCCATGCTCCCCCTGCAACAATTACTTAACCACACAAATTATTATTGTCAACCGATAATCCATTCTCCCCCTTTGACAATATCAAAAAGGAAGAGGGACGAAAAACAGAAATAACAACTAATAATAACACATAGCTAATTACACAGAGAGAATCCAGCAAAGTCAACATGTAACCACAATACACATTTCATGCAAATGGGAATAGTTAGGACATAAGAAGATAATATATAAAGATAGCAAGTTCACAGTGGATACAACCAAAATACAACTCAACATGTGTTTAATTATAATGAAAGATAAATAATCATGCTACAATGAGAGAATGCTGAATGATGCACTAGGGATCCTCCTGTCAAGGTCCTCAGGGTCAGCGGATGCCTCGGATAGTCCAATGTTGTACGCAGTAAGTTTGGCAAGAATGAGATCAAACTTGACATCTTGCTAAGCAGATAATGTCCGTTGTTCCGTCAAGATTCGATCGCCCCAGCGATCCAAGTCGGCACGAGTAACAACTTCGGTGTTACGAGCAGCGGATGAGGAGGTAACTGACGGACGAGAGGAGGCGGCAGGATTATGGTCTTGAGGAGCATTAGCACTGTTCACAAAAAAGGTTTCATACACCCGAGAAATGAAAATACCATTCATTTCTCTCGGAATCGAAGTGGTACTTGAATTGATGGAGAGTGGAGTCACTTAACTGAGATGGCACACCGGACAAATCACTAAGCTTAGAAGTCATTCCTCCCTTGTTCAGTATGAATTGGACGAACGAGGGATAATAGAGGGGCTTTGAATCACTTAACTTACACTCCATCATCATGTTGACAATGAACTTAACCCAATTGACCTTTTCTTTGTTCAGAAGCACCCAAAGCAGAAACAGATCAAAATCATCAACACGTCCGAAATTGTCCTTGCGACAAACTGAGATTTTTGTGATGACCCAATGAAGAATGCGGCAATCAACTTTCAACTGTCCCACAGTGAAATTGGAATACTGCATGTCATTGTGATAGATCGGTTTTGATATCTGAGTAACAACAGGGGTACATTGGTAATATGATTTTGTAGTCACCCGAGTAAACTCATAACCAGAGTTTTCCAAACCTAGTGTATCCTTAAAATCCTTAGTCGTGAAGGTAATGGTTTTATTTTTGAACTTACAAATGAGACCAGTACCATTGTCAATGGATTCAACACAACAATAAAAAGCACGAACATGATCCACATTAAACTTATGGGATAAACCTAAAAATGTGGTCAAGTTGTGATCTTCTAGAAACTTAAAGAAAGTTAGACCTGGTTTAGATCATAGTATAACATCACTAACACACGTCAAAAATCATCATTATAGAATCATCAACACATAATCGTCATCACCTAATCATCATCACATAACATGGATGTATATATATATATGAACATGCATATCATTAAAACATCATCACAACGTCATCAATAACATTACAGCAACATCATCAATAACATCACAGTAACATCGTAGCAACAACACGCAAGTTTCGTCATTTATAGCAAAACATCATTAGCTCAACATAGAATTACATGCCTTCCAACATCAATGCATATCATTTAAATTATTTCCAGTAACATGAAACTATTATTAAATGAAAGTACATTATCTCAGCTTCACGCAGCTTCAAACAGCGGGCGAATCGGACTCCCAGAACTAAAGTTATGAATTTTCAAAGTTTTTCAACAAACACTGACACTGACACCTTACACTGACACCATAAAGCCTCATTATACACTAGTTAATTTTAATTTCAGGACTTGAAACCATTTTTACAAGAAATTACACTGTATTAGCTTTCCACAGGTTCGAACGGCGCGTCAAACGGACGCCCGAAACTCAAGTTATGAATTTTTGAAGTTTTACAACAATTTTGTCCCAGGGTAATCGATTACCACAAAACCGGTAATCGATTATACCCACGAAAAATCCAGTTTTTCACGTTTTTAAGCTGTCCAATTGGTAATAGATTACCACATTTAGGGTAATCGATTACCCCTGCTACAGAAACACTTTTCTGCTATATTTTTACACAAAAATCATTTTTTTCCCTCATCTAAACATCCCCAAAACTCGTTTTTCATTACACATCATTTACCCTATAATTCAACACGAAAATTATCTTTAAAAGTTACAAAAACCCCAAATAATTTTCACCGAAAATGCACATAACTCAATTCCGACTCTGACACGCGGCCGTACACGACAATGCAACAACCACCATCACCCATTCATTCAAATGCATGATTTCAACTACAAATTATACAATTCACCATTCAATCATACGAATTTCATCATGTTCATCCCAATTGCATCATATTCATCAAATTCATCATAAACCCCAAAACCCCTTAAACCCCCCAACTACCCACATACATCTAAGCTCTATATCAACTATAATGAAAGTTATACTCCCCATATCTTGGAATTCAGTTTCTGATCTTCCTCTTGAATTCTCACTGAAATTGCTATAAACCCTCACCTCTTCACTTCCTTTTCTCAGAGCTTTACTCCAAAACACGATCGATCAAAACTGAACGTCTCTCTTCCTAATTCCCTTTTTGACAAACATGCCCTAAGACCCCTATTATGACTTTCCCTTATTACCCTCACTTAACCTCTTAGAAAGGAGCACCTTGCCCTTAATGCTTCCTCTTCTTATTTTAAATAATAATAATAATCTAAATAATTATCATTTTACTATTGTTATTACTAAAATTATTTTAGATAATCACTTAACTCTTCAACTCTCACAACACGCAACATAAGCACACCATACATCAAAATAATTCACCAAAATTCTCCGAATTTCACGAATATTAAAAGTAAATTAATTAAAAAATTATTCTAAACATTTTGGAGTGTTACATATTCCGTATACTTGGGGAAAGCACACATCAGGTTTAACAAAATAAGGAAAGAGGAGAATGATTTCTGCCGAGTAACTCTCTGCTCTCAAACTGAGAAAAAGTATTATTCAACTATGCAATTACACTTTCTGTTGTGTGTTACAATATTATTCTCTATTCTTCTTACTCAAAATAAGAGTTACTCCCTCTATTTATAATTGAGCTACCTTGCTCCCTAAGGTAAAGCCCAAAATTACAAAAGTCCAAAATTTCTATTTTGGTCTAAGTCGAAATCCTGTGTCAAGCAATTTGCTTCGACACTTCGACATCTAACACAACTCAACACACACTAGGCTAATTTAGACACATCCTTGTTTCTGTCGAGCTACACTTGCTTCAACACAAAGAATTACAATCTCAACACACCACCAAATTCATTGTGTCTAAGCTATCTATATTCATCATAGACCTTAGCTTCTTGAACATTTCGACTTGCACTCCTTTCATCATGATATCTGCAATCTGATTCTTAATTCTACAGTGTTCCAAGTTCGCCTTCCCTTCTGCTACCTGCTCTCAAAGATAATGGAACCCTATTTCGATGTGCTTGCTTCGCTCATGTGCTATCGGACTCTTCACCAGATTGATAGCTGACGTGTTGTCGATCTTCATGGTAATTGCTCCATGACTCTTCACTGTAATCTCTTCGACCAGGTTCACCATCCACTTTGCTTGACATGCACAGAGAGAAGCTGTTATGTATTCTGCTTCGCACGACGACAATGCCATATTGGCTCCTTTTTTTTAACTCCAAGCAACTGGTGCACCTCCTAGCATAAACACATGGTCAGCTGTGGATTTTCTATCCTCAGCATCACTACACCAACTTGAGCTGGTTTATCCAAATAACTTGCATTCTTTTCCTTCATCATCTGCAGGAAATAAAATGTCGTAGTAGAGAGTTCATTTCATATACCTTAGTATCCTCTTCGTTGCTGCTAGGTGTGATGCCTTTGTCTTCTGCATGAATCTACTTACCATACCTACACTGTATGCTAAGTCAGGCCTTGTGTGACAAAGGTATCTTAGTGACCTAATAAGTCTTCTATATTGGGTTGGTTCGACATTATCTTCATCTAAATCTTTCGACAGTTGCAGTTTTAGCTCAACTGGAGTCGAAGTTGGGTTGCAATCTTGCATCTCAAATCTCTTGAGTATTTTGCCTACATATCTTATTTTATGAACCATCAAACCTCTACTGCTCTTGTAGAATTCGATACCAAGGAAGTATGAGAGATTTTCCAAGTGTGACATTTCAAACTCCTCACTTAGGTCATGTTTGAAGTCTTCGATCTCCTTCTTGCAACTTCCTGTTATCAACAGGTCATCGACATATAGGCATAGTATAAGAAATTCACTATTGCTTCTCCTTATATATACTCCATGCTTAGTTGTGCACTTCACAAATTTCTTCTCCCTTAGAAAGCTATCTATCTTCTTATTCCAAGCTCTTGGAGCTTGCTTAAGTCCATACAAGGTATTATGCAGCATGTACACCTTTCTTACTTCTCCTTGTTTCACAAACCCAGTTGGTTGTGCAACATAAACTTCTTCATATAAGGGGCCATTCAGGAATTCACATTTCACATCAATTTTACATACCTGCCAGTTTTTCATGTTTGTTAAACCAACAGCCAACCCGATTGTTTCGATCCTAGTAACAGGTGCAAAAACTTTGTCGAAGTC
The DNA here is from genome assembly GCA_022829125.1 of Lathyrus tuberosus. Classification (NCBI taxonomy): domain Eukaryota; kingdom Viridiplantae; phylum Streptophyta; class Magnoliopsida; order Fabales; family Fabaceae; genus Lathyrus; species Lathyrus tuberosus. Next base: position 2,270,731 of record JALAZF010000231.1, on the reverse strand, counting down.
GATTCCTTCTTTCTGAAGAAATCCTTTTGCTACAAGTCTTGCCCTATGTCGAGTTACTTCTCCTTTGGGATTCAATTTCACCTTGTATACCCACTTCACATTAATTGCCTTCTTGTCTTAAGGCAATTCGACAAGTGACCAAGTGTTGTTGACTTCGATGGACTTCAGTTCCTCATTCATTGCTTTCACCCACTTCGAATCTTTCAATGCCTCAGTTGCATTGACTAGTTCGACATCTACATAGAAAGCATAGTGTACCAGCTCACCTTCTTCATTGACCACATTATCTGATGTAATCACATATTCTTGCAACCTTGCAGGCATGTGTCTTGTTCGTTGAGGCCTGTTTGGGCCTGCTTCACCTCTGTCTTCTTCTTGTCGAACTTCTCTTTCGACTTCACTAGCTGGTTCTTCACACAAGATTCTCACTGAATCCTTCTTAACATTCTTATTCCAATCCCATTCTTTAAGCTCATTTATGATCACGTCCCTGCTTATCACTACTTGCTTGTTCACTAGGTTGAACAACTTGTATCCTTCAGTCGAATGATATCCTATTAGGATCATTTGACTCAACTTCTCATTAAGTTTTCTTCTCAACTGATCTGGCACATGTCTATGTGTTATAAATTTAAACACCTTCAAATGAATTAGGCTAGGCTTGACACCAGACCAACATTCTTCTAGCGTAATTCCTTCTAGCCTTTTCGTCGGACATCTATTTAAGATATATGTTGTAGTTGACACAGTTTCTCCCCATAATTTTTTTGGGTAGATGCTTGCCTTTCAACATACTTCTTACTATATTCATGATGGTTCTATTCTTCCTTTCAACAGTTTCATTCTGCTGTGGAGTGTAGGGTGGCACCACCTCATGCACAATCCCTTCTTTCTATCATAATGCATTGAAATCTTTTGGCACATACTCTCCACCACCATCAGTCCTCAGAATCTTTAGCTTTCAACCACTTTGTCTTTCGACCATAGATTTAAATTTGGCAAATACCTCGATCACTTCACTTTTCTTCTTGATCAAGTAAGTCCACAATTTTCTACTGAAATCATCTATGAACGTGACAAAGTATCGGTTACCTCTAATTAAATCCACCTGGATAGGACCACATACATCAGAGTATATGACTTCAAGAATTGCCTTCGACTTGCTTCCTGCATCATTGCTGAAGTTGTTCTTATGCTGCTTCGGCTGAACACATTCTTCACACACTTCACTTGGAATGTCGATTTATGGTAATCCTAAAACCATATTTCTTCTCTTCAAATCTCTGATGTCTTTGAAATCGAGATGGCCAAGTCTATAATACCATATCAATTCATCTCTGCTGGCTGCAGTTGGAAGGTACTTATGCTCCATCACATTAAGTTCAATCTTGAAGGTTCTATTCTGAGACATTGATTCCTTCAAGATTAACCTTCCACCTGAGTCGAGAACTCTCATCATCTTGTCTTCGATTAACACCTTGTAGTTTTTTTGACCAACTGCCTTATGCTGAGCAAATTACTCTTTATGCCTGGTATGTACAATACATTGGAAATTACTGACCTTTTGCCATCTTTCCTCATAATCAGAACATCACAAATACCTTCAGCTGCTAGAGTATTGTCATTTGCAAATTTCACCATGTTCTTCATTGAGGGCTTTATGTTGACAAACCAATCTTTCCCACCGGTCATGTGTGATGAGCATCCCGAGTCCAAGTACCATTGGTCCTGGAATCTTTCTTCATCTCTTGTTGTGACCATCAACAACATTTCTTCTTCTTCATGTTTCGCCAACTTTGCATTAGTTTCTTGATTCTTCTTCTTTTCTGGACAATCATTAAAATAGTGACCATACTTTTGACAATTGTAACACTGAATGTGACTTTTGTTAGGTTTTCGACCATCACCTATTCCTCTACCTGCAACACCACCTCTTTTGTTGCTTTGGTTTCAGGGTTTTCTCTGATTCGACCAGTTTCCTTCTTGCTGATTTCGACCAGTCGAATTGTTGTATCCTCCTATGCCTTTATTGCCATTCCAACTTCCCTTGCCTTTCTTTTTCTTTTGTTGATTGCGCCTGCAAAGCCACATCACTCTTCGACTTTCCTGCAGCTCTTTCAGCCATCCTTTGTTCATGAGATTCAAGAGTACCTTGAAGCTCTTCCTTTGTCAAAGTTGACAAATCTTTCGACTCTTCTATGACTATTATCACGTGGTCAAATTTTGGAGCCAATGACCTCAAGATCTTTGCAACAACCGATCTTGATGTCAACACTTCTCCACATACTTTGATTTGATTCACCAATTTAGTAACCATAGTGAAGAAATCAGTTATGCTTTCACTTTCTTCCATCTTAAGCAATTCATACGTCCTTTTGCGAGTTTGTAACCTCACCTCTTTCGGCTTCTCTGCGCCTCCAAACGATTTCTCCAAGATTTCCCATGTTTCTTTTGCTGATTCTACATCACTTACCTTTTCAAAATTATCTGGATCAGTGCATTGATGAATTATAAAGAGAGCTTTATAATCTTTCTTCTTCAATTCTTTGTATGCAGCCTTTTCTTGATCCGTCGCGTTTTCTGCAAGCGGTGTTACTCCTTCCTTCACAAGTTCTTAATAACAGAAAACCACCTCCATCTGCTTGCATCAATTCTCATAGTTATTGTTCTTGAGAATCGGAAGACTCGCTGGAAAATGCCCGTTTGAATAATTCATTGCCATCGTGATTTTTTTTCCACGAATTGCTCAGCTAGTGCTCTAGATACCATATGTTGGAATTAACCCAAAACTTTGAGAATTCTGAATCAATCTCGATGAACAAGATTCAATCAACCTGATCGAAATCCCTTATTCTTCACTCTTCACTCAAGTGAAAAATCACACCTTAATTGCAAGAATGATTCTGCGCAGCAATTGTTAATGGAAGAAGAAAGAAAGAAAATTAAATAGAAAAGAAAATTAGGGTTTAACAAAATAAGGAGAGAGGAGAATGATTTCTGCAGAGTAACTCTCTGCAGTCAAATTGAGAAAACGTATTATTCAACTGTGCAACTACACTTTCTGTTGTGTGTTTCAATATTATTCTCTATTCTTCTTACTCAAAATAAGGGTTATTCACTCTATTTATAATTGAACTACCTTGCTCCCTAAGGTAAAACCCAAATTTTCTATTTTGGTCTAAGTCGAAATCCTGTGTCAAGCAACCTGCTTCGACACTTCGACATCTAACACAACTCGACACACACTAGGTTAATTTCGACACATCCTTGTTTCTGTCGAGCTACACTTACTTCGACACAAGGAATTATAATCTCAACATATAATAGTTTGGAATTGTTAGGCATTGCCTACGGCATCGAGAAGCCATGTACTGTGGTTTTACGGGTCTTGCTCACCTGAGATGAGAGGCTTTGTGTATAAGCATTATGCATTGGATGTTATATGTAAGTTGTGATTTGTCTTCTCCCATTAAGAGGAGAGGTATTTATAGAAGTCTTGGGTCTAAGGTTTTCTTAGGAAGGGTTACCGTCCACTCAATTAATGATGGAGTGTTGAATTCCTATTTTCTAAGGAGACGTGGACCAGTTATTAACCATGACTTCTCTCTACTAAAAAAATATTTTCTCCATGTTTTCTCATATCTAAGCGAGATGAAGACCCTTAAGACAAGGAGATACCTCCTTGAAGGTGATATACATTGTCATCACCCCTCCTAGGGTTTGTAAGACTCTCACCCTGAGGGTTGCTAGGTCTTTTACAAATATATTATTATATTAATCAATTTTTTAAACTCAATTATCTAACTTTATTTTTTCAATTTACATTATTTTTTTAATGTCGGTATACATATTAACCCTATAAATTGTGTTACCTAATTTTTATACATCATTGGTCAAAATTATTTTAAAGAGACTATAAATTGTGTTACCTAATTTTTATACATCATTAGTCAAAATTATTTTAAAGAGAGAAAGAGAAAAAAAATTGTTAACAAATTAAAATTATGCATTTAACTGTTTACCCTATTCGTTAACAACGACAGATAAAGTGTAGGTGTAAGAATTTTACGTTATAATAACATTTTTGATAATTTAAACAACTTCTACCGTTTCTATGTCACGTGTTGGGGATTATAGAAGTCAAGATGGTCTAGAATGTTCATATTATAAAGGCAGAATCATTCTCTTAACTTCACTAACATTCCATTTCAACCCTTTGATAATTCAAATGTGGAATTATGACTATGACCAATGACCTTTCCCTCCACCATACATATATATGTGAATATGCAAAATATCTTAGATCTTTAATTCTCAATATTATTATCTATAGTACAAAATGAATTTTTATGCTCAAACATCAAGCTCAGTTCCAAATCTTTTGCTTTGCCTTCCTCTAATAATCTTACTTTTTCTATTCCAATGTCTTGCCAATAGTTCCCAAAATACAACAAGTATTGGTGTGATCATTGATGTTAATTCTGAAACAGGTAAACTACAGAGAACAGCCATGCAAATTGCAGCTCAAAGTTTCAATAACTTTCATAACAATCAAAACATAGTCATTTTCTTCCGTGATTCTGGTCGAAACCCTTTACAAGCAGCTTCAGCTGGTCAGTACTTTTTTTATAAATAAACACTTACATAATAAGCACTTATTTAAGTTATTTTATCCAAACAGAAACTTATAGATAATATCTTGCTTCTTATTGGTTTTCAGCTGAAGAATTAATCACTAAAGAAAAAGTTAAAGTGATTATTGGCATGGAAACATGGCAAGAAGCAGCTCTTGTTGCTCCCCTTGGAGCCAAGTTGAAAGTACCAATAATTTCATTTTCTTCTCCACCATTAGTCCCTTCATCTTTAATGCAACTTCGTTGGCCTTTCTTGATTCAAATGTCACAAAATCATTCTGCACAAATGAACTTCATAGCTGACATGATCCATGCTTTCAACTCTCAAAGTTATAGTTATATATGAAGACAACCCTTATAGTAGCGATTATGGAATGTTAAGCCTCTTATCTGAGGCTCTCGAAAAGTCTAACTTGCAGATTGAGTATCTATTAGCTCTTCCGCCATTCACTTCTTTATCTGATCCAAAAGGGTTTGTTCTTGATGAATTGCTGAAGTTGTTGCCGTTAAAATCTCGTGTTTTTGTTGTGCTTCAAGCATCGTTACCTATGGTGAACCATTTATTTAGAGAAGCTAAGAAAATTGGATTATTGGAGAAAGAATCATCTTGGATAATCAATGAGGAGATTACAAGCATGTTGGAGTATGTAGATAAATCTGTTTTATCTTCTATGGAAGGTGTTTTGGGAATCAAAACAAACTATTCTACAAGCTCTAGTGCTTATACTCATTTGCAGGAAACTTTTAATGCTGTGAATACAGTAAAAGTTGAGTTCAAACCAGGACCAAATGTTTTGCTAGCTTATGATAGCATCACAATTGTCACAAAGGCTTTGGAGAAAATGAATACTAATTCTAGTAGCTCAAAGACATTATTGGAGGAGATGTTATCCTACGATTTCAATGGCTTAATTGGTTTCAAAGAAAGACAACTATCCTACACCCCAATATTAAGAGTCATAGAAGTGGTTGATAATAATAAGAAACATATTGAATTGGACTTTTGGACACCAAAGTTGAAGTTTGCTAGATCTCTTAGAGAGAAAACAAGTGATGGTACTAAAGAAGAAAGCTTAAATGACTGTGTACCTAAGACATGGAAAAAGCTGAATGATACAAACCCTTTAAAAGTTGCAATTCCTATGAATCCTGTATTGGAAAACTTTGTGAAAGTCTCTCAAAATCAAAGTCCTACTGGTTTTTGTATTGATCTTTTTAAAGAGATCCGAGAAATTCTGAGTGACAAGTATTCAGGTCTTCCCTATAATTTTATCCCTTTCTCCGAAACTACTGATGATATTTTGCTTAAAGTACAAGATGAGGTAATCTCAACATTATGTTTTTGTCAATTAGTAATTTTTTTTTCACAGTTTCATTTGTCTCTTTCAATATATACATTTCACACATAAATGGCATAACATTACATAGCATGTAGATCAAATATCATGTTTTCTCAAAAGCAAGTGCATGTTTGGACTGACGGTGAGTTTGACAAAAATCTAGGCATGCAACATGAATTTGGCCTAAACTACCTTTTTAAGTTTAAACAAAAACAAGTGTCACCGTGATTCCAAACATGCCCTAAAACAAATGAAAATATTTCATTTTTTCCAAACAAAAATGGAAGAAGGAAGCTAATACTATTGCAGACCTATGATGCTATTGTAGGAGATGTAACAATACTTGCCAAACGAGCAAAGAATGTATCATTCACTCAACCGTACACTGAATCGGGCTTATCACTCATACTTCCAGCAGAAACTGAAGATTCAGCATGGTTGTTTATGAAACCATTTAGCTCGGTAATGTGGATTACAACTACTGGCATCCTAATCTACACAATGATTACCGTTTGGTACTTAGAACACCACTTGAATCCTGAATTTGGTGGACCGTTGAAAACCCAAATCAGCACCACTCTATGGTTTGCTTTTACTTCTCTATTTTTTGCACAGAGTAAGTATGGATTACAAAAGTTCAAAATTTTCTCATTTTCTATAACGCTTTAGAATTTGGAAAATCCTTCTCTTGCAAACTAACTCATAGTAACAAGATATTTGTTTCTGATGTATACCAGAGGAGAAAATAAACAGCAACTCAGCAAGAGTAGTAGTTGGAGTATGGTTATTTCTTGTGTTTGTTCTAACCTCAAGCTACACTGCAAATCTTTCATCGTTGCTTACTGTCCAAAAATTGAGGTCTGACAGAGACATTGAATGGCTTAAACAAAACAATCTATCAGTTGGTTGTGATAACACTAGTACCTTTGTAAAGGACTACTTGATCCAAGTGTATAATTTCTCTACGCATCAAATTGTAGAAGTTGGGGACGAACAGGACACTGTGAATAAATTCAAGAACAAAAATATTTCTGCTCTATTTGCTGAGAGCCCATACGAGAAGGTTTTCTTGAATAAATACTGCAAAGAATACACTTCAACTACAGCAGCCTATAGATTTGGAGGAATGGGATTTGTGAGTGCCTGCAACTTTTTCTTTGGCCTGTTTACTTCTACAAAAAGTTACTAGTTGTCTTTTCAAAGTACATTAGTATCTGTTTTAGTTTTGCATACTCATGTTTGGTTTCATGCTCTATGATTTTGCAGGTATTTCAAAAAGATGATCCAATGGCAAAAGACTTTTCTGAAGCAATTTTAACACTAGCAGAAAATGGAAGACTAAAAGATTTGGAAGGTAAATGGTTAACACCTTCCAATAAATGCTCGAACAACTCACCATCATCTCCAGAAGAAACTGAGAGTCTGACTCTTGACAAATTTTGGGGACTCTATTTCATATGTGCTGCCACTTCCACCATCTGCTTACTACTAGCTTTGTTGAAGAAGTGTTTACGTAACCATAACCACTATGAAGAAGCTAATCAACTTCCTCAAGGAAGTGTAATCTCCGAATCTGATGATGATAATAATAATAATAATTCTCAGAGAGCAATTAGAGTTGGTACAGGTTTAAACATTGAGAATCACATGAATTTAAATAAATCTGCAACTTTTGGTGTACGTCGTCGAAATTCACCGAAATTGGAGAGTATAAGCATATCTGATGAACGGGGAAATCTGCCTCGGTCCCAATCAGCCGCCATGCCATAGAAATGATAGAATTCACAAACTTACATGCATTGACTATAATTCATATTATGTAATAGATTCACATGTTGGCTGTTCTGTATATATCATAGCTAGCCATATACATTCCAACTTTTATTTGTTTAATTTTAATAATTGTAGTAGTAGCACTCTGGATAAACCTATCAGTTGTCTATTTCTCCCCTTTGAGCTTGTAACAGTTTTTTAGCAGACACATTGGAATACACTGCATTATATTTTACAATTCTTTGTATTTCATTTCTTTTAAATATATAAGTGGAAATATTCCAAATTCCAATAATGGCATAATTAATATTGTTTCATTAACTAATACTAAATTTTGAAACATTAATTCTGTTTTTTTTTTTAATTAAATCTATATGTCATTTCTTTCAAATTGTACCATAATGTATCAGATCTTATAACTTCTTAATTAGCTGTATATTAAACTACTAACTAAGTTCAAATTCCAACAAAAGAAGCCATATTCATGTGTAAAAATCATCAAGAAATTGCATGGCTTCCCTATTAACTGGAGTATGGCAACATCATTCTGTTGTGTCAAACAATTTCTGATCCTAACAAAATTTGATTCCAAATATAGCTGTTTATTATCACAAAACTAAATTATCTCAGAACCCTAATTTATTCATAAAAGAGTTTGGAAATCCTAATTCAACACAATCAACTAAATCATCTCAAAGTGTGTTTCGTTTAATGTGATTAAATGCATGAATATTAGAAGGTGAAAACAAGAAATGAAATAGGGGATAAAATGTGAGGACCTGACCTGAGGCATGGCGTTGAGTGTGCGCCGTATTCGCGGCAATGAGAACAAGGGTTTGGCGAAGAATAATCTTATAAAAATTCAAAATTGTCCTTCAAAATTTTTGAAATATACTTTAATATGTATTTCATATTCATGACATTCTTTTGTAAATGAGTCACCCCTTCATTTTGTTATGAAATATATGAAATAATTGGATGATCCATCTCTATAAATGTTACAAAAATATATTTTCGTAATCAACCTTTATAGAGTAAAATTTAATATTTTTTAAGAAATATATTAATGTAATAGATCATTTATAATAAATATATATTATCATAATAATTTTGTTATCAATTAAACTCATACACGAATGTAATAAAGTTAAAATGTCATATATTAGAATCAAATTCAGAATTTAAATACTATGATAATGCTAAATTACAAACCATAATACTACCCAAAATTCATAATACAAATAATATCAAATACTACTGAGTATATATAATTCCTCTGCATTCCTTCTTTGTCTCTTGTACTATAATGTCGTATGTGACTCAGATAGAATGACATCTATAATGACCCTTTAAGAAGGGCCTTCCCAAATGTCTTATTTCTTTATACTCGCTCGCACAATGACCTATATACGACGACATAGAGGTAACACATAAACGTCATGATTTACCCTAACTTGATCCTCCTCTAATATCTTCCGATGAGGTGGCCTAGATGGATCTCCGTGAGTATCTGGTGTCATGTAAGGATGTGTCAGTCTGAAATATCATTGGATGTAGCTGAATGAACTAGTCTATTGGTGAGGAGTTGTCATACTTCATGTTTCATCGGGTACCAGATGATTATATAAATCATCATACATCGCATATACATCTCTACAGACCATAGTGGGAGGAGCAGACACAGAAAGATCTCTTGGAACAAACTGTAGATACTCGAACTGACGTAGCACAAGTGTTATGAAAATGGTATAACAACAATAAAGGTGCAAATATAATAAACAACATGTTGCTTGTTGTCATCTGTCTGGTCTTCCAAAGATAACTTTCGGCAAACTTCGAGCATAAGTAAACCAAACAAGTGCCCCCCAGTTGTATTCATGAATTCAGTAAAAGTCAATGAAGTATCTAAGACAAAATACATCAACGTAATAAGCCTTTTTGTCCACAAATAAGAATGTGCCAACCAGATACATGAGGTATGACCTCAATGCACATGTTCTTTGATGCATATCTTATGCATCATCAGCATCGACCTCCACTACGGTAACCAGGTGGTGTAAATACAACTTCTCTAAAAATGCAAATCTATCATGTTACCTTTTGGTGTCTTCCAGCTCCTTTAAGGCATCGTATAGGTCTACTCCAAATAGGTCACGAACGTCTCTAGTGCCTAGGGTGGTACAATAATCTTCCTCTTATTGGAATATGGCAGGGATGACACATCATTAAGTGTGATGGACATCTCATATGCGGAAGATGAAAATATGGCGTCTTTGAGTACCATCTCTCAATGGAAGCTAATGACATACCATGGTTAATAACAATATAACCGATCATGCATAAATCTCGCAGCCCAGTGTCATACCCCAAATTTTGACCACCAAGATTTCCCATCATTGTGCAAATCATCATCACAATATGGGCAAACCATCATACCTCCTCAGTCTCCCCAAAGATGGGTGAACATTCACTACAAACAATAATTAGGGTTTCAAGCCCTCTCAGAGTTTTTAGACAAAGGATCAATCAAGGAATGACATGATCTTCAACTTGTCTAGCCTCTCAAACATCCACAATGGATCAAAAGGACTCCCACATCAAGAATCAAGCACAATGGTGCAGCATTCCAGGTGGATCAAGCCTCGCGATCGCCAATGTCACCAAATTAGGGTTTTGGTCGACCAGGGCCTCCAGATGGGAATTTTCCTCTAGCATGAGCCAATGCTTCAAAGCATAACCTATGATGCTCCATGGGACATCATAAACCCAATCATCAAGTCAATTTTGCCTCAGGGGATGCATTCATAAAAAATTCAGGAATTAGGGTTTCTTGACCTAATTCACCCCTAAGTTGACTTTTGGGACAAAACATGAGCCAAGACCTCAAGAGAAAATTTGAGGGTCTCTAACACACCACATTGATCCATTTGCAACAATGGATTGATCCAAGAAGCTTGAGTCACAAGTTTCAAATTCATCTGAACCACAATTAGGGTTTCGCGAGAAAAGTCAACTGTACCTTTGACTTTTGACCAAGACATGCTCCCAAACCCTAGGACATGGGTCAATATACCCTATAACACCCATGGAACATGTCTATCAAGTTTGATTTAGGTCAAGGACATGATTTCCTAAAGGATTGCACAGTTTGGAATTCATTTGACAAAAAGTCAACTGTGCACAAAAGTCAACTCTAACTTTTTGAGATTTTTCACAAAAATGGTTTTTTAACCCTAAAATGATGTTAATGTATGATTGGAATCATCATTCATCAAGAAAAATCAAGAAAAGTGGGATAACTTGTAAAAGGGGTAACCATAAAAAACTTAGAAAATTTTCTAAGTTATGGAACAAAGTGGCTAGGGTACCAACTTTGGAGGATCATAACTCCTAAACCACAAGGCCATTTTTCCCCATTCAAAGCTGGATTTGTAGCTCTCATGGCCCTCTACAAAAGCTTCAACTACACCTCACTCCAATTCATCATGGATTTTGAGTTATGGAATGATCAAAATGGCTGAAAACATGAAATGTCATTTTTTCCAACACTTAGTGAAATTTTCACTAAGTCAGAATCTGCCTTACTTTTTTCCAAATGTAGGGGCATTTTTCACTTGGATCCAAAAAGTATCAAAACCAATTGTGATCAAACAGTTGTTGTATCATATAAGGGTTTTCCAAAATGACCAAGAACATCACCAAATTCCACTTGAGCCATGAGATATGACAAGGGCAATATGCCTTGCTGAAAACTGCCAAGGTTAGGCAGAATTTTGCATTTTTGCTCGATTTGGCAAAATCATCTAATTCCAACCCTTGTCATCATCTTGGACACATCTGAGGATCAAATCCAAAGGGGACAAACACTGAGCCAAGCCTCCAAAGTCTTTGGAACAAGAAGTAGCATGCCAAACCTAGAAATCCCTAAAAGAGGGACAAGACTCCAATTTTGGATTGGAGCATTTAATGGATGCTTAGAGGTGGCATGGACTGACACATTTGCAACTGAATTCAGTCAAGAATGATCTAACAACTAGGGAATCAAAGGCCTGTGCTCTAACCTCTAGTCAATGGCTAGAGGAGACTTGGCTTCCCATTGATCAACATTGGCCAAACCTCTGTTGTGGTTGCCATTCACTATTGATCTCAAAACAAACTTGCTCTACTATAAATAGAGCTCATTTGTGCTCAGTTTGAGTACACCAAAGCCATCAAACAAATGCTTTCCTCAAAATCACTTCTTTCACTCCAAAATGCCTTCTTTAGCAAGGTAACTCTGAGTTTATGAGTTAGAGAGCAATTCCAACTAAACCAATCACACACACACCTCATATATGTCATGTATAAGCTGTCCAAACTCTCACAAGTGACCTGTAATCCTTAAATCACAAAGTCACCTCTCAAAACCTCAAAATAGTACTTTTGTGCATTTTTCAAGCCATGTCTTGATTCAGTCACTTTACAAACCAGATAAAACCTCAAACACACTCCAAATAACATCCTTGAACTTTCCCAAATGGTTCCCCCCATCTGGAACACCATTTGAGGGAGTTGCTATTTTGGCCATTTTAACCCCTTTTTGCAAGAAAGGGCCAGTTTGTGTTTTTGCAAGTTCCAACTGATTCCACTCACCCTAAAAGCTTATAAGGGATCATTTGAGAGTGTTCAAAGCATCAAACCATTTCTAGAACAAGAGGCTTGACATATTGCACAAAAACTCCAAAAAACTCAAAATGAGGTAAGCCTCATGACTTAAACTTTCCAAAATATGCATTGTTTTGAGGTCCACTGATCATGCATCTCTTATATATGTCATATGTGTTGTGTTTGAACCAATTCATCATGTAATTCATACTTGTACCAAAGTGTAGCATAGAAAATGCAATTATAGGCCTATTTCAAAACCCCTATCGGATTTTGAGGAGGGATCATGATCTGAGAAAAATACCACCACCATTGGATTCCTTGTGAAATTCTAGGCCAGATGCATATAAATTTTGTTCCCAAACATAGAGAAATGAGAAAGTTACGGAACTTCCCGTTTCTTGCCAAAACTTGCCTTGCCTTGCCTTGGGCCAGGCCAAAAACAAGGCATGCCTTGTATATTTGTTGGTTTGTTTCAATCAACGGATGTATCACCACCCCAGTGGTAAGGCGCGCGCCCTATAACCTTGAGGTCGTGGGTTCAAACCCCACCCATGCCATTTTGTGTTTTTTTCACATTTTTGCTATTTTCCTCATATTTTCATGTTTTATTAATTAATTGGAAAATTAATAGTTCTTTCAATTTTTCTTATTTTTGATTGGTTATTTTTGAAAAAAATCACAAAAATGTTGAAATATTTTATTCCACAAAAAAATTGGATTTATATTATTTATTTAATATAATTAGTATTTTTGTGAATAAATACTTTGTATTTGTTTTTAAACCTTTTAAAAATAAATGTTCATATTAAAAAATCAACACCAAATAGGTTTTAATTCATCTTGTGATTAGAACCTCATTTTTTCAAACTTAAAACCAAAATCACAAGTTGTTTATTCAAACTTATTTGGCATTTTTATCATTTTTATTAATTTTCTTTGAATAATTACATTAAAAAATGATGAAATTAGGGTTTTATTGATTTTTACCCTAACAAACTTTTTCAAACACTCATGGGCCTCTAATAGAGTGTAAGACCCAACCCCTCTTTGAAACAAAAAACTTTTGGGCCTCAGTCATTGTATAAGACCCACGGTGTTTTCAAAACTTCGGCGTGATCATCGCCCGTTTAAGACAAACCCTGGGCCTCTCCTCGAGCTATAAGACCCATTCAAATCACTTTTTGGGCCTCTAATAGAGTGTAAGACCCAATCCCTTTTTAACCAAAACCTTTTTTGGGCCTCAAATATTGTATAAGTCCCCCTGTGTTAAAAGAAAACCTCGGCGCGATCGCCAGTTGAAAAATCAAACCCTTGGGCCTACCCTCGTGTTATAAGCCCCATTTCTTTTCTTTAAAACTTTTTGGGCCTCTTGAGAGAGTGTAAGACCCATCCCCTTTGTACAGAAAACCTTTCTTGGGCCTTAGTCACTTGTATAAGTCCCTGTACAAAACGACAGTGCGATCACTGATAAAACTTGGACCTCTCCTTGAGCTGTAAGCCCCAATTTTCCTTTTAAAGCATTTTCTCCTTTGATTATGTAATATACTATTGTTTCCAACTTTTCTTTGTTACTAACAATACAACATGGAAGCTCTACAACCGAGTAAGTGTTTACCCGCTTTCATTTACCGCTTTCATATGTATATAATTGTACTGTGGGGTTGTTTCACTGTAAGTCTTCTTTCATAAACTCATATCAACTGTGTAATAATAGTATAGATATTTAGAGTTCCCCCGGCAACTACGTCTAGAATTAGACAGAACCTCGTCTCCCGACGTTCTCCCGGATATTTCAACATAACCCAAACGGTAAAGAACTTTCTAGATAACTAGATCTAGGAAATTCCCCCCTTTTGAACAGTTCATATACAGAAGGCCAATGTTCCAAGTGAAACCCCTTCTGGAACTGTTCATCAGCCTCCTCTTGGGCTTAGTGCAAGGACCCTCAGGCTTCCTAAAAGCATCCTCGCCTCCTCTTGAGCGTCGTACAAGGACTCGTCGGCTTCTTAGAAGTTTTCACAGCCTCCTCTTAGGCTTCGTATAATGATTCTTCCTCCGGGAAGGTAGCCTCCTCTTGGGCTTCGTACAAATTGTCCCTCGGCTTCTTAAAAGTTTCCAGCCTCCTCTTGGGCATCGTACAAATTATCCCGACGACCTTCTAGAGGTATAGGAACAGAAATTAGTCATCTTAATAGAACAGTCTTTCAAAGAGTCTAGATCTCACTACTACTGTTTCTTAAGCCTAGTACAAAAGATAGAACCCGTAGACTCGGACAGTCTAAAGCTCCTTTGGATTACCCGTCTCCCTAGAGAACAGGAAATAATCCTAACCCTCATATCAAATCTATGAGTATAACATTACTCATATAAGAACTGATTTTCTCTTTGAACCAACATACTGGACCTGTCATTCAACTGAAACAGTTACTATAGCCTCCTCTTGGGCTTTATACAATGATTCTCCCCAGAGGAGCTAACTTTTTCACACTCTCTTGTTGAGTATAAAAGATTCTCTTGTTGAGTCACCAACTTTTAGCCTCCATCTCGGGCTTCGTACGAGATACCAAAACACTCTCTTGTTGAGTATAAAATATCCTCTTGTTGGGTCAACACATCTTTTAGCCTCCATCTCAGGCTTCGTACGAGATACAAAAACACTCCCTCGTTGAGTATAAAAGATTCTCCTGGTGAGTCACCCATCCTTCAGCCTCCGTCTCGAGCTTCATACGAGACGCCAAATCACTCTCTTGTTGAGCATAAAAGACTCTCTTCTTGAGTCAAACCCTTTAGCTTCCATCCTGGGCTTCGTACAAGACACACAAAAATACTCTCTTATTAAGTCAAACCCTTTTAGCCTCAATCTTGGGCTTTGTACAAGACATAAAGAACATTTTCCCCAAAAAAGTCAACCTTTTAGCCTCCTCTTAGGCTTTGTATAAGAAAACCCCGGTTGAGCCAATCAACCTTTTAGCATCAAAGTTGTGCCTCGTTCACAGCATACAAACATCAACCACTCATTTCCCCCCATCTAATTGCTATAAGCGGCAAACCTCTGGATTATTTACATTTACGCCACTGTCCCTCTTTTAGAATGAGAAATTCCTAAGGAAAGATGGCATTACTCTAAACTGAGTTAAAGTCTTCTCCTCCAGGATGAAAATCCCCTATAAAGGAAATTATGGCATTGCTGAATTCACATGTCCAGTTAAAGTAATTCTCCTTTATAATCAGTCACCCAACAGTTGTAACGAACAGACCAAACATCCCCTCTTTAGAGATGACAAATTCTCTCTAAAGTCAAAACCTTTTAGCTTCACATCTTGGGCTTCAAACAAGATACAAATAAACCCTTCAGCTTCACATCTTGGGCTTCGAACAAGATAAAAATCACTTTTAGCTTCACGTCTTGGGCTTTGAACAAGACACCAAAACACCATTTCTATAGGAGGAACTACGATCGCTCTGATTTCCCTGTTTCGGTAAATGGGAATACGTAGGCATAAGATTGAAAGAAAAATCTTAGCGAGCACACTCATCAAAAACCCAAAATCCTGTACCTTCACACATCAATCGAAAAGCGTTAGTCCTAACATCCTCACCAATAGCATAGTCCCGACATTTCAGCCTTAACAAAGTAAGAAGAAAGAGCCCCCACTTCCATATAGCATCCGTAACTTAACAGACCACTGTTTAAACTCAGTATGCAAGCAGGGTTAGTTGGAGACATCTATTTCCCTTCCTTCATCAGCTTCAACAGGATAAAAAATGAATCGATCTGTAGTCCCCCCAAAGAGCGACAGTGCTTAAGAACCACGTCCAAAATCGCTCGCTACACCCAGGTAGCTACATGACATCATGAAACCATTGCTTTTGAGACTGTTGTAGCCTCACAATCTTTCTACTCTAGTTGATGAATTTTAAAGCATCACGGTACTCAGGGGCAAATCTATGTGATGGAGATTAGGGGCTCTTGCCCCCACAAGAATAATAATTATGATATTATAATTATGTATATTTATCTAATGATTAATTTTTTTGTCAATTTTAAAATAAAAACTTGCTATCACTAATTAAAAAATACAATCGACTATATATTTGTGTTAATTATATTTGACCACATAATTCTATAGTATATTGTTATGGTCATTTTAAACAAAAAAATAAAGAGAAATGGATGATGCACTAACAATATAAATTAATTGGCTTAAATGCACTCTTGGTCCACCTAGTTTAAGCGCTTTAAGCAAACGGTCCCCTGATTACAAAACCAACTATTCTGATCCTTTAATTTTGATATTATTTGGATTTGTGTGGCCCCTTATCCAATTTTGCTTATGTGTCAACTTCATTAATGAAGTGGCAGATTTTATTTGGATCCATGTCGTCAATTCATAATATTTTAATTTCCAAATGGATATTTTAAGTTAGAAAAATATTAAAAACACATTTACAATAAAAAAACATTTTTAATAGTAATAAAATGCTGAAAAGGATACAAAAGGTAAAAAGCCCTAATTTCCCCCAATTCACATCCATCGTTCTTCAGAAGTGAAAAAGTCCTAATTTCCCCTAATCCCTCATTCAATCACACCCATCGTTCACGAGAGTCCAAATCGTTCAAGTGTGCAAAGTTATTGTGAAGTTGTGTTTCAGTGTTTTGTGCTTTTACGAAGATGACGAACTCAGGAACTCAAAAGGAGAAAAAAGAAGGTCAAATACTACGTAAGGTATATATCTTTGTCCTTGTGGTCCCGATAGTTTAGTTTTGATTATGTAGACTTGTGGTCCTTGGTGTCTGTTTATGTTAGTTTGAACCCATTTTCGTTAATTTTTTCTCAGGCCAGCTAAGTCTAATAAGATTAGGTTGAGGATACATCATAGGGGAAAATTAGTTAAGACACCTGTTAAGTGGTATGTAATTGGAAAAGTTACTGAGATGAATTGGAGTTTGGATGTCGATTATATGTTATACATGGAATTAGAGAGTATGATTAAGAGTGAGGGTTACGTAAATATTAAGTGCTTGTGGTATTGGAACCCTACATATAGCTTTTCTCGTGGTATTAAACCCTTGAACAATGATCAGGATGTACTGTAATTTTCAAAAGATGTTGTAGGCTATGATGTAATAGATGTGTATGTGGAGCATAATGTGGGAATTTCTGAGATTGCTAATGCTAGTGAATTAGATGCTAACATTGAGGGTGATGGTGAAGATAATGTACAATGCACTGGTTTTAAAAGTACAAATGGTGTTGCTGAAGATTTTACTAATGATCCTAATGTTGTTGCTGAAGATGTTACTAATGATCCTAATGCTGGAAAAGGGCAATGTAGAGAATGAACGCAATGAAATAGGATGCATGGAAAGATATGTTGGATGTCCCTGCTTGCCATTGGAGAAAATCACACTTCATAACATATTCAAAGTGTGACTTACAAGTGAACAACATGTGTGAATCATTCAATATGGAAATATTGGAGCATAGAGAGAAGCCTATTATCACTTTATTTTTGTCATGTTATTGCATGTAAACTTGCTCTGTTTTGTTTATTTAGGAAATCAACATCAATAACATTACTCTGTTTTGTCATATTATTGCATGTAAACTTGCTCTGTTTTGTTTATTTAGGAAACCTACATTTATGGACACTTAAACCAATGATGAGGAGAGCCATAGATCAACAAAAAAAAATAGAGGAACAAGACAAACGATGAACGTAAAAATCCTCACATACTACCAAGGAGATTTTCAACTGTCACATGTACAAAATATGGTGCTATGAGACATAATAAGAGGAGCTGTAAAGGAAAAAGTGCAACTGATAAGGCAATTCCAAAGGGCTGTAATAAGCCAAAGAAGGCTAAGAAAGATGAGGGTGGAAAGGGAACCAAAAAGTCCAAAGAAAAGAAAATTGAAATTGCTCAAAGTTCACAAGCTCCTCAACATACTCAAAGTTCACAAGCTACTCAAGAATAACGACATTGATTCTATGGATGACTTAAGTAGTTTCATTTTAACTTAAGTAGTTTGTGACTTATTTTGGTTGTATTGTATGGTTGTACTTATGACTTAAGTAGTTTCATTATGATTGTAGTTTATGACTAAGTAGTTTCATTTTGACTTAAGTAGTGTCTTGAGTTTTATTTTGGCTGTTAGAATATTAATGTTCAAACAAGGTTAATGTTAAGCATCTTGGTTGTTACATGCCTTGTGCTAAGTTTTTTTTTAATACCTAGTGCGAATTACAGGTCCAAAATTATAGGTCTAAATTATGTTGCTGCAGTAAAAATATGCAGTATGTAGTAAAAGTTATAGGTCCAAATTATGAACAATAGCTACTAATTAAACAATAGGATTATGCAATAAAAATTATAGGTCCAAATTATGAACAATAGCGATAACTTGAACAATAACATTATGCAGTAAAAATTACAGGTCCAAATTATAAACAATCGCAACAACTTGAACTATAGAATTAACTTCATTCAGAAAGTATTACAATACATAATTCTAACATAATCATCTACAATCTATTTCATCAAAGTTGTCCCAACAAATGAAACAACATAACAAATAACAACATCTAGTTTATATTCAACTATTTCTTGAACATCCTCCCTTTCATATTTAATTCGTCCTCTTTTGCTTTGTACGATTTAACCATCTCATTCTCTTCATTCAAGTTCTTTAATGATGCAGAGATTAACTCTTTTGCCCTAGGATTCATCTCATCATCCAACCAAACAAAGTGACTGCATTTCTTGTAACCTTGAATATGTAAGCATCAATGGAGGTGAAGATGAATAAATGTCAAACCATATCCAGAGCATTAACCTTGAATTTGTAAACATCAGTGGAGAAACTTATACATACCGTATACATCCCACATCCATAGAGACGGCGACCTGGGTTCGCATCCGCCCATGCCATCATTAATGGAGCTTCCAGACCACATTTGCATACGTACTTCGAACGATTTGAAGAAATGCTTCCATGGCTAAAACCCGACTGCTGCGACATATTCAAGAGAAACAGCGACCTGGGTTTTTCACTTGGAGGAGTGAAACAGACAATGGAGAAGTGAAGAAGATGAAACACGGTTTTGATTTTGACCTAGAGGAGTGAAGCAGACGATGAATGAGTGAAGAAGATGTAACAAAATTTTCATTTTCTATGTTTTCAACATTTTATAACTATTAAAAAGTGTTTTTTTAATTTAAAAGAATGTTTTTAATATTTTCTTAATTAAAATATCCATTTAAAAATTCAAATATTATGAATTGATGACATGGATTTAAATAAAATCTACCACCTTATTAATGAAGTTAATACATAAGAAAAATTGGAGGGGGTCACACAAATTCAAATGCCATCAAAATTAAGGACCAAAATAGTTGATTTTGTAATAGGGAGACCAATTGTTTAAAACGCTCAAACTAGGGGGACCAAATGTGCATTTAAGTTAAATTAATTTTACACTAGCAACCAATGAGGTTCATGTATTCCGCCAAGTAGACTGAAAATTTTAAATTATTTATATGACATGCCAACGTGACTAAAACGAAACTTAAAATTAACTTATGGAACTTGGGAACTAATTATGCCTAAAATTTATATGTATTTATTCTTTGCAACACGTGTTATAATGTTTAAACTTTTTGATAATGCATTTTTTTTTGCAGTACCAACAGTGGCGTATCTAGAATATTTTTCTAGATGGGGGAAAGAAAAATTTTATTGCCAAAAATTAATGTTAGTAAAATAATTTAAACATATACAAATTACAATTATTTTTATTTTTAGGTATTTTTTATTTTGGGAATAAATGATTTTATATTTTATCAATGTTTTAAAAAATAAATATACTCTTGTATGTAAACAAAATATGAATTTTTTATACAATATAAATATTTTATACATGTAATTCAATAAGTATGCCTAAAATTTAAATATTGTTTCATGCAAGGAAAAGGCTTCGTCTTGATCCTCCTAACAAGCTCTTCTTTCCTTGTATGTGTCTCTTGAATGTAAGATTTTCGAATCTTTATCTGAGTACTGATTTCGAGTTAAAGAAATTTGATCTGTTGCTGAAGAAATCAAGGGGACTGAGTTGAGACTTCGATTCGAAGTTTTTAAGATCTGTTGTGGCTTTGTTTCTTTTGTTGTGCGTTTGTAGAATTTGGTTAGAGATGAAGAGGATGATACGACCAAGCAAGGAGAAGAAAGTATCAGCTGTGTGTTTCTATCTTTTAGGGTTTTTTATTTTTCCTTTTGATTGTGTAACTGGACTAGGTTAGAATGTTTCTCATGTTTAATAACAAAATAATAATAAATTGAAAATAAACAAAATAAAGAGTCAGGTAAGATAATATATTGCCATGTAGACTGCCATATATATACAATTTAACGGAATGAATTAATTTGACTAACGGAATCATTTTGAGGGACTATAATGCAACGTTTTTTAACTAAAGGACTAAAGTGAAACTATAAATTAAGCTAAAGAATTAAAATATGACTTAAGCCTTGATCGGAGGTGATCAGACTGGATCGTCGTGGCCTTCGCGTAGGGCAGATGATGATGCTTGTAGGAGAGGAGAGGGTGTACCTACAAGGCATTTCTACGCTCAAGTAAGAAAGGGTCAGAGAAAAAAGGGTAAGTACAAAGTATGTTCTTAGGATGAATATTGGATACCAGACCCTCTCAAGTGAGAGGGTTTATATAATGCCCCCAGTGCGTGGCCAACGGTCCCTATTTTCGGGACGAAATAACCGTTTCCCGAAGAATAGGTAACTGCCCAAAACTAGCCGTTATGTCGGGCAAGGTGCCCAAAACTAGCCGTTATGTCGGGAAAAGGCGTAGTTCCAGGCACCTGCCCATAGCTGTCCTGGGATTAATGAAGTCGTGCGTGACAGGCAACAGTATCAGGGAAGAGCGATGTAATCTTGCCCGGTTGGAGGGTAGAAAGGTAAACTCCGCCCTTCGCGGATTGGTCTTAGGCAATTGGGCCGTTCTGGGAGCAGAAGTAGATTGGGCCATGCCTAGCTATTGGTCCAGTCCAGAACAGGATCCCCCTAAGTCGTTACTCTCGAGCATGGGAGTGATGACTTAAGGATAGCCCGTTGTTCCAGGGAACTGTAACGGAGTCGTCGTTTGGTGACGGATGGAGTTGTCTCGTGGTGCCCGTGGGACCTGGTGTTCATAAGGCTCGTGACCGCGTCTGGTTTTCCCGTAGTACGGGAAGGCCAACGGTTAGGAGGAACTGAAACGTTGGGGCGCCACGTGTGCCTCGAGCCATGTGCTGCAGTAACTAGGCAATGATGGCAAGTCTATAGCCATTATGACCTACTCGGGCGTGCCTCTGCACGTGCTCCTCAGCAGTATAAAAGGAGAGAGAGTCTGGCCATTTCGCACTTTTGTTTCTCTCTCTTCTTCTTCGTCTTCTTCAGAGAACTTAGCTCGTCGTCGTCCGCCACCGTAAAAGCTTCAAGCACTTTCCTTCAACTTCTCCGACCATGTAAGTCATCCAATTCCTTGTTTTCTTCCAGCTTTTTCATTTTCGTTTTAGAATGCATGCGGTTAGGTTAGATTTAGGAGACATAGTGGTGTTTTCCTGGTGGTTGTTGGTGGCGGACGGTGGATGGGCCATCCTCTGCTGTTGACGTGGCTGCCGGAGCCCTTTAGGGAACTAAGAGTAGGGTGGTTTTTGGCGTCGTTGCAACGATGACGCATAAGTAACCGTCATGGCTACTCAGTTTCCGGTGCTTTTATGAAGTTTTCGGTGACCGTTTGAAGTTCCCGCAGAACGTTTGAAGTTTTCGGTGAAGCTTCAAACGAAAATTAGGAAGTGACTCGAGGAAGCTCCTCGTTGTGTGAGGGATTTTCCCCGAGCGCCTCCTCGTGGGAGGCTCTTGTATTTTTGTCTAATTTAGGGCTTAGGCCGGGGACGCCGTCCTCATCCCTTTGCGCGCCCTTTCACTTGACCAGCGGTGGAAGGGTGGATTTGATTTTGCGTAGAATTCACTTTTGTCCTCTGCTTTTCAGGTGATGGCGACAGGGTCCGACGGGGAAATTTTAATAGATTTGTCTGAAGAGAGCTCCTCGCAGAGCAGTAGCACAGAAGCTTCAACCGTCCCCAGCGAAGTCGGGGAGGAGCTCGAGGAGAATTCTACTGAGGAGTGGTTAGTGGCTGAGCCTGCCGAGCACGAATCTATCTTTGCGACTTTCACCGGGGACGTTTTCACGGATGTTGGACTGGAGGGGGAATGGAAGGTACATTTCCCCTCCCAAGACGATCGGATCTATTCGGATTTTGGGGAGAAATTTGCTATGTATGAGTATGCCTTCAAGGAGCTAGGGTTGAGGCTGCCCTTCACTGATTTCCAGCAGTCTATCTTCATACACCTGGACCTGGCCCCGTAGCAACTGCATCCCAACTCGTTGGTGTTCATCCGCACCTTTGAGTTGACCTGTGAGTTCCTGAAGATAGGAGCCACGCTGCCTTTATTTTTCACCATATTCCATCTTCAGCGGCAGGTCACGGGGAAGAGATATGGCTGGGTATCGCTGAAGCAACCCTGTAAGCTATTCAAGCCCTTTCTCAGAGTCAATCCGGACATTTAAGGAGAGGTTCTACATTATAGAGCCTGTGTCGGAGAGGGCCCAGAACAACATGTATGTCTGGGTGGTGTCGATTGACGAGAATGGTAATGATATGTGCGATGAGAACGGGAAGTTGATCGGGGATAGAGAGTTCAAGTTTCCCTTTCACTGGAGTGTTAGCCATTTTTCTAAGGAGCCCAACGGTTACGTTGCTCAGCCGAACATGTTGGACGGGCAGGATCTGGTCGGCTACGATAAGCTGGTGAACTATGTTAATTCTTTCCGGCTTGCTGAATGCTGGACAAAGAAGGGGTCCCTAATTTTTGAGGAGGACGGTAGCCAACGGGTGGAGTACCGTTACATCAACACAAAGGCCATTTTGGAGTGCAAGACTCCTGTGGATGCCTATAAGCTGCTCAGTAGTCTTAGTTATTTTAACTTGCCCCAATTATATTTTCTTCGTCGTCTAATATATTTGTTGTGTTTCCGCAGGTGAGATGCCCTCCGCCCACGAAAGAATGGTGAAAATGTTGTTGCGAGGAACAAGCCTGGGGTGGCTGCTCAAAAGACTCGGTTTACCCAGCGTGCTCTTCCTCCTCCTCATCCTGCTACGGGGAGCTCTTCACCTACTCCTACCCAGGGATCCCCCTTGCCTTTTGCCTCAAGGTTTAAGCGGTCCACGGCCAATGAAACAATGGACCTCAGTCGGGCATCAGAGAAAGGGAAGTTCGAGCTTCCTCCTTATATTCTTGATAGAAAATTCTTCGAGGGGACGTCCCTGGTTGTGCCGCGGGCAGAGTCTCTCCAACTGGAGGGCATGGATCGCCCGAGCAAGAAGGCGCTGGTGGCGCAGGATACCTATGTACTGGTCAAAGTTCTAGAAATGGCGGCGATCTATACCGAGAGGGATTCTTCAACTAAGTCTGAACTCAGAGCTTCCCGGGCTACCATAGCATCTCTAGAAGAGACAACAAGGAAGGCCAAGGAAAAAGCCAAGGAAGCTGGTGACGCCAAAAGAAGGCAGACGAGGAGGCTACTAGGTTGAGGGGGGAGAATGCCATGCTGGCGACGGAGAAGAAAGCAGCCGAGGAGCTGATCGAATAGCTGAGGTCAGCAAGCGCTCTGGCCGAGGATGAGCCTGAAGACGTGAAGGTGCTGAAGACCAGGGCGGAGATAGTTACTCGTATGCTTTGGGCGGAAGAGGACGTGTTTTCCATTAGGGAGGAATCATTCTAGAATGCTGTGGCCCAGCTCAGGCTGGTGAACCCCGACGCCCAAATTTCCAACTAGGGTACCAACTTTCTCGGCCGTGTGGAGAATGGCAAGATAGCTCTCCCTGAGTTTCTCAACCTTGGTACTGAGCACGCCCGTCCCAAGGAAACCCAGTCGCCGCAGCCTATCCCCGAGCACGCCGAGTTTGTCCAGGATCAGATGGAGCAGATGGAAGAATGATTTGTTTTTATCTTGTTGTAATATATCCAGCCTGCGTGCCGTGTTTTTTTATGTATCTTATTTTCTTTGGGGGCACGGCCCCCTTGTTTTGTAACATGCACAGCTTGTGGCCCTTGTGGTCACTTTAATTTATTTATGTATGTGTCCGGTCAGTACGGCCGGTTTTGTATGTATGGCTTTCATTGTTTATTTTCATAAGTGTTTCACTGTTGCTCGATAAGCTTTCATGCCCGCAACAGGGATCATTGATTTGTTTTACGATTGAGAGAATTGCTCGACGTAGATGTGTTCGACAGTGAGGGGAACTGGTCGAACGGCCGGGGAAGTGGTTTCGCCCGTGATGAGACTATGATCTCGGTTGAGGTACTAATCTCATAGGCTTGGACGATTCCCATCGCGAGCTGGGTGTCCTGCCTAATTGGTGTGGCAACG
This sequence comes from Lathyrus tuberosus, assembly GCA_022829125.1. NCBI lineage: Eukaryota > Viridiplantae > Streptophyta > Magnoliopsida > Fabales > Fabaceae > Lathyrus > Lathyrus tuberosus. The sequence goes on along the minus strand of JALAZF010000231.1, from coordinate 2,245,845 downwards.
GCGGAGCTCGATTGAGGTATCCCCGTTGTGCGCAGAGTCTGCTCGTCCCATAAGCAGAAACTGGCCAGCGTTGTAAAATGGATCGTGCTTACACCGGGGCACGATCCTGTGGCCGAGCCGTCTCCCTGTTTAGGGGAGATCTCGTCGGTAGTTAGTCTGACCTCGTAGTTGGTTCTAACTACAGTATTGTTTGAGCTTTTCAGCGTTCCATGATTGAGCAAATGGTTCTCCGTACAAATTTTCTAAATAGTAGGCTCCGGTTCCTGTTTTAGACTTGACCCTGTAGGGTCCTTCCCAGTTCGCGGCCAGCTTTCCTTCGCGTGAATCCTTCTGGTTTCTGAGCAGGACTAAGCTGCCAACAAGGAGGTCACACTTTATGACTCTAGCGTCGTGGCGCAAGGTTATTTGCTGTTTCAACGAAGCTTCGTGGAGAGCTACCCCCGACTGTATCTCTTCGACCAGATCGAGCTCTTCTCTCAAGGCTTTGTCGTTTATCTCCTCATCGAGAGGGGCTTCCGTTCATCTGGAAGGTTCCCTGATCTCCACCCGTATCACCGCCTCAGTTCCGTAAGCTAGTCGGAAAGGGGTATCCCCGGTGGTGGAGTATGGTGTTGTTCTATAGGCCCAGAGCACGCTATATAGCTCCTCGACCCATCTCTTTTTGGCTTTGCCCATCCTTCGCTTTAGGCCACGAAGGATTACCCTGTTCGTGGCCTCTGCTTGCCCGTTAGTCTGGGGATGCTCGACGGGGGTGAAGTGCTGCTTCGTGCCTAATTTGGCAACGAAGTCTTAGAACTTTATGTCCGTAAACTGGGTTCCATTGTCGGTCACTAGGGCCTGGGGCACCCCAAATCGGGCGAGGATGTTCCTTTTGTAGAAGCGAAGTATGTTGAAGGCTGTGATCTTGGCGAGGGCTTCGGCTTAGATCCACTTAGTAAAGTAGTCGACTGTCATAATCATAAATTTATTTTGATAAGTACCCATTGTAAAGGGGTCGAGTATGTTCATCCCCCACAAGGCGAAGGGCCAAGGCGAGGATAGAGTCTTCAACTCGTTGGGGGGTGCCAGATACATGTCCCCGTGGCGCTGGCATCGGTCACATTTTTGGACGTGCTCTTTGGCGTCGTGCTGCATCATCGACCAATAGTATCTTGCTCGTAGGGCTTTTCGTGCCAATGATCTCCCTCCCAAATGTTACGCGTTGATGCCCTCGTGGATCTCTTGGAGGATTTCGGGGACTTTGCTCTCCTCGACACATTTCAGGAGAGGGATGGAAAATCCTCGTCGGTAGAGTTTGTCCTCAATCAGCACGTATGAGCAAGCTCATCGTTTAGTCACGCTGGCCTCCTTGCTGTCCTTGGGCAGCTCCCTTTTGGTGAGGTAATCGTACACAGGGGTCATCCAACAGTGACTGTTCCCGATAACGTTGACGTCGGGCAGCTGTGACGGTTTCTCGATGCTGGGTCGGGCGAGTATTACCTGCACGACGAATTTATTGCCGCCTTTCTTTTCGGTGCTAGCCAGTTTGGATAAGACGTCTGCCCGCGTGTTTCGTTCGCGGGGGATGTGTTAGACTTCCCATGCGTCAAACTTAGTGATTCTCTCCATCACCAGTGTCAAATATTCGACTAGCTGGTCGTTCTTTGCTTGAAACTCTCCCCATACCTGGGATGCTACGAGCTGGAAATCGGTGTAAATCTTCACCTCCTTGGCGCCCACGTCCTTTTCCAGCCGTAGTCCCGCGAGGAAGGCCTCGTATTCGGCTTGGTTGTTGGACGTAGGGAAGGACAGGACTAGAGATACTCCGATTAGTATTCCTTCCTCATTTTCGAGGATGATACCTGCGCCGCTACCTGAGGGGCTGGATGCCCCGTCTAAATAAATGGTCAATCTTTGCATTCTGCTTGGCGGGGACGATGAAGGTGTCATCTCCGCCACGAAGTCGGTCAGGAATTGTGCCTTGAGGGCCTTCCTGCCCTCGTAATGAATGTCAAATTCTGATAACTCCAGGGACCATTTGAGCATCATGCCGGCCATGTCTGGTCGGCAAAGCAACTTCCTGATGGGTTGGTCCGTACGTACTGCTACGGTGTGGGCCAGAAAGTAGTGTCTGAGTCTTCTCGCGGCGGTAACGAAGGCAGGGGCGACTTTCTCTATCTGTGCGTACCTAATTTCTGGCCCTTGCAGGGCCTTGCTGGTGAAATATATGGGCTTCTACCCGCCGGTTGTTTTGCAGATGAGTGCAGCGCTGATGGCTTCGCTGACAACAGAGAGATATAGGTACAAGGTCTCCCCGCATTCTGGTCGAGAAAGCACAGGAGGTTCGGACAGGGCTCGCTTAAGGTGGGTCAGAGCCTACTCGCACTCCTCCATCCATTCGAAATTGGCCTCCTTCCTAATGAGTTTAAAGAAGGGCAAGGCGTGTTGAGCAGACTTGGCCACGAAGCGGAAAAGTGAAGCGAGCATCCCATTGAGGGATTGTATGGACTTCGTCGACCTGGGCATGGGGAACTCCGCGAATGAACGACACTTGTCTGGATTTGCCTCTATTCCCCTTTCGGTGAGGTAGAATCTGAGGAACTTCCCTGCCCGTACTCCGAAGGTGCATTTTTCTGGGTTAAAGCGCATTTTGCACTTCCTGGCCTAGTCGAAGACCTTTTGCAAGTAGGTCGTATGGCCGTATGGTTGGATTCCTCTTAGGATTTCTGATCGAAAGACCTTGTTCATCATGCGCTGGTATGTGGCCCCAACATTTTTCAGACCGAAAGGCATTACATTATAGTAATAGTTCCCCGAGGAGGTCATGAATGCGGTGTACCTCTTGTCCTCTTCGGCCATAGGGATTTGATTGTACCCCGAATAGGCGTCCATGAAGGACAAAAGTTTAAAACCTGCAGAGTTATCCACGAGCTTGTCTATGCTCAGTAAGGGATAAGCATCTTTCAGGCAAACCCGGTTGAGATCAGTATAGCCAATGCACATGAACCATTTTCCACTATGCTTTTTAACAAGTACAATGCTGGACATCCAGGTTGTATACCTGGCCTCCGAAATGAATTTCGCCTCAAAGAGGTCTTATACAAGTTTTTCGGCAACCTGAGCCTTTTCGTCAGATTGTTTTCGCCTGCGCTGGGTGACGACACAGGCAGCTGGGTCGATGGTCAAATGGTGGCATGCGGTCTCTGGGTCCAAGCCGGTCATGTCTGCGGCACTCCGAGCAAACAGATCTACGTTGTCGTCCAGGCACTTCTTCAGCTGTTGCTTGACCTCGTCGGGCAGTCCAACACCAATCTTCACCCCTCTGTTAGGGTTATTGCTGAAGGCGATGACTTCAAACTCCCCGTCTGGAATTGGTCGCATGAGGGCTGAGGTGGAGGAGTTGGTCGTCCCTGTTGACGTACCTTCACTGCTATCTTCCTCGCCTTCCTCTAAAATTCGGCTGTCAAGGTCGATAATGTGTACAGGGAGTGCATGTTTCTTGTCTGGTTGGCCGTCTTTGGATGGATGATCTTCCTCCCGTGCCCGTTTAGCTGCTTTGGATGTTGTACCGATCTGGTTTTGTCCACGGGTCGCTGCTTCGAAACATCTGCGGGCATCCTCTATGTCCCTGTGCAATGTCGCAACGTGACTCTTCTCCGTATAATACTTCAACTTGAGGTGGACAGTTGAAGGGACAACAACTAACTCTGCGAGGGCTGGTCTCCCCAAGATGCATTGGTACAATGACAGGTAATCGATCACCAGGAATTGGGTCTTGATTGACCTGGACGCCTCTTCTTCCCCGAATGTGACTAGGAGCTCCACGTACCCCCAGGGTCTGGCCGTGGCTTCGTTGAACCCTTGCAAATCGGATCCCACATATGGTGAGAGGTTCTTCTGGTCCAGCTTGAGGGAACGAAACAGGCCGGTGTACAATATGTCTACCGAACTACCCTGGTCGACCAGGATTCTTCTGACGTCGGTGCTTGCCAATCTTGCCCTGACGAGCAAGGGGATGTGTGAGTTAGGAGAGCCTCCAGGCAGCTCTTTGCGGTAAAAGGTGATCGACAGGGAGCGCCCCTTGATCTTCTCAAGTGTGGATAGCCGGTCAGGGCTGCAATCAATAAGTTGCTCAAACTTTCGCTTAACATATCCCACAGTCAGCTCATTGTACCCCCCGCATGAGATAACCATGGCTACAGGGAATGCTTCCCAAGTGCTGAGCGCGAACACCTGGGACGGCTCCTCGAAATAATCTGGGATGGAAAAGTCCTCTGGTTGCGTGATGGACATAGTGACCTGCGGGAGAGGACTTGATGGGGATGATTATGCTTCCTTCTTCGAATCTGACACCTCCCGCTTTAAAGACTTATCTTTCTTGATATATTGCTTCAAATGACCCTCCTTGATGAGGATCTTAATAGCATTTTAAGGTGCACGCAGTCCTCGGTTGTGTGGCCATGGTTGCGGTGGAAACGACAATATTTACTTTTATCCACGTTGCCTTTGGACGTCGTTGGTTAGGGGAACCTGACGCCTCCCTGCTTGAACTCCGTATTGATGCATTCAGAGAGAATGCGCTCGCGAGGAGCGGTGAGCAGGATATTGTTCGCCTTGAAATTCAGCAAACAACCTCTGGTCTTCTAATTTGTGAAATTAGTTTACTAACAGGATCGACCACACAAATCCTAGAACACAGTGCGTTTAGAAATGTTGACAATTTGAGTAAAACTCTAACCTTTTCATCATTGTTTTATTATTGTTCTCACAATTTGTAATTTTCGACTAACTAAGGGAAATGGATCTTGGAATTGGTAAATGACTGGTGAAATGAAAGTAAAGTGACAAGAATAAAATCTGCAGAATTTTAAAGAGTATTGTAAACAAACTGAAATTTCATAAAAAATTGCAAGTAATAAACTGGTGTTTTTCCTCAAACGTACATTTTTTCCATAATGACTCGTTTCTCTCACACGGTTACTTTGAGTAATTTGAATAACTTGTACAATTTTGAAATGCACACACTTTTTTTCGTCCTATGACTACCTATTTATATACAAACAAAACAACCGTCACTAACAGCTATTTCCCCTAAATGTGACAAATGGCATCTTGCATGCTTCCTTCGCCTTGGATATGCTCCACGTGTATGCTCTTTAAAACTGCATCTCCCTCTCAATTTTGAATTTCAAATCATCTGTAGAGATAGTCCTCCAAACTTAACTGTCGAAAATGAACTTCTTTATTACTTAGAAAAATTCAAACAACTCGTTCTTGCTTCCACACCCTCTTCGACTGACTTTTTAGTTTAGCACCAATTCCTGAGTCGAAATATTTTGACCAACTCCCACTGTTCTTGTTCTCTGATCAATCCACTGTGCGTCGAAAATAGCAATCTACAAATTGCCCCCCAATAAATGCGTTTTCGATTGACAATGAGAAAAGCATTTTTTGCTGATATAATTCGACGCCTTTATTAATTCGTCAAATTGACTGTTCATGTGATTGGACACTTACGAAGTTAGGATCATCATTACTTTTTTCTAAAGCGTCTCTTCAGCCCACGTTCTAACCATTTTCATCATCACTACTCTAACCCCTAGTAGTTCGTGGGTGACAAACTCAACTGCCGCCGTTTCAATCCATCCACTCACAACTGCCACGTGTCCCATGATCTCTTCTTTTAATGAAAATATTTCTGAATCCCAAACGCTTGAGTCACCTCTCCTTATCATCTCTATAAATAAGTCAAAAACTCTTCTTTTCACTTTTTACACTTCTTCTTCTTAAGTAAAAATCTTTCTATCTTTCTCCTTTTTCACTGATTTTCTCTGCAACTTTTCCCCTTCAATCATGGCGTCTTCCACAACTACAACCACTTCTAAAAAAGCCTCAAAAAACTCAAAATAATTATCACAGTCCACAAAATCTTTGGCCCAATGGTGGTAGGAAACCAACAATATGTGCCTGAACCTCCTAATGAAGAAGAAAAAAGGCGCATCTTTCAATCCCAGGTACTTATCCCTGTTCTTATTTCTGGTAAATCATATGCAATGCTAGGGCCTTTGCCTGATTTAAAATTAGATCCGATGAAGGTAACATATTTTTTTCCAGCCTATCACCGTTATAAACCCATAGCTAATGAGGTTAAACCTAGAACTGATAAAGAAAAAGCCATAGACGAGAAATCCACTGTTGATGGTCAAGGCTCACCCTCTGAAGAACCCATAAGTTTAGAATATCTGAACCATGCTAGAATTCTTAGATCTTGTCCTTTGTCGAAAGATCCTTCTGATTATTTAGCTTGGCTGGCGAAGATTGAAAAAGTTATAGCTGAATTTTGGAAAGACATGGGTATTTTCGATT